>CM031236.1:233153515-233853515 GCA_018340775.1 Taxus wallichiana var. yunnanensis | reverse complement strand
AAATTTAATGTATGTGGAAAGATAGAAATAACTGGAATTTTAACATTCATGTGTCCTTGAAAAATAATATTAACCTTAAACTAATGCTCATTGGGATTTGATTTAAAGGTTAATATTTTTCATGTTTTGTACTCACAAAATAATTCTTCCACATTTATGTAATTTTTAGAAAAGAAACATAAATAAGAATGAAATAAATTTGATAATAGTTCTCAATGGAAAATCTTGTTCTATTTTGAATTTAGAGAACCTTTACAAAATCAAAAAACAAAAAGGATAAAATCATTAAAATTATGAAAGAATCGTTTATACTATTTTTTTTTACAACACTTGTTATTGAAGTTTTAGAGAATATGCTAGTGGAATTAAGTTCCACAATTTATAATATTGTTACAAAAAGGGGTTTGAATCCCTAGCTTCCATATGGGAATTTTTAGAAAAGTAAATATAGGATACACTTTTTACAATATACATAAATAAACTCCCATTTATCTATATTTTATAAGTTCAATACTTTTCTAATAAGCTAATCTTAATTTAAAGGTTTTAAAATTTTATTCTCATTTTTATTTTTATTTTAAATAAAAAATAAGTGGGAGTGAGGATTGAACCCTTAGATTTTATCCATTCCAAGTGTTATTTATGCCACATAGGCCACAAGGCTCTTCAAACACATTACAAAAGATATACATATTTAAATTTTAATAAATGTAAAAGACTTGATAAAAAGAGTGAGGAGAGTGGGGTCAAACCCTCACTTCCCCCTCATATTATGCCTTCACTTGAGTTTAATTTACCATGTGAGATAACTAGCTCAACTAATGGATTTAATATAAAGTATCACATTTTTTTATTATTTCTTTTGTTTTAAAAAAATATTATTTTTAAATGTTTGAAAACTTTAAAAATACCTAATCAAGATTCACTCAATTTAGGGTCTCTTAGTGTAAGGAATCAACTTTTGAGTGAAACTTAGGTTTCAGATTTGAATAGATAAAAATTTAGGTGAATAAAATTCTTGTAAAGATAAATTTGGGGTTTAGCAGTTGTATCTTTTATTTTTCTTGATAATGTTTTACATAAATTTGCCACCACCATTGTAGATAGAGGGGATGGATTTGTTTTTCAAGGTTAAAGAGTATTAGGATTACTCAATGTCATACTTTGAGAGGTGATTTTCCTTATGATTCTTGTGTGTTGCTTGGAGAAGAGTGATTAAAAATGGTTGTTGTTTTTCGCAGAATAGAATCCAAAAGAAACCACATGAACCATAAGGATCTCAAACCAAGAATTTAACAACTCAACCAATTTTTTTGGTAATAAAATAGATCTGCCACTACAATTTTTGGAGTGAGTTGATCTCTCTATCATAGTGAAACCAAGATAATGAAAAGAGCTTGTTGTTTCAAGAAATGGTGATCTATTGGGAGTAATAATCAAGATCATATGTTTAGATGATGGTCACCAAGAAATGAAGATGGGACCACTTACATAGGTAAAATGAGCTCTCATGGTGGTATTTGAATCCACCGAGATGCTTCAAATAGAGAGATTCGTGTATGGTTTGCAAGTTTGGGATCATGGAAGGCCTAAAAATCACATGAAACTACATAAATGCATAGTTGACAAGAGCGCCACATTTGGAAAAGTTTGGGTTTATTTCATAGCCATATAGTTATGTGTGGAAGGTAATCATAAAAGAGCTAAGAGAGGGATATTGCTATGATATTTAGCAATGTATTCTTTTAATCAATCCTCATAGATGAATAAGAGGTGTCCATTTCAATGATGAATTTTTTAAGGAGGATATATCCTTACCATGGAGGATGTCATGGGCTAGGTTCAAGATGAATTTAGTGTGAGGATCTCATCGACAAGGATTAGCAATCTTGGTGGTACAAGGGATGAGCCATTGATAACGGCCGTGCCCCTTATAAGAGAGCCATATTTAAAGGCTTACAAGTGTAAAAAAATATATAAATTTTATAATCTCCTTTTATGAAATTATAAATCTTCTGCAAATCTAGTGTAGTAATAAAATTTAATTCACTGGAAAATATTTTCTGAGATTGCAAATTGTATTAATTAAATTTTAAATTTTCCTTCTACTTTCTCAAAGTGATGTGGGGCCCACTTTGAAGACGTTCCAAAGAAATAATTTTCCTTTCATGTAATCTATAGATTTTTTTGTATAATAATACATAGAATTATCCTTCGATTTTTGTACGGGTGAGGCACACACAAACACTATAGTTTTCTTAAATAATTTTCCCACATATTTTTATTTACATATTCAAATTCTAATCCTTCAAAATTCTTAAAAACAAGCCATCTCGGATAGAATGTCATAATTTATAAATATTCACGAGTAGGATTATAGTTTTTAATAAATTATTACATAAATTTAAATGAATGTAGAATATATATTGCATAGTATAAATAATGGAATAAATTGGAACATAAATAACATAGTGTCAAAATATTTACCACGGGAAACCAAGAAGGTAAAAACAACCCAAAGAATGCACATCTAGTTTTATTAACTATGAGGAATAATGTATGAAAATTACAACAATCTTCCCACTCACTTCTTCAATTTACAATATTTTAGTTCACAATAATAATGCATATGCATATGCGTGTATTCAATTTCAATAGGATATCACCCCTTTAAAGGGTGGATGATTTGGTTGGAATCTTTCAGTTGGAAAAACACGCTCTTAAATAAATGTAATCAATAAATGATTTAATTTTGTAACTAAGCATAAATTCATATAACTTATAATAGAAGTTTATAATAAAATTGTTTAGAGGAGATGTGATTTGTTGTGGTGGGTCACACTAGGTGTTTCCCCACAAACATTACATGCTCCAACATTTAAAACTTTTGTAATCAAGTTTCATTATTTATTTTATCTTTCAAACATATTTCAATTGTATTTGGAAAAAATTATTGTCATTGGTACTAGCTCGGTTGTCATACTCAAAAGGAACAACTCCATAACAATAAGTGACCCTTCTCTTGTCAATGTTTTTCACACAGAAATATTTTCCATCAAAACACACTTCTAAATGTTTAGTCACCTTCATTATGCCAAATCATTTAAGATAACATTAGTAGATTTCCAAAACAAATAAAACACATATGTATGAAAAAGTGTGTTGCAACAACTAACCAATTCTTCACATCCTCACACTATGTTCAACGCTTCTTGTTTTACTTAGGTTTATTTGGAAATGGTATTTTTAGATCATGTGGGAGTTTTTGTGTGGATTTTTCCATCTCCAATCAATTGTTCAAATCTCATGGCTAGTATTTTCTTATTCATATTTTTGAAGTCACACAACCATCTCTGAAGTATTGAATAACATGAAATTCTTAATGGTGTCTTCTTAAACATGGCCTAAAAATAAAACATGTAAATAAATAAATAAATAATTTCTACACACACATTGAAAATACATCATATATGTTTGATATGAATTTCAATACATACCAAGTTTCACAAATTTTCTTGCTCCAAGAAGGTTCTCTTCCAATTTTTCATTTCCATATTCAACATCCCAAATGCATGGTATTTTTGGAAATTTCTCCTGAGATATTATGATATGTATAAAAATGCTCTATGAATAATATATTCTTCCACGATAGATCCATCTAGACATGTTAATTATTTTACAAATCCCGTTAGGATCTTCATGTACCTCTTTGACCAAAAACACCATCATGTGTTAATTATTCCTTCCATTTAAATATCATTGACCAAATGTACTAATAGAAGAGTTTAAAAATCCATGAAAGAGGTAGGAAATTCATTTTCCAATTTGTAAACAATATCTACAATATTTTCTTTCTCCTGCTCAATGCTTTCTTCCATATCTCTTTTAAACATAAACACCTATTTCACAAATAATGGTAGTCATACAAGTCAATATATTTTGTATTAATGGATGAATTGTATTTGAAAAAAATTATTACCTCACAATAATTGAAAGTCGGTATATTGCATTTAGTAGGTTAGGTGGAAGATTACTAGTAGTGCAAAATCACAGCACCCCCAAATGAATTGTCAGATCTTGCTTTTCTAAGGCAGAGTCATTTGGTGTGATCCGCATAACATTGAGTTTTCTCCAAAGTGTGGGACTTAGAAAATGAGAAAACTCTCTAGATTAAAGGTTGGTTCCTATTCCTCTGTTTAGGTGCATGTGTGAAAACTTGTAGAGGGCCTATTCCTAAACCTAATCTAAGTTTTACCAAGGAGACATGGATAAAAGGAATGTAGGAAATCAAACTAAGCTATAAGGTGATGCACCAAAGGAATGATGAACATTTGTTTTGCTAATAGACACAAACCAAAAAAATGCATACAATAACCAAGCACATATAACCAAATTTATAATGAAAGACCAGATGAAAGAAAAAGAGACAAGAAAGGATCTAAAATTGATCACATATGTGTTTTGTTGCTCTGCAGATTGATACAATGCATTATAAAGTGGCCAAAAGGTAGAAACGTATTACAATCTAGTGGAAGGTCTGAAAACTCCACGAGTTCCTTTGCCAAAAGAAAAGGGGAGCCTACAAAACAGAAGAATGTCCAACCCTTTACAATGAGTCTCGACCCATTTATAGATTCAATCGGAGAGAAGAAAGAGAGAGAAGCAGGAAAAGTAGGTCGAAGCCCAACCACTGCTATTAATGTCTCCTTTAAGATCTATCCCCAAATCTACCTTGGCTACATCAATCTCTGGTTCGGCACCTCGAAGAAGGAGGAACAATAGAGTATGTTGAATTTGATCTAGTTTTGGGGTAGATGGATCCCACATTAATGGCCCTGAAGATGTTTTCTCCATTTTCCTTTACCTAACCTCTCCAAACTTAAAGTTTTATATCTCCATGGTGTGGGCAAAGATGAGATATTTCCAACGGTGTTAGATTTGTAATATTTCGAGCCTTGAGTCGAAAGATATGCCCCTTTGAAGTTTGTATCGGGTCCATACAAAAGGGTGGGAAAACCAGTTTTAAAATGACCCCCTTTTTGACCTTTGGGACAAATGGAGGGCTTGCACCTATTTGAAGGCAGAATTTGTATTTTGCTCTTGGAATAGCATAGGGTTGACACATGGCTTCCTCTGCCGGCCTGCTTCATTTTTTGGTTTCTGGCTAAGTCTTTTGCTTAGCAAGGTCATATTTCTTTGACTGGGGACACACGGTAGTTTGATGCTTGTTTGAGAACCCTCTCTCTATTCATCCCCTGAGTTAGCGTTATTTGGACACTTGGCACTCTCCGCCGGCCTACCCTTATGCATTGACTATTCAACCCAACTCTGTCCCCTTTGAAGAGACTGGATGCATGGAGGCTCTGCGCTCATTTGAAACTCCCAATCAAAATTTTCCCTAAAGGAGAATCGAGTTGACACTTGGAAGCCTTTGTGGGTCCTTGGACTTTACAACTATATTTACCTTACTTTTCAGACTTTGGGCTACGTGGTGAACTGGCGCTTGTTTGATTATCTACTTTTAAATCTACTCTTGGAGATGCGCTGCTTGGACATGTGGCATCCCTCACCAACATTTCTATACTTAGCCTTTTTTAGGCCCGCTTTACCCTTTGACCTTGGTTGACTATTTGCTATGTGGAGGGCTGGTGCAAGTTTGAGTCCCCACCTTGGGCTCCCATATTGGATTTACGTCGAGCCGACACCTAGCTTCTTCCTGCCTGGCCGAAGACTTTTCAACGGCTGCACAAATTTTGGGGCTCTGGATGCATGGAATCCTGGTGCTCATTTGAGCTTCCTTCTTTGGATTCAACTTTGGAGAAGCACCATTCCGACACATGGCTCTCCCCACCAACACTTCTATACTTAGCTCTTTTAGACTCGTTCTGAATTGTTTTGAGCCCAAAGACTTCGGATCTTTGTCGTTTCTTCCTTTTCCTTGCCCCTGGCCTCTCCGTGACATTGCTTCTTCTCCTTTGACCATGCTACTCTATTTTTGAGCCCACCTATAACCCGTAGAATGGATTTAAAGCTTGGGTTCACTCGTGAAAAGCCATTTTCTGAATTTATCCTACACATGGTTGTTTGATCTTTGTAGGCCTCTGCCACTTCCATTACAGATTCCTCTTGTAATTTATTTATGGGAATCGAACGTGATTTCTTAGGTTCTTTTAGTGCGGGGTCATTCTAATCCAATATTTTTCCCGGGGAAAAATATGGATAACAATTTGGTGACTCACAAGGGTATCTGCTGCTATATGAAAAGACTAATTACCTTATCATATCCATTAGGCATGGAGTTGAGAATGATGGTCTAAAACGATTCTCGCCTCTGATTCACTTTCCCGATTGTTGCACTCTCAATCTTCATAAGAAATCTTGAAATGATGGTTTCTGAGAGTAGAAATTTGTTTTGACTCGGGGCTTCATCTGTTTCTAAATGAGCTATGCAAGAGAAACAAAACAACACCATAACTATATACAAAATTTGAAATCATACATGCTCTAAGTAGAACATGTAGAGTGTGCAAAGCACTTAGGAGAAAAGCAACCTAAACTACAACAATACAATGTGCACAAGCACTTAGAGGAATGAGAAACTAAACTAATATGTACAGGGTGAGAACCTTCCTTTTAGTAGCAGTGTTTAAGATAGATTCTGTTCACTGGAATCTGCAACTCTTCACCATCCAATGTAGACAATTGGAAAGAATTGCTACTTTTACATTTTGTGACCATGTAATGGCCACTCAAAATGGCATCAAACTTGGAATGCCTTCCTAGTTTTCCCGATCTGCATCCCATTTCAAAACTAGGTATCCTTCCTGGAAAGTCATGGTTCTTGCCTTCTTGTCGAAGCATTTCTTAATTGAGGCATGATCCTTCTCTATTTTTTGAAGTACATGTTCTCTAGTTTCTTCCAACTCCATCAAATCTACATACTTGGCCTCCATTGGTTGAACTCAAACATCTCCAGCTGCTTCATGAGTTCCAATGTTGGCAACTCAAGTGATATAGGCAACACTGCCTCTTTCCCATAGATGAGTTTGAATGGAGAGTTTCACCTGTAGACCTCTTAGGTGTTGTTCTATCAGCCCATAGGGCTTATTTGAGTTTCGTGTGCTAAGTTCTTTGATTTTCATCTAGAGTTCTTCTGATGATCTTCAGCAGGTTCTTGTTCGTGGACTCAGCTTGGCCATTACCCTGAGGGTAATAGTTTGATGAAGTGCTCAGGTAAATTCCATTCCTAATGGCCCATCCTATGATTTTAGAACCTATGAATGCCAATGCATTGTTTGATATAATGGTGGTTGGCACTCTAAATTTGGTCACTATCCCTTCATAGAAGTCTAATATGCTTGGACTCATTAGCTTCTTTGAGTGCCACTTGCTTAGTCCACTTGGTAAAATAGTCTATTGTTGCCATCAGAATCCACTTGTGGCCTTGGCTCAAATTTGGATTGATGACCCCAATGAAATCCAACCCCCATTGCATGAATGGTTGGTCAACTAAAATGGGGTGCAATGGGAGTGTTGCTAGCCTCTCTTTGCCTCTGAAGAATGCATAGTTCCTGCACTTTTTGATCCATGCATAGCAGTCACTAAACACCCTGGGCCAATAATAACCCGCCTTCATGATCTTGAGTGTTGTCACTTGTGGAGAAAATGGCCTCCAGCTGCTTCATCATGGAACTCTTGTAGCACTCTCTCAACCTGATTTGTCCCAATGCACCTTAACAAGATGCCATTGATATCCCTTTTGAACAAGACGTTGTCAATAAGTACATATGGGATGGCCTATAGTCTGAAGTGCCTCCTTTTTGTTTTATTCATTTCTGGAGGACACATGCCTATTTGAAGGAAGTGCACCATGTTCTGAGTCCAACAAGGAGCAGGAACATCCTCATTTTCTTCATCTTGACTATCTTGTAGGACCAAAACAACTTATTTTTCATCACTTACTTCTTCTTGTTGACTTGAGGCTAGCTTGCTCACACAATCCCTTCCCACAGACTAGCTTAGTGACCTTGATCTCAATGTCATACTCCATGACACGAGTGATCCACCCTGCATGCTTTTCATTACTGAGAAGGAAGTCTTTAACTCCTACATGGGAGACTAACAGTTGGATTTTATTGTTTGAGACCAAATGCTTAAACTTCTTCAATCCTCTGATCACTGCTAGGACCTGATTTTTGATGAAAGAGTATTTCACTTCATAATCTTCTAGGCCCTGGCTAAAGAAAGCAATTGGCTATTATGTGTCCTCTTTGTTCTGTTGTACTAGGATTGTAGAAATTGTGTCACTGCCTCCAAAGGCATATAATATGAAGTCCTTGGAAAAATATGGATTCACGAGAGTTGGGGCTTGTGATATAGCTTCTTTGATGGCCTCAAAATTTCCTTTCCTTCAACTATCCACCTAAATGCCAAGCTCTTCTTCAACATCAACGTGATTGGCTTGACAAGGGCAGCAAATTTTGGTACAAACCTATAAAAAAATTGATTTTTCCTAAGAAGCTTTGAAGAGCCTTCTTATGGCTTGGAAATGACAACACTCTTATTGCTTCAACTCTCTCTGGTCAATTGTCAAACCTTCCTTTAACACAATGTGGCCTAGAAGCCTACCCTCATGGGCCAAGAATATGATTTTTGGGGTTCAATGATACCCCAAATCTCCTACACCTTTGGAACACCTACCTTAGGTGAAAAAGATGGTCTGCTACATTTCTAGAGAATACAGTAATGTCATCCAGGTAGATCAGCACTATTTTGTTGATCAGCCCTTTGAATGCCATATCCATTTCCCTTTGGAAAGTGGCTCCAACATTAGACAATCCAAATGGCATTTTTCTAGGCATAGGTGCCCCATTTGGTGGTGAAATCCATTTTGAATTGATCATCTTCTTTCACCATGATCTGTTATACCCTGAGTATCCATCTAGGAGAGAGAATCTCTCTGAACCAGACACTACCTGCAAGATCTGCTCCATTGAGGGAAGTGGGTAGTGATCTTTGAGGGAGGCTCATTCAAGTCACGAAAGTCAACACACAACCTAATCTCCCCATTATTCTTCCTAACTGGGACCAAGTTTGTGACCTAGCTTGAGTGTTTGATTGGAAAAATGATACTTGCCTCTATCATCTTGTTCAGTTCTTTCTTCATCAGAGGCTCAATATGTGGGTTGACTGGTCTCTACTTCTGCCTGATGGGCTTAGTAGTTGGATCTAGCTCAATTGTGTGTTGGGATAACTTTGGATTGAACCCTCTTAGGTCTTCATAGCTCCAAGAAAATATATCTGGAAACTCTTGGCAAAGGTGTATGAATTCATACCTTTCTTGCTCGGTGGCCACCTTGCCAACTTGTAGTGTTTTGCCTTCTCCAACTAGAATTGGCTCTAAATCTTCCCCTTTGATCTGTATGTTGGCCTTCTCTTTTCGAAACTGATCATTGGGATTGAAGATAGAATCCAATGTCACTAGGCCTTTGGGAAGCTTAGTTTGTATGTCAGTTGTACTACTTGATTTCCATATTGCTGCTCTAGTCTGCTTTGGTTTCTAGCTGAGAATTCAGCTTCCTCTTGCAAAAATTGATGATCTACTAATCATTCTTGAACACCTGCCAGCATGTGTTGTTATCTGGTACTGTTGGTCTCACAATCACATGGATATGTGGTTATTCTTTGTCCCTTTTTATGTTGTCAACTACATCAAATGTTGCTCCAACTGTTGCAAGCCTGTCAGCAGCTTCGTTCTCCTTTCTGGGTATGGACATAATGTTGAAGGCTTTGAAATCCTCAATGAGGTCCCACACCCTATTCTTGTAACCTTTGAGCAGGTCATTCTTGATAGCATTTTTTCCTTTGACTTGATTGGCAACTAGTTCACTGTCACCAAACACCTGCAGGTTCTTGATTCCTCATCTTCTAGCCCAATGCAGTCCATGGACCAAAGCCTCATATTCTGCAGTGTTATTTGAGCAGGAAAACTAAAATATGAAAGTCAAATAATACTTCATACCTTGGGGGACACAATCATAGCTCCACCTCCTGGCTCCTTATCTACTCCTAGAGCCATCAAAGAACAATTGCCAAACTTCATTGTCATTCTTGTGCTCGGCTTAATGATGTTAGGAAGAGGATGATTCTCCTCATGTAGGCAATAGACTCCTAGTTCAGATTCTTCCATCTCCTTATAGGGATCAAAATCATGTATTTTGACCGCCCATTCATCGAGGGTCAGTCAGGATACACCCCACCTTGGTATCTGCTTCAGAAGTGCTTAGGAGGTCCTCCTGATCAAAAGATGAACAATTTGCATTGATTGGGCTTGGTACATAAGACTCAATGTGATAGTCTGCTATGGGCTCGGATCTGATTGTGGCCTTCACTCCATACCTTGTTCTAAAGAGCATATGTGACTAGTCAGTAGACAAGTAGCCTCCAATTTTGGCAGTGAAGTCCCTGGACAAACACAACACAAAATGTGGTGGCAAGTCTATGACTGACACATTCTGCAATATAGTCACATTAGGGCAGGCATGTAGAGTGAGACTCAGATCCTTGATGACTCCAACAGTGGTCACTGTTGTCCCATCCAATTGTACTACTCCTCTAGAGATGACTTCATACTGGAGACCTAGTTGATCAGCTATTTGTTTGGGCATTACAGAACTACTTGCCCCGAATCGATCATGTAGTTGTGCACCAATTTATCTCCAATGATTAATGAAACATAAAATGGAGGAGGCTTCATATTCTTACCTCGTTTTTCTCCATGGTTTCTCTCAGGTTGAGCCACATTGGTAAGCACTTTCTCTTGCTGGTTAGGGGGTTGACTTGAGCTTGACCAATTGGCCATGGCAGTCTACAATAGATCCCTCTGCCTTGGAATAGCCAGTGACTCCCATAGTGAAATGTTCACACTTGTCCTCTTCATTTTTCAATGATATTAAATGAACTATCTTTTTGTTGTCCCTTCCCTAGCACATTTTTCTCTTGCACATGGGTTGTTACAACCGGTGCTTGAGTAGGTCTGGAAGGTGGCTTGGATTGAATTTACACATTGGGAGTTGTATTTTAAATGCCAATACCTTACTAAGCAATAAAGGGTTGAGGATCACCTGAGCTTGGTGAATGTCCTTCTCCAATATTTCTCTTCTTAGACCATGTATTGGCAGCTATACTTTGAGAAGGAGTCTGATTCATTCAACAAAAGTCTTCAGCCTGGCAATTTACAAGTTTAGTTTCGTTTGGGGATCCCTCTTGCTGAGCTCCTTATTGTTGACTTTCTTCGTGGCTAGGTTCTTGTGACACACCAATGGTTTACACCATCAGAGTATGATTTAATGCACCATTGAAGCACATTAACTGATTATGTGGTTGATTACATGGGAAACACCATTCATACTCTTGTGCCATGTTATTATGTGTTGGAACCAATCCCCTTGATGTTGAAACTATGTTTGGGTCATATGACCTGAAAGGTCTAGTAGCTTGAGGTTTCCCTTGGTGTTGAATCTGATTTACAGCCTGGGTTGGTGGTCTATTTTACTAATATGGGGGTCTGGCCTGATACTAAGCCTGGGGCTGATATGGCCTAGAACTCTAAGTCTGATGTCTTTTGATGGTTACTAGCTCATTTCCTAGGTTTTGTAGTTGTTTCATAACTTCCTGAAGCTCCTTTGAGGTGTGAAGTGGAGGCTTCAGCTGAAATTTGACTCCTGGGGGTGGGTATATGAGCTAATGTGGGCATTTGGCTGGTACCTAGGTTTCCTAACTCAGGGTATAGAGGCATGGATGGCCTAGGAGCAAGTTTTCCAGCCTGAATCAAACGATTCTCAGCTCCTATGGAAAGGCTATAGGCTGCAGGTAAGGTTGTGCCCCCCATTGATTGAATCATCAAAGAAATATTAGAATTTAAATCCCTAAGAAATTATAAGAAGGCACCTTCATTAGTGGGCTTTACTGCTATTGGAATCATATCCCAGGTCCATTGAAATCTGAGGTTGAAATCCGTCGCTTCTTGTTGAAGCTTTCTTGATTGTTGTCAGTTGTTCTAGCAAGGATAAGTTATCTCCCTTTTCTCCAAACTGGTTGTGAAGAGTTGTGCACAGCTGGTCCCAATTTTGAATAGAGCCTACTTCAAGGCTCTTGAACCATTGTGAAGCTTTACCTTTGAGTGAAGAGGCTAGCAACTTGACTACAATATCCATCTCATTGATCTCATGGATTGTAAAGACATTTGTAATGTCTTGAACATGGTCACTAGGACAAGTCTGGTTTTCTCTAGTGAAATATGGGATGCTCTTCAATGCTGCCATGGGACTAGGTTTTGTGCATTCAGAGAAAGTGGGCTACTGACAGATGAAGTTGATGTAAGGATTTGGTTGTTGGTGTGCCATCTTGATTGGCCTGAGTACCCTTCTTGATTGAAATAAATGACCTACTAGGAGGAGGTGTTGATAAGGCTTTGTTTAGAGGAGATGGAGACCTCTAGGCTCTTCTTCTTTTCCTTCTGTCTGGAGACAAGTGTATGTGTACAAATTGTCCTTCCTCTCTTGTTCTAGACCTTGTTTTTATCCTTCTCATGAACTTGGGAAACTTGGACTACTGGAACCAGTGGATTCTGTCCCTTTTGGAGTCACTAGATGTGTAGTTTTTAAGAGTTTCTTAAAATCTAGAATCACAACAAGTGCACATCAACCTTACTGTAATAAAGATGGAGACTTCCTATCCCACCAGGCATGCCAAAACTGTTAGTGCAAAATCACAGCACCCCCAAATGAATCGTCAGATCTACTTTTCTAAGGCAGAGTCATTTGGTGTGATCCGCATAACATTGAGTTTTCTCCAAAGTGTGGGACTTAGAAAATGAGAAAACTCTCCAGGTTAAAGGCTGGTTCCTATTCCTCTGTTTAGGTGCATGCGTGAAAACTTGCAGAGGGCCTATTCCTAAACCTAATCTAAGTTTTACCAAGGAGACAGGGGTAAAAGGAATGCAAGAAATCAAATTAAGCTATAAGGTGATGCACTAAAGGAATGATGAACATTTGTTTTGCTAATAGACACAAACCAACAAAATTCATACAATAACCAAGCACAGATAACCAGATTTATAACAAAAGACTAGATGAAAGAAAAAGAGACAAGAAAGGATCTAAAATTGATCACATACATGTTTTATTGCTCTACAGATTGATACAATGCATTACAAAGTGGCCAAAAGGTAGAAATGTATTACAGTCTAGTAGAAGGTCTGAAAACTCCATGAGTTCCTTTGCCAAAAGAAAAGGGGAGCTTGCAAAATAGAAGAATGTCCAACCCTTTACAATGAGTCTCGACCCAACATTTATAGATTCAATTGGAGAGAAGAAAAAGAGAGAAGCAAGAAAATTAGGTCGAATCCCAACCATTTCTATTAATGTTTCCTTTAAGATCTATCCCCAAATATACCTCAGCTACATAAATCTCTGGTTCGGTGCCTTGAAGAAGGAGGAATGACGGAGCAGATTGAATTTGATCTAGTTGTTGGGGCAGATGGATCCCGCATTAATGGCCCTAAAGATGTTTTCTCCATTTTCCTTTACCTAACCTCTCCAAACTTAAAGTTTCATATCTCCATGGCATGGGTGAAGCTGAGATCTTTCCAATGGTGTCAGATTTGCAATATTTCAAGCCCTAAGTCGAAAGATATGCCCCTTCGAAGTTTGTATTAGGTCCGTACAAAAGGGTGGGAAAACTAATTTGAAAATGGGCCCCTTTTGACCTTTGGGACATGTGGAGGGTTGGCGCTTGTCTGAAGGCAGCCTCTGTATTTTTCTCTTGGAATAACACGGGGCTGACACGTGGCTTCCTTTGCTAGCCTGCTTCATTTCTTTGTTTCTAGCTAAGTCTTTTGTTTGGCGAGGTCATATTTCTTTGACCGGGGACACACAATGGTTTGAAGCTTTTTGAGAACCCTCTCTCTATTCATCCCCAAGTTAGCATCATTTGGACACTTAGCACTCTTCGCCAGACTGCCTTGCCCTTATGCATTGACTATTCAACCCGACTCTATCCCCTTTGAAGAGACTAGACGCGTGGAGGCTCCGTGCTCATTTGAAACTCCCGATCAAAATTTTCCCCTGAAGGAGTGTCGAGGTTGACACTTGGAAGCCTCTGTGGGTCCTTGGACTTTTCAACTATCTTTACCTTACTTTTTTAGGACTCGGGCTACGTGGCGAATTGGTGCTTGTTTGAGTCTCCACTTTTGAATCTACCCTTGGAGATGCGTTGCTTGGACATGTGGCATCCCCCGCCAACACTTCTATACTTAGCCCTTTTTGAGGCCCACTTTTCCCACCTTTTGACCTTGGTTGACTATTTGCTACGTGGAGGGCTGGCGCGAGTTTGAGTCCCCACCTTGGGCTCCCATCTTGGATTTGCGCCGAGCCGACACCTGGCTTCTTCTTGCTTGGCCGAAGAATTTTCAATGGCCACACAACTTTTGGGGCTCTGGACGCGTGGAATCCTGTGATCATTTGAGCTTCCTTCTTTGGATTCAACTTTGGAGAAGCGTCGTTCCAACACGTGGCTCTCCCCGCCAACACTTCTATACTTAGCTCTTTTTGGACTCGTTCTGAACTATTTTGAGCCCAAAGACTTTGGATCTTCGCCGTTTCTTCCTCTGCCTTGCCCCTGGCCTCTCGTGACATTTCTTCTTCTCCTTTGACCTTGCTACTCCATTTCCAAACCCACTTGTAACCCGTAGAATGGATTTAAATCTCGTGTTCGCCCGAAAAGCCATTTTCGAATTTATCCTACACAGGTTGTTTGATCTTCACAAGCCTCTTGCCACTTCCATTACAGAGTCCTCTTGTAATATGTTTGTAGCAATTGAACGTGATTTCTCAGTTCTTTCAAAGGTGTGAGGCATTCTAATCCAATATTTTTCTTGGGGGGCGAAATATGGATAACAATTACAAAATGACCCCTTAATGAAAAAATATATGTTGCATAAATAGATTTAAATATTGAAATATAAAGAGAACAATATGTTGCATAATTTAAGATAAAAATACATGAATTACCTTCAAAATGTTATGTCAATCATGTTTATTTGAGGCTTTTGATGTACCCATATGTTTCACTCGGAATGTTTCGTTCCTTTTAGAAACAGAGATAAGGTTAGGGGCTAGGAGGAATACATGTAGAATGTCGAGATGGTGTGTGCGTACCATAGAGAAAGATCGAGGCGAGTGCGAAGAACTCCTTTTTGTCTTGGAAGGACTACCTGCAAATAAGAACACAAGATCACAAGATTTTGATTAGACAATAAATGAGGAAACTACCTTGGGCCCAGGAAATATAAAACTTCCTTTCGAAGGTGGTCAGTTTCCCTGCTAATATGAATTAACACAAATGACTGCAAAATATCAATTAGACTACTTGGTTGAAGCGGGTAGGAGAAGGCTGGTTTGGTTATAGTCGGGTAACCGATACCGGTTTCTGGTTTAAGTAATCGACGTCGGTTGGGCCTAGGACCTTCTTGGTAGCTATGGTGTTTGTAAAAATGGTTTATGGATGATATTAGGAAATGAGATGATGAGAGGTAAAAGAATGACAGTTAGATGCAATGGCACGTTGGGTAGTGGATTCAGAAATGGATTTAGGAGGACTGTGATTCAAAGAGCATAAGAAATGTTATAACAGAGGACATGCAAGATGTGACTTACTGGTTTTGACAAAGATGCAAGTTGATCTCCTTTGCTGCAAACGCTTCTGGTTTCTTCACTCGTCTCTGCTCGGTCAAGTGAAGATCTGGACTCTGTTTTTCGCTCCCAATGATCTCTGTTGATTCAAAAATCATTCGCCTTGATCCAAAAATGAAATTCCGATCCTTTGTTTTTGGTTTGGGGAGGCCATTTACAGGGAACCGATGGCGGTTACGTAACCGACGGCGGTCGAGTAGGAACCGGCATCGGTAAGGAAAAAGTAGGCTATTTTTAGTAAAACAACCCACCTTCCCTGCTTTTCTCCCGAGAGATTAGTTGCGGGCTTGGTCAAGTGACTAGAAGGTCGGTTTTAGGTGCGAGAAAGGGGTCCTTAGTCATGGGTGTAGGTGTAGACCAAGTTTTAGGTTTTAATTAGGTTAGTTTAGGATTAGGGCTAGGTCATGATGAGGTGGCAAAATGAGGTGGCAGGTGAGGTGATGGGGATTTATCAATTACAAGGTAATTAATAAATAATTGTGTAAGGTTTAGGTAATGAGGTTAGGTTGCGAAATGGGATGCGGGTCACAAGGGGTCGTAAGACACAAATTTGGTGTCTACATTAGCCCCTTATTGTTGTGTAGCTTGTTTTGTAAAGCTGCACGGACAATAATATGAAGTGGTTTCCCCTGTTAAGGGTATAGGTAATCCCCCTCAAATCTATCACAGATTGAGTGAACGGGAAATCAGGGATAGGGTTGATAAAGGGTAAATGGAGTAGAGGGGATGGTAAGATGGTGGGGTAGGTCCAAGGAAGTAGACGCATGGTAAAATGCAATAGTACGACTAGGGTACATGATTTGATGAGCAAACCAGCAGTGCATAGGCAAAGGTCGATAGTTTATCCAAACAAGGGTGATATAATCCTGGTATCCAAGGCATAGGAAGTAGCTCTAGGGTATATAACAGGTAAGGTACAGGAACGTTTAGGCATGTCGGCGGTGCATCAAATGGTTGGTTTGGTTGAGATAAACGTCACGGTCTGGAGTGCTGGGCAAAGTTGGTCAACAGATCAAGTCAAGGACCCTAATCATGCTAAAACACGAACAGGTGAGCTCGATTGAACAAAAGGTACAGGATGGATGGATAAAATAAAACGTTGATTGTGGGTATGGTATTGAAGTGATACGGCCGTGGGTCGGGCCAAGTTGTTAGGGTACAGCCTTGGGTCGGGCCGGATGGTTAGGGTGAGGCCTTGGGTCGGGCCAAGTTGTTGGGTGGCGGCTTTGGGTCGGGTCGGATGGGTAGGGTGAGGCCTTGGGTCGGGTCGGATGGGTAGGGTGAGGCCTTGGGTCGGGCCAAATGGGTAGGTTGAGGCCTTGGGTCGGGCCAAATGGGTAGGTTGAGGCCTTGGGTCGGGCCAAATAGGTAGGTTGAGGCCTTGGGTCGGGCCGAATAGGTAGGTTGAGGCCTTAGGTCGGGCCAAATAGGTAGGTTGAGGCCTTGGGTCGGGCCAAATAGGTAGGTTGAGGCCTTGGGTCGGGCCAAATAGGTAGGTTGAGGCCTTGGGTCGGGCCGAATAGGTAGGTTGAGGCCTTGGGTCGGGCCGAATAGGTAGGTTGAGGCCTTGGGTCGGGCCGAATAGGTAGGTTGAGGCCTTGGGTCGGGCCGAATAGGTAAACAAATGGTGTTCAGCAAAGGTGGATATAGGTGATATGTGGTTTAAAAAAAGGGGAAAGTTGGCAGAAAAACCGATGTCGATTCTACATGACCGATATCGGTTAAGGGACCGATACCGGTTCATTAGGGCAAAATGAAACCGATATCGGTTAAGGGCGAAAAACCTATAAAAAGAAAAATACAGCTTGTCATTGTCACTTTGTTATTTTGAAAACCAAATTGACTTGTCTGATGTGGAGAGTTGAGATTGGAGGTTTATTGAGAGTGAGGTGGAGCTATTTTGCTTTGGAGGAGTGAGTTGTTTGCGGGCTCGAGTGAGGAGGAGGCAGCAGTTGATTGGCCAGGGACCCAGCAGATCAGAATTGGAGCTATGGCACAGGCAGGAGGAGCAGGAGGGGCTGGACCAGCTGGACCACCACCACCCATCCCACCACGATGACGTGTCGTCGTTCGGGTATGTTCGGAACTCTTTATTTTGTGCATTTGAATGGTATTAAGCGAAATTGGGGGTTTGGGTAGGAATTTACATTTTTTAGGAAATAATGAGTAAATTGACGTAATTTGAAAAACGAAGAGGATAGATGGGTAAAATAGGGCAAGTCGGCTGGGTGGGTAGGTTTTTAGGGTGTTTGGGTGGGTAGATAAGTATAAAAATGCAAAAATATGGGCGGGGGGCCGCGCGGGGGTTCGGCTCCCAGCAATTACAGTGACCGATGTCGGTTGCTAAGCGACCGGCATCGGTCGCAAATTGTGTGGACAGGGTGTGTTGGGCTGGACCGGCGTCGGTCGTATGTCGGCCGGCGTCGGTTTGGGTTTGTATGGGTATGGGTTGGGTTGGGTTTTGGGTGAGTGTGGGTTGGGTTGGGTTGGGCGTGTTTTGTGTTTTGGGTTGGGTGGGTTTGGGTGTTGGGTGGGGTGGGGTGTTGGGTGGGGTGGGGTTTGGTTGGGGTGGGTTGGGTTGGGTTTGTTTTGTTTTGGGGTTGGGTGGGTTTGGATTTGGGTAGATTTTGGGCTTTGGGTCGGGTAGGGGTTTGGGTGGGGTGGGTTTGGTTTTTAGTGGAGTGGGTTTGGGTTTTGGGTGGGGTGAGTTTGGGTTTTGGGTGGGGTGAGTTTGGGTTTTGGGTGGGGTGGTAGAGAGTCGGGGTGTGGTTGGGGGATAAAAGGGGGTTTAGAGGATAAAGTAGATGTTGTGATAAAAAGTAGGTCTAAGGATGTGGGTTGGTTTTGCAGGCACGTCAGCAGTTGACGATGCGGGATAGGATGCCCCCGCTGTTGGTGCGGATGAGACCACATGTGTCCGCAGCTCACTGGGTGATCATGCGCGAGGTGGGACTCGGTGGAGTCCAGAGGTACAGAGCGATAGAGAGAGATCACAGCCTGATGGTCGCCCTCATCGAGAGATGGGATCCGGTGACCAATGTGTTCCATCTCCCGACTGGGGAGATGACTATCACATTGGAGGATGTGTATCGCATCCTTCGACTACCTATCGAGGGAGAGGCAGTCTTCCAGGTAGATTCAGAGACTGCCATGGACAGCATATTACAGGTTTTTGGAGATGCAGCCGCGCTACTTACCTATCACAGCGCGAGCATTGGGTATGGTGACATGTACCGTGCGCATCGACACGAGACACGGCTGGCTATGCTGATGATGATTGGGATCACCTGCTTCGCCCTCCCGGACTCAGAGGGAGGCCACTTTCCACGGGCGTTGATGGGGGTGTTGCTTGAGATGATTGAGGAGCATACTTGCTATGCGTGGGCACCAGTGTATCTGGTGCAGCTATACAGAGAGCTCTGGGGTTATCGCCGGATGAGGCGATTCGGTATCTGTTCGACATTTTTACTTCACTGTTGGGCATATGAGCACATCATATGCATCGAGACCCGAGAAAGCTGCCCCGGCCGGGGCCACGAGCTATATACAGATACGGCTTTCAGAGGTGGTTGGGAGTCGTGGGGCAGCCACGAGCAGTGCTTGCGGGGAGAGACGTTGCCTACTACAGGCATTTGTTAGAGGGCCTGACAGCGGTAGATATCGTATGGAGACCTTACAGAGGTCATCACCCGCACAGAGGAGGCCGAGTACAGTTACGCTGGATCCAGTACACTTTCTGGATAGCAGGACGGAGGCCGGGAGAGTACGAGAGGATACCCCTAGAGAGAGTGCAGCGCAGTAGATGGGGGCTGCGGCACGGGCCGAGCCACCTCCCTTCCCTCAGTACAGGAGGGATGATGTAGAGGCCCCACTACCTGCACCACAGCCCTTGGATCCAGATTGGGTTGCTGAGAGGCCAGCAGATGACACAGTAGATGATGCTGGTTGTACAGGAGCATACATGGTGTGGTGGGCTGGTCAGAGAGCGGCGAGGGTAGCACAGCCCGCACAGCCAGACTTGGCATCTGTGACAGCAGAGAGATCAGCTCAGGGGTCAGGTGCAGCTCTTACAGGGGCAGCTTGCTGCTGCGCAGGCACAGATAGGGGTCTTACAGGGGCAGCTAGCCCAGCTCGAGCACGAGCACGAGCGGCACCACCAAAGACAATGACAAAAGCCACAGTGCTGCAGTGCAGTACAGCAGATAGCATGTACAGCACCACCGCGGCCACAGGCACCACCAGCACAAGCACAGGGGGTACTGGTAGTAGGAGTCCGGGGACCAGCCCCAGTACCGACGGTGGCACGGGAGAGATACATGGAGGCGAGAGCAGAGGCCCGGTACTATCAGGATGTCCTTGATAGTACCGGAGCTGAGTATCAGCCATATGCGGCACACCGAGCGGAGACCTCGCATAATCGGAGTCGCGAGAGACGCAGCTGCCACCCGGTGTGTCCGTTACAGGTAGGAGGCGAGAGGCACCGCAGGGACCAGCAGGGAGAGGTGCTGAGGGTGGTGGGGAGAGCTGAGGGATCCCCACATAGTTTTTGTATAGGGACATGGGCACCGGTCTGCGAACCGGTTGTGTTGATAGAGGCCTGCGTGCCGTCATTTATTCATGTATGGATTCATTTATTCATTATATACCGGCCTGCGAGTCGAGTACGGGTTGTATATTTGATACCGGCCTGCGAGCCGAGTCGAGATTTTGGATAGTTATTGCGGCCTGCGTGCCGGCTTAGTTGTATGATGAGATCACAGAGGCCCCGATGCAGGGCACATTGTATATTTGAAAATTTGTATATATATATAGAGATGATGTTTTGATCCACATGCAGTGTTCAAAAATGTGTTTAAGTATTTTGTCGATGGTTTGTGATATAGAATGTAGGATGAGTTTAGTTGACATGTTGATATATGGATGATGTTGATGTTTTTGTTTTTGCACGTATATATGGATGACATGTTATATGATGAAATGTTGCATGTTTTGGGCTGGTTTTATGACATTGTTATATATGTATCTGATGAGTTGGATCCAAATGATGTATAGATAGATAGTTTTTTGTTTTGTTTTGGTATCCTTAGTTGATGACTTGTTTGTTTTTGTAAAATAGATGATGTTATGGACATTGTAATGATATGTGTGGTGGATGGAGAAATATGGATAATGGTGTTGTTATGCAGGAAAAAGGCGGGCGCGACAAAAATTAGGTAGAAAATGAAGAAAAAGAACCATGTTGTAAAAAGATAGGTCTATAACCGATATCGGTTAGGTAACCGACGTCGGTAGATAGTAGACCGATATCGGTTACATAACCGATACCGGTTATTTAGGTATGAGCTTTTCTAAAAATAAAAAAGCTAGGGTGGCAACTTAAGTTCTAATTTTGAGAGCCATGCAAGAAGTTAAATACGCGAACGCGACGCTTTTTGACGACTGAGACATGTAATTGCATGAGAGATTTGAGTGATTAGGAGTAAAGAGACAGGGAAAGTGATTGTGATCTGAGATTCAGAAGACAGAAAGGTAGGTTTGAAAAAGGTGGTGATAATGGCAGGACGAGGAGAAACATCCAGCAGGCAGGGACAAGAGGGAAGACAAGGGCCACCTCAAGCTACTGCAACCCAAGAGGTAACGTTTTGTTTGTAATTTGACTACTGCATGTTTTGGGAATAAGCTGAGGGAGAGTAAGTGGGTAGATATGAGAAAGAAAAGATGATAACAAGGGTTATAAATGAGGTGAGTGTTACATGGTAGGTAATCAAGGGTTTTGGGTATGTCTGTGTATACAGAGAGGAATAAACGAGCAATTTATTGTCGTAGGTGGTTGTTTAGGCAAGGTGTATGAAAGTAACAGTGACCGATATCGGTTAGGGATAACCGGTATCGGTTACTCAACCGGTACCGGTTAGCTGTAAACGATACCGGTTGCTGTAGGAATTTCCAGAATTTGAGAAAAAACCCGGGGGATTGGAGGAATTGAATGGTTTTTTGTTATTTGGATGTATGCAGGCAGAGGCAGGGTTGAGGATGAATGATAGTGTACCAGCGTTGTTGTCACGAATCCGAGCGGATGTAACACCAGCTGAATGGATGTTGATAAATCGTTTGGGGTTAAGTGGGATCCGCTATTATTCACGAATTGCACGGAACCATGCTATGTTACAGGCGTTGATTGAAAGATGGAATCCTGAGAAAAATACCTTCTATCTACCAACAGGGGAAATGACAGTAACATTGGAAGATGTGTTCCGTATTTTGAGACTCCCAATTACAGGAAAACCAGTATATCAGGCATTACCTAGCGCGGCACGGGGAGCGATAACAACAGTATTTGGTCCATACGCACGAGATTTAACACAGCGAGGTTTGTCATTTACGTATGGGATAATGTATGCAGCACATCCTGAGGAGACAAGGTTAGCAGTAATATTAATGATAGCGGTAGGGTATTACGCGTTACCGAGGGCGGATGGGGGAAGATTTCGAAGGCATTGATGTGTGTTATTTGGGAGATGATAGAAAGGAACGTGACTTTTGCATGGGCACCTGCATATTTGGCGGAGCTATACAGGGGTTTATGGGCTTGTAGGTGAAATCACAGAATGACACTGGATTGTTCATACTTATTACACTGTTGGGCCTATGAGCACATTGTTTGTGTGCGACCAATAGGCCGACCCATCCAGTCAGGAGAGACCGGAGTACAGAGGTTGGGATTCAGACGATGGGTCCAAACAGAACAAGAGGCAAGATCCCAGGCCGTGACGGATGACTTTGAGTATTATAGGCAGGTATGGGAGAGGGTGATGATTGCGGATATCTGTTGGCGGCCTTACGGGAACTATATGGTAACAGAGAATATAGCTGAGGAGTTGAGGGGTGTAGAGCGATTGAGGTGGATCGCAGGGCACAGGCCAGGTGAGTATGAGAGGATTCCTCTAGATCGCGTGCGGTGACAATTTGGATTTGTGCAGGATATACCCCAGGCTTATAGACCCTATATGAGGATCGATGCAGAGGCAGTATTCTCACCTCCCCAGCCAACACCTCCAGAAGGGCCTGAAGAGGTAGCAGCCGATCGCAGGGTAATGGATGCAGGAACGACAGAGGCCTATAGATTATGGTGGGTAGCAAAACTGCGAGGTGTACGTGATCGTCCTGACATAGCGGTGATTACAGCAGAGAGGGATTGTCTGCAGCGTTTGGTTCAGCAGCTCCAAACGCAGGTGAATGAGACAAGAGGATTGTTAGTGGTTGCGGAGTCACGGGCGGAGAGACTAGAGGCTGGAGTCCTCCATGCGAGAGGGCATATTCATATGTTACAGGAGAGATTGGCAGATCAGTGGGCGGTACCAATAGCCGTGGTACCATTGAGGACAGAGAGGCCTGGCGAGAGGGGTCGACTATCACGATCATCACCTAGTTTGGGATGAGGCATGAGGGTCTAAATAAATGTTAGCAAGGTATAAGAATAAATAAGAGTACCGACCTGCATGTCGATGATAGAGAAGATGTATTTGTTTAACATCTAAATAAAACGAGATATGTATGTTGATTTGAGTTATAATAATAAGAATGTTTTCGTTTTGACTTTCGGTGTTTTGAAAAAGGATAAAGAGGAATGTGATTAAATAGAAATACACAAAAATATTTATATTTACCACACATGATAGGTTATGGTAGGGGATGGTCAAGCTAACCTTGGGAGACCCCATGTCTCCGAAGTGCTGCCTACATAGCCCTTTGCACAAAGCAAGGAGGGGCCTCAGACCGATGTAGTTCTCCCATAGGATCAGGGAGAGGTGAATTCAGGCAATTTGGTACGGTTTAGGCAATTGGTTGATTGGTAAGAATATTGATATTAATATTGGTAAGGTAAGGTTGTTGGTGTCGGTAATGAATTGGTGATGTTGTAAAAGGTATAAGGGAAGCGAAAGTTAGCCTACCCAAGTAGAAGGGAACCATGTCCTGATTAAGATCAACACACAATCCTAGATGCGAGGCAAAGCGGAAAGAGTGCTCCGTAAGTGAAAAGAGCTAAACAAACCACAAAACGTAGAATGAGCTTGAAGCCCTAGGTACCGTGCATAGACGAGAAGTCCATAGGTGAAAAGAGTTGTATGATCACAATATATCGGGTGAACGTTACGTCCCTTGAGTTGAAACAAATGGTGGGGTGAGGTGGATGATATAGCTGAGGTACAGAGAATTTATTACAAAGTGAGTGTTCTGATGAAAGAGAACCTACCCTAAATAGACAAGTCCATGACCCAAAAATTTCTTTTGAATGAGGCCTTTATTTTACTGAATATAGACTGATCGATGCGGGAAGTCTACAAGGGATATTGATTGTGCTATTCTTGAGGTCTTCACAAAGCTGATCAATGCGAGAAGCTTCTGATAAAGGTTGACTGTGTATAGCTGTCCTTCGAGGGAGCAGTCTATTTATAGTAGCAGATATGATTTTAATGCATAGTTGTCCTTCGGGGGAGCAGTCTATATATAATAGCAGCAATAGTTCGGCATATAGCTGTCCTTCGAGGGAGCAGTCTATATTTAATTTAGATGACTAGATATTCTTTTGGCATGAAGCATCTAGTTTGGTAGGAAGTTTGACTCAAGAAAATCCCATAAGAATACGGCTTATTTTAATACTTTGAAGTCATGGACTAGACTAAAAAGGGGAAGGCGTCATTGAGGGGAGGTGAGAAGTGAGCTTGATTTTATTTTGAGATGTAGAAAACAAAGTGTATGTAGTGGTAAATGAGCTCAAGGGACGAGCGGCAGGTAGATAAGAAGTGATATAACACTAAATTCAATAGTAGAATGGTCGAAGATGCAAGGCATTAAGGGGTTCAGGCTCAGGTTTACCATTAAGCGAAGCTAAACGATAAGTGCCTGATCCATAAGTGTGAGTGATTATATAAGGCCCAATCCAATTGGGAGCAAATTTTCTACGTTTGCTCTTTTCTAGTTTGGTGACATGTTGATTCTCTTTGAGGACAAGATCACCAACCTTAAAGGTATGCTCATGGATTTGCTTATCATAAGCACGCTTGATGCGTTTTTGATAGATTTGAAGGTGATCAAGAGCTGTAAGACGACGTTCGTCAAGAAGCTCCAATTGGGCTAACCGCTCTTGGCGGAAATCATTGTTAGTGAGAATATCCTGAAGGGATATTCTGAGGGAGGGTATTTGTATTTCGAGAGGTAAGACAGCCTCGGTACCATATACCAAAGAAAAAGGTGTGGCATTAGTAGAGGTACGGATGCTAGTACGATAAGCCCAAAGGGCAAAGGGGATGTGATCGTGCCAATTTCGTCCGGACTCATTGACAACTTTCATGAGGATTTTGGTTAGGGTTTTATTAGAGGATTCGGCTTGTCCATTTGCTTGTGGATAGTAGGGTGATGAGAAGCTGAGTTTGATACCAAAGTTGTCACAAAGGTCTTGCAACAACCTATTTTTGAAAGATTTTCCATTATCTGTAATCAGGCGATGAGGAACACCAAAATGACAGATAATGTGGTGGTTAATGAACTCTACAATTTTTTCTTTTTTAGTTGAAATGAGTGGAATAGCCTCCACCCATTTTGTGTAATATTCGGTTGCTGTGATAATCCATCGGTGACGTTGTGAAGAGGATGGGTGAATCTCACCAATAAGGTCTAAACCCCATTGTGAGAAGGGCCAAAGATCTCGAGCGACCTGGAGCGGGTGGCTAGGAGTATGTTGAAGGTTGGCATGTTGTTGACACATAACACAACGCTTAACATATTCGTAGCAGTCATTATTGAGAGTAGGCCAATAATAACCTAGGCGAAGGATTCGTTTAGCCACGGCAAGGCCACTAAAATGTCCACCACAAATACCGTCATGGACCTGTTGGATGGTATGGGTGACCTCCGCGCCGGTGAGACATCGAAGGAGGATGCCATCAAAGCCACGTTTATAAAGGAGTCCCCCCATAACTACATAACGAGAAACGTGTTTAAGAAAAGTGCGTTTACCAGTACTAGTAAGGTCAGATGGGAGAACAGAGGTTGTAAGGTAGTCATGAAATTGGTGATACCAAGTATCCTGCGAGTTAGCAGACACAGTATTTATCGTACAAACAACCGGGGCTGAATAAGATGGGGCAAAGAGTTGTTGGACCAAGACAAAAATGTCAGAGTCAGTTGATGAGGCTGGAATTTGCGAGGCTAAGCAAGCCATAGTATCCGCAAATTTGTTAGTAGAGCGTGGAATGGTTTGGATAGAATAGTGAGTAAATAAGGCTAGAAGTGAATCCACGTAGTGTTTGTATTTTTGAAGTTCCTCATTTTTGCATTGGTAGATGCCCATAACTTGATTGACTACCAATTGAGAGTCGCCAAAAATATTGATAGATTTGATACCTAAGTGCAGCGCAACCTGGAGACCCAGAACAAGGGCCTCGTATTCCGCTGTATTATTAGTGCAAGGGAAATCGAGTCGGAATGAAAGAGGCATAGGCTCGGCGTCGAGAGGAATAAGAACAACGCCGGCTCCTCCACCGCGTTGGCATTTGGATCCATCGAAGAAGAGAGTCATTGGATACGACTCCTCCTTGAGTGAAAGAGTGGCGATGAGTTCGTCGGGGAATGTAAAATTGGTAAATTGTTCTCCAGGTAAAGGGGCTTCCGCAAGTTGGTCTGCGATGGTTTGTCCTTTGATTGATTTCTGGTGGACAAACTCAAGGTCGAGGTCGGCGAGGAGCATGAGCCATCGGGCGATGCGTTGGTTTAGATGAGGTTTGGCATACATGTAATGGATGGGGTCCGTGTTGGTGATGATGAAAGTTTTGTGATTCAGAAGGTAGTGTCGAGTTTGGTAGCCACAAATGATAGGGCTAGGCACAACTTTTCTACATGTGTATACCTAGTCTCATAGTCCACCAAAGTACGACTTATATAATAAACGGCTTGTTCTCGATTTTCAGAGTCACGATGTGCAAGCATGGCCCCTACAACGTGGTCAGTGGCAGAAAGGTAAAGGTAGAAAGGGCGGTCGTCTTGAGGTGGGATAAGCACGGGTGGCTGCAAGAGATAAGTTTTGAGAGCTTCAAAGGCTTGGTGGCACTCTTCACTCCATTGAAATTCAATGTCCTTTTTAAGGAGGTGATGGAAAGGTTGACATCGATCCGAGAGTTGGGAGATGAAACGTCGGATAGATTGTAACTTACCTTGTAAGCTACGCAATTGTTTGAGGTTAGTAGGTGGGGGCATTTCTATGATAGCTTTGACTTTAGATGGATCGACCTCGATGCCACGCAAAGAGATGATAAAACCAAGAAGCTTTCCCGAAAGGACACCAAAGACACATTTCTTTGGTTGAAGACGGACATAATATTGTAACAGGCGATCAAAAATAATGGTTAAAACATTGAGATGTTCACTGCGATGTTTAGACTTGCCAAGAAGATCGTCGACGTAATCTTCAAGGATAGTGTGCATAATGTCATGAAAAATGTAGGTCATAGCCCGCTGATAGGTCACACCAGCATTCTTAAGGCCAAATGGCATTACACGGTAACAGAAGGTTCCCCAAGGAGTTATGAAGGCGCTTTTGTGTTGATCGGCGAGGACAACCAAAATTTGGTTAGTATCCTGAAAAGCCATCCATGAGAGAGAGCATCTCATGGCCTGCAGTGAGATCAACAAGTTGGTCAATGCTAGGTAGGGGGAAGTCATCCTTAGGGCAAGTGAGGTTAAGATCCCGGAAATCCATGCATATCCGAAGTCCCCCCGTCGCTTTAGTAGACAGTGCGATGTTAGAAATCCATTGAGGATAGTCAATAGGCAGAATGAAGGAAACAGAAAGGAGTCGTTGGAGCTCCTCTTTGACCAAGAGGGCAATGCGTGGATGCATTTTTCTCAATTTCTGTTTAATTGGCTTGGAATCGGGTTTCAGTGTAATGTTATGGACAGCAATCTCAGGATCAATTCCCGCATGTCACGTAGGACCAAGCGAAAGCTTGGTTGCGACGAGGAAAGTAGTAAAGGTGACTTGTTCTAATGCGTCAAGGGATTATCTCGATCTTCACAATGAGGATCCTCCTCCGTGTGGATGTTGATTTCTATAGTAGAATCATCCGCGCCAAGGTAAGTGAGGATGGAGTCATCATCCTGACACTCAACAACATTAATCAAAGGCGAATCCTCTTCGATCATGTCTGGATACAGAAGGGGAAGAGAAGATGGGTCCTCATTATCACGTTGATAAGTGAGAGGACCTATGAAGATAGCATTTATGAAAAAAAAAAGTTAGGAGGGATAGATTCAGGGTCTATAGATTCTGTGGGTGATGATGGCAAAGTGGGTGATGATGGTTTGGTAGGGGTGACGTCGTCTTCTTCTAGAATATAGCTGACACGAGGTGTCTCCTGTGTAGGTGTTTCAGGAAAACCGAGACCACTGTGATCATTATGTTTGCGTGTGGTGATGGGGATGAGCGTATTTCGGCCTTGTTCATAAAGACCAAAACCAAAGCCTTCCAAGCACAGTGAGTCAAGAAGGTGAGGGCGAAGCGACGATTTGTCAGGTACTGAAAATCGGATTGGAAGGGAACCACACCAAGAGGAGGTTCAGGGGTAATGGAGGATGCGTCAACACCCCCATACGTTAGGTTGGTGCGGCAATGGGGTGGTCCGTAAGAGATTACCTCCCCCACGCGACGGTCGTAGGTGGGATGTGCATGTAATTGTCCGTACTCCTGCGGGGTAGGGAAAGAACTAACGTTATATAGGCGGTACTCCCCCAGCGTAAGGCGTTGAAAAACATCTACTAAGGGGTCGGAGGTTGGGATGTTAGCTGCGGGAAGGGAAGTGGTTTTTGCGACGATGGTTTCATCAAGGCGTAGGCGTGGTTGAGGTGGATGGTTGAGGTACATTTGAAGAGGATGGTTGGGTTGAATGTATGGGTGTCTTGATTGGTATAAGCACATCGTTAGGGCGGTATAACATATTGCAGGTTTTAAAGGGGGGAGGATCAGCTTTTACGGTGTAGGACTTCCCCTCGTACTCAAATTTTATGCATCTATGTAATGTTGAGGGAACGCATCCCATGGCCCGGATCCAAGGACGACCCAACAATATATTATATTGGAACTCTCCCTCAAGGACATAGAAGAGTTCGGGTAAAGTACGTGGTCCTACCCGAATGTTGAGGATCACGGTGCCTAAGGTAGAGGTAATAGCGTCATTGAATGACCGCAACATGATGGGGTTGGCACACATGTAGCTAGAAGGGATATTCATTTGTTGGAAGGATTTTGAAGAGATGATGTTTAGGCTAGCGCCCCCATCAATCATAACACGACGTACCCGAATGTCTCGGATGTAAGCGGAGATGAAAAGGGCAGGGTCAGGGTCTTCTGTACCAAAGTCAACAATTTCATCTTCAGAGAAACTGACTGCAGCAGCTTGTGGTACAGAGACAGAAGTGGTTGGGGTAGTGGGTTGTTTGGTGAGAGAGGCAACGTGATTGGGTGTTAGAATGGAGGCAACGGGTAGGGTTTCATTAGGTAAGACCTCGATCCCTTGAAGAATTTCAACGAGAGCTTGTCGATGAGATTCAGAAGTCTGAATGAGATCATATAGTGTCATTTTTACAGGTGATTGGTGAAGTTGTTTGATCATGGCTCGATGGGAAACTCCATTAGAGACGGGGTAAGTGGGTCCACGAATAACCACTTTGGGTGGTGGTGCAATCGGGATGCTAGATGGAGAAAGAGAGGACACAGTGTGATTTCTTTCGCTTTCTCGTTGTTTTTCTGCACTCGAGTAACAACACTAATCATATTAATCTCATAGACCGGAGATGAAGAAGATGATTGGGATAAATCATGGTCTTCAAGAGGTGGGGTTGTAATAATGACAGATCTTGGTGAGGCGGGGACAGATGGTATAGGAGAGGGAATGGAAACTAAAGGTCTCTCCCTTCGTAAGTTGTCTTTCTTAACCTTTCTATCTGGGAGAGGTGACTGACGAAGGATGGTTTTTAAAGCTTTGCATCCCTCCACATCATGTCCTGGTGTGCGGTGATAAGTGCAGATCTTAGACTCATCATAACCTATAGGTCGAGGTTTAGATGGGTCATAAGGTCTAAGTGGGGGTAGGGAAATGGTCGCATTCTCTACTAACATAGCAAGGATTTTGGCGTAAGATCCTTTGAGTGGGTCAAAATCAGAAGAGGATGAGGGTATTGATTGTCTGGGTTTCGATAATGTTTGGGTATGGTTGGTTCGTATGGGTGGTGGTTTAACCGAGGGGTGTTGATACATGTTTTTCACTAAATGTGGTTTCTTTGGCGCAGAGCTACGCTCGGTGGTTAGATGATGAGGCTACGATGACATGGTAGCGGGGAAACAACCATGGAGAAAGGGGAGTGACAGAAAAATAAATCCTTTGATGATGGAGTTTGTTTAGGGTTGATGGGTGGACAGATATGTGGGGTGATAATGTTGATATACCCTTAGATCTCGGTATAGGTGTAGAAGGCGTAGATCGTTTTGAAGAAAACGCAGGAGGTATGATATATTGGTGCAAGGTGGAAGGATGAGGTCCCAATATGGAAGGTAGGTATGACGATGATGGTTTTGATTGTGATAGAGGCACGGGTTGAGTGTATCTCCTAAGTGGCGGGGCGGCTTTATTCTTGGACAAATCTAGTCACTTAGGCGGGTGTGTTAGACTGGGTATGGGTAAGGTCCCAAGCGTAGGGGAAGATTTGGTTAGGTTGATAGAGGTGGATGGGATACTGAGTATAGATACGGGGGGTGAGAATGAGGACATAGGCATTTTGAGTTTCTGTAAACACTTCGGGTATATGGTAGATGTGTCGGGATCGGTCATCTGCATTTGAGTAGAATAAGGGGTACTCAAACGTTCCCATAGGATTTGTCTATCCTCTGGAGAATGACAGTCTTCAGGTTTGAATTGTAAATTTGGTACGGAAGAAAGGTGGGTTGTGATTCCAGTCCACTGTGGGTGTGATACAGTGAGTAGATGAGGCACTGTATCAATAGATGTTAAGAGGTCAACCGGTCGTTGAAAAGATTTAGGCGATGAAGAACTAATAGGTAAGAGGGCGTGTTCGAGAGGATCCATCATGGTTAAAGAATTTGGTGATGTCGGTGCAAGAGATTTCTCGTCTAAGGATGTCAAAAGGAGTGGCGTACCTTCCTCTTGTGCAACAAGAGTGGTAGAAGGGGAAGTCTGGGAAATAGATAGATTAGATAACATCCGTTCGCAGTCTTGTAGGGATGTGGTATGCGAGACTCATCGATGGGAAGAGGAGTTCAGGCGCTTAACTCCTTTATGGGTAAAGGAATGATTTCTCTTTGGCTTGATAGTGGTAAAGGAGGTTCGGGCTCTGTGTTAGTGAAGAGGCTTGATTCAAAATTTTCTCGATAGAGGCTTTTGGTTGGGTATCAAGATCGCATGGATCTCATGAACACTCTCTTCACTAAGATATCCTGGTTTGTGTTATCTTGTTGGAAGAGTGATTCGGGAATGGTTTGTTGAAGATTTTCAAATTTCGGTCAAGGGGGCATTAGGATTATCGAGGGTTATATCCCGCTGCCTACCATTTCCTGCACTATGTTTTTCAACATCTTGCAGTTTTCATGACTATGTCCTTTTACACGGTGAAAGTTACAGAAGTCATTTTCTTTGTACCAGGAAGGTATAGCGCGGGTGGAGTCAAACCCAGAGTGAGGTTTAACAGGAGGCAAGGTGATAGCTCCGGCTTTGAGCAATTTTTCCAAGATGACACCATAGGTTTCTCCCAAGGGAGTGTAATTGATGGGTTCGGCTTTGTACTTATAGGTGGTTTTTGGTGGGGCATTAGACGGTGTTTGAGATTTAACCATCACCGCATGGACAGCTCCTTTTGATTTAGAAGAAGTGGACGCGTGAGGAGTGGTGGTATTTGGTTTATTGGTAGAATCAGGAGTTCGAAATTGGGGTTTTTGTTGCGCAACCGCAATTTCTCTTCTTCTAAGGCTCGAATTTCTAGTTTCCGAGCCATGGTAAAGGCCTCATCAAATGTGCGGAAAGTTTGAATTTGAAGAGTAGGAGAAATGTGCTTAGCACATGCCCGTGTGAAAAGTTCGATAAGTTCACCGAGGCAAGGCATATGTAAGTTGGTTGATAAGGCCACGCCATCGCCAACGAAATCGTGATAGATTCGCCTTCGAATTGTCGGATGGCATAAAGGTCGGTGATGGATACTTTCTTAGCAATGTTAATGGAGAAGTGATCCAAGAAAGATTGGGCTAGTTGGTTAAAAGAGAAGATTGAGTGCTGGGTTAAAGCACTGTACCACTCCAAGGCAGGTCCTGATAAGGACATGGGAAAGGTGCGGAGTAACAAGGCATCATCATGGGCAATCAAATAACAAGCATGTCTAAATGATCGCAAGTGCTGTTGAGGATCCTCTTTACTATTAAAACGAGTAAATTTCGGTAACTCCCATTGAGGAGGATATGAATGAAGGGGAACAGAAGGGTGAATGGGCTCCCGACAAACTTGCTCGTATGTCAAGGCGCTACGACTTCCCGACATAGAAGCCTCCAGATTTTGCATTTTGTCCATCATTTGTTTGATGAAATATGTGGTTGGATGAGATGATGGTGCGGTTGTGGCAAACGGAGGCAAATTGGACCAAGGGCCTCCACTGGACAATGGTGGGGTTAAGTGTTGATAAGGTATGGAGGATGAATATGTTGAGGCGACAGAATAGGGATGTCCCATATAAGGTGTTGAGGTTACTGGATACGTGTATGGGAATGAAAAGGTAGGTGGAGCTTGAGAAGGAAAGCTTGTGTGGATAGGTGGCAGAGAGCAAGTCATGAATGGAGTAGTCTGCAAGAGAGATGAGGTAGGGGCAGTTGGTGGTAATGATATGTGGGGTCCAAGATTAGCCAAAGAAAAGCCAATCTGAGTCGTATGAACCTTTGAAGCTGTTGGATTGGGAGATGGGGCTAAAGGTGCCGGAAGCAAGGCGGTATTATCAAAGCGGAGTGGGGGCTAAATGAGCAGCTATACTAATAGGCATGCCAACAAAGAGCTAACCATCGTGCATACGGTCGGGGGCATGAGACAAATAGTATTGTACAACACTAGGATTAGCATCCGTAAATTTGGCAAAGTCCTTGTCTCCTACAGAATTTGGGGATCTCACCGTGTCTCGTAGGATTCCACACAAAGATGTGAAGGGGGTGATTCGTAAAGAAACAGAGCAAGCATGTGAAACCATGGCGGTGGCTTGCTTTCGAGTGATAACAACCATGGACAGTGTTCACAAAGAGGGTTTCAATCTATCCGGAATGAAACAAATTACCTTAGAATGGTGAAATTGGTAGGTTCTTTGGTTTGTCGTGAATTGGAAAAGAGAGTAACCGATATCGGTCTAAGAACCGATGTCGGTTACACTATAGCCGACGTGAGGTCGTAATCGATGTCGGTGTAAGAAGTCTAGGCTAACAAGATATAAAAAGGTCGCTAATTTGATTTTTAACAATGTTTAGTATACGTGTCCAATTATTGATCATAGAAGGCAGTATGAGAAAGAAAACAGAATTAAAAACAAGCAAGATGCACACACAAATCCGTAGAGATTAACCCTAGGGTTAATTTTAATTATCATGGGCTTATGCCTTTAGATGTAGAATGATGTCGAGAATCCTAAACAAGAGACTTAGGGAAATGTCAAGTTGTTTTGGCTTATAAGGTTACCTCAATCGGGCGGAGGAATACTTTTTGCGGAAAAAGGGGGATGTTTGAGTTGTTGTGTTAATTGTGAAGTGATTCGGTATGTGTTGTGCAGTGAATGTAAGATCAATTTCTTGTCAATACCGTGGATATCACCCCCACGTGTACGACCTGTTACTTAATCTACGTTCACTAGAATTGAAAAACAACAAGCAGGAATGCAATGCACGTGTTTTAAACCCAAATCGAAAATGATATTCGATGAAGCAAAAGAGATGACTTTCACTAATGCGAAACTAGGAAAGCAAGACAAATTCTTTACGAAATATATAACAAAAGCAGCAACAACAAGTATGCTTCCTAAAATGAAAATAAGCAAGAGAAACAGAAACCCAAGATGGGTCCCACCGGGCGTGCCAAAATGTTTCACTCGGAATGTTTCGTTCCTTTTAGAAACAGATAAGGTTAGGGGCTAGGAGGAATACCTGTAGAATGTCGAGATGGTGTGCGCGTACCGTAGAGAAAGATCAGTTGATTGCACGAAGAACTCCTTTTTGTCTTGGAAGGACTACCTGCAAATAAGAACACAAGACCACAAGATTTTGATTAGACAATAAATGAGGAAACTGCCTTGGGCCCAGGAAATATAAAACTTCCTTTCGAAGGTGGTCAGTTTCCCTGCTAATATGAATTAACACAAATGACTGCAAAATATCAATTAGATTACTTGGTTGAAACGGGTAGGAGAAGGCTGGTTTCTGGTTATAGTCAGGGTAACCGATACCGGTTTCTGGTAACCGACGTCGGTTGGGCCTAGGACCTTCTTGGTAGCTATGGTGTTTGTAAGGCTGGTTTATGGATGATATTAGGAAATGAGATGATGAGAGGTAAAAGAATGATAGTTAGATGCAATGACATGTTGGGTAGTGGATTCAGAAACGGATTTAGGAGGACTGTGATTCAAAGAGCATAAGAAATGTTATAATAGAGGACATGCAAGATGTGACTTACTGGTTTTGACAAAGATGTAAGTTGATCTCCTTTGTCATGAACGATTCTCGGTTTCTTTACTCGTCTCTCGCTCGGTCAAGTGAAGATCTGGACTCTGTTTTTCACTCCCAATGATCTCTGTTGATTCAAAATCATTCGCCTTGATCCAAAAATGAAATTTTGATCCTTTGTTTTTGGTTTGGGGAGGCCATTTACAGGGAACCGATGGCGGTTATGTAACCGACGGCGATCGAGTAGGAACCGGCATCGGTAAGGAAAAAGTAGGCTATTTTTAGTAAAACAGCCCACCTTCCCTGCTTTTCTCCCGAGAGATTAGTTGCGGGCTTGGTCAAGTGACTAGAAGGTCGGTTTTAGGTGCGAGAAAGGGGTCCTTAGTCATGGGTGTAGGTGTAGACCAAGTTTTAGGTTTTAATTAGGTTAGTTTAGGATTAGGGCTAGGTCATGATGAGGTGGCAAAATGAGGTGGCAGGTGAGGTGATGGGGATTTATCAATTACAAGGTAATTAATAAATAATTGTGTAAGGTTTAGGTAATGAGGTTAGGTTGCGAAATGGGATGCGGGTCACAAGGGGTAGTAAGACACAAATTTGGTGTCTACACCATAAGTGTTAAATGCATGCTTTATGGAGGACCCATAGCCATTTGGTATAAAAATATCTTACATTGTTTGCTTCACCAAATTAAAGGTTCAAGGTATACATCCATATTTTTACTTGGTTTTTACTTGACACGAATAATGACAACATTAAATGCTCTTTAATAATCATCAACCATGGAGGAATATTATAGCTTATCAAGAGTACTTTCCAAACAAAGTAGTTTTTGACATAGTAGAAAAAGGGGTTAATACCATCCATTGTTAAACCAAACAGTACACTACGTGGCCTATGAAAATTTTAGGCCACAATCGCTCAATGTACCTTTTTGTGTTTGAATCGGAAGGAACACACCAAACTCCATCATTGTTTCTATTATTTTGATTCCATGACATTAACTTTGCAAGTGAATTGAAATGGAAAAGACACATAAGCTTAATCATTATATGAAAATGTCTCAATGCCTTATTTGGAACATTGACCTCTCTTACTTTTTTCTTGAAATTGTGGTGCCCCACAATTAGGACAACTACTCATTCTTAAATTATTTCCTAATAGAATGCAATTATTTTTGTATGCATCGCATTTGACATAAAAAAACCCTAAATTTGATGATATTTTTTCACTCTCTATATAACAAGGGAAGTGTGTTATTTTGAGGGAAAAAACTACTTTTGATCATGTTGCAATAAAAACAAACAAAAGATAAATAAAAAATACTATAAAACATATGAAATATATGTCTAATGTAAAATATAGTTATGAAATTGCTATCTAACCTCAATAAATCATTCACATTGATGTTTTATGAACCAAACCTTTGCTTCCAATTCCATCAGCGTCAATATAACACTCAATAATGATATGTTGGACTCTCATGACATAAACATGGGAGTTTGAGTAAATTTCAAAATCATCCTCATCTTGATCATCATCATCATCACCATCATCATCATCATCATCATCATCATCATCATCATCATCATCATCATCATCATCACCATCACCATCACCATCACCATCACCGTCACCATCACCGTCACCGTCACCGTCACCGTCACCGTCACCGTCACCGTCACACGTCACATCGCCACCGTCACCGCCACCGTCACCGCCACCGCCACCGTCACCGTCACCGTCACCATCACCACCACTGCCACCGCCACCGTCCACCGTCACCGTCACCGTCACCATCACCAAGAATTACCATGACCAAATAAATGGTGAGCCATATTTTGAAGCCAAATTCCCTCTTCCATCGCAACATGTTCATCATATGTTCTAGGAAATAGTGTATGTTTCTCCCAGCTCCCCATCATTTCCTTTGAGTAAAGTCTTTTCAAATGAGCTTTATGATCCATTGTAATGTTTTTAGGATTCATTTCATCATTGGGATGACAAAATGAGAATATGTACTGTCATGCCCCGCCTCGGGACAACATAAAACAACCTAAGAAGTTGGTAAAAAAAAATTTTTTTTTGAAGTGCGAACTAATGTTTCGCCTAACCATTCTCACTAAGTCATTAAATACTTAATGATATAATTTTTAACCAAATTGCTAAGATCCATTATTTTGAGTTAATTTGATTTGTTTAGCTTCTAATAATTTTTACACATTTAAAAATATATATATATATATATATATATATATATATATATATATATATATATATACATTAAATAATTCACCTTCATGAGGAAATAATCTACCCATTCATAATTAAAATTTCATTCCCTACTCAAAAGTTTATTCCCACAATATTACTTAAATTCAAAAGTGAAGATGGTCATTTAAGGACCCTAGGATTAAGTAAATCATGTCCCTTGATTTTGGAAAAAGCCCTAAAATTTTGCCCTAATCCTCTAAAGGCCTTTTCTTCTCTTTCTCTTATTTCTTTCTCTCATTTTGCTTTCTTTTCCCTTGTGCAGGTGGTTGGAGAGAAGCTATGGAGACTATTTTTATTATCTTATTTTTTTTTGTAATACTCTTGCTGTATTATTCTTTGTTATAAAGTATATATATATGTTTGTGTATATATAAATATTTATATTTATTGTTAAAATTTGAAATGAGAAAGGCGGATTTATTGCTTTACATACGGAAGGGTGTGAAGGGGGTCTGCGTGGAGGAGTGAGGAAGGGACAGAGAGGGCGTGGGTGGAGGCACAAGGGAGGGGTTTGGGGGAGACGTGTGTAAGAGAGGGGCAGTGACGGGTGTGGGTTTACAGAGAGGGACGGATGAGACTAAAGCGCCTAAAGGGGCAATGCGGGGGTGAGGGGATCGGGGGCGCGTGTGTGGGGAGGTTGGGGGTGAGGGGAGTGTACAGGGGGAGGGGGCAACGGCCCATGGAGTGGTGCGGGGGTGGGGGCCGAACCCCCACCAATTTCATAAGTTTTTTTTTGTATTATAAATTGTTTTAAATAAACCAATGTTTTTGTTTGTTATTCTAATGCAATACGTTTAGTTTATATATATATATATACAACTATAAATCTGCAATGCCTATTTTCTATATTAAACCAAGAAATTATAACTCATATAAATTGACTTTATTTTGTTATTCTTTTTGGCAAATATAAAAAATGACCATATTCCCAATAACCAATTTTCCTTTGAACACATATATTCGAATTTCTAAAATCATAATAATTTACAAAGGGATGTACTTTTCAAAATGATAATAGTTTCTTCAATGTTAAATAACAACCTCCATATGACAAATAGATTTTTTTTCAAATAAACAATTTTTTTTTTTTTTCAAGATAATATTAAAAAAACAAAGCTTGTTAAAGGAATGTAAATATATTTCTACTAAATGTATTCTAAAGGAATACAATATTTTACAAATCTTCTTTTGCACAATCTCTCAAAACCCTTTTTTTTTTACATACTAAAATACATAAGAAGACAACCTAATAAACTCCTTCCCAAAGTTGAACAAAAGCTCTCACATACCAATGGATTTACAAATATTACAAGTGGTTTTTAACTCACAAGAAGGATGCTTTACAAAATAAGAATACCCTTCGAAAAGCCATATCTTAGAGTCACCAAGAGAGAAATGCCAACAATGTGAAGGAGACAATGAGCACCAAGACGACAAGAGATTCCAAACTTGAGGTACAACCTTCATGTCATCAAGAGAACCAACAAGGAGAAGAGCTTGTTTGCCACCCAACCATAGGCATCATTGCATGCCTCTCCCAAGGTTGGGATGCATGCTAGCATCCTCCAATCCCATGGGAAAGAGAACAACCATCCACAACTTGCACAAGAAAGAGGGTGAAGCAACCAACAACACATTCACATGGAAAGACAAAACAAGTGTAAATCAAGACACCAAGACTTACAAGGAGGATAACCCATTTTCTACCTCAAAGGTGGGGAAGAGAGGAGAAAGTTATCCAAAAGTTATATTCCAAATTACTTACACAAAGCAACAATCTCCATATCCTCCTTATCCCTCCACCCTTTCTCCAAGTCCTTCTTGGAAGGATTTTCAAACCCAAAGGGGTTTCCTTACCAAGAATGGGGAGGGAGATTCAAGCCAAATGAATCAACTTCCCCACCTCAAAAATTTGAGGAGAAAACAATAAGACCCTACAAGGCTTGTCCATCAAGCCTTGAGGATTGAGAGAGAAAATCCCTCTCTCTTCCCCCACAACTCCAAAACTCCATCATGCCATGTGATGGAGGGAGTAAAACAACAACACACAACCAAAAATCCACATGCACAATAACAATTTCAAACACCCAATCTAACATCTAAAAGGAAACAACACAAACAAAAGACATAAGAGCCTACCTCAAGGAAAGCTCTCCAAAAAGCTCTCCAACTTCAAATTTCTCCACTCTTGACTCAAGCAAATCACAAGCTCCAAATCACCCAAGCATCCAAGCAAGAAGTTCCCAAAAGAAAAAGTCCCTCTCTTTTCCCATGAATGGGAATTTGAAGAGGAGAAAGCAAGAATCCTCACAAATGAGGAGGTGACATGTGTCCCCCTCCTTCTTCAAGGTCAAAGATGCCAAAACAAAAGAGAAAAAGGGTAAAATTGTCTTTTTTCCCTCTTCTCCCAAATTCCCCCAAATGTTAACAAGATAAAGTTAGTGAGACTTTTAACAAGCACTCCAATCCACGCCCTTACATGGATGTGACCAAACAAGAGGCAAAAGGGAGGGAAAACTCCCTCTAGCCTAGGAAATAAGCCCCCTACCCATTAGGTAGGGTCCAAGGGCTCATTTTTATGTTAGGGGAACTCCCAAGCTAAAAAGAGGTCCCCAAAAATGCCCAAAATAACCTAATTTCGGGTTTTGCATTTTTGGCACAAGGGTAGAGGGTGTGGGGACCACCCAAGGGTCTCACATGTGACCCTAAACCCTTATGATTAAGTGACTCATTAAACAAAATCAACATTTAATGAAAGTGGGATTATTAATTCCCAAAACAAGTTTACAACTCCACTAATAACCCTAAACAAAATTAATAATTCAAGGCACAATACATTACAAAAATTGGGGTCACTTATAGTGCCCAAAATAATAATCTCCTATACTAAGGCTTCACACAATGAACATGGCGAGGACTCAGCGCGTGGGCTGCTTGCAAGATTATGTAGCTGGCTTGATTCCCATGTCCTCCTCAGTAAACTCACACACTGCACACTCATTGCACACATTAACTACACATGTCTGATAAATATAAATCAATGACTCAACAAGATATCAATGAGTTCTAAACTAGCCTAACATCCTACTGAAATCAAAATGTGACAATGTGCACAATTATACTCAATTCTCCAAAGTTAGACAAGATGATAAAGTGACATAGAATCCCAACATGCAACAACTAAGTATCTATCAATATAATTATGTTCCAAAAACAACATCATATCCATTAGTATACATGACAACATAAGGAAATGCGACAACATAAAAATTAAGCTAAATTGGTGTTATACGCCTAAATGTCCATGCATGTATCATAGGATCAAATCTCTAATATAATGTCCAAAATACAACAAATCACTGTCCAAACATGTCTAGGAGCAAAGAAACAACCATAACCGAGCTATGAAAAGTGTGGGCACTACATGTACTTTGGATTTTTCTTTAGTCTAACTCATTCAACATTAGAGTCACTATTTGAATTTTTATTCTTAGATGTATACATATTAATTTAATATTAGAGAAATAGCCATATAGAATGCATCAATGCTATGATGGTTTCATTTGAATGCATCATATTAAAAATTAAAATTATCTCAAAGAAATAAATGTGTGGTTTCATTTAATCGTTGTCAATACACTCCCTTATATTTTACTTCTTCTATTTTGACCCCTACCTCGACCACGATATTGTGATGACTCTCCCTATACATAAATTAAAATAAAATAACTTATATTAACGAAAATCTAAAATAACTAGAAATGAAAATAACTTACAATAACACAAAATTTATTTTTTCTCTATAAAATTATAATTACTTACCAACCCATATGTAACATTTATACTCATTGTTGAAGAGTTATTTTCGAGGAAGTAGATCTCAATACAGATAGAGATCTTATATCTACCAAAGTAAACCTTTGTATAAGGGATGATGTATACCTATTGGATTATGTCATAGTATCTCAGTAAAATAGTAAACCACTTGTTTAAATAATTACATTCTTACACAAAAGTGTAAATGTGATAGCAAGAAACAAAATGAATTTTTCTACAAACCCTTATTTCTAAGTATGTAACTAAATATTCCTTAATTTTTGTATCATGGGATTTTACAATAATGGAAAAAGGGATGAAAAATAATTTAATATTAGATACAAATGTGAAAATAAAATAAAATTTTAAATATAGTTGCTAAGAATGGCGGGAGGGTACCAAAATCTATCTTTGTGATTTACAAGTATTGTTGGGTTACTATGGGTTATGCATGCAAGTATAAATGACTAACATTTCTTATTATGCTGCATCTTTTTCCAAAAGAACACCAATTTTATATATCATAAACCCAAAAGGATTCATTCTATATAAAAAGAATCCAATAACCTTAGAATTTTATGTATGTTTTAGAAAAATGTCTTGGAAAACAAATTTGCTCAAAATAATGAAGACATGAGACCTACACAATGTTTAATCTATGTTATTGGATATTTTTCAAGAATATGCCATTAAAATTGCATGCAAGACATATGCATGAGATTCCTTTATATGATCATTAGTACTTCAAAGTGAAAGTAAAATATTGTTCTATATAAAAATATATTTTTATTTTTTCATTCAAATTTGTAATCTTTAGATAAAAATATTATTTAATAAATCATGTCAAAACAATAAGTTCCTCACCTTATTGTCAAAAAAATTAACCTTTCACTTTTCAATCTAAATTTTAGCAAAGATATTTTCTCTCCCAAAAATAACGTGTGATAAAGCAATAGCAAAAATGGTTTGCCATAAACCCGATTTCTTATTATTTTCTTAAATATGCCCTACTTTTGTATTGGGAATTTAGTAATATTGAAAAGGGGATTCACACAATTTGATAAAAAAATATAAATAGGAAACGAGAGTTAATTTTTTTCGCACCTATGGCACAAAGGTGACACAACATTTATAATGTTGCATCATTTTTAATTCACAAGTTGATAATAAAAAAATAATGTAAATTTGACACAATTTGTTATGTTATTTGAATTATATGTAGGAGTGCAAGTGAAATTCCCTAGAAAATTTACACATCTCTAAAATATAATACATGCACACATAACTCAATATAAACAAACTTTATAAAAGTGTCATATCTACTAAACAAACATAAAGATTTAAAATTACATAGATGGTATACAATGAAAATGTGTTATGTTGGTATTCATGACCCTAAATATCAAAATCCAATAAAAACACTTAGAATATTTAGATACATTTGGAAACCAATAAAAACACCATAAATAAAGAGAACTAAATAGATGCAACAACACCCAAAGGAAGATGTGTATAGTCAAACTTGGGCAAAAGAGACATTCAAGCAAGCATCTCCTCTAAAGACATATCAGGAACCTCCCACCCATCATTTATGGGACTTTACATAGCCAATATAATAACACCCCACACGGTGATGACGCATCAAAAATTTTAACATCTTGCACATAATAACTCCAAGGAAAGGGATGCATCAATTTTTCCCTATGGCATGACATACTCTATAACCTTTACTTGGGAGGAGTGAAGAATTTATTGTGGCTATGGGAATGGTTCCATTTAGGGTTTGGAAGATGAGAACCATATAGAAAATGGCTATCATATGTAACTCTTATCATCATGCAAAAACACTACTCAATTTATTGAGAAGCTCCGCTAAATTTTAAAACTCTAACACAATTTTTTATGCATGCACTGGATTTGATAAAGAACATAGGTGACAACATAAATCATATTGTTGATAGTAAATAAACGAGAAATGTATTCATGATAAAATATGATATCTTCCCTATATTTTTAAGGCTAAACAAGAATTATAGTTTTGAAAATATTCCAAATAAAATAAATGTATGATGCCCACTAAGTGTTATTTCCAATAAAATTCACTCTCTATTTAATGGGTCATGTGTGGAAATGTGCAAAAAGGTTGTAATAAATTTCCATGCTTCATAAGCATAGGTTCTAGTCTTAAATATATTCTCAACAAAAAAATTCTATGATAGAAAAGGTTCTTGGGATAAAAACACCAATATGAGAAAATTATTCACAAGTGGAGACCTTGATAAACAAGACACAAAAGAAAATGATCATGTTTTGGCTCAAACTTGGAATTCTATATTTAGTTTAGATGGGAAATAAAATTTTGCATAGAGGAACACACCGACAATTGAACTTAAAGAGAGTTGAAGAAAAGGGACTTGTAAGGGTAGTAAAGTGACCCAAAGAAGTATTTTAAAATGAGTATCATTATTCTTCTATAAATCATTCCACTAGAAGACCGTGACGTTGTGTCCCAGGTTATGAAGCATAACATCTAGCATAGAATATTGAATGAATATGATTGAGAGAATATAATAAGAAAAAATGTGAATTCATTATTCAAAATAATCCAAGGATTCCAATCATAAGAGGAAACAAGATCTTAGACTTTATAAATTCATGTTCTAAAGAATAGAACTTCTATACTTGGATTTTTAGCCAAAAGAAAGTCGGTAGTGGAATTTATAGGAGACCACCAAAGTTGTAATTATTGAAAGATAGATCTAAAGAAAATCCATCACCCACCCAATTAAATCATTTACAATTTTGAATACTTTCTAGATGATTTTAGCACCAAAATATACCTCAATCTCTATAGGAATAGAGGTAATAAGAAAGATATGAAACGCTATATTTTCCAAAAACTTTCCCATAATAGGATCTTGTAGAAATAAAGCATAATTTTCCATGCTTGTTTTTATTGGATGGCATAAACAACCCATTTATAATACAAATCAATAGTGTGTCTATTCATGTCAATAATCTCTATAACTCCTTTTGATTATAGGTGAAAACATGTCTCCCAAGTTATTATTCGAATTCCTCTTGTTTTCTTAGCATTGGTTTATAAAAATCACTAAGAAGTTTTAAAATATTCTTATAGAAAAGCCTCAATGGATTATGTTAGTGTGAGTTATCCTATGTGTCCTCCTCTCATATTGGAGGGTCATCTCACATGGGTTAGGTTTAGGGTTAGGTTTAGGGTTTCATGTGTGTCATGCACTAGGGTTACTCAACACCCTATATGTACCCTTTTTCTATTCATTTATGAGCATGCCAAGACACTCCGTTGTCTTTCCTCTATGTAAGCTTTGTTTTTGTTGAGCAAGTTCTTCCATTACTGATCAATTCTTTCTTGCAATTGTTGGAGCTATCACGATTCCGTTGGAGTGCAACTACTTCGTGGTGCCTCATTTTCGATTCGATTCTCACAAACTCTTTTCATGGTATCAGAGATGAGATCGGGTAAACATGCACTCGTTAATTTTTTAGTTGTGATTACTCTCTCTTGGTTTCATTCTTTTACTCTACATGCAAGTTTTTCGATCACTATTTTCTGGAATTTTTGCTAATCTCTCTAATAAGCCTTCCAGAAAAGTTGTGTCGGTTTTTGTGCCTTTTTGTACATGTGCAGGCATCTCCTTGAGCTATCAGGGATTTTACAGCTAGTTTTAGCTAGTTGCAGCTATATTTAGCAGATCAGCTAAAATAGAGGTTTATTTTCTAGTTTTTTAATATTTTATTAAACTCAAATTTTTTAGTAGATCTCTGTTTTTTTTGCTCTCTGTGTTTTCATGGTTTCTGCAGATCTTCAGGTTAGAAATTGCAGGTTTGAAGTTTGGTGTTTTAGTGCACTTCTTTGCACAGGGCTCCTCCTCTCCAACCCGAGCTCCTCAACTCGAAGCTCGTGTTCTCCTGTATTTTTCACCGTGGTCGTGAGTTCTGACCTGCCCTCGTGTTCTACCCTAAGCTCATGTTTGTAAGCGCATGCACCTCACTTCGGGATCTCCTACAACACGGACTGCATTTTTTTGAGGATCTCTGTGTCGTGGTTCATGTTTTTTTCATAGCGTGGTGGCGTTTTACTGCTCTCTGGTTTGTGTGGACTATTTTTGTTTTACTCCCAAGGTTTACAAAACTCATGGCCTGTTTTTTGTTTTTTTGTGGACTGTGGAATGTTTTTGTGGACTATGGACACTTTTCAAAACTCACGGCCTGCCACACAAAACTCACAAATGCTCACCTTCCATGGCCTCCCGCACAAAACAAAAAAGACAAACTCAATAGAAAACAGCTTCAAACCTTGTGCAAACTCCTTTGTAACCTAGCACACGTTTTTTTGGTAAGTAAAAAATGTGGTAAGTTTACTTTCGGCATGTATTTTTTTTACTTACTATTCCTTTTAAAAAATCGGACGTTTTAAAAAATCTATGCATTTTAAAAACCAAAAATCTCACACTTCTTTCCACCTTTTCAAATACGGTACATTTTAAAAGCTTACTCCCGTTTTTATAAACTTGTCGAGTTTAAAAAAGAAGCATTGGTAAGTTGTTTTATAAAGTTTATAAAACCAAAACGTGGTAATTTTCTATTTATTAAATTCTTTTCTAAATTCTTTTAAAAACAAACAAGCCATATTTTTTCCCATTTGGTAAGTTTTTTAAAAATTGCTTTATAGATCTGCATAGATCTTAAGCTTTCAATTTTTTAGATTTATTTAAATCATTCAATTATCTTAATTAGGATCTAATTTTTTCAATCCTAATTAGTTTTCGTAATTAATTAGATTTAATTTAATTAAATCTATTTTTATTAATTTCAAAATTCATTTGATCCTATCTCCTTTACGATTTATCGTAAATTTAAAAATCATCTTTCACTACCCTCTTTATCGTTTTTTAAAAACTCCAACTGCTCTCAAAATATTAAATTGGGCATTTCCAAACGCTAAAATTTAGGTGTTATTGGCGTTTTTTCACTAATCATGCGCTCAAGTGTGCAGTGACACTTCGTGCACCTCTTTGCCTTCCAAGCTCTTTTCTGGCGTTTTGAAGACTATCTAAACTCCTTGAGTTCCCAAACCTTGTATTTCACCCTTATTATTGCTTGTGACTAGTGAGTGCGTCTGCCACAGTCTGCAAAGAAGGGGGTTTCCTTTTACGATGTGAGACATTTTTCTCACCACTAGGGTTGGCTTTCACCTCCTTTCTATTTTTTGCTTGTGCTTGTTTACGTGTCCTTTTTTTTTGCACTCCACAAAACACTGTTATGGTCTCCTCTCTTGTGAGTTATTATGCTAACCGTAAGATGAGTTACCAAGTGTTTCAAACCGCACACACAGACCCGATTGTAATCAACGCACTAAACTATAAAGTGCTGAAAGTAGGGGGGTTGTTATTGTCTTAGGTGGTTGTGTTTCTTTTCTGCATTTCTTTCTCTCTCTCACTATGGATACACTTTCAATTCCTTTGCTTACTCCATTCAAATTTTTCGAATGGAGATTCAAAAATAATAATGAAACTAAGAGGTAAAGGGTTATTCCGCATCACCATGGGAATTGAGACTGAACCAGATGATGAACCTAAAAAATCTAAGTGGTTAAACCGCAGTGATGAAGCTTTAGGTCTTCTTTGCATGTTTGTTTCTCCCGACTTGCTCTTCCACATTGAGGCGTCTAAAACACCTAAATCTGCGTGGACAACGTTAGATGAAATGTTTGGACAACATGATGACATGAGAGCACATGAGTTGGAAAATGAACTACTAGGGTTAAATCCTAGTGATTTTGAAAACCTACAAGCATTCTTCTCGAAGTTTGTCCACACTAGATCATTGTTAAAGGGATGTCAAGTAGAGAAGAAATATTCTCAACTGATCTTGTCGATTCTCTCTAAGTTAGGTCTTGAATATTCTATCTTTGTGTCAACTTTTTACACTACAAAAGCTACCTTGGGCAAGGATTGGAATATGCCCTCCTTTGACTATTTTTCATCCCAACTCATTCGAGAATAAGACAAACTCATTCAAATGGGGTCTCTCAAGTCCAAGTCACATGCCCTTGTAGCAAGTACTAGTAAGGAAAAGAAGACTGATAATGAGATAGAGAAAAAGGATCAACCTAAGAAAGAAACCAAGACCAAAACTAAAATTAACATGAACACTTCAACTTCTGAGCCTAGAGCACAAAAAGACAGGTATTTGTGTTCCTATTGCAAGAAGTCTAGTCATGATGAGCAACACTATTTTTGGAAATAGATTGATCACTTATCTCATTTACTTGAGAAGAATAAAATAAGTGTTCCTGAATCCATAAAACAAAATGCTCCGAAGGCCGAGTCTTCCACTGCAAAAGGTTCTAAATCTGATAAGAAGAAAGGAAAGGCCCTCGTAGCTCGAGTTGCTCCTTCATTGACGTGGATTATAGATTTCGGTGCCTTGCACCACATGGATTCTTTGCATGTTGAGTTCTCCAACATCGAACCTTGTGATATGTCCCAAATCATGTTGGGTGATAACACGAAAGTGTCGGTTTCCAGTAGTGGATCGGTAGAGATAGATGGGGGAACATTCAACCAAGTGTTGAGTGTTCCTGATCTCTCTACCAATCTCCTATCGGTTTACCAAATTACTCACCTTGGTGAAGGAATGTGAGTGGAATTTGGTCCTAACTTGGTGATTATTCGTGAGCTTAACAATGATACTACAGTGGTTGAGGGAAAGGAAGATCACCATTCATGGTTGTACACCTTTTCCCACTTTACTTCTGATTCGACTTCTACTTCTCTACCTACTGAGGTTCTTCAACTCTCTGATTCGGACTCTGACTCCTCAGATGATGATGTTGTTGAGCGTGCTCCTCTTCATGACTCTCAAACTTTTGAGTCTTCCGATTCTGACAGTAGTGATGATGAGGACTATGTCCCTTCTCACTCGAGTGAAGAATCTTCTGACTCTAAGCTTGATTCTCCTGGTCCTCTTTTGGCTAGGAAAACTTTGCAAAGTGCTGGAGATTTAGTTGGAGATACTTCGGATATGAGACATACTCGCTCAGATTTCATTGGACCCCACTCTTTCTTCACCTCTGCTTCTGATTCAGTTATCTCCTCTATTTCTTTGTGTGATGATAGTTCCACTAATACAGACTCACTTGGTTCTACTTCTGATGACGAGGATTGTGCACCCAGTTCTGATGTTAAGAGTACTACAGAGGACTCTTCTCCTCCTTCTCTCACTATTCTAGAGAGTATTAACACATCCCACATCTCATCAGATATTGAGCAGTCTCCTATATAGTACACTTGTGATGTACTACAGGTTCTTCATCCATCTACAAGTATTTTAGAGGAGTTCATCATCTCTAGTTGTTGGGAGTGCCCCTTCTGGGACTCTTGCCACTTCCACTTTACTAGAGACTTTCATTAATCCACCCTTGTTTGTGGATCCATTTTCTATTGTGGGGGATGTTTTATTACCTTCACATCAGTTGGAAATTCTTTCTATAGGTGTTCACCCTTCATCTTTCTGAGAGATTGCCCCTTTGTACATGGGTACCTTTATAGGCTAGTCTATGGCCAGGACCCATCTTTGGCATCTTTCTTAGATTAGAGAGTATTTTTGTTCTCTTGTGGTGGATGTTTTTTTCCCACTGGGTTTTCCTTCGCTGCTTGGGACTTCTTATGTACATGGGTACCTCATCAGGCTTTATGCCGGGACCCATTTTTCTTCTTCTTCTTCTAGGAAGATTGTGTTTGTATATGGGCACCTTATCAAGCATTTAGTTATCGGGCCCCATTGACACATCTTTCTTAGTTGTTTAGGAGGGTCTTCCTCTTCCGTCTCGACTTATCACAATTGTTACTCCCCAACTTCAATGAAGGGGGGTGTTAGTGTGAGTTATCCTATGTGTCCTCCTCTCATATTGGAGGGTCATCTCACATGGGTTAGGTTTAGGTTTTCATGTGTGTCATGCACTAGGGTTACTCAACACCCTATATGTACCCTTTTCTATTCATTTATGAGCATGCCAAGACACTCTGTTGTCTTTCCTCTATGCAAGCTTTGTTTCTGTTGAGCAAGTTCTTCCATTACTGATCAATTCTTTCTTGTAATTGTTGGAGCTATCATGATTCCGTTGGAGTGCAACTACTTCATGGTGCCTCATTTCTTATTCGATTCTCGTAAACTCTTTTGATTCCAATAATAATAATAAACATGAGTGGAAAAAAATACATTCATGCAAATCGGAACTTACCAACTAATCAAATGGGTTTAATAATCCAAAACATAATTCTTCTTTTCAATTTTTTCTAAAACATATCGCCACAACTCAAAGAGAGAAATTTCAAAGGAAAAAGAAATACATAAGAAATTTAAATTTTCCCCTCTAGAGATCCACTTCTCTGTTGTACTCAATGTTAAAAGTCGAGAAATTGAGAAAATCTACGCTTTTGGTCATTTTGTGTGTTTTTTTGGGCTCGTTGACATTTTTGTCCCGTGTCCCAAGTTCAAACGGGCCCTCTGCTCCCGATCGGCCGGTTTCCCGAAGTTTGTCTTTTTCGGCCCGTCGGAATTTCTTGTCCCAAATGTCCCAAGTTCAATTTGGCAAGTTGTTCCATTTTCTACCGATCACCCGAACCATAATTTCACGCTTTCACGTCCCAAATGTCCCAAGTTCAATTTGGCAAGTTGTTCCATTTTCGGCCGAATCGCCCAACCGCGTACTTCGCGCTTTCACATCCCAAATGTCCCAAGTTCACCTGGGACCCGTTGTCACATTTTCACCGATCCGCCGAAGTCGCAAGTCACGTTTTCACACTTTTGTCCCGCATGTCCCAAAAGGCATTTGTGCATCTTTCCCGCTTTCGCCTCGAATCCGCCCGAGCCGCGTGTTTCACGCATTCGTTCCACATGTCCCAAATGAACCAAGTGCCATTCGTGCTTATTTTTTTTCCCGCTCTACCCGAATATCTTGCTTATTCAAATTGGTAGCGCATTCATTATTTTCTCTCTCAATGTCGGCATATCATTTATGCTTTTTCTCCTTTCGCTTCCATGCTATCCTTTGCTTAACCCTGCAAACAAAATTCCCCGTGTATCCCTTCCTGCTTATTTCCTTCCCGAGTTTAGTTTGCACTCATGCCTCCAATATCTATCAATATGAAGATCAAATTTCAACGGAACAAATCTCGCCACTATCTTTCTTCCCAATATAGGTGAGCAATTTGTATATCTCTCCTCCACTATCGGGATCATTGATAAAGAGCTCAAACTCTCCAGCGATTCTTAGTAGACCTCCGTCTCATGGGATAGATAGATGAGAAAATTTTATTGGTGAATAAGGTTTTTGATTATGCAAAGGATAATTTGTCAAAGTCCGAATTTACTATCAATATGGAAGATCAAAGTCTTGAGGAGGCTTTGGGAGAGCCAAGAATAATATTTGGCGAAGGGTGAGGCTTTCAAGACACTGGTTGATCTGCTTTCAAAGATATACACCGTCATCTTCGTGATGAAACTTCTGGTGTGCCTCTTTTCCTCGCAAGAAATCAAAGCTCAATTCGAGCTTTTGTCAAAGATAATCTATTCAAGGAAAGCTCCATTTCCAAAGAGAAATGAAGGAGATCTCGCTCTCTTTCAATCTACCATCAAGAAGCAAATAAAGACTATCATACTCATGTCGAGTTTGATAAGGAAATGGAGAAGTGCCTCGGATTTTGGGCTCATTCTATAGCCAACACGCACCCCTCGTGGCGAGACATAGCCGAGGCATCAAGAGATTCAGCAATGAATTTTGAAGTCAAGTGGGTCCCTCCCATTCATAACCACTTGTCTTCTTCTCCTTATTCTTCTCTTCTTTTCTAATTCTTTTCTCTCGGATTCATCAGTAATTAGTTGAGGTATCATTGCGATTGGCAATCCTTAACTAATCTTTAGTTAAAAGAAGTAGTTACAAAGAGTAACTAATTTGTAAGCTATATAATGGCCTCTCCACGCCATTTTGAAGGGAGGGAAGAACTTGGCTTATTTTCTGAAAGTGTAAATAGATCATAAAGAAATCAATACATAAGGGCTTTTCATTCTTTGTCTATCCGATCTCTTTTATCCCTAAGCTTTCATTTAATTTTGTGAAGATCATTTGTCTGTGTTATGTCAAGAAACTTTGTGTTCTAAGATGTTATTTACGTAACTTTGTGTCTTTAAATTCCATCTTATTTATATGATACAAATGATCTTGTTTCAATTCACCAGTAATCTCGCATACATAAAGAATTACTCATATCTATAATTCTGCATGTTGCCTTTCTGCTCATTCTCGTATTCTCATTCCTCAGTCCTTTTGTAATTGATGATCTTTATAGAAAACACTTTCGTAATATCCAAGTTCAACCAGAAAATCATGTTTTGTATATTTGTAAATAGGTTCATTTCTGAATAAGGGAACCTCTCCCATTAAAGAGGAGGGACTTCTTGTCCCCTGACTGTTGCTCTTCGTAAAGTCCTATTTGACGACCAACAGTTTTTGGCGACTCCGCTGGGAAAATCATATTCCAGTTCTGTAATTTTTGATCATCCTTTGATCTGGTGACTCCGCATTTTACTCGAGGGAGAAGGGCCCTCGTATCAAGATTCTCGCCAGCTTTTGAGCAACAGGTTTTCCTTTCCCTTCAACAAGAAATAGAAAGACTCGCTCGACAAGCACTCCACCTGCTTCAAGATAGAATTCCTACGGTGGTATTCCTTCGTGAGCCAACTAGTCCTAATCTTCGAGCTTGATTCTTGCTGGTGTCATAGCCCTCTCCAAGCCATTTTTCCAAGAATGGCGGTACCATTTCCCTGGGGTCATCGTGTCGGGCCCCTTGCTCTTCCTCAGCCTTTGCATGAGTTACCCAGAGGTAACCTAAGAACTTCCCTAAATTCAAAGGCGATGGCAAAGTGCATCCTGATGAACACATCGCAGCCTTCATAGTTGCATGTGGAGTTCTGGGAGTTGAACATGAAGACGTCTCCGTGAGACTGTTCATTGAGACTTTACAAGATAATGCTGCTGATTGGTTCTATCACCTTCCGACTGGTGCTATCACTAGCTGGGACACCATGAGAACTAGGTTTGAAAACCGTTTCAAACCAGCAGAAGATGTGCATGCCTCTAGCCCAAATCTCTCAGATAAAGAAAGATTCACAAGAGCCCATGAGAGAATTTGTGGCCCGATTCAACAAAGTTGATTAATAAAATTCCACCAAATACTCGACTCGCTGATCAAATCCAAAATGTTTCTTCCTAAATGCCCAATCGCCCGAAGTTAGTTATGCGCTAAGAAGGGCTAATCTCGCAACATCGGTCAAGATCAAACTTCACATTAGTGTCGAGGATGATTTAATCATGTCGTGGAAGTTGAGGAGAGACCCTTCCAAATCTAAGTCTCGCTTCTTCCTCCTCTTCCACCCCCCTCGACCTAATACTCGATCCATTGGTTCAAAACTTGCGAATGATCTCATTGCCATAAAGAAACAATTGCTCAAAGATGCTCCCTATGCATGCAGACGCTCCAAGGAGGAATTTTCAGCCCAGAAATCATTTTCCTGCTTCTCAAACAAGATTAGCACTTGAAGGACCTCCTGTTAAAGTTCCTGTCAATGCAACCTGTGAAGTTGAGGAACCAGATGATGATGAGGATAATGAAGCTTGCGAGGAATTTGTGGAAGAAGTTGATGATGAAGCAGATGAACTTGAGGGATCTCGAGTTAATTTCTTCACCACTGAGGGCATTGATGATGGAGATGATTATGATGAAGTAGTAGCGGACATGAATAGTGAATCATTCACTGTCATGACTCGAGAGCAGAAAAATCAGAGGGAGAAAGTGACGCAGCCCCCCAAGAAATCTAAGGAGCAACCACAACTATCCCCGTAATTGCAAAAAGAGGATCTCCTATCCCCATTTCATCTACACCAAAGGTGAGTCCTGTCAATCCTGCTATTAAAGTTACTTCTTTTTCCCCTAAAGTTGATAAACCTAGGATCTCAAGTGATGATGGCCCGTCCACTTCTGGGTCTTTTGATATTATTGATCACCTGAAAAAGACTAAGGTTCAAATTTCAGAGGCTGAGTATTATCAAACCCATCCCAAAGCTTTTGCTAAAATGATTCACTTTGTCAATTCCCATTCTAAAACCACCTCTAAAGGCCTTTTACCCACTCCTTCTTCTGCACCACAGCCTAGTCTGGTAGCCACTGTCACCTCACCTAATGACAAAATTAAACCATTTTATGTAACACTTCTTATAGCTGGCCATAGGCTCGCAGAATCAGTGTCATAGACTCAGAGCCTCGACAATGTGATGCCTGCTAAAGTAGCTCATGCCTTAGGCTTGACCCTCACACGCACTTATGGATCTTGTTACTCTATGGAGAGTAAGGAAGTGCCCCTGGTCGGAAGAATTAAAGATGCACAAGTGGCTTTTGCTGCTTTGCCTGAGAAGAGAGTTTTGGCTACCATCTTAGTAGCAGATATTCCTCCTTCATACGGGATGTTGCTAAGTAGGAACTTCTGTAAGGATGTGGGTGGAGAAATTCAAATGGATTGGTCACATGCACTGCACTGTTAATGGACAAATGAAGAAGTTGCTGCCTGAGAAGCAATCTGAGTATATTGTACAAAAAACGGATGATCCTAAAGCACAAATACTCTATGAGGATATGGGGCATGGTAACTACATGATTATGTCCCCTGATGAAATTCAACTCCCCAAAGTGTCACCTAAAGATCCTAATGGTGTTTGGATTTTAGAGTTTGATGGAAGTTGTTCCTCAGCTGGTTCTGGAGCTGGTGTCCTACTGGTGTCACCTGAAGGAAGCCTTCATCCTTTTTCATTCAAGTTGCAGTTTGAAAATACTAATAATACAACAGAGTATGAGGCTCTCATTCTTGGACTGCAAGTGGCCAAAGAACAAGGTGTAAAGAATCTTCTGGCTCGTGGTGATGCGGAATTGATTGTAAAAGCAAGTTAGAAGCCTTTTCCGTAAAAATGGAAGGTCAAAACATTACCGGAATCAGGTTTGGGATTCCATTGAATTTCTTGATGCTTTCTCCATCGAAGCAATACCTAGGGAGAAGAACAACAGGGCTGATTCACTAGCAGTCTCAGGGTCACTACTGATTCCTCATCCTGACTTCTCTCAAGATAAGTTCACCATTGAGATGGTCCATCGACCTAGTGTACCTGATAATACCAATAACTGGCAAAGTTTTCAATGATGATCAACACTTGCTTTCTTTCTTAGAACTCAAGGGTAATTTTGAACAACTGTATTTTGAAGGAAGTGACAACTTGCCTCGTGAAAATGTGCCCTTTGACAAAGCAGTCACCCAAGGAGAAGAAACGGATCAAGATGGATGCATCAAACTCAAAGGAAACAAGATTCCTAAAGGATTGGTGAGTTTAGAGGAACTATTTGATAAACATGACAGGTATGTAAAGTCTAGAGCTTCTACTGGACCTCAACAATCAGCTGAGTATGACAAAATTAATATTGGGAGTTCTACTGATCCTAAGCTCGTGAACATTGGAAAATGTTGCACAACAGATGAGAGGAAGAAAGCAATTGATCTTTTAAAGAGGTATAAGGATGTTCTTGCTTACTCTTATGAAGATTTAAAAGCTTTCAAACCAAAAGATATGCAGCATTTTATTCCTCTCAAACCTGGAATTAAGCCTTTTAAGCAAAAACAGAGGCAATACAACCCCAAAATAGCCGACACCATCTTTCAGAAATACGTGGTTGTTGAAAGGCCAAAATCATTTTTCCCATTCACCATTCAACATGGATTGCTAATATTGTGCCTCGTTAGGAAGAAAAATGGTGAGATCCGCATCTGTGTTGATTTCAGAATCTAAATCAGGCTTCTTTGAAAGATAATTATCCTTTGCCTATGATGGATCAGGTCTTGCAAGCAGTAATAGGATCTGAAATGTTATCTATGCTTGATGGATTCTCGGGATATAATCAGGTAGAGGTTGATACTACAGATCAACACAAAACAACTTTCACTACTCCTTGGGGTACCTTTGCTTACAAGAGAATGCCTTTTGGGCTCATTAATGCTGGTGCCACTTTTCAGAGAGCTATGGATCTGGCCTTTGGAAGTTTGAAAGGGAAGTGTATTGTCATATACCTTGACGACTTGACAATGTTTTCTAAAACAAGGGCGGATCATTTTGACCACCTGGAGACAGTTCTGCTAAGATGCAGAGAACATGGGATTTCTTTGAATCCTAAAAAATCTATCTTTTGTGTCACAGAGGGGAAATTATTAGGGCACATCGTCTCCAAAGATGGTATTAAGATTGATCCTGAGCGAGTTCAAGCTATCCAGCAAATTCCTCTCCCAACCAAAGAAAAAGGGCGTGCACTCTTTCTTTGGTAAGATCAATTTTTTAAGAAGGTTCATCCCTGATTTTGCAGAGTTAACTTTGAATATTTCCCAAATGATGAAAGGCAAACAAATGTTTGGTTGGTCTTCTGAAGGAAAGGAATCCTTTGAAGGTATTAAAGAGCTATCGCTAAAACTCCTGTTTTAGCCTGTCCTGATTTCAGCAAAGATTTTATTATCTATTGCTATGCCACAGATAATACCTTGGCTGTTGTTTTGACTCAAGAAGACTCTAATGAGCATGAACTCCCAATTGCGTTCATGAGCTATATTCTGAAAGATCATGAGTTAAAATACACCATGATGGAAAAACATGCTTTTGCAGTGGTCAAAGCTGTTAAGCAGTTTCGTTTTTACATCCTCAACTCTCATTCCATGGTGTTGGTTCCAGATACAACTGTTAAGTCAATTCTCACACAACAAGAATTTGGATCCAAGAGAGGGAACTGGGTTGCTAAGGTCCAAGAATATGATATTGACATCAAACCGACCAAGCTTGTTCGTGGAAAAGGTCTTTGTGAGCTCATTGCTGAAGGAGCTAAGCATGAATTACTGGAGAATAAAGTTGGCCTTCCTACCGTTCTGTTTCTTAGCTCAGTTGATGAATGGTATGCTGATATCACTCATTTTCTCACCTATGGAGAATGCCCCTCTCATTTAACTGCCAAAGAAAAGAGGACTGTTAAACTAAGGTCAGTGCAATATGTGTTGTGGGAAAACGCCTTGTTCAAACGTGGGTTAGATGGAAGATTTTTGAAATGTGTGGACAAGGAACAACAGAAAAAGTTGCTCTCAGCTTTTCATGATCAGGCATGTGGAGGGCACTATTCATCAACGGTCACTGCTCATAAGATACTTCGTGGAGGATATTACTAGCCTTCCTTGTTCAGAGATGCATCCAAGTGGGTTGATAAATGTGAGGCTTGTCAGACCTTCGTGGGAAGACCCAAATTGGCCTCTTTTTTAAGCCAATCCAGAATTGAAGAACCTTTTCAACAAAGGGGGGTTGACTTCATCGAACACTTAATCCCGCTTCTAGTGCTGGTCATACTCATGTATTAACTGCCACGGATTATTTCACCAAATGGGTAGAAGCTATTCCAGTTAAGAGTACTACTTCTGAAGTGGTGTGCAACTTCATCAAAGAGAACATCTTGGTAAGGTATGGTGTACCTAACAAGATTGTGACAGATAATGCTTCGAATTTCTCTTCAACCGAGATAATGGATTTTTTCTATGGGTATGGCATCTCTTTGGCTCACTCCTCAGATTACTATCCTCAGGAAATGGGCAAGCGTAATCCACTAATAAAAATTTGGTGACTATTATAAGGAAATTAGTCAATGAGTCTCAACGAAACCGCACAAGAAGCTCTATGATGCTCTTTGGGCACATGATTACACCAAAGAGAGCTATTGGAATGTCTCCTTTTCAAGTGGTATATGGAGTAGAAGCTCAATTTCCAAGAATAATGGAGCTGCCACACCTTGCATCTAATGAAGGCCATCAAGATACTAGTTTCAAGTGATGCTTGATAAGAGAATTATGTACCTTCACAAACTAAATGAGGACAGATTGAGGTCATTGATAGGATATCTGTTCACCAAAGAAGGGTAAAGGTCCTGCTTGATAAGAAAGCCAGTTCGTAGATTTCCAAGTTGAGACACTCATGTTGTTATGGGATAAAAGGCATGAACCTCGTGGCAGCCATGGCAAGTTTGATTCCCTTTGCTCTGACCTTTCAAGATCGACACTTTGCTGGTAAGAATTCCTTTTATCTTGATTACATGGATGGTTCTCCTCTCCCACTTCCTTATAGTGGGCAAGACCTTAAGTTGTTCAAGTCATAGGATTAGGGAGTCCTTTGTATATTCTCAGTACAACGCTTTTGTTTTTCTTTCCTTTTGTTTTGTTTTGTGTGTCCTCTCTCGTATTGGTTTGCTTTTTTGACTCGTGGCCCAATGGATAAGGTACTCGGTCTGCTTCCCGAGTTTGTCTAAGTTCTTACCTTGTCCCATTCCTTGAATTTATGCCAAGTCATCCCTGCATGGAGCCAAATGTTGTCCACTCAAAATTCCCCTGCTCTTAAGGAAGTGAAAATTTTAAAATTTTGAGTTTAAGTGTCTTCTCTGATTGTACTCAATGTTAAAAGTCGAGAAATTGAGAAAATCTACGTTTTTGGGTCATTTTGTGTGTTTTTCGGGCCTGTCGGACATTTTTGTCCCGCGTGTCCCAAGTTCAAACGGGCGCTCTGTTCCCCGATCGGCCGGTTTCCCCGAAGTTTGTCTTTTCGGGCCCGTCGGAATTTCACGTCCCAAATGTCCCAAGTTCAATTTGGCAAGTTGTTCCATTTTCGCCGAATCACCCGAACCGCGTACTTCGCGCTTTCACGTCCCAAATGTCCCAAGTTCAATTTGGCAAGTTGTTCCATTTTCGGCCGAATCGCCCGAACCGTACTTCGCGCTTTCACGTCCCAAATGTCCCAAGTTCACCTGGACCTGTTGTCACATTTTCACCGATCCGCCCGAAGTCCGCATGTTTCACGCACTTTTGTCCCGCATGTCCCAAAGGCATTTCAGGTGTCTTTTCCCGCTTTCGCCCGATCCGGCCGAGTCACGCAGTTTCACACATTCGCATTCTCACATGTCCCAAATGAACCAAGTGCCATTCGTGCTTATTTTTCCCGCTCTACCCGAATATCTTGCTTATTCAAATTTCATTATCTTTCTCTATGTATTAAATGATGTGACCCAAATGCATTTTCTTTTCTTCTTTATCTTTTTTAATCGCTATATAACGAGCAAACCCCCCTATGTTTCCTTCCCGAGTATTATTTCACATTGCTTCTATGCTATCCTTTCATCGAAACAAATCTCTCTAATCTTGTTCAAATAGCAATCTAAAACTCTCCTCCACTATCCCTCATCCTCAAACTCGGAGCCTTCCCTCTAGTCTAGAAAATTTTATTGGCTCGCCTTCCGAATTACTATCAATATGAAGATCAAAGTCTTGGAGGAGGCTTTGGGAGAGTCAAGAATAACTGGCGTAAGGGTGAGGCTTTCAAGACACTCGTCAGATATCTTCTTTCAAAGACATACACCGTCATCTTCAGATGAAACTTCGTGTGCCTCTTTCCCTCGCAAGAAATCAAAGCTCAATTCGAGCTTTTGTCAAAGATAATCTATTCAAGGAAAGCTCCATTTCCAAAGAGAAAATGAAGGAGATCTCGCTCTCTTCAATCTACCCATCAAGAAGCAAATAAAGACTATCATACATACTCATGTCGAGTTTGATAAGGAAATGGAGAAGTGCCTCGATTTTGGGCTCACCTACAGCCAACACGTCACCCTCGTGGCGTAGACATAGCCGAGGCATCAAGAGATTCAGCAAAGAATTTTGAAGTCAAGTGGGTCCCTCCCATTCATAACCACCTGCCTTCTTCTCCTTCTTCTTCTTTTCTAATTCTTTTCTCGGATTCAGTAATTAGTTGAGGTATTATGATTGGCAATCCTTAACTAATCTTTAGTTAAAAGAAGTAGTTACAAAGAGTAACTGATTTGTAAGCTATATAATGGCCTCTCCACGCCATTTTGAAGGAGGAAGAACTTGGCTTATTTTCTGAAAGTGTAAATAGATCATAAAGAAATCAATACAGAAGGGCTTTTCATTCTTTGTCTATCTGATCTCTTTTATCCCTAAGCTTTCATTTAATTTTGTGAAGATCATTTGTCTGTGTTATGTCAAGAAACTTTGTGTTCTAGCAGATGTTATTTACAGAACTTTGTGTCTTTAAATTCCATCTTATTTATATGATACAAATGATCTTGTTTCAATTCACTGTAACTTCGCATACATAAAGAATTACTCATATCTATAATTCTCGCATGTTGCCTTTCTCGCTCATTCTCGTATTCTCATTCCTCACCCTTTTGTAATTGATGATCTTTATAGAAAACACTTTCGTAATATCCAAGTTCAACCAAAAATCATGTTTTGTATATTTGTAAATAGGTAGTTGAATATTTATATAGAGAATCATGATATCTTTGATAAAAAATTTCCAAAATATTCCATGGTGAACACATAAAGTGTGGGCACTAACAAGAAAACCTATCTAATGGGGTGGACAAGACCAACCCTCTCACACTTGAACTCATTAATGATCAAACAAGTAGAGGCATTTGAGAAGAGAATTTATACAATCAACTAAAAGAGTTTGTCGAGCCCTAAAACTTTAGTAGTGTAAGGGTAAAATGAATTCAATTACACATAATAATTTTCAAATCCCATCTTGAGGAACAAAGTACATGGTCAAGAGATATTGGCACATTCCATCCCTTCCTAAAATACAAAATTTTTGTTAAGAATATATCAAAATTTTGATGAATATTTTTTCTCATATCTAATTATTGAAGGAAGAATATATCGAGATAGATGACAAGATATTCAATAATAATTTTTTATGAAACATTAATCAAGCTAATGAGCCTATAATTGGTTACAACCTCAATATTTTTAGCCTTAGGTACAAATTTAATACTTCCTTGATTAATATATTTTTCTTATGGAATTTTTTTCCACTGTTTCGTTATAGAATTGAAGTATATCCAATACAAATAAATGGTTATTTCTTTAGTATAATTCATAAGGAAATCCATACAACCCGGATATTTTTCATTGGTCATGCACTAAACCGACAAAAAAATCATCTAAGGTGAGAAAAGCATCACAAATCCTATATAGATGAGTAAACCTTTCACATGAAAAAATCAATGCAATCCGAAAATATTGTGCACATTCATGCAAGTTCTCCCATGCTTGAAATAAAAGTTTGTAGTGATCAAGGAAAGTTGAAAATATCTCAAGGAGTTCAAATGATAAAAAAGACAACAATTTTAATGGTTTTAATTTTCTCCCAAGATTTTTGGCATGCAATTATTTTTAAAAAAATCATTCAAAATTAAGCCAATGTGATTAAACATGAATATATGTACCTTTGGCAATATGGCATCCCACATGCTTAAGTTTATGTTTAACAAAAGCATGGATAGATTAGAATTGAGTATTGAACATGCTCTACTCTAGGTTTTCCATGACTCTTAGAAATTATTGAACCAATGTAAGATCAAATCTCTTACAAAATCTCACCACTTACTTTCCAAGATGTCAAAGGAAAAGGTGGTGCATGAATCATCACTATTATACCACTTGATCCAAACCATGGAGTAAATAGGACGTTGTTCTAGACTATAGACCCGAGTAATGAATTAGATCATACTTTTATGCTCTAAAAGTAAAATTTATAAATAATAGTGTGTTTGACACATTCTATCACTAACTACCCCATTCTAAATGAAAAGTTATTAGACTATAATCAAAGAGGAAAAATTATGGGTGACGAGTGGTGATTTATTCATGTAATCGCATAAATAGAATATGTGTTACACTACGAGTGTGATATTATCTATCCATTTGAACACTCTATCGAGACCCACTCAAAAATTGGACTACGTAAACTAAAGGTTTGAAGTTAAAGTATGATGTGTTAAAGGAGGGTTTGAAAAAATCCAATATTTTTTAAATTAACACCATGCTTAACACTTGTTGGTGCACTAGTACATTGGTAAAGCCCTCACTTTTTCCTTAGGAGATTCAATAATATTTGAGTCACAAAAATAATCCAAGTAAAGAAAGTAAAATAAATTTCTATCCATCATAAAATCATTTTCCAAATTGATTCATCATTAAGGGCATAAACATTACGATACCCAATGAATGTGATTCATGCCAAACATGACCTAGAAAATATTATGAATCGAATCCTCCTCCAACACAATAACTAAGGTTACAAATTTGGGAGAAATAAAAATGTTGGTGTCACCATTCAATCCTTGTGAGAAGTGGAGAAAGACCCAATACCAGACCAAATATATTTGAGAACTGTTTGTAAAATAAAACCAAAAACTTGAACTTCTTGTAAACAAAAAATATCTAAGGCACCAAATCTGCTAACAAGAATATCTTAAAGATAACTTTTATGATGTCATGAATATTCTAAGAGAAAATATTCATGAGGAATCATCCATATGTAATCCTACCTACCCATCTTCAAACTCTTTATCAATATCTAAGGATTCAAATTTGTTACTCAAAAGAGGTGGTGGTGTGCAAGAATCAATTTGTCTCATCAATTGTCTATAAGTTGTCATTATCGCGAATTCAAGATACATGAATGACTTTAGGGTGGAGGGTTCCAAATAAATTTCTTACCAAATGAAGTAATATACCTTTCAATATGAATGGAATAATTTTGAACTTGTGATACTGATGGTTGGGAGATGAGAACTAGCCTCAATGTTTTTAACAAATTGGTGCTTACTTGAGCGACATGGTTTTCTATTAGAATTTTAACCAAAGATAACAAACTTAATTTTTGATAACCAATTATCACTTTCTTATTTCCCACTTTTTCAAACCAACATTATTCATAATTTTTATTTTTGACTAATGACCTAGGGTTTACGTAAGGAAGAAGTGGGAATTCATAAATGTAAATGTTTGATATATTGACGTAAATTGTTTTCATTGTGAAACATTCTAAACCCACCTAAATTTCTATCGACTCTTCCAATTCGTTCAATAGGTCAACCTCAACACAAACTCGTTCACTCAATCATGTTGAGCATACATTTTCATGTCATTGAAATACACAACCTATAGGTTGAAATATAGAATGCCTAAAAGTGAATGCATAAACCATAGACCTAACCCAAATAGGGAATTTGAGTGGGGATTATTTGGAAACCTCAAAATAATTGGGTCTAGTGCAATAAAATTATAATTATTTTTTTTTGCATGAACCAATAATAAGATTTTGAAACAAAACAAACACATGTAGTTCCACAAAAAAATTAAAAAGAAAAAAAAGGTAAGGTTTTAAACCACAAAATTGAATACCACATATTTTCTAATGGTATTTACTCCAATTGTGGAGACTTGCCTTAAAAAATATAGAATTGAAATAGTAGATAATAAGGATATGAGATAATAAGGGCATGGAGGGCTACCGTTTTTTTAACAAAAGGGTCGACAGAGATGCTGAAGAGAGGAGATTTGTGGAGGGATTTGAGAAGCTAATCCATGTTACTGCGGGCCTGCTTGTTAGCTCGATCCCTCTCGCCTTATGATGAGGTTACTCGCATGATGATACGGTTCATTTCTTTGGAAGGGAGGTTTGTCACCGTACCTGCTAAGCACCTTATCTTTCTCAACCACTTCCGTAGGAATCGCATGGTTTGTTTCCCCCATTATTTGCTGAACTCTCTTGAGTGCTCCATTTTGGAGTTTCAAAAGCATACCCGGGCGGTTCCTTTACACCAGGGGCTTATTTTGCTGCTGCATAAATTTTGTCTTCTTCGGTATCCTGGTCTCCCTTCCTCCCCAAGCTCAGTTCCCCCTCTGCTCGGGTTCTGCTGCTGCTAGCCCCGTTTCTCCACTCTCTGCCCCCTTCACCGCCGGCTACTTTGTTACCCCCTGCCCGGTGTCCGTGCTTCATCTCCCATTCCCCCTACTGCTGCTCCCACCCCCCACTTCACTTCCACCTCGGCCAGACCGGTCACCAGGTCATCTAGAAGGCTTAACCTCGATACTCTTGCTGTGGGGAAGGGTCCTCATGAAATTGAAATTGCACATGACCTCCTGAATATTAGCAGTGCTAGTCCCCGGGATGTGCATATGGAGAGCTCTACAAAAAGGCTGGAAGCCTTAGAAGCTGATATGAAGCTGTTGAAGGATGAGGTTAAGAACTTGGCAAAATAGAAAAGAAAGAGGAAGGAGGAGGAGGAGGTGGGTATTGGTAATGTGCCAGTTATTGAAGATATCTACAAGAAACTGAACTCCTTAGACTCCCGTTTAGGGAAGGCCAAAACTCGTCATGATTACAATATGGCCATTTTTAGTGCGATTGAGGAATTCATTGAGCAGCATGTCAGAAGTGTCTCCAATCTCAGCGGAGTTCCAACACTTTGGGGCAATGATAAGGAAAGCAAAAGGACCATTGATCAGCTGGATAAGACTGACGCTGCCCACATGACAACTTTGGGAATGTTCAAATCCTAGAAGAACATCAAAACCAGCATCGACAAAGCTGCCAAGAAGTAGTTGTAGGTGCTTTAGCTGCTCTTGAATGTTTTTTTGCTGTTTTTTTGCGGTCTCTTTGCTGCTTTTTTGCAGAGTTTTTGTTGTTTTGTCTTGATTGGGTAGCTATTTTTGGCTACTTTGGGCTTCATTGTCACACTTGGATTCTGATCCTTTTTTTTCGGTTTTCATTCCTATTCTGGCTCCTAGGCCCTCTATTGTACACAAGGGTATAGTCCCTTTCAAAAAACTATTTGCCAATAATAATAAAAAATAAGGATATGAGATTCCTACCCTTGAAATATACCATTAATAATATCCATAAATATTATAACATCATCATGAGATAGAGGAGTCCCATAGCTATTATCTCAACATAAACTTTCGAAACAAACTTCAAGGCTCACTTGGGTCTCATTCTCATTACCTTCTACACTAAAAATTATGCATCATATATAAGAGACATATTTAAGGTGATTGGCCTACCTAAAGGGAAAGTTTAATGCATGATTAAATTCAAGAAATGTAAAAAAATCCTAAAAATTTGATATGGTTCTTGACTCTACTTTGAAGAGATGGGGAGAAATAAAACATTCCTAAGAAACCGTGGCAAAGAAAAATTCTTTTGAAAATACTTTTAGCATGATTTTTAATATTATTTTCCGTAAAAGGTGGGGCATCCCCTTTTCACTATAGGATTAGAAGTTATCTCCACCTTTGGATTAGAAAGTGCCCTAGGTTTCCTTAAAATCCTTATCAAAAAAATTAATTTCACACTTTTGGGACTTTATTTGGGGAACCAAATAAAGGAGAAGAGAGGAGTGGAAGAAGGTGAAGAAAAATCTCATTTCACTTCTCATGGCATTCATTATCCTTGTTTAGGTTTTAGGATCTTATCGAATTTAGATGGTTTTTCTTACATTGAAAATCATAAAATATAGGGGAGATGGTCATTAAAGTTGTCATAAAGGCCCATTACAATATAAGAGCACTATATAGTATATAATTTAGGTATTCATTTGTTATTCAATTGGTAAATATTCAATCAATTTGTAACCACCTCTACTTATATAATAAACGTTGTCACACTTGTTTGAGTGTGCATTCAATATTATCTGAATTCTTTCTACTCTTTTCATATGCTAACATTGGTTTTGAGAGAAAAGGTTCACAGTTTGAGGAAGAAATAAACCATTCATATTCTAAGGAAGATCTTAGCGGAAGATTACGTAGAAGTAAAATCCTTTGGAGGTTGGCAAACTCCACAACATATAGTTCATGGAACTTTAATATTTGAAGGAAAAATACAATTTTGTTTTAATAAAATAGTCAAGTAAAAGCCTACTCTAGAAGTCGTAGTCATTGTTTTCTCTATTTCCTACATTCATAAAGGGAATTTAATCACTTTTATGTGATGTCAAGGGAAGATATTGGCATTTTGAGGGTAGAATTTGTATATATATAGTACGCATGAAAAATTAGGGCATCAATACTAATTTTTGAGGGAAAAAAATTGCAAATACTAGGTCATCTTTTCAAGGGAAAAATATTGATCCTCCCTATCGAATTTGTCCCTATTTTTTCATATTCTTGTCAAATTCGTTGCTAGATTTTCTCCTGTCAAATTTATCCTTGGTTTTTCACGGTCAAGCTTTTCTAGTTACGACTAGGGTATAACATTGATTCATTATGTGAGAAGGTTGCTTTTTATTATTTTTGTTATTTTTGAATAATAAATGGAAAAATTTCAAACTTGATTCTATCAAAACACAAAATTTAACGGGAACAAATTTCAATGTATGGAGCCACAAAATTCTAACACTTGCAGAATTTTTGTGATTTTGATAAAATAATCAAGGGTAGTGAAGGTCAACCAATGAATAACTTCATTGATTATGAAAAAATTCATAAGGAGGCTTTATTACTTCTCAAGTTGTTTTTTTAGATAATATGATACCGTAAGTGTGGAATGCCACAATAGAAAGCATGTTATGGACCAGTTTGAGGGATAAATATCGGACATCAAAAAAGAGTTAAGTTTTATACCTGAAAATATGTTCTTTTTGTAGAGAGTTACAAGAATATGGATCGTTTCTGAGCACCTAATTTAGATGAAATACCTGTGAAACTAGTTATATTCCATCAAAAAGGTGGGCGATGATGATATGGTGGCTTTGGTTACGAACAACTTACCTTCTTCATATGAGTTATTTGTGGAGGCATACCATTTAATGGTTGAAATTAAATATTTAACATTTGACAAGGTGAATTCATACCTATTTCAAAGGGATCGGAGAAAAATTTAGGTAGAATCTAATTATGACCAATCGTAGAGTGCACTTATCACACAAGTAAAAAAAAAAGTGGATGCATCATTCGTGAGTCCTCCACTTGGTATAAGGTCACATGTTATTACTATCACAAGAAGGGGAACCTCCGGAAGGAATTTTGGAATCAAAAGTATGATCTTTTGCAACATAAAAAAATTCATGTGATGAGAAACATGTAGCGTAGTTACAAAATAATGGGATTCGAGATGACAATTTTTCTCTTTATTGTCTTATGACATCATGCTTGCATGATATTGATATTATTTCCTATATCATTGACATAAGCACATCCAAACACTTTTCATGTCACAAGGACTGTTATGTTTCATTATTTGTATATATGTGTTTTGAATCAGTAGTAATAGTTAATGGAGAATCACTTAAAGTAGAATGGATATGATATATATGCATTTTATTTAATAACGCTCATAAAATATTAGTATATAATGTTAGATATATACTTTCTTTACAAAAGAATCTTCTATCAATTTGTCGGTTAACTAAAAATCTCGGTATTTATGTGGATGTATGTGATAGTAATTGTGTTATATTTGATGTGAAACAAGAAAGATGATTTCCTTGGTATTGATCATGGTGGCCAATATCTTCTTGTTGATTTTACTATGTGTTGTCATGCAAATGTGTAACAGGAAAATTGACAATTTTCAAGCATGACATTGATACCCATGTGCCAAAATTTTCAATTTTTACCCCTTTGAGGCAACCTATGTCTACTCGGATAGTCAAATGTCCTCCAAGATGATGTTAAATCAGTCCCTTAGGTGATTTTAGGAGTTCTTGAAAACTACTATTTTTGGGCGGTGTTGGGAAGGGCTACCACTAGCCTTCCCAAGACCGATGTAGCCCCCCCTAGAGTAGAAAGGAGGAGAATAATAAAACAAGAAAGAGAATAAATATTTAGTAACACCGCGGAATTTTTTAGGAAGATTCGGGAAGGATTTGGAGGAGTTGGGGCAGTTTCATCAAAAACAAGGTTCACAGGCCTAGGTAGTGCACAGGGCCAAAAAAGCTACTGAACTTTGGGAAGTGATTCTGAGCTCTGGATGGAGTTAGGAGAAAAAAAGACATATTTAGAAAGGGAATTAAAATATCTAAAATATGGTAAAATCATATCTTTCACAACACTTTGGTGTAATATGTTTATATCTTGTTTTTTCCATGCTCAATTAGGGATCTAGATCAAAAATATGATTTTAGGGCTTAAATGGAGGAATTAAGAGTTGAGACCCCCATAAAAGAATTCAAAATGACATTTTAAGTCAATTTCATATAAAAATTTACAAAAATTCCATTGGGAGCTCAATATATCATCGTTTCAAGTTGCCCTCAAGGTGAGTTTCTCACAGTTAGTCAAATTTTAATGAGGACAGATGTCAGCTCCAGGAGCTTGGTGCAATTTTATGTCCCTTTAGTCCCTCAAGCTAAGGGACATGAATGAAAATAAAATTTTCCCAAACCCAATAAGCCCTCTGGTCACACATGGAACATCCTGGATCGTCATTTCAGCTCCCAGGTGTTTGTCAAGCTATTCCCTCACTCGCTTAGATCGTGACAAGTGTCGAATGGAGGCATAATGTGAAAATTGATGAACCTTATGTCCATTTGGAAAAGGGATATGAGGGACATGAAAATTTTCCCATCCCCTTGAATCCCTCAGGTCATCCATGTGACCCCTTCAGTGTAAATTTCCAGCCCCCAGGAGCTAGTGGAGCCAAATGCTCGACCGTCGATCTTTGCCAAGTGTCACATGGAGGCACATCATGAAAATCACTTTCATTTTCATCCCTTATGATTAACGAACATAATGGATATAAAAATCTCCCAGCCCCAAGTATGCCTCTTGGTTCCTCATACAATCAACTTCCAGCCCCTAGGTGTTTTTCTCCTACTTTTTGGCTCAAACACTCCACTATTAGATTTCCGCCAAGTGTCGTTGTGAGGCACGTCATGAAATTTGATGTACCTTTCATCCCTTAATGATTAAGGGATATCAGGGACACAAAAATTCACCCCACCCTTGATGATATTTTTTGAATTTTTTTAAAGCTGATACTTAGCTTTATTTTCCCGCTTCTTCTTCTTCCACAGTTCATACCTTGACATTGCTTTGTTGTTACTTTACACATCCACCATTGCTGCTACAAAATAGATCTACCACAAAAAAATTCTCAAATACATGATATCACATATTTTTCATAGAAAATCTTGATAAAAATCAAAGATTGAAGAAAAGAAGAAAGAAGCAAAGAAATTCTTTAGAAAACCCCCCATTATTGTAGAACAAAGATTTGAACATATCTCGTAAAACCATGCAAAAATTGGAGAACCATTTATTTCTATGTTCTTAATTCTCAAATACCATCAAAACCTCATCTTCAAATCCCCAGTTTGTAACAAAAATTACTTGTAGCAAAGAAATCTCAATTTTGGCTTAACAATGAAAAACTAGATTTCTGTCAAACCGACAAATTGATTCAAGAGAAATTTCACCAGTGGAACTAGAAAAAAAAATACAAAACAAAAATATGATTTTTTTCATGAATGGAGAAGAAAACCATACCTACAACTTTCAAGCTCTGTTAATGGTTTCCATGTCCAGAGCTACTTCTAGGTCAAAATTTTGAAAATTTAAAATCTCACAAATTGGTGATCGGTAAGTCTAAGATTTTAGAGGGGCGATATTGGGAAAAAAATCATATCAAAAAATTTTTTTTTCATCCGTCATCCAACCACTAGAAGATCAATTTCAAAAATAGCAGGTCTTCTACATAGGGTACTACTATTTCAAGAAATTCACCAACTAAAGAACTTGAAGGAGGTGGTGAACACAGAAGAGGTATCACAGTAAAAAATTCATCAAATTGGTCATCTTGGTCTAAAATTGAAAATTACTAAAAATAGTAAGTGGTCTCATGAAAGACTTCTAAAAATATAAAATTAGTCCAGAAGGTGAGAGAAGTATAGGGAGAAAGGGGAATTCAAGTGCAATATACAATTGAGGTTTGAAGGAGCTGATTTTTCATACTTACTAAAAATAGTAAGTTGATTTTTCTGAGAAACCATGAAGTAAAAATGGACAGGATAGAAGCCGGAACAACCTTTCACTTCTGAGTATGAGATAGAAGATAGTGATGTCTCATATATGGACTTCAATGATCTAAGGGCTCGCATGACAACCAAGGAAAGAGGGAAGATTGAGGATCATGTATTCACAAGTGGATTGTTCATAGTTGCAGGACACCCTATGTCCATACAAATCCTTGAGATGGTATTGGCTTTCTCACACCACTATGAACCCAAAACATGAACAATTCGAGTTAAAAATGGTATGGAAATGGTGGTCATTAGTCCCATAACCATCTCACTTTCTCTACAAATCCCAACATCACCTAGCATGGTTTTCATCTCAAAAGAAAAGGCCTTGCACAAGTGGGAAAAGATGGATGCATATATACAAGGGGTTGCACTTGGATCATGGATGAAGATAGGGAGAAATCCCTCAAGGATTCCCAAGACCCTTCTCAGTGTGAGTTTCGTGAGGGATATTTAGATGCAATCACCCTCCTCAACAGGGTGATGGGAGAAGCGAACATGAGAGACTTCCAGGAGTGGATGGGCCTTTTCATTTTGATAGTGATGAAGGAAAGAAAATAATAGACCAAGGATAGATAATTAGTGATAATTTGCATTTATAATTACTTCAGTACCCATGAAAAATAAGTTCCACATGACTTCTTACTTGGTCTATCTTCTCACTAGCTCAAGATCATTCAAAGGATTGGATCTCACACAAAACATTGCTTCCAAGGTGCTTGCATTTGAGAAAATTCCATAGTTGGTGATGGAGGAAAGCCACAGGAACTTCACCCGTGAATGATGCATTCATGATGTACATGGTCCGAACCTTAGAGGGTGATTTGGAGGCAAGGATTTCACCACAAGCAACATCCTTAATCAAGAAATATGGCTCTTACTTCATCCAATTCTCGACCTTCTCCTACTTGCGAGTTGTCAGCTTCGACCAAGCTCCGCTAAGGTTGCCCAAGTACCTTAGTGACCAAATTATATTATTTAAGCTCTCGTGGAAGATCATATATAGGTAAGAAAAAGACTTGTGATCAAGAAAAATAATTTTATTTCATTCCCCATATCTCTCGAAATATTCACATGTAAGAATGCAAATGATGTATCTCATTTAGAGACCACATTTACAAATTTGACTCTACATTCCTACACTTTGCCAGGCCCAATTTCAACATTCGAGATGATCTTGATTCTTTCCACATTCCAGACTTGTGCCATGATCCATAAATCAAGGACTATTGGGCCAATTACGTTGATGAATTTGAAGTACGAGAAAATATCATATGAGGATGATAGTTGATGAGATGAAGAAATTCAAGTTCTCTTAGTATGAAGATATTTTGTAGGATGATGGGACAAAAAAGTATGATCTTGAGTATATAGTGGTCAAATTTTCTCCATTTCCTCAATTCAACTGGCATGTTTGCAAATCAGGGGATATAAAGGAATGAATTGAGAAGGTGATTAGGAGGATGAGGGATTGGTTCCAAAGGAAGAGAACCATGATCATCCAATCATGAGACATGCCCGCAGTCGAAAAATAGGCCTCTCGGCAGTCATCATTGTCAAGCTATGTGAAGTTTCCTCAAGTTCAAGGAATTCTGGAGAAAGTTCTAAATGAAGATCCATATAATTGGAGACTTCTTCTCATGGAAGGTCACCAAAGAAATCTAGGGTGGAAGAAGGCTCAGTTGCAACAATGCAAGAAGAATATCTAGTGGCGGAAAAGCAAAGGAGGGAGAACACGTAGTTCAAGACCCAGTCTTGAACCACCATAAGAGGCCTCACCTCTTGTTAACACCAATGTCTCCCCCATCCAAGATGTGCCTCCTCTTCCAGATTAGGGAATGATTGATGCACCTGTCATAGAGCTTGAATCCATGAAATGTTCCCATGGATGTAGGAAATAATAACACCTGATGCTCACACTGTTCAACAAGTGGTGGCCCCTGATTTATCAATAATTTCCTCATTGGCCAAGGGAAAGAAAAGGAATTTTACACACATGGCCTCATGGTTCTACAATGGAGAAATAGGTAATCAATATATTGAAGTAGCCCAAATGAAGGTGATCAAGCTAGTGGATGAGATGACACCAGTTGATTATGAGATGAGCACAATACAACTAGGGTCGGCTACTCATGAAGGGGATCTGCATATGTATCAACAATCTTTTTCTCGCATGGTGGCAAGGAATAAAGAATATAAGAATAATATTGATGAGCTAAAGGAACATGTGTGAAATTTTTCATCCTATGTGCAACATCTAGTTGATCCAAATGTCGACAATTCCCATTAAATAATTTTCACCCATCAACAACTTCAATCCATATTCTATCAAGAGGATGCATGAGTTCACAATGTAGGGGTGAGCTAATAATGAATGGATCAATTCAATTTCTGAAAAGGGGAAGTTAGTGCTCCAAGATGCAGTCAAAATTTTCACCTACATGTGTGCAACTGTGAGCAAGATGTGGGCTCTCAAGAAAGACTTGGAGAAATAAAGGGACTACTGGGATCCTCTGGGTTCAGTAGTGAGTGAAATGAGCAACACTCACCCTCACAAGTTGATCAATAATAAGGTTTTTGAGACTTCTTCTAAAGACTTGTTGCACATATGGGGTCGGGCCTTGGAAATCAGGTTTGAAGCAATCAATCGGGCCATCACCGAGTTGGATGAAAAGGAGGAACATGCATACAAATTGTAGGATAGTATAAATCATCAAATCTAGAAGCTTGGAGTACCTGCAATGGGAGAAGACACAACTATTGATGAGTTGATTATCCCATTTGAGGAATATGTCAAGAAAGAGGCAAGTAATCCATTTTCCTTCACTAAGGATACTCTGGAATTCTTCTCAAGATTCGAGCCACCATTTCATTTATCATAGAGAAACATCCATCATGGTTTGGAAAGTGCAAAGATATCAACAGTGTGTCTGATGGATGGATAGATACCTAAGTTGTGTTCTCATTCCTCATGCTAACAAAGTGGAACCAACAACAACTCATTTCAGTAAAGAATTTGGAGGGACAGAGATCTTCTCAAGAACGTGAGATGGAGACCAGTTAAGGAGCAAGATCAAATCCACTAACGGATCATTCTTCTGCATAGTTCTTCTTCTTCCTTCTTCTTCCTCCTCTTTCTCTCTCTTCTCTTCTCTCCCAATTCTCTCTCTCTCTCTCTTCATGTTATAATTTTGTGTTGGGGTTTGCACTTTTTGATATATCTTTAAGTGACTTTAGAAACATAATGTAAACTTTAAGTCACCTTGTTTTTATAAAAGGGACTTAAATATTTAATTGGAATATGAACAATCTAAAGTCAAAATTTAGTATTTGAAAAGTCATCGGAAGATGAAGAGTTGCCTCTCTTCTATAAATTGTAATGAGCTCCTCATTTGAGGGTCTTCTTAGAATTTTGATTTGTTTTTGTGAATTCATGAGAGAGAGATCCTTGTGAAGAGAACAAAGATAGCAAATTTCTTCCATTTCCCTTATTCTAAAATGTCTTCCATTCTTATGTTATGTACAATTTATACTTGAGCATCAATACAAGAAGGAGTTTCTAGCCTTTTTTGACTAAGGGGTTTATTGATACTTTGTGCTCATTAAATTCTATTTGGTCTTGTTGTTGTTATGTAGATTTGTTTCTTCTTAATTTTAGTGCATGTGATGAAACTTATAACTGGTGTATGCAAGTCTTTGATTTTCTACTTGCAACATTAGTTTCCCTTGTCTAACATTCTCACTCCCTTTCCCGCTCTCCTAGAAAATTCCTCCCTTGAACATATCTGCAAGCTTTTTCCGCAGGGTAAGTGGAGTTCCCCTGTTGGATCCTCGGCTACAAAGCCACACAGATAAAACTCACTTCACTTGCACATGCATATATGAAAACTACACCATTTAAGTAGAGGGACTTATATTCCTAGAGTGTTGGCAAGAAACCTACAAATTTTTCCTCCGAAAATTTTTCTCGCCAATAGTTTTTGGCACCCACCATGGGGTAGATTTAGCAACATCTCACCAAAAATGACCTTAAAAAATCCAAAAATTCAAAAATTAAATTTCTAGAATGTGAATAGCTATCTGGCCCTTATGTTTTAAAGCCATGGATATTTCAAGAAATCCTCCTATTGAAAGACCTGAATTAATCTTCCACATTCAAGAGAATATCGCTTCATATTTGTGAGAGGCTATTTAGCATAATAGGAAAAGTGTCAACCACTACTTCATTGCCAAAAGAATACTTGACCTCAAAGAAGAATGAGATGTTGAATTAGAAAAATGAAGACAAATTAAAGCACCACAAAGAAGAGCATCAATCTCCAAGCTGGAAGATATAAGATATACCCGAATAAAGACAAGGAGGAAAAAATGATCCCACTTTTGAAGAGCTTCAAAGAAGACAAGATCTTCTTAGAATTCAAAGGTCTCCCCTTCATCACACAACTAGTCACATTGGGAGCTTGAGAGTGGTAAATAAATTATACGTTGAATTTCCATACATCAACGATAATCTTGAGGATTTCACTGATGTAGAGACTGAAGAAGAAGATAGAGAAAGAGAAGCAAGAGCTGAAGTAGAAATAAGATCCCAAATTGAAGACATTGAAAGAGGTCAAGCTAAAGTAAATGTAAGAGCAGAGCTGAAGTTGCAGCCTTAGAGAGGTTGGAAGCTAGAATCTGAAATTGAATGGCAGATCGTGATCATGAAGAACGTAGGAAAATGTACCTTGGGGTGGGAACACTACCCACTTTCCCTTTCACAACCACTCCATGAGCTACCAAAAGGCTCAAGAAAAAAATTCCCAAAATTCAAGAGGAATGGTTCTCAACTCCTTGATGAACATGTAACAACATTCATCACTTCTTGTAGTGTGTTGGGCATGGAGCACGAAGATGTATCAGTTAGACTCTTTGTGGAATAACTTCAAGAAAAACTACATAATGGTTCTACATGTTGCCCCCGAGGTCTGTCACCTACTAGGAAGATATAAGAAGCACATTCGAGCATAGGTTCAAGTCCACAGAGAAATTCAAGGATGTTTTGGTTCAGATAGTACAAATGAAGAAAGATGCTTCTACATCAATGCAAGACTTCATCACCAAATATAACATATTTAAAAGGATAATTTCCTAAGTTGTCGTGCCCCCCGAAAACAATCTAAAAATATTCTTCATCAGTGCTTTGCCACCAGAAGTTGGTTTCTTCCTCAGAAGATCCCAACCTATAAATTTGAGGGAAGCACATGACTTCATGATCAAGACAGGGATGATTTGATTTTTTCTAGAAAAGTGAAAGGTCCAAATGGAAAGCAAAAGGGTCAGAGTTCAGGCTCAGTTACCACTAATCCAATGTTCCAAAAAATGGCCAATGACTTAATTGTCATAAAGAAATAATTGTCTCATATCACTATGTGGAACACTCCAAGGAAGCCAAATCCTCCCAATAGATCGAGAATTTCTCCACCTCCTCACCATCTCACTCTCAAAGCACCACCTATTAATGTTTCTTGTGACACCGAGGAGCCAGAGGAAGAAGTAGAGATAGAAGAACATGAAGAATAAGATATATGAGACTATAATAACTATATCAAGGTTGAAGAAGTTGATGGAGATGAATATGAAAATGATGAAGAAGCCCCAAGCTTCTCATGTGCAATTTTCACTCGTGCACAGTCTAAGAAAGGAACATCATCCTCAACGGCTAAGGTGAAGGAAAATAAAAAGAAAGAAGATTCTCCTATAGAAATTCATCAAAACAAAATCATCAATAGAGGATCATCACTACCACCTTCGATGGAGTCGGATAAAGAAAAACTAGACCCACTGGTTAGCAAGGATCACATTGCCATACCAAGTAAGTCATCTAGTCCTTCTCCTAGCTCTAAAATTGCTAAAAATGATTCTCCTTCAAATCTTGTTCCTGTAAAGTCATCTAAAGTACCATCAAAATATGCATCCCCATATCCTTCCAAGTCATTCGCTACACTCATAAAAGAAAATTGAACCCCCAAAGTAGAAAAATCTTCACCATGTAAATCATTTTTCATCTCCAGAACCTCTACCTTTCCCATCATAACCCCATTTGAATTTTTGGAACATGCAAGCAAAACCAAAGTCCAGATCACAGAGCTAGAATATTTACAGACGCATCACGCTCAATTTGATAGGTTTATTGATGTAGTCCATAGTAGAAACTCTATAGAACCAAATGATAATTCCAAAGGTCTAATTCCCACACCATCCACATCACCTTCAAAAAACAAGGTAGCCCTCACTGCCTCCAAAACCAACAAATTTGAACATTTTTACTTGTCACTTATCATCAAAGGCTTTCAACTCAATAATTACATCATAGATTCTAGAGCCTCAGATAATGTGATGCCAAGTCAAATTTGTAAATGATTTAGGCCTCACCTTGACATGAGAAAATAGATCCTTTTATTCTATGGAATCCAAAGAAGTTCTCTTGATAGGAAGAATTAAGGATGCATAGGTAGCACTGGCTGATATTCTAGAGAAGACGGTGCTTCTCACCATCCTGGTGGAAGACATTCCAGTTGTCCTTTGGGATGTTTTAGATCTGAAGCTTCTACAGGAATTGGGTAGATAAATAAAAATGGATTGGAAATCTACAACTATTCTAGTAAAGGGTGAGATGAAAAAATTACTTCTAGTAAGGAAGATGAAGTACACAAAGAAACAAGTCTCGATGATCCAAGGGAGAACATTCTATTTCAAGACAACGAGCTAGGAAACTACTTCCTCACATCAAAAAAAGATGATAATTTTCCGCTTCTTATGGAAGAGGAAGAAGATCAAGTCTAGACAATGAAATTTGATGGTAGTCATTCTAGTGCAGGTTTGGGAGCAGGTGTAGTGTTGTGCTCTCCTTCTGAAGCGAGTTATACCCATTTTCCTACAAGCTTCAATTTGATAATACAAATAACATGATAGAGTATGAAGCTATCCTCTTGGGCATGGGCATAGCAGAAGATATGGGGATCAAAAATTGAAATTTCAAGGTGATGTGGAGGTGATAGTGAAGCAAGTTCAAAAGCAATACTAGGTGAAAAATCCAAGACTCTGACATTATAGAAATAGAGTATGGGATTACATTGAATCTTTTGATGCATTTTCCATCGAGTCTGTTCCAAGAGAGAAAATAAAAAGGTTGATTCCCTCGTGGTGTCAAATTCCTTAGTGACACCCCATCCTTCTTTTGGAAAAGATAAAGTGACCATTGAGATGGTGTTTAGACCCAACGTGCCCGATAATGTAAACCATTAGCAATTCTTCAATGATGATAATCAGCTCCTAGAATTCTTAGAACAAAGAGATAACTTCAATAATATCTTATTTGAAGGAAGTGAGAATCCACACCAGAAGCAATCCGAAGAGGAGAAAGAAGGAATTAAAGGAATTGATGAAGAGGGAGTGATCAAATTGAAAGGAAATAAAATCCCAAAAGGTCTTGTCTCTCTGGAAGACTTGTTTGATAAGCATGATAGATTCATCCAAGAGAAGGCAAAGAAATCTTCAAAATTCCAAGCTAATTTTGAGAAGGAGAATATTGGCACTACAGAGCAATTGAGGATGGTCAATATCAGAAAGTGTTGTTTTCTTGAAGAGAATAGAAAGTTTGTTTCTTTGTTGAAAAAAATTTGAATGTTTTGGCCTACTCTTATGATGAGATAAAATCCTTCCAACCAAAGGAAATGCATCATTCAATCCCCTTGAAGTCGATTCCAAGCCATTCAGAAAAAATAAAGGCCATACAACCCGAAGATAGCGAAACTATCAAGGAGGAAGTGATGAAGATGCTCAATGCAAGAATCATATTTCCCATCCATCATTCCACATGGGTGGTAAACATTGTGCTAGTGCGGAAGAAGAATGGAAAAATAAGAATATGTGTGGACTTCCGAAACTTGAACTAGAAATCACTGAAAAACAATTACTCCCTCTGCGTCATGGATCACATTTTGTAGATGGTCACCAGATCTGAAATGCTCTCATTTCTTGATGGATTCTTGGGGTATAATAAAATCAAAGTGGCAGAGGAGGATCATACCAAGACAACCTTCACAACACCTTGGGGCACTTTTTCATACAACAAAATTCCTTTTGGCTTGATCAATGCAGGAGATACGTTCTAAAGGGAGATGGACCTAGCATTCAAAGATTTGAAGAATTGCATTTTCATATACCTAGATGATCTCATAGTCTTCTCAAAAAAGAGGGGAGACCATATTCACCATTTGGAACAGGTACTCACAAAATGTAGAAAGCATGACATATCCTTAAATCTAAAAAATGCATTTTTGGAGTTACAGAAGGCAATCTTCTTGGGCACATCATGAACAAGCATGGAGTGCACATTGATCTGGAAAGAGTGAAATCCATTCAAGCATTATCTCTTCCCACAAGTAAGAAAGGATTCCATTCCTTTTTCGGTAAGGTAAATTTTCTTCATCACTTTGTTCTAGAGTTTGCAAAATTAACAAAGCACATCACCACCATGATGAAGCCTCAAGCAAGCTTCAAGTGGAATGACGATGGAAAAACATATTTTGAAGAAATAAAAAAATCCATTGCCAAATCTCCGACTCTCATGTCTCCATATTTCAAAAAAGAATTCATCATGTATTGCTATGCATTGGAACACACACTCTCTATTGTTCTTGTCCAAAAGAATGATGAAGGTGTGGAGGCACCCATTACTTTCATGAGTTTCCCATTGAAAAATCATGAACTAAACTACAGCCAGTTGGAGAAACATACCTATGTGGTGGTCAAGGATGTGAAAATTTTTAGGTTTTACATACTCAACTCTCATATAGTGGTGATGGTCTTGGTAGTGCAATCAAGTCAATCTTGACAAAAAAAGATCTCGGACCTAAAAGAGGAAATTGGGTTGTAAAGACTCAAGAGTATGAATTGGAGATTTGAACCTCCAATTTGGTGCGGGGAAAGGGTCTGTGTAGATTTATCACTGAATATGATGCTCTCAAATCTCAACATGGTGAAGATAATCGTGCTTGCTCAAATTTCTTTAAAGATAGCCCACAAGTTCTCTTCATAACTACTACTGATGAGTGGTATGTGGAAATTTCCTATTACCTAACCAATGGATAATCCCCTCCTCATCTTGATTAAAATCAAAGGAGAACAATCAAGCTCAAGAAAACAAACATTGTGATTTGGAACCACATGCTCTACAAAAGAGATCTTAATGGATGCTTTCTTGGGTGCATAGACAAAGAGAAGCCAGAAAAACTACTTAAAGCATATCGCGACCAAGTGTGTGGTGGGAATTTTTTTGCAATGGTCACTGCACACAAGATTCTTCAAGGAAGATATTACTGGAAAACCCTCTTCACAAACACTCAAGAATGGGTTTCAAGGTGTGAAGCATTTCAACAATTTGTTGGGATACCAAATCTTGCAGCAGTACCACTCAGTTCAGTTGTCATTGAAGAACCATTTCAGTAGTGAGGACTAGATTTCATCGGTGCTTTGAATCCTCACTCAAGCGCGGGGTGCACCTATGTTCTCACAGTGAAAAATTATTTCACAAAGTGGGTGGAGGCCATCTAGGTCAAACAAGCTAATACCAAAATGATATGCAATTTCATCATATAGAATATCATAGTACGTTTAAGAGTGCAAAAAAATTTGTAGCAGAGATAACGCTACCTATTTTTCTTCAAGAGAGTTGAATGATTTCTGCTATGGATATGGAATCTCCCTATCTCATTCATCAGACTACTATCCACAGGGAAATAGTCAGGATGAATCAAGCAACAAGAATATCGTGACCATTGTCTGCAAGCTCATGGATGAAAATCAAAGGAATTGGCACAAGAAGTTGTATGATGCACTATGGGTAGACATGATCACTCTGAATAAGGAAATAAGTATGTCACCATTCTAGTCGATGTATGAAGTGGAAGTAGAAACTACCATCATGGTTGAGATGTCAGCTCTTAAGTCTCTCCAAGGAATAGAAGATGGAAAATACAAGGATTCTATTGACAAGAGGATCCTTTTCTTGAGAAGTTGGAAGAGAATAGACTCTAGGTGGTTGATCGTATTAGAGAACACCAGCTGAAAGTGAAGAAGATATTTGAATAAGAGGCTAAGGCAAGAGAATTCAAAGTTGGATACTTTTCCTAGTGTGGGACAAAATGAGAGAACCAAAAGGCAGTTATGGAAAGTTTGATTTGTTATGGCTTGGTCCATTCCAGATTCGTGAAGCTTGTGGTGAAAATGTATTCCTACTTTCATATCTAGATGGAACACCATTGGAATTTCCTCGTAGTGGGAAATATCTAAAGTAGTATCATTAGTGAAAGTGGGTTGTCCCCCACCTTGTACCATAGGTGATTGTTAGGTGTGCTTCCCTTTCTGTTGTGTGTGTTTTTCCTTTACTGTTTGTGTTGTGTGTTTCCTTTCGTTGTTTTTGGTGTGTGTGTTCTTCTTGTTATCTCTCTCTTGTAGATTGTACATGACTCCTCAAGGACTAATGGATAAGGCACTGGTCATTATATTGTAAATTTGAGATTATAGGATTATTCATATAATTTCTTTGTTACACTCAATCCATACCATGTCCCCAAGATAGATCCACATGTTGTCATGCAAATGTGTAATAAGAAAATTGACAATTTTTGAGAATGACAATGATACCCCTATGCCAAAAATTTCAATTTTTTAGGTTTTACCCTTCCTTCTTCTTCCTCCTCTTTCTCTCTCTTCTCTTCTCTCCCAATGCTCCCTCTCTCTTTGATATTATATTTTTTCGTTCGGGTTTGCACTTTTTGATATATCTTTAAGTGACTTTAGAAACATAATGTAAACTTTAAGTCACCTTGTTTTTATAAAAGGGACTTAAATATTTAATTGGAATATGAACAGTCTAAATTCAAAATTTAGTATTTGAAAATTCATTGGGAAGATGAAGAGTTTCCTCTCTTCTATAAATTGTAACAAGCTCCTCATTTGAGGGTCTTCTTAGAATTTTGAGTTGTTTTTTGTGAATTCATGAGAGAGATATCCTTGTGAAGAGAACAAAGAGATAGAAAATTTCTTCCATTTCCCTTATTCTAAAATGTCTTCCATTCTTATGCTATGTACAATTTCTACTTGAGCATCAATACAAGAAGAAGGATTTTCCATCCTTTTTTGACTAAGGGGTTTATTGATACTTTGTGCTCATTAAATTCTATTTGGTCTTGTTGTTGTTATGCAGATTTGTTTCTTCTTAATTTTTGTGCATGTGATGAAACTTCTAACTAGTGTATGCAAGTCTCTAATTTTCTACTTGTAACATTATTTTCCCTTGTCTAACATTCTCACTCCCTTTCCCGCTCTCTATAAAATTCCTCCCTTGCACATATCTGTAAGATTTTTCCACAGGGTCCCTAGAGTGCCCATGTTGGATTCCCGCCATAAGACCACTTGGATAAAAATTACTTTACTCGTGCATGCATATATGGAAGTTGCACCGTTTAATTAGAGGGACTTAGATTCCTAGAGTGTTGGAAAGCAACCCACAAATTTTTCCTCCAAACTCGCCAACACTACGATCAACATGAATTCACATGTGGAGGAAAAATCCACCATATAGGATGTGTAGGAGGATTCAATGCCCTACGAGGAAGGCATTCATCACAAATATATTGACTTGGATATAGTCAACCTACATGCACTTATTATGGAGGGAATATCCATTATGTCATAATTAAGGTAGGTGGACATTCCTTGCAAGGATGGATTTCCTCATTCTAAAGCACCATTTGTTGTGGATGGAAACTCCACCATTCCAAATCCACTTAAGGTGCATGGTTAGATGGCATAACAGAAACTCACTCGAGGTACTTACTCAAAGGATAGTAGAACATGAAACAATTTTCTCATTCTGTTGTGAAAGACCTCTGCCAAAAGAGGGGGGTAAATGAGAAAATAGATGAGAAGAAGGAGGAGTTGGTTCACACTCATATTACTACGGATGGTTATTTTTCCCATTTATGAGATGGAGATTCTTGTTGCTTCTACTATTGCGAAGTTGGTTCTAACTTCTGCTGCACATATGGTCACATTTCTCTCCTTCTCAACTCAATTTTATTGGAAGGAACTTCACCATGCTTTCCTCAAAAGGCTGGATGAGAACCGCATAGTGTTATAAGGGAACAATGAGGTTACTTTGGTTACGGTGGTAATTGAGTTTCTATATAGACCCCAACAAAGCTAGACATGTCCTGGAATTTTTTTCAATCCACTTCTCCGAGTTTATCATTCCAACACTCTAGATATGGGGGTGACACTCTCATCTATTTATGATTCATCGCTGATCAATTAATCATGTAATGAAGAATCATTGGAGCACTTGATGTATCCTTTATTCACATGACTGATTCTTGTTTTGTGTTCCTCCATTATGTAGTCACAAAATCATGCACTTACTACTATAATTATACCACTAAGTATGTTGTTTTATATATGGATCTTGCATAAGAAAAGTATTCACTAATGACCCATCTCCTAGTCCTGTCATCAATTCAGTTACTCGTCATCATTGTTTGTCACGCATAATCGTAACTTACATAGTTTTGGACGTCTCTCGGGAGTCTTAGCCATTGTTATTCACTCAATTTTTATCTCTTGTCTCACGACTAGGGTGGGCACCTAGGAAAGGATTAGGGGCGCCCGGGCACCCTGGCCCTCATTTCTAGGTGCCATGGTCCTGGTCACCCTTGGTTCTCATTTATATGTTCAAGGTCTGTCTTTATGATTTTCCCTACCATTCCCCTAGGTACTACTCAACATGTTGGGTCATTAGTGTCAAAATTTGAGCAAGATATCCCTATATAAACACAACATACCTACTATCTTATGGGTGGAATACTTATACTAAGGGCGAACTATCTACATAAGGAAAGGGACTGCATTTGGGAACTATTCTCACATAGGAAGGGGCATCTATTCTATTCCATCCACCATTCTACATTTTTATCTAGCTATTTCCTGCTACTTTGGCATCTTTAGCACTAGGGAACCCTAAGCACACCATTGCACACACAAAACACATAGAAGTACCTCGGGTATAATATGTAGTGTAGCACTCGATCATAAGTGCATCTATTTAGCATCTAAGGCTAGTCGACCCATTTATTTGTATCTTTATTTTTTAGGCTTTGATGCTTTTGTGTGGGGTTTTATAGGAGATTATTCATTGGGATTTACACCTACACCAACAAACCAAGTGTGATACCCAATTGATCAAAGGAGAATTACTATAAAGGGTTAGCAACCATATCTCGATCTAGGTTGTGAGTCACTCCGCAAATCGGGGCACCCATATTTCAGACCCAGTCATGTCCATAGGTGCCCCTGTTCATCATCCGAGTGCCCCATTCTAGCTAGATCTTCCACTTCTATAATTTTCTAAGGTTCGTTATGACACTCAGTTTCATCAGCACCTCATCTTGTCCAATCCCATATTATTATGAGGTAAGTCTAATTCAGGTTAGTACCTTTTCCCTCCTATCTCATTTATTTCATTTCATTTAAAATATCAAATAAATTATTTAGCATTTATATTTCAGTTATTACATTGTTGTACTTTCTTATATTATTACTAAAAACATATTTTAGTTAATCATTTTGGTGAACTGTACTTTAGAACATTTTCCCCTAGGATCCACTTCAAACCCTAATGGATAAGGATAGCTCTTCTCCTCTCTGTCATTCATGTCACACTTTAGTGTCAATCCAATCTATGATGAGGCTGTTATCGCTGAACTCATGGCTCTCTATAGTAATGTTACTATACCAGACCATATTCAGCAACAACTCTTAGACGATCAACAATATGTACCTACTAGTTTTGAAAATTCCCCCATTGGCATTAGTATCATTTTGGATCCGATAGCCTTCACTCATTGTACACCATGTTATACGGCTACTAGTGATCCTCCTGTTGATCTTTCTAAGGAAATTCTAGATGATTCTCTTATTGATTACATGTTAGGTCTTGACAATAGCTCTCATATTACTTCTCCTCCTAATCAGACCATTGTTATGGCTACATCTCATGACTCTCCTATTTCTGATACTTCTTCTCCTAATCCATCACATAATAGTTCACATACTCTCTCATATTATGTTGATGATCCTATTGATAGTATGCTTAATGAAATTTTCATATATGATTCTTTATCTAATGTCAATGATACAATTGATAGTCATGATTCTACTACTTTTCATATTGTTGAGTCTAAATATCCTACTCCACTTTCTCCTGAGGTTATATCTAGCATTATGCACGAGTCACCTCCATCTATTAGTTTTTCTTCTCCTACCATCTCATCTCCTCTTAACACTTCACCTACATCTATTAGTTCATCTTCTCCTATCGAGGTATCTCCATCAGTTGTTTTACCTCCTAGGGATGTTTTCGATGCTAGTCCTACCACTATTATGGATGTTCCATCTTCTTTGTCTACTATCGATTCTCTAGCACCTATCCCTAGTGTGCCTTTAGCATCGAATCTCATTTATCTTCTCTTGAGGTACCTATGATTACTCACAATGGAAATTTACAACCGCTTAATACATTATTTCCATCTCCCATTATTCCTTCACATGACATCTTGTCTCTCATACATGTCGTAATTCAATTACAATCTCGGGTTCAGATCACCCACCTTAAAAATTAGGGCCTATTATGCTTTAATTGATAACAATTCATTGCATGGAAACACTATTCATAAGAAAATTCATAACTCCACATTTCCTAGGAATTTATCATGCCTACGCTCACATGCTTTAATGGTACTAGTGACCCTCACTTACATCTCCAACATTACCACATGGCTATGGATCCCTATTATAATGATATATTATTTCTTAAGACATTTTGACATAGTCTTATTGATGATGCACTAAAAATGTACACTCATCTTCCATTTAGGTCTATTAGTAGTTACTTATGATATGGAGAACATTTTCCTCCATCATTTTATCATCAACAATGTCCCTAGGGTTACTTACGATCATATACCTACTTTACATCAGGGCACATCCAAACCTATCAAGGATTACATCTTATGATTCAATGCTTATATGCACCAATTAGTATTCCAACCTATTGATCTTAAGAAGCAATTCATATTTTTCTGTGGTTTAATTCCCACTCTCAAGAAACAATTGCAATATGATACATGTGAGTCATTCATACTCTTTTGCTATAAATTTATTGATCTAGAACAAGACCTTCTCTCAACACATGCTATTGATCCTCCACTTCCTACTACTACTATCATATCATCTAGTTCTTCTCCATTGCCACTAGTTGAGCAACCCACACAATCTCCATCTCTCCCTAGTAAGCAAGCTCAACCTACTACATCACAAAAGCATCCTTCTCCTCCTCCTCCATGATAGAATACTTCACCATCTACTCCATTTATTTCATGTGATCCATTACAATTCTCTCATCACGCTCGACCACATGATGTGATGTGTGTTTTAATTCATGAGTTTATAATTCATTTTCCTCTAATCAACATCATCCACAACATCATCTATAACATCAACGTGATCAACCCTATTGTAATTATCATCACATCAATGGCCATAGGGACAATGATTGATTTTCCCTTCATGATATATTACAACAATTAGAGGATAAGGGCATCATTTCCTTTGGCTCTCACTCATGTGAGCGGTCCATATCTCCTCTTATTTTTGGCACATTTTACTCGAATTAATTTGTCTCTTCCATCTAATGCTAAGGTTATTATCCTACAACTTCCATGGGCTGTCACTCATGCACGCTCTCCACCACATCCATCCATCATTGCACCACCGCATCCACATCATCCATCTCATCCACCACGTCATGTTATTGTTTCATATCGATTACCACAAACCTCTGCATTCGTCCATCCCACCAAACCTCCTCCACATGATATACATTTGGTTCATATACACACCCTACTTTCATGCCACATGCTTCCAATGCTTCACGCCACCTTGGTATTTGGTAGGTGATTACTATCACCTTACCCCCGATGATGCACTTTTGTTCTTACAGTTCTTACATGAATGTTGAGGGTTTTTCTATAAGAACCTTTCATCACGCACTTTGTCGATTCATCTAGTGCACTCAATCATTTTTGATGACGCACTCTTGCTTTACGTGGTTCATTATTGATTGCCGAGGGGTCTTAACTAAATGAACCTAATCATATATACACTAGGGGACATCTCTAACCCCCTTCCTCCCATATTCATCATGTTAACATATTATGATCACATCACATTATCATATCAATAAGCATTCATCATGATAGGTCATTTTACAAATCATACATTATTTATCTTCACATACATTCTACTATCATCATTACACTAACTACACATTACAAACCCATTTAACAAATACACATATCACTCAACCCATCAAGCATCATATCTAGCAAATCAAATTACATATGTTATCTATCATCATTCACATTACGCATTTTTTTCTATCATTATCTACATCATAGTACAAGTACACATCAATAAACATGAACAATGACATCCAACACATCACATACATTACAACAATAAATTATGGGATCATACATCATCAATCACATCAAGACATCAATACAATCATCATATACTAATAAAATAGTCTATATATCGAGTAGAATCATCCTTACAAAAACATCTCATCACTAAGGGGAAACTCCCTACATCATATACACTAATAAAAATCAAATCTCATCATCACTATCAATATTAGGTACTATAAAAACCCTAGAAATTGATTCCTCACCATAACTCTATGTCACTTTTTCATTACCTCGATACCTCTTAACTTGCCTCTGCAGTAGTGTCACCTCTATAGAATGCTCAATAAAGCAACTCAGTAGTGCAATAAATCTTACAAACACATCTTGCGCTAAGGGTCCACCACCTTCCACCTTTCTCACTCATCGTGTCTCCTTACATGCCTAATCCCTCTCAATCAATAGTATTGTAGGCGTTGTTGCTGCTATAGCAACCAGCTCAAATAAACGGGAATTCTTATCTACAATTTCATCCACACTCTCTTGTATCCCGCTACTTGCAAATATGTCACTTGGCACATTCCACGTCAATGTGCAAATGGAGTGTCTACTATTAAGGACCAATATGCGTCACCTACAACACAATATAACAATGCATTAGATAACCATCACTATCACATAGGCAAGTAAAAATCACACAATACAACTATATATAAATACTCACTCTCCTCTATCTCCATTGACACATTTTTTAGGGGCATGTGCTTTCCCCTCTCCCTCTCCTCCCTGTGGTAACCCCATTGTGTCTATGAAAAATGGAAATAAGAATACCCATCGATGTGTTTCCCACCATGCGTGGTACTCCTCTGTACACCCTACATCATCTAAGTCTATCAGCTCTATCGTTGTGTCTTCCTCATCTAGCCTAGGAGGTACTAGCTACTCTCGTGTGTGCCCTGGTCTAACTCCAGCCCTCCTAGGTTCTCTAATATATTTCAACCATATATGCGGCTCAAGGGGAATGTACCTTGAGCCATACCAAACTTCGTGATACCCTCTCTACCTAGAATAAGTTGGTCATGCCTAGGAATCGGTCCTCTAACCACATAGTCCTATGTATGCACCGTAGCTCTATAGCGTCCTCTACCATACTCCATAATCTCATTATGGCCTCTATATCACTTCCTCAAGACCCATCCTATCTATCAGTGTTATATAGGTATCGCTTCCATCTTGCTCCCACGCACACCAATCCATCTCCTCGTGTATATATCTAGCCTAGTCCACTTACCCACGGACATTTCTCCAACTAGCCTCAACACTACTATGTGCTCATAGGCCCATACATGCAATAGTGTAGTAGCTCCTATCCCACCTTTGTGATCCTCATAAGTAAATATGTATAAATCTATATTCAAGTGGGCCATGTTATTTCTTCTCAATGTCATCTTTTACTCAATCTATACACATTTTGTGCATACTCATTATACATTATTTATTTCGTGCTTACTTTCGGCTCCCCTTTGTTATTTTCTTCACTTCCCCTTTCACCGAAAGGGGGCATACAATTGGGGTCATCCTATAATTCCCCTTGCACCATTAAGAGATCATTCAATACTATCAATCCATCATTTTCAAACATTTACTAATGCACCATGCGACATTTCATCGATTCCCCTAATGACCTAACTTGGGGGCAAAAATGTAAAAATTTATCTATGTGATATTTCATCAATTTTCATCACTTCCCCATAATGACCTAACCTCTAGGTAAAAAGCGTTAAAATATTTTTAGATGATTGTTCATCAATTTCTATGCATTCCCCCTAATGACCTAACCGAGGGCAACTAGCATAAAATCTCTCTAAGAGTAATCAATCAATCAATCCATCAACAAGTTTAAGTCTCTAAAAATTGAAATCATACCACTCAATCAATATAATACAACACATGTAGCCTCCTAGATGACCTAACTTGGGAGTTACATTCGTTACTTTCCCAAATGACCTAACTTGGGAAGTTATTCTATATTTGGCATTTTCTTCTAGATGACCTAACTTGAAACCGTCATACATTTAATGTTTGCTTCTAGATGACATAACTTGGAAGCCATCACATTTCGGAAACAACCATGGAGTTGGGCAAGAGTTCCTTTCCTATACCAATCCTATATGGGTCAACTATTTAATCAAAATTATTTGGATCCAAAAACCACAAAATGTTTGATTTGAGTCCATCTGCATGGGGCTAGATCTTGAGGACGTAGTTAAAGGTTGGAGAATAACACACTTTTATCCCTACACTCTTCCTCTGGTGGCAAGACGCCCAAATCCTCCAATCAGTTATTCATATTCACACAATCGGGTTGGGAATTTATCACTCCCTACCCCATCTCATCGTCATCATATAACATTCGAAATCATCAATTATCTAACATTACAATCATCACTTTCATTCAATACACTTCATCATGACATTACGTTTCTCACTACATTACATGGATCAACACATTGATCCATGGTTCGACACATTATATGGTTCATTTAGCATGATTTTCTACCACATCTGCGCATTCTACTACATCATGGGCTTCTCTCGGATTTGTCTCGTGTACGCATCTCTATCTACTCTATGTTACCAATATTTCGATCACCAACATAAAGTGGGGGAAAATGTAGTCACAAAATCAGGAACTTACAATTATAATTATACCACCAAGTATGTTGTTTTATATATGGATCTTGCATAAGAAATGTATTCACTAATTACCTATCCATTAGTCCTATCATCGCCCATTCAGTTATTCATGGTCATTGTTTTCCTCTCATTCATCATTCTTACACATAGTTTTATATGTCTCTCAAGGAGTCTTAGTTGTCATTATTCACTCAGTTGTCATCTCTGGTCTTTGACTAGGGTTCCTAGGAAGGGATTAGGGAATCCTAGGCACCCTAGCCCTCATTTATAGGTGCCTTGGTCCCGATTACAATTGGTTTTCATTTAGATGTTTGAGGTTGGTCTTTATGATTTTCCCTCCCATTCCCCTAGGTACTAGTCGGCATGTTAGGTCATTAGTGTTGAAATTTGAGTAAGATATCCCTATATAAACACAACATACATTATATATTATGAGTGGACTATTTATACTAAGGGATAACTATCTACAAAGGAAAGGGACTGCATTTGGGCATTATTCTTCATCACACACTACATAGGAAGGGGATTCTATTATATTCCATCCACCATTCTACATTTTTATCTAGTTATTTCCCTTTACTTTGGCGTCATTGTTGCCAGGGAACCCTAGGCACACCATTGCACACACAAATCACATAGAACTATGCCAAGTCTAAGATGTAGTACAAAGCTCGGTCATAAGTCCATAAATTTGGAAATTGAGGACAATATGACCCATTCATTTGCATCTTTTTTTTAGGGTTTGATGCGTTTGTGTGGGGTTTTTAAGGAGATTATTCATTGTGGATTTACAATGACACTAGAGAACTAAGTGCGACACCCAATTAATCAAAGGTGAAGTACAAAAAGTGTTATCAACCATATCGGATCTAGTTTTGAGTCACTCTATAGACCCGAGTGCCCATATTTGAGACCAGGCACCCACAGTGTCCTTGTTCTTCCCTAGGCACCCCGTCTAACCAGATCTGCCATACTCTCAGTAATTTTTTGAGGTTCATTACAATACTCGATTCTGCGAGCACCCCACCTGTCTAGTACTAGATTATTTGCATGAGGTAAGTATAATTTAGGTTATTACCTTTTCCATCATATCTCATTTAATTTAAAATACCAAATAAATTATTTAGCATTTATATTTCAGTATATTTTAGTTATTACATTTTTATATTTTCTTAGATTATTACTAAAACACAAATTTTAGTTAATCACATTCAACAACCCCAGACAATAATGGACTAATGATTTCAAAGTACCACTTATGACATAATCTATAGATCTAATGACTAAACATGTGGGCTTTACGAAAATTTTCAAATTTTAGGATAAACTTAGTATTGTTACTATTTTAGTCATTAAAAGGGGGTGTTAAAATATAAGAGCATAATATAGCATATAATGTAGTTATTTAGTTGTTATTTAGTTGGTAAATGTTCACCAATTTGTAGCCACCTTTTCTTCTATAATAAATGTTGTCACATTTTTTGAGTGTACATTTAACCTTCTCTAAATTCTTTCTACTCTTTTGCATATTCTAACACCAAGATCTTCATATCATCCTAGTCCATTCAAAATGCATATACAAATAGAATTTTTTTAGAAACCATGAAAAAAATTATTAAAATAATTCAACTAATATTTTCAACTAAACCTTAATAGTTCTCTTTTCAAATATTCCAATACATTAAAATTATCACTAAACCCTAAACCATAATCTTTAATCACTTTTTCCTAAATTTCAATATTTTCAAATGACTAATCAAATCTAATCTAAAAAGTTGCCAAATATTTTAATAACACTTATAAATCAATGTTTGTAACATTGATGCAAGTAATAGACCACAAAAATTATTTTAGCACAATTCTTTTTGAAGAAAAAACAAGAAGAGGGATACAAGATAATGATTAAATTCCTTATATATTCATGTTTTTGCAATAAGAAATAAAGGTTGAATACATGTCAATATAGCCATTTACATAACGATAAATTGTTTCTATTTACATGACACTTGTTTTTCCATCAAGGATCATAGGACTAAGATAACATTTACAAGACTAAAAATTAATGATCCCAAAGCCTCCCAATTACAAGAGAAAATCACTATGGTCTTTCACATGTTTCTTCAACAAAAAAATATCCAACACTCAAATTACTTTTCATGTGATGACCAAGGAAAAGGGTGCTCACCTCTAAATCATTATGGTATCATCATGTGGAGATCACTAGTAATCCAACCCAAAATGACACACAACACATTTAGACAACACAAAACAAAAGGGATGAAGAATAGGGAAGAAATACGGAAAGCACCTTGTTGGTGCCCAATTTTGTCTTAGTAAAATCTAGACACGTTTTGTGAGTTTTTTAGAGTGTGTTGAAGTAAGCGTGTCATTTCGTCATTATCCATTTGTTCTCCAATTTTTTTTGGTGGCTCCTTGATCTTCAATGTCATTATTGTATCATGGTTCAACCATGTAAAGTGGATTTATGCTTACATCTTAATGTTTCCTTTTATTTTAATCTTTTGAAAAAGTTCTTGGTTTAATGATGTAAGAAACATGTTTTGAACCTTAACGTTTTTATTAAAACTTTTAAACTAGAGCCACCCATGTGAAGGACTTGAATTTTTCTTACAAGTTTATAGATTTACATTTGTAAATTTCAAAATAAAATTTCATCCCCAAGGCTTGTAAAGTGGAATACATGACGTATTAGGGGAAAGTTGGATAATGGAGCAACTTTGCTTTTTGCAAAGTTACAAATTACAAAATATAAGTCCAAACCTCGGAAAAGGAAAATCCCAAGAATATCCTTCTTCCTTCTTATTCGTTAAGAGAAGGTCAAATTTGATGTAAATTTCAAGTTGCAAGTTCGTCCATGAGCCCCAAAATGGAGTATTCAGTGAATCTAAAGACCATAGAGAGAATGCAGATTTCTAGTTTTGCAGGTTTGCAACTTTGCAATTTTACAAGTTTGTAAATTGTAATTTTGTCTATGAAGCCTGATGAGGGGGGCACATGTTAATGTCTTATAACTCTAGAGATGGAAATCAGCTTTGCAACTTTGTAAATTTTTTGTGTAACCTTGAATCCTGAGAAAAGTGACTAAGAAAAAGTAAAAGTTCACGTAGATGCCACATTTCGGATTGTGAATCCCTAGCCAATAACAGAGATAAATCATTTAATATAAAATCAAACGTGGCTCCTTCAAATTCATCTAGTGGATTCACTTATAGGGTTGGAATTCATGATTGAAAATTAAAACATTGACGGCCACAAATGTAAGAGCCATGAAAGAAGGTGCTGCCATTAATGAAATCATGTGAGAAATAATATATGGTTGGAACTACAAAATGTTACTTCTTTGCCTCCAAATTTTTAATTTTTCATTGAGATTTTGAATCCTTAAGAAAATCAAAATATTGATTTTGTGTATTTGATCTGTTTAAACTTTGTGTTCGGATCTTGAGGCATTCTTGATGATATTCTTAATCGACATAGTGTTATAGAGGTGTTTGCATGGTTAAGTGTTTTTTCTAATCCCTTTGAACAATTTGAAATGTTGGTATGTAGTAATAGATATTTTAGGAAGTGTGTGGTGTGATTGAAGTGTCAAAAGTATTTCTATTAGTCATCTTAAACTCTCACTGCATTAATGAATATTTAGTTGTCTAGTGTTCAAATTACCTCCCATCTCAATTTAGACTATGATAAAGTCCTAGATACCAACCGAGGAAATGCAAATTTAACTTATTTATTGAAAAGGTTGCATGTGATGGATAGAAATGGAATTATGAGAAATATTTATTGGATAAATCTTGCCCTAGTTGATGTTTTCCCCCATCTTCACTATATCTGGAGTTGGTATGGGTATGTGATGAAAATGACAACCCAAAAACAAGAGAAGTTAGGGATGGAAGTGGTGTGTTGGTATTTTCCTTGACCAATGATACCTTTAAAGTGTTTTTAGACATGCATAATGTCCCAAAATTTACAAATGTAACCATTGAAAATGTGGAAGAGTATTGGAACGTAAACAATGAAAAATCTTCTAGGACATGTAACAAAAATTGTCTTGAAAATCTAAGAATATTTGCCACTAGGATCTGTAAAAAATTAAATAGGGATGATTTCATTAAAGAGATTGGATATATTATCACTTTACTTTGAATACAATTATATGGAAAGAATATTCATATCCTTATCATGACATATGTTCAAGTTTATCTAGGTTATCCTTATGGGAAAGATGCAAATTTGATAGGGTAGGATTATTAGTGATTGCATCCATAAACAATTACTCATAATGGTGGCGTATATAGAGGATATATCCACTAATAAAGTATAAATTTATATGACCTCCTACTTGATCTACAATATTTCCCACCATAGATCATTTCCAAGATTGGATAGAGAAAAGGATTTTGAAAAATTCAAGGTTTATGATGTGTACCCCGATTAAACCTTAGTAAATGCATTTATCATTTCGAAGGGTACATGATGTCTTCTCTTCTCCCCTCATGTGTTTTTAAGTATGAATGGGAATGCAGCAAAATATCTACAATAGTAAGGAAAGTGATCACTAATTTTTGATCTTACTATTGGAGCTCAAAATTGCACCCATCCCAGATCCAAATGAATTGGGGCTTCGAGGTAACATGATAATGTCTCCAAGTTGTGGGACTTGTGCTTGAGACATACATCCGTAGAAAGCTAGCTTCATCTACCTATATCTACTACTAAAACTACTCCTAGGAAGGGAAATACAGCTACCTAGCACTAATCTACAATTCCAGGGGACCAGTGTGAGAAGGAGATGCATGAAAGGGAAACCTAAGCTAAGAGGAGGTGATAGCACTAGAAATATGGGGATGGACAATCTCGGTTGAGTGAAAATAAGGGAAAATTCATATAGGGATGGTAGGTAAATGTGCCATAGTCTGAAACAACACTCACGCAATCATTTTAATGGAACACAACAAAAAAGAAACCTACAAGGGACATAAAATATGCACAAGAAAACAAAAATGCAAGGAAAGGAAATAAGATGCAATAAAATGCAAACTAGGGCATAGAATAGCCACAAAATAATATTTTATTGCTTCTAAGTGATGCACAATCAATTACAATGGTGAAAGAGGTGGGTATCCACATGCAATGAACCAGATCTAAGGCCTACAATGCAAATGCCAAGTAAAAATGATCTAAACAATGCCCTTAGCAAACCAAGAGGGTCCAACCTTCACAAATGAGAATTGTTCTTCAATATATAGAAGAAAGGGGAAGAGAAGAGGAGGGAAAGAGAGATAAAATTATATTTTCAAATCTAACCACCAACAACCAACAGTAAATGCCTACAAAATTTCCTTTAGCACTATCAGATCCACCTTCCCATGTCATTTTATCTTGTGGAAGAAGGAAGGAGACCAAATTTCATCAAATCTGGGTGGTTATGTTGACTGAATGTATGCATTAATGGCTAAAGTCACATTTACCTATTTCACCTACCAAATCCCACCCAAAATCTAATTTTGAAAATCCCAACATCTAGCCCACATCAACATATTTCCAACAAGACCAAGAGCGTATGAATATGAGCTTTGTAGTAGAAGTTATGACAATTTGAAATCCACAATACAAGCTGAACACGTAAGACACGTGTCACGATTTGATCGGCTGAAGGATTTAGCTGATTATCTATTTATTTTATCTTTTCTGCCATGTGTCATGCATTCATTTGATGTGAATATTTCGCATGCACTGGCATGTTCGATAGGTTATTTATTGTGTAATTTATCTAACAACTTGACATGTGGCGTTCCATGACTAGCGCAGAGGGTTGCACTTAGTGCATGCACAAGAGCAAGAAGCATGTGAAGAAGGAATGTAGAGGTTCTATGAGTGAACGCAAGAGGGTGCGTGAGGAGTGGGAAGAAAATTTTCATATCAGTAAAGATATGTAAGTATGTCGGGGTGAAGAGGAGCACAAGACAAGGATGCATAGAAGTAATTATGCAGGGAAAGTGTGCAAAGGTGAAAATTGAAAGGGAAAATGATCTGCGCGCGAGGGGATATGTGAGACTTGGGAAGGAAGGGCATGCATGTAAGGTATTTCACGGACTTATTCAAGATCAAGGGAAGTGTGTGGGTACGTGTTAGGAGTCCAAACGGCTTAGGGAAGGAAAGCGAATGCCCAAGGAGTGCGTATAAAAGAGAAATGGAAGTAGATAGAGGAAAAGGGAAAGGTGGAAAGAACGTGGAAGAAAGTGAAGGGAAGAGAAAGCACAAGGAAGAAATAGAAAGGGCATGCAAGGGTCCATGTGAAGAACTGCAGCCACACATATGTGTCATGGTATAAAATCAAGAGTGCACATAACCTAAAAAAATTGAACTTAGAGCAAAAATTGAATCTGTTAGTTGTCAAAATAACTAGGGTAGTTATTTTGGACAACAATTTGGAAACTTTTGGGGCCATCTCTGCTAGTTATATGAAAGATATCAATGGATTTAGAAGTATCCATTAGGCATGGAGTCTCTGAAAACATGAAATTATGATGGGTAACCTAAAAACAACCTTGAAGTGACTTGAAAACACTTGTATGAGCTCTAATTAAAAATGTTGAAAAACTATTGGAAAATGCTAGCAAGCTGAAACAACCTCTTTGCACTTGTGAGCACATGGACTGTCATCCTATAAGAAAAAAATAGCACATGCAAAAAGTGTGCGAGAGAAAGAAAACTCTATGAAGGAGTGCACCAAGAAAGAAGGGACACAACTATATACAAAAATTGAATGTCATACATGTTCTAAGGGGAAATATGCCAAGTGTGCACAAACACTTATTTTACTAAAAACAAACCTAAACTAGCATAATCTAACTAGAAGCAAAGGAAGATTGAATAAAGCTTACTACAAGTAGGGAGAAGTAGCTTCCTTTCCTCAAAAATTGAGACCATGTGACTGATTTGGCACTAAATATGGTCTTTAATAAGAGTGAAAAACTATCTTAAAGTTGGTTTGCCACCATTTTCCCCAAATTATCAACATAAAAACACAAATACCTCCTTTAGATGTTCTTCATTTGGATCTAGGAGGCATTGTTGCTGACCTTTTGCGTGTTGAAGCTCTACCTCATGTTCTAAAGTAAACATGACTTACGAAAAAACTCGGTTTTTGGCTCTATGCTATCTAGATATATGATCGGGCATGGGCTAATCCTTTGAATTTTCCCACTTCCTCAAAGCTCAATCCCACATATGGGATTATCATGCAGATCTTCCATTTGAAGGGGGTTGTCTATAGGATGGTCTACGTGTTTTCTACCTCTCTGAAGTAACTCTATTCCTCCAAAACTACCTCCCGTGAGTCCTGGGCCTCCTCCTTTTGAAATGGGATCTTTCCTTTGTTCACTTTGCACAATCTCATCTTCCCAATCAGATTCATACCATTCTTCAATGGCTCTATAATTATCAAACATGGTGCTATTTTTTGGAGATGATACATACATGAGGTACTTTTGGTTTATTGTGTAGTAGATAGAGGAAATTGGCAAGAAGATGGAAGAATGGGTACAAGGGATATGTGGAGCGCGCAAGAGAGGAATAGGTTCCATTTGGCCATCCTCGAATAAGAATCTTCTTAGCTAATATAGAAATTTCAAATGCCTGAGGAAGAGTGATGCCTCTTAGAGCTTGGATCAATAAAGCCAAGTCAATATGCAAGGACCTCAAATAAAACAAGAATGCCATACCTTGTGAAGGTCTAAATTCTTGAGAAATTCTATGCCAATTCCTTGTGAATCGACATTAAATTCATAAATGGTTTCTATTGAATTATAGTGTATTTTGCTAAGATGTTCCATGAGAAGAATGACATCCGTGATCTCCTTGAATTGGTTGTAGAATTGTTCTCCCGGCTAATCCCAATGAAAATTGATTGTAGAGTGAAACTATTGTACCATTATTTTTCTTTGCCTCTAAATGATAGAACAAGAAGCATGATGAAAGCATTTTATTCATTGGCATTGTGAATGGCACAGTGATTAAATATGTCTTGAATGTGATCAATAGGAGATTGATCTCCATTTCCAAAAAAGAGAGTCAAATTTATCAGTTATTTTGGGGATATCATCCCACTACTACAAATTGAAGGGGAGAAGAACTGAAATGAGAGAATGGAAGAGCTCCATGAAGAGCCATGGATAAATGGGAAACATGTAAATGAATGGAAGGGTGAAGGGAAAGGAAGAAATGAATGGAAACAGGAAGGGAAATATCTATAAATGAGACAATGGGTTGTTTTGAATCATTTGGTTCACCATATGTGATTAGAATTACCTCAGAAAGATGGATGTCACCACAAACACATCAAACATGGTGAACTTACAAAATTTTTCATCTTTGCGTGTGCATATATGTATCATGCCCTTAATTCTATGTAGATTTTGCATGTCATCTTCACCTCTATGCATGCATTTTTCTATGACTGTTACCTTACACACTTGCTGCAAATACTCACACATTTCTTTGTGTTCAACTATGTTTTTTCTCCTTTGATAACATGACACACGATTACTGAAAATAATATATCTATATCTCGAGACTCGCTAGATATGTTAAAAAAATCTCCAAATATGGAAATCACTAAGTCACACACCGAAACTTAGTAATGATAAAATCTAAGATTTCAATGTTTTTCGCACTGCCGTGCTAAAAACTGTTGTAGCTCAAAATTACACCCATCCCAGATTAGAATGAATTGGGGCTTTAAGGCAACATGGGATTGTCTCCAAGTTGTGGGACTTGTGCTTGAGACAGACCTCCGAAGAAGGCTAGATTCCTCTACCTATTTCTACTACTAAAACTACTCCAGAAGGGAAATGCAGCTACCTAGCACTAATCTATGATTCTAAATGACCAGGGGTGAGAAGGAGATGCATGAAAGAGAAACCTAAGATAAGGGGAGGTGATAGCACCAGAAATAGGGGATGAACACTCTCAGCTAAGTGAAAATAAGGGAAAATGCACATAGGGAGGGAAGGAAAATGTGCCACATTCTGAAACAACACTCACACACTCATTTTCATGGAGCACAATAAAAAAAAAACCTGCAAGGGAAAGGAAATAAGATGCAATAAAATGCAAATTAGGGCAGAGAATAGCCATAAAATAAGATTTTATTACTTCCAAGTGATGCACAATCAATTACAATGGTGAAATAGGTGGGTATCCACATGTAATGAACTAAATATGAGGCATGCAACTCAAAATGCCAACAATGCTCTAAACAATGCCCTTAGCAAACCAAGAGGGCCTAACCTTTACAAATGATTATTGTTCATCGGTATATAGAAGAAAGGGGAAGAGAAGATGAGGGAGATAGATGGAAATAGAGGGAAACTCATATTTTCAAATCCAACCACCAATAACTAGAAATAAATGCCTGTAAAAGTTCTTGTAAGCCTTTCATCGATTCACTTCCTCATGTTATTTTAGCTTGTGGAAGAAGGAAGGAGATCAAATATGATCAAATATGGGTGGCTGATTTGACCAAATCTGTGCATTAATGGCTAAAGTCACATTTCCCTATTTCACCTACAACATCCCACCCAAAATCTGATTTTGAAAATCCCAACGTGTAGCCCATGTCAGCAAATTTCCAACAAGACCAAGAGCGCATGAATTCAAGATCTGTAGCAAAAGTTATGATGATTTGAAGTCCATAATACAAATCGAACATGTGAGACACTTGTCACAACCTAATTGAATGAAGAATTTGGCCTACTATCTATTTGTTTTGTATTTTCTACCACATGTCATACATTCATTTGAAGTGAGGATTTAGCGTGCAGCTAACATGTCCAAATAGGTTACATGTTGTGCACTTTATTTGACAAGTTGACACGTGGCTTTCCATGACTGGCATAAAGGATTGCACTTGGCACATGCACAAGAGAAAGAAGTGTGATAAGAAGGAATGCATAGGTCTAAGATCACATATAATAGGGTGCATGAGGAGTGTGAATAAAAGGTGCATATTTGCAAAGGTATGCAAGTATGCAGGGGATGAAGGGAGTGCAAGAAAAGGATGCACAAAATAAATTACACAAGAAAAGTGCGCAAAGATGGAAAGCAAAAGGAAAATGAGTTTACATGAGGGGATGTGCAAGAAAAAATAATGAAGGGCATGCGTGCAAGGAATTTCAATTACTTAGCAAATATCAAGGCAAGTCTATGGGTGCACGCTAGGAGTGTGCAACAACCAGGGAAGGAAAGTGAATACACAATGAGTGCACGTAAAGAGAAATGGAAGTAGATATAGGAAAATGGAAGAAGGTGTAAAGCACATGGAATGAAGCAAAGGAAAGAGAAATAACAAGGAAGAAACAGGAAGGGTACACATGAAGAACTATAACCATGCATATGTACCAAGGTATAAAATCAATAGCACACACAACCTCAAAAAATTTAACTCGAGTTAGAATGGAACTATAAGTTGTCAAAATAACTAGGGTAGTTATTTTAGACAACAGCTTACTTCATCCAATTTAGAATTTTTACTTACATCATAGTAAGTTGTTTCCATGATGCCCCATATATGTTACCCAGATATTTAGATGAAAAGTGGGTATTTTTGGAGATCTCAAGGTAATTTATAGCAGTCTATAAGTTGATCACAAGGAATCACAATGCTAATATCAAGTTCCTTATAAGTTTTTGGAGGTATTCATGTCCCTCCTTAGTCAAATCCAAACTCTTAGAAGTAGAGATGGGTAGGATGACATTGCATAATTTTACTCTCATGCCAAATTATGATATCAAGTGGATATTTCAAGGAGCTTTGGGGACTTCTCATGAACATGAGCCTCATTATTATGATTACTAGATGGATTGTGGAGATGAGGAGGAAGTGATATTCATAGATTATTCAATGATGACCCTCACTCGGGTTGTGGAATAAAAAAATGTGGTTGTGCTGAAGGACTTACGGATGGAAATTATTTAGTAACTACTATACTGATAATAATATAGACTTACAACCTCTCCCAAGTATTAGATAGACAAATCTATAAATTTTTCTATTACATGAAATAATAGCTCACATCTCAAAATAACTTTTGGATAGGTAACCAAAAAGTGAATTGATTTGACTCAGTAAAATATAGAAGTTCTAAGGAGTACCGATAAAGTGTTGTTATAAAGGAAGTACTTCCCCTTTGAAGAAAGCAATTTTAAGTTTATATCCCTTAAAAATAAATTCCCCACAAGTTTCAATTAAGTGGCCATTAATTTCAAAGGCTATGGAGGAACTCGGTGCTTCCACAAGTAAAATAGGTATTCGTGTCAAAGTTTACACATGTAATAAAGGAAATATTATAGAAAACTATACAATATACACCTATCATTGCATCCACACCCCTATAAGTAGTCCCACATCTAGCATTAGGGACTAGATCCTATTTTGTAAAATAATATACCCAAGTTAATGTGCTTATTTCTTCTTCAAATGGGCCATCTAGCATGGTAAAACATCAGGAAGAATTTTTCATCCAATCCAATTAGTGATGAGTCTAGTATTGGAAACCATCCCTGAGAAGGATGAAGATGAGCCTTTCAGTAAGCATTTTGTGAGAACTAAGAGGAAAAAGGTGTAAACACCTAAAGTGGAGAAATCCTCAGAAACAATAGTTGAGGGAGCGACTTCATAGGTTCCCACTTCAACCCCTCAAGTACCACAAGTAATGTTTACTAACTTACCTCCAATGCAACAAGATTTTTCTTGCCCATACACCCATTAAATAATTTTAGATACAAGAGGTCCACCAAGGTAAAGGGAAATAAATTCCAGAGACATCACATGATAAATTGTTCATTGATTTGTTACATGTAATCATTTAAGATGTTGGAGATGATCTTCACCAAGATAATGTTCAAACTGAACCATTTGGAGAGAATGAAGGAGGCTCACTATCCCAAGGGAAATCCACTATCGAAGAAATTGTAAGTGCACTAGATAAGTACACTAAATAATAAGTTTTGATTAGTGATATAGAGAAACCACATGTTAAATAGGCTCCATCGGGTGAAGTTTAGCAACCAAAAACCATTGGTCCTATCTAGTCATCTCTTGATACACTTGATAGAGTGATTGCATCTCATGAAGTTGTAGAAGCAGAGACTCAAAATCAAAAAGATCCATACGGTGAGCCATTTAAGGAGCCTTCTCCATCCAAAGAAGAAGATGTTAAGGTTATAAATTCTATAGATACAAGTACTAAACCATCTTCAACCATGATGGAGGATGAAGTGAAGTAAAAATAAGAAAAGGGAGAAGAAACACAAGGACATTCTACTGAACATTTGGATATGCCAAAGATTCATATTGATGACTTTATCCTCACAATCATTACATCCTACAAATTGGTGAGCACATCAAGTTCCCCCCAACACCAAGAGTAAGGGGAAGGAAACATGCAAATTCAAAGGTTGTTTGGAGTAGCCATCGTAAAGAAGAGAAAAAAAAGTGCAAGTTAAAGGAGCCGACCTTCAAACTATTCTCCCCTTGAATCCATCAAGACCCCAAAAGAAAGAAAGAAAATTGTCAAGAATAATAGTTAGGGCCTGAGGAGAAAGATTTTTGGAGGTGGCCGCTCCCCAAGTTGATGTATTAAGGGATGAATCTTCCCCTTCAGATTATCAAATGACTAGGATCCCATTAGGTATGTAGACCACAAAGGGTTTAAAACATGATGATATTATGGCAGTCAGTGGTCTCTTCTAGAAAATAGATAAGGAAATGGTAAATAAGGATAATTTGAGAGAGAAGGTTGATTTCTTATTGAACTTTGTGCAAAAATTGACATAATCTCCTCTAACTAGTCAAGAGATAGTCCTATCCTTCACCCCAAAATGATAAATATTGTTGAATACTTATCCTATAGGTGGGAGGTAATAAAGAAATGGGAAAGTGAATTATTCACAAAATGTGGGAAGGCTATCAAGGACATTATTCAATGTCATAATTGTATCTTTGTGTGGATAGAGACAAGAAAGATCCTAATTGACAAGTATCAAATAGAGATTGATATGTGGAATGGCATGCTGCCCAAGCTAGAGGCTATAGTTAACCTAGGGTATGATGTCATGGAGAAGGAAAGAATAATCTCCTTGTATTATAAAGGAATACGGTATGAATACTTGGATGTCATAAACTTGAGGGTAGAGACCTTGGAAGGATGCATAGGCAAGCTCCAAAGCATAAAGGAAAAGGCAGAGGAGTATGTAGATGATATTGATTCAAATCTTGAAAGGATGCTACCTTCAGAAGGAATATACACCTCGTGAGTTGAATATATCAATAAGTTAGTTGAAATTCTTAAATAACACATTAAAGGAGAGCCTAAGCTTCCCAAGGTTTTTTATTATTCTTCTATTCAAAGGTTCATTCATTTAGAAATGTTCATTAATGAATTGGCCAAGAGAGCTACAAAGATGAAATTTCTTTCTAATGAGCATGACAACATTTTCTCCAAGTAGGAAATAGTATTTATATATCATGTTGTGATCGTAAATGAAAATAGACCCCTTATTGTTTTGCTTGTTTACAACATGATCAATTAAGTATCAGCTTTCGTGATTTATCTCGAATCTAGAACTGATTAAAATTTAAATTTTAACAATCATTAACCGATTCATAACTCGATTTTAAAGATTCCAAAAATATACTTTACTCACATCTCGGGAAAAACCATCTAGCTTAATTTACCTGATTTCTCTTAAATGGCATTAACTAATTATAAATATAATTTTCTAATTTAAATCATATTTAAATAATGTGGAAAATTATTTGAACTCGGAATGCAAGAAATTCATATAAGATGACACCAAAATTGTTTACAGAGTTCAACAACCGCCTACATCATCGGGTTCATTTTGAACTCTGGTCCATTAAAATTGTCAAAATTGTAAGTACAATCAGACATACAATTTACAATACTATATCTAAAACCTATAAATTTATGCCCTCAAACCTTTGGAAGACTCTATAAATGCTCGTTATTCATCTTCCACTTTCCGGAAGCACTTGCATAATCTCTTCCCTTCATTATATTTCAATAAGTGACTTTCACACATTAAAACGACATAAAAATAAATCCAAAATGGGAAAATGTATATGCCCTAGGAGTGTTTTGAAATTTCTCGGACAACCTTCCAGGTTTACACAAATACCTAGAAATTCCCCTAAACTACTCTATAATTCAAATTTCCTAAACTGCTTTACTATCCAAAAAACATAGTCATCAACATTACCTTATAAAAACTCAACTCACCCATTTATAGGCTTTAGTCAATGTTGTGGCTAAACCAACAAGGATTATTTTGGGTACAAATGAGATTGGGAGTTCAAACCACCCAAGATCCCACAACTTACATTTTTCTTGTTTTGGGATTAAAATCCCACATTGTCTACATATGGGTTTAACTAAGCCTTTATTAAGTATTTTCCACTCCTACATCCTCGTGGCTATAACCATGCACAGACATTTTATTTTTTTTTAACCATCCATGGAGGGATGTGGCAAGGAAATCCAACATCCAAAGTTGGTTGGTGGGTGTGTGTGATGACTCGGTCGAAATGTGTCAATTATGGCATGTTTGTTGGGTCGGTTTTGACGAGTTGTTAGAGAGTTGGATCAATTGGTGGGTGAGTTGATGGGATTAGGAGTTGAGTTGGTAGTGAATAGGTTAAGATAGCTCGGCAAGGTGGCACCCATACTTGGAAATTCATTGCATGGTAAAAAAATACACAAAGAATAATTTAAAATTACAATGAACTAGATCCCACATGTATTGTGTGGAGGAACACATAGGTATTTATATGCAAAATATTGACAATGGTAATATGAAGATAAGGAGGAAAATGCACCCTCCACAAAAAGAGTGTGTCAATCCTGGCTAAGGGCCCCCAACTAACAAATAGAGGGGCCCCTATTTGAACTTGAGCATCGAAGACCGAGGCAAAAAAACCATTTTGTTCAAAAGTGCATTGTCACTTGTCGCATTTTTATTGGACCACATGGCAAGTGTGCACATGTCCATGTCATCTCAAACCTATCGCAAAACCCATATTTTTTCCAAATTGTAAAAAAATCGGTGTGAGATAACTTTTGCATACGGCCTCCATTTTCGAGTTCCATGTAATCTTGTTAGAAATATCTCAAAGTCCACTCATTACCTGTAATGTAATTATTTTAGGATATCTAGGGAAAATTTGTTCATTGAATTGACCTCCGGATCAAACATCCCCACTGAAAAGGATTTTGTTCCACAAAAGTTATTTTTACCCACTAAAACTGCCAATCATCTTCTTGCATATCACAAACACACATGATCTATAGAATTAGCATTCTAGGAAAAATTTTATTGAAAAACATTTCACCAAATTTATCAGTTTAAAAATGGACAATCTACATGTCGAAAAGAGGCTAGAGTCCAACTGATTTTCTTGTGAATCTTCCAATCTCCACAAACAACATATATCATTTTTGAAAAGACAAAAAAATTCCAATGATAGGTGAATGTCTAATGAATCCCTGTAGAACTTGTCAAACCATAGTGACTGTAATTGCCATCACAAAATTGATCAGCTTAAAAATAGACAATCAAATACCAAAAGAGGCAATTGTCAAATTAATTCCTGTGACATGGCCAATCTTTGTAAATATAATTTCACCCAAATATAGTCACCAAAATCCAACAACTAGGTTAATGTCCACTGACTATGAGAAATTGTCACATCATTACAACTATAAATATGTTTGTTAGTGTGATCAAAATGCATTCTAACATTGTAACCATATTTAGAAATCACATTTATTTCCCACATGGGTCTTACAAAACATGTGATTTAAAAGTATGGAAAGAATGATATTTTACATTGTGAGCACAATTACAAACACTTCCCAAAATATGGGTCTTAAAATGCATCCAACATATACATGCCAAAAATAGATGCATTCCCAAAACAACAGTTACTCTGAAATGTAAGTATGGAAAAGCTCGAACACCATTAATGTCTCCAACGACCTACTTAATTTGTTGTCAAAAATATTCAAAGCTAACAATATGATTTTAATTACTTTTACCCAATTGTACCATGATCTAAAAATACTAACAGAGATTTAAATGGATTTTGTTTCAATTTTTTAAATATAAGAAGGCAACTAATAATGATAAACTGTCTCTTAGTTCCTCTCATGATTCTCGAACTCCAAAATTAAAGATAAAAAAACATGGGGAAAAAAATTCCTTTCAACATACAAGAGGAATCTTATATAATCAAATGCTCAAATATTTGCATATTATCCACAATCATTAGCTATGCAAACATAAAACTAAGGAATTTTTAACCAGCCCATTTTAACATATTTTCCTTGTTGGTTGGCTTTATTTCCTCAATTAATACCTAATTTGACTCATCAATTGGTGGTGGATTAAGAACTTCATTTTCCTTTGCAACAAGATTGTATTCCATCTTCGTCTTACCATGATACTTGATGGCATGATAGATGAAGTTTCTAACATGTTTCAACCCAAGGTCTACTCATACGACAATGAGTATAAAAACTTCTCTTCCGGGAGAGGAAATATGTGTGTCATTTCTCCTCTCTGAATGATGAGATTGGCATTTAGGATTTATCTCATCAATAAATCACTTCGTAAGAAATATTCTATCTTCCAACAATAGGCAACAAATTAATTACTTAACCCACAAAAATTACACAGTATAGTATACATCATTTTCTATACATCAAAACCATATTGTTTAAACTGAAAGAGTGGATCATTAGAATATTTACCATTTCCATTTTTCATGCTCAAATTTGTATAAGGAGGGGATATTTCATTACCTCTTCTTTGTGATTTCTCACACCTTTCATCCTGTGATAATGAATCAACAATTTCGTGCAAAGAATCTTCCTGTATGGCTAGTGGGGTAATCACTTGGTTTCTAGAAGCTTTTTTCCCTTCAATGTTCTTAGAGAACTCATCAATTTCCATTCTCACACCAGAAAAACCCAAACATGTAAAATGAGGAAGATCCTCTATCTGTATTGGGTTATAAATACCTTGGTCATTCTTACCAAGGCCTCTTCCATCAAATCCCATTTTAAACAATAATTTAGATCCAATGCCCTTAGTATGTTTTTCAAATTCACCAAAAGCATTACATGAATCTAAATGGGAGGAAGAACAAAATGGTGATAAACTTATAGTGTAATCATTTGTCATAGTTTTATGCATCTAAAGTGGAAGGAAAATCCTTCTTTTTCTCACCACACTACAATTTGATCAAGAGCTCATCCTTGGTTTCTAACTCGATTTTAATTGTTCAATCTGCTCTTCAAGGGAATAGATATTGCATCTTAGGAAAAAATTATCATCCTAAATTTGTATGTTGATCATTTTAAGATCTTCCATCCTCTCTCTTCAAAAGGATTTACCCATGGCTACCTACAAAAACCTGTACTTCCAAGACAATGCGCACTGCAAACACAAGATCAAGCCAACAATGTTTGCAAATATGCTGGAGTTAGAAAACCAAACTAATATCAAATGCAAACTGAAAGAAAACCACTAAATTCAACCAGCTTTGATACCAAAAACTTGAGATGTAAACAATAATAGACCCCTATTGTTTTGTGTGTTTCTACAACATGACGATTGCATAACTATTAGCTTTCGTGATTTATATGAATCTAAAAATTATTAAAACCTGATTTTTAATAGTCATAAACTGGTCTAGAACTGATTTTAGAGATTCCCAAAATATAATTTACTCATAGCTTGAGAAAAACCATCTAGATTTAATTTACTCGATTTCTCATAAATTTCATTAATCGATTATAAATATGTTTGTCAATTAAATCTTATTGAAATAATGCGAAAAATTATCATAAGTCATAATGCAATAAAATTAGATAAGATGACATAAAAATTGTTTACAAAGTTCGAAATTACCTGCATCTCTCGGTTCATTTCAAATTGACCATTAAAATTGTCAAAATTGCAAGTACACCAAGACCCAAAAATGCCCTAAACTCCTCTATAATTCAATTTTCCAAAACTACTTTGTTATTCCAAAAACATAGTCATCAACATTAACTCAATCAAATGACCCATTTTTAGGCTTGATTCAATGTTACGGCTAAATGACCAAGGCCTATTTTTGGTACAAGTGAGGTTGGGGGTTTTAACCACCCCGACCTCCCACTACTTAATTTTTTTTTCTTTTGGGATTAAAATTCCACATTGTCTGCAAATAGGTTTAACTAATCCTTTATTAAGGATTTTCCACTCCTACATTCTTGTGGTTGTAGCCATGCACACACCTTTTGTTTTGTTTAACCATCCATGATGGGACGTGGCGAGACATTGAGTGGCCAAAGTTAGTTGGTGGGTTGTGTGATGCCTCTGCCGGTGCCCGATTATGGCATGTTTGTTGGGTCAATTTGACGAGCTGTTGGAGAGCTATCCCAATTGGTTGGTGAGTTGATGGGATTATGAGTTGAGTTGGTGGTTGAATTGGTTAAGATAGCTTGGAAAGGTGGCACCCAGACTTGGCAAGTCGGTACATGGTAAAAAAATGCATAGTAATAGTTTAAAATTACATTGAAATTGATCCCACATCTATTGTGTGGAGGAACATATAGGCATTTATATGCAAAATATTGAAAATGGTAATATGAAGATATGGAGGCAAAGGCACCCCTCCATAAAAAGAGTGTGTTGACCACCGGTTGAAGGCTCCCGACTAGTAATAACGAGGCCCACCTATCCAAACTCGAGTGTCGAAGACTAGAGGTGAAAACCCCCTTTTGTTCAAAACTACATTGACACTTTTTACATTTTTATTGGTCCACATTGCAAGTGTACACGTGTCCATGTCATCTCGAGCCTACGCACGCAGACAAATATTTTTTCCATATTAACAAAAATTCATCTTGCGCTTATGCATACGGACTCCATTTTCACGAGTTCCACATACCGTCAGAAATATCTCAATGCCCTCTACCATACCATAAGAATTTTAGGAGATATAGGAAACTCCATCCAATGAATTGACCTTTAGATCATGTTGGGCTAGAAGAAGATCGAATTTTTGAAATGTTCGAGAATTTTTATGCTTACAAGAAAAGACTTGAAGAATAATTAAAGGGAAAACAAATGGATCTTAATCCATATCTCCTTAGCATTCTTTATTCTTTATACTATATATTATTTTTTGACGAGGATTAAAGGATTTGATTGTAATGTACAACCAAATATTTCCTAAAGTGTACTAAGAATGATATTAGTTACGGAAGAAGACAAAAGAGTTTGCTAGAAAAGGAAATAATATTCACCACTCTTTCATGGGTTTCATCATGAGAAAAAAAAGTTCCAGTGAAGCACACCAAGTTGGAATCTTTTCCAATTCGGACACCATTTTAATTTGGACCATAAAGTGGGGACCACTTTTCGACACATGTCTTACTTTCAGCACTTCATGGGGAATCTAGGTATTTTTCCATGTTAAGAAAATTTTGTATTATTGTGAAGGTTTTTCTTCACTTTGAGAGGGTTATAATTTCAGGTTTTACCAAGGTGATTACATTTGTCCAATCATTAACATGAATTGAGATTATTTCACATGTCTCCCTTTTCAATTGAACACATAGGACCATTTCACCATGGATAATTTTGTTATTTCCTTGCGTAAATAGAGACAGAATCAAGAAATCTATTCCTTTCATTTGTAATCTTGTATCTATTATGTCAATGAAATACAAAGAAGCATGTTTCAAATCATTTTTGGACTGGTCATTGAATGCATATTGCTTTGTAGTGTTACTTTGCAATACTTATTTTAGTTATAAAATTCCTTTATGCAATTATAATCTAGGAGTGAACATTTGATACCTTTTAAGGATATCCTAGGTTTTATGGATTTGGTATAATATATACATGAATTTTTAATCACAAGTGTTTGTGTTAAATTTTTAGAGATTATTTAGTAGTGTTTGCACAAATTGGGTATCAATAAATGTAAATAACCTCTAAAAGGTTATATTATTTTGATTTTAAGATCGAATGCATCATAGGATCATCGGGATGAGATTGTGAATGTTGTTGTTTCTTCCCATTAGATCCACATTCCCCTTTCATCTAATTTCCAATGTACCATCATGTTCTACCTTTACAAACTACATTATCCTTGCATATCTAACATGTGTTTGCCTGCAAACCACATTACCTTTGTATATTTTAAGTTAGTTTGCCTTTGATCTTAAAGCATAGCATTTTGAATGTCATTTCATTCCAAGTTGTTAACAACATCCTTTGAATGATGTTCATAATCATATCTCATCTGTCTTTAGTAGCTTGTATCTAATATGTTAAGTATGTGCAATGTTTGTGTGGCAACTCCTTCATGGGGATTTCATTTATGGCCTTACTTTGTTTAGATTAATTTACAAATAATTGTAGGATATTGAATTATAATACTCCCCTCAAGTTATCACTTAGGTCCTCTCATCCCTTGTTTAGGAAGAGCCAAAAGAAACAAGAGATAGCCACCTCCTTTAGACATTCCTCCCGTAATTGCATGGGTTTGGTCATGGAAGAATGTTAGATCCCTCCCGATTATAAATGACACACTCTTACATCTATCATTATTTTTCCATTTGTTTCTAAATTATAGCCAAGTCATTTGGGGTGTAAAATTGAGAAGCGCCACATTTTTGCATCCTTACCGAGGAAAGATTCATCTTAATTCACTTGTGAAACTATTACGGGGTTTAGGAAAGGTTTATTTATCTAATGCGTATGTAGTTATAAGTGTGTATGATTATTATTAAGATTTATTCAAGTTTGAAGTATTTTTTTACATCATTATGCTTCTTATATAGTATTTGAGAGTGGTTCAAGAAACTTTTGTGTTCTATCTTATCTATAGTGCAATATCGGGTGACAAATCATTATGATCTCTTGGTTTGACCAAGCTACAATATTGCAATATCGGGTGACATTTTGGTTTACATTTGTAAGATGGAATGATTGAGATCATCTTTTATATCATACCCTAATAGGAAAAAAATTCCTAACCTAAATGTGTTGCATAGAAGAAGGAATAAATTTTAGAAACTAGTAGGTGGTCAGGACTCCAAAGGTAAGGGTACTCAACCCTTTTATCACGATGACTCTCATTTGATTAAATATTATTCTAGTTCTTCAAATAATTTTGAACTAAGTTGTCTTGTTCTCCGACTTCATTATTTATCTAAACAAGCCTCTGTGCCTAAAATTGTTCATAACAATCATGAACCTTCCCATTGGCTATAATTGAAGACAAAACTATTGGTTTTAGGGGTACCCCTTTGATAAATTTTCACAACACTAACCTTCCCCATTGGTTCATATACCACTTGTTTAAACCCCAATTAATCCTCCTCTTAAATATATAGTTTAGCAAAATATGGAAGATCTTCCTCTACGTCCCCTTTGATTCCAAAGGTTTAGACATATTAAATTTATGAATATGCCTAGATATCCTAATGAGGTCCCTAATGAAGTAAGAAATAAAATACCCAAGTTCCAAGGTAATAATGTTATTTTTGGAGAGCAACACCTTAAATCCTTTCTAGAATATTATTGATGATTATGAGATTGAGTATGAGGATGTTTATTTGAAGTTATTTGTGCACACTCTTGAAGAAGATGATAGAGAATGGTTTAATGCATTTCCTCATGGGAGTATTGACTCTTGGGAGGAAATGATGAATGCATTTAGGATTCAATATGGTGATATAACTGATCCTCTATTTATTTATTTTGAATTTGAGAATATCAAGAAGAATCCTAATGAGTGTGTACAAGACTTTAATATCACATTCAATAAAACATTTATGAGACTTCCAAACACTCTTAAGTTGATTAATGACTCCTTCCGATAAAATATTGTGATTCTTTTGATAAGAAGGAAACTTATTACCTAAGAGACAAGGCCCTTGTTAATATTAGGCAAGCTTTTACCATGGCTATACAAATTAAGAATAATATCAAGGTTTTTAGTAAACCTCCCAAGAGAGAAGAGGTCAAGCTTGTGAATCCTAAAAAGAAACAAACTGGTAAATCATCCAATTTGGAATTAAGTAAAGAATCTAGTTGGCGTTGATAAAGAGGTCTATTATAAGTCATCTAAAGAAGAAAATGGGATTTCCATGGACTCTCAAAATTAGAATCATAATTATATTTCACCTCATGCTAGAGAATATTATAGACGAGATGATAGAGGAAAGAGACCTATGGGTCGAGATGATAGGAAACAAGCATCCAGAGACACTAAATGGGTTATTGATCCTTTAAATTCTCGGGTGTTACTAGTGGATGAAACTCACGTCATTTATTGGTGTGACAAGTGCCTCTTACCTCATGTTTCTTGTGAACAAGTAGCTCTAATAGAAGATGTTGTGGAATCTAGATCGACCAAGACTTTGATGATGCACTAAGGCTTGATGATCTCATGGAATTTGAAGATGGTGCTACTTCCATGTATCTATTATGTGTCGGGACTATGGATTAATTTTGGATGGTTGCAAAAAGGTACTCTATTCTTCCATTGAATTTGACTCTGAAATAATTATGAATCAATCTTTTGAGCTTCCCAATCATGAATTTGAGTACTTAAGAAATTTAATGATTAATAAATATGATGGGGAGTTCCTTTAATGGAGGATAGAAAGTTATTGATTAATGCATCAATAGCTCAAGAAAAGGAATATAATATGAGAAGTAAGCAACAAGGTACCCATGCTCAAGGAGAGGGCTCTTTTGTTGAATCAAAATTTGGGGGTAAAATGAAGATATCATTAAAAGGGTTGTAAGTTCAAACACCCCTAGTAAATTTTTTTCTCCTTCTCGACCTATTAAAAAAGAATCTCTACCTATACTTTTAATACTAAGATGCATGTGTTGACTAATGTCTCAAAGGGTGGTGGTGGTGATCTTAAAAGGCCTAGCCATATAAAACCTCTATTAAGAAACATGATCCTAATGTACCTTCTATTGTGTATGCTTTAAAAGCATGTATACCTTACGAAAAGGAAATCTACATTCCTCCTAATACATCCATTTCTAAGCACAATGCCTATGACATGGCTAAAATATTAAGCCGAGTTGAGAATCAATTTTCCTTTGATGGAATTTCTTAGGATCCTATTATCACCAAAAATAACACCCTCTAATTTTTCATGAATGAATGATAAACAATCAATGTTTTGGGTAACATGGGATTGTCTCTCAAGTTGTGGGACTTGTTACTTAGAGACAAACCTCTAGAGAAGGTTGGTTCCTCTACCTATTCATAATGTTAAACTACTTCTAGGAAGGAAATGCAACTATTTAATCCTATTCTATGATTCCAAGGGACCAGGGAGAGGGGAATGCATAAAATGAAATCCTACACTAAGGGAGGGTGATAACACCAAGAAGAGGGTGGAAAGACACTCTCAAATGAGGGAAAATGGGAGAAAAATGAAGGAGGAGAGGGTAGACATAAGTGCCACAATCCAAAGAAACATTCAAACCACCATTTCCATGGAGCACAATAGATTCAAACCTACAAGGAGAATAAAGAATACACAATATACCTGCAAATGCAATGAAAGGAAAGAAAATGTGATAGAACACAAGCTAGGGAAGATAATAACCACAAAACAAGTATTTTATTGCTTTAGGAAGATGCACAATCCATTACAATGAAGGAGAAAGGAAAGGATCACCATGTAGATATCCAAATATGAGGCCTGCAACTCAAAATCCACATGCAACACTTGTAGATTAGGTTGCATTAGCATTACAAAAATGTCCAACATAAGAGTGTCCAACGTTACAAATGAGCCTCCTTTTACAATATACAGAGAATGGAAAAGAGAGTGAAGACGAAAAAGAGAGGGAAATCAAATTCTCACTCCCACCCACCAAGAACATGCATTAAATACATGAAAATAGGTATGGGAACCCTTAAAAATACATTCGCCAGTGATACTTTTCTTGCAAAAGAAGAAATGAGCACCATGCCTCATTAAAAATGGTTATTGAGCTACCTTGAACTATGTTCTTTAATGTTGAAGATGTTTTCCTCTTTTTCACCCACCTACCCTCACCTAACCCAAGATTTTCAGTTGCCACAATGTACAAGATGAAAAGACCTTTCCAAAAAGATAGCTTTAGGGGGTCGAGGAGGAACACGGGTTCCCAGCATAATTCCACTATCTTCTTTAATTCATTTTTACTTTGTGGTGTAGATAGTTTGGTGGTGCGGGGAACTTGTTGGAGGGAGGAACTATTCCCTCTGTGCTCCTCGAGCCCAAAATTATCACATTATTCACCATTTGAGTTTAGGTCGGTGAATCAACTATCAGGTAGAACTTAAGAATTGTTCTACCCAGGCTCTAGGTTCCCACTACTCCCTTAACTCCCATAATATTAACTCACCCCACTTTACATCATTTCCTTGCAATGCTTTATTCATTAGCTCGACCCATCATTTATGTTCCTAGTATCCGTCCAGTAGTAGTCATTCTTGGTGTTGGTTGGTAGCATTTGTTCTTGGTGTTAGCTGGTGTTGGCGGTAGCGACACTCTTGGTGTCTTCTCGGTAGAAATCATTCTTGGTGCATCAGTAGTAGTCGTTCTTGGTGTTGGCCAATATTAGCCATTCTTGGTGTCAACCGTACAGATATCTTGGTTTCAGTTAAGTTCATCAACCTAACACCTCCAATCTGAGATTTTTTTAAATTTTACCTCTCACACATCATGGCCGATATGCGAGAAATGTCAACATTTCGGTGATTTTTTGGGTTCAACTTCCGCTTTAGCTGCAATGATCTAGTTCCTTAATGCATCCATTGGGCATGGGGTCATCCTGAAAACATGAGAACTGATCCAAAAATTGATAGTCTAACCCATGAATCTACCTGAAGTACTTCCTGTACCTAGAGCTGATATGGAACTACTTGGATTGATCATCCTTGCCATAAGATTTGTTCAAAATCTGCTTTGATAAGAGTGGAAAATTGTCTTGAAATTGAAAATCCACCACAACTCCCGGCATGTTGATTTGTTAGGACGAATAAATGAGCATCTGAAATCGTCCCATATCTTATTTTAGTTTCTTTGCATTTGATCCTCTGAAGTATTACGGTAGACTCTTGAACCTTTGAAACTCTTCCCACTTTATACCTCTCTGAAATCCACCATGAACATTGTATAATGGAACCATGTCATCCAAAAGCAACAAAACACTGTGTAGAGCACTTAGGGAAATTGAAACTACACTACCAACAAGACAATGTGTTGAAAAACACTTGGAGGAATTGAAAACTAATCTACTATGTATAAGGGAGAATATTTATTTCAATAAAAATTCTTGAGGTATATCCCATTGATCGGGATATGTAATTCTTCTCCATCTAATTTTGACAACTAGAAAGCATTGTTTGACTTAACCTGAAATCATGTAGGGCCACTCCATATTACATCAAAATTTGAGTTTCTTCCTATTTTTTCCCTATCTACATCCCACTTCAGGACTAAGTCTCCTTCTTGGAAGCTCCTAGCTTTTGGATTTTTTCAAAACTAATCTTTATCCGAGCTTAATCATTTTCCATTGTTTGCATTGCTTGGTTTCTCAAGTCTTCTATCTCCATGAGATTTGTATACCTAACTTCTATGAGATTAAAATCAAACAATTCCAGTTGTTTGATGAGTTCTAAAGATGTAAATTCAAGGGAGATTGGAAACCTTGCTTGTTTTCCATAAACTAATTTGTAGGAGAACTCGCGCCGAGTTGATCTTTTGGGGTTGATTCTATCACCCACAAGGCTGATTTTAGTTTTTTATGCCAAGTCCTCTTATTCTCATCCAAATTCCTCATGATCCTTAAAATATTATTGTTTATGGAATCTTCCTTGCCATTACCCTGGGGGTAATTATTTACAGAGGTGCTCAAGTATATTCCATTTTCACAACCCAATCAGATATCTTTGTGCCAAGGAAAGCTAGATGTATGTAAGTGAATAAACCAAGCTAAGTTACTTAACGAAAACTAACACAAAGTAGTATCCATACCTAAGTTAATCTATCATAAACACCATGATAAAGCTATGCAAAGGAAAAACTAAATAATTCATCAAATCAAACATGAAACACTAATCCATCCCTTGTTATTTTTTATGGGATTTCTAAAATGTAGTTTCTCCTTTTGGTGAACCGATCGTGGTTACGAGTGATCAAAGGAAGGTTATCTCCATGAAGGGGAAAGGATCTCCCCAATATTTCTTGATTACCATATATGCTTCTTCCTTTACTAATCTTTACAAGTAGAGGATAGAATGGATGCTAGATCAATAAGCTTTCAAATTTAAATTTCTCTTATCATTTTCATATAGTAACACTTGGTATGAATAGTGTAAATGGTGTAACAATAGAAGGTATATACTCAAAACATTTTTAACACAAATAATGTCGAAGCTTTGAAAATGGAGGTTGCAAATGCGAGCAATGTAACAATACAATTTGGATACTTTAATCAAGTTTTAGGAAAAACAAGATGTTAGTATCAAAAAGGGATTGACACAATGTGAGTAGTGTAACTACAACACCTTCCAAAACTTAAGTCAATGTTTGAACAAAAACAAGGTCTAAGTATAACAATGAGTTGACATAATGCAAGCAGCGTAACAATACAATTTGGACACTTATATCAAGTTTAAGAAAACAAGATGTAAGTATAAAAATGTATTGATATAATGTGAGCAATGTAACGACACAAAGGGAAATAAAGATAGGATAACCTTCTACAATGAGACATCTCAATAAGGATGTCAAGACAAGGCTACCAAAATATGAAGATGTACCAACACACTTTCAACACTTACATCAATGTCACAATAAGGAGTGATGTAAGTGGGTGCAAAAGTGGTGGACACGATCTTGGCAACACTTCGTGTTGCTTTCTTTTGACCAAAAATTTCAACAAGAGAATAAGGGAGATAGTACAAGTGGTGATGAAAAATATGTAGCCCAACTTTGGTAGAGTTTTCCTTGATTGAGAAAAAGGTAAAAAATAGGACAAAGTTTTGCTTTGTAAGTTTCATGATGAATAACACGTGGCACAAACTTCAATGGACTCTCCCCTTATGAGGTTTTGACTCCAAGGAATTTTTCTTTGTGAAGGCTCTTTGAAACACGATTGGATAAAGTCAAGTTGGCCCCAATGCCAAATGGCTACCTAAGATTTTGTTCTCAACACTCGCCAATACTTGTCTAAGAGAGGTACACTTCGCTAGATAACTCCTAGACAAAGGACCATTACCCCAAAATCAAATTAATGAAAGAGGCCTCATACGAGACAACTTGAAGCATTCCTCACAGGTATTTCTAGTCAAGTAGGTAGTGGGGCACTTCTCGTTTTGTCAACCAGCCTCAATGCGTTGATGAATTTGGGGTTCTTTTGGTAATCCTTGTAATGAGTTTTATGGATAATGCCAAGATACTTCCCACAGCTTTAAAGCGGGTAGGTTTACGCCCTTATCCAAACATGCAAATATAGTGTTTTGAATGAAATGGTTTGTTTTTTTATCTTTGATTAAAAATTTAGTTTAATACACCATTGGAAACCTACACATAATGTCATTAGTATTTGTTTTGATTTGATTCTTTGACAAGTGTATGGTCCTATAAAAAATATTTAGTAGTTTCTCATATAAACCCCAATGTTTAAAGAAGATCAATGTTGTTTTTTATTCTCAAGATTGTCAAAAGACACAAGAGAAGAGTATACACAACAATTGATCCAACTAAGTAGAAATGGAAAGCTTAAATCAATGAAAATTTAAATATTTCAAAATATTAATTCCCTTAAACAATTTAAATGATGAAATTTCCAAGTAACAAAAATGTTAGAAATGAAGACCAAAGTTGCTTTTGATTCTCAAGATTACCAAAAGTTGCAAGAGAAGAGCATAGACAAGCTTTGATCTAACTTAAGTAAAATTGACCCAAAAAAATCATTAAATCATTTAAATATGTTAGAAAATGATTTCAAGAGAAAAACCTGCAAAATAGAAGTTAGAAAACCTGTAAAAACAACAGAAAACACAAAAATCAGATTTTGGAAATTTTGAAATTTGAGCCCAAAATCCACATAGAAGGCAGTGCATAGACAAAATGCTAGTGCACAAAGGCTAACACTAGTGCACAAATTCTAGTTGTAGTGCAATGAAGTCTGATGCTACCACATAGAGGAGCTACATAGAAACAAAAAGGACAATGAAAACACACTTTCACGGAGATAAAGAACACAGTCAACGTAGTACATTTACAAAGAACGATGGTGTAAAGAGTAGCTACACTAGCATGCAAACAAGAAACAAAAAAATTTCTCAAGAGGTGAAAAACATAAGAAAATGGTAGCACATTTCTAGAGAAATGTCTGATGCAAAGAGTAGCTACACTAGCACGTAGACATGCAACACTAGTGCATAGATAGCCACACAAATGCATAGAGGATCAATGCTAGTGCATAAAAGTGAAACACTAGCACATGAAGAGTAATGTAGGCACATAGAGGGTCAACGCTAATGTAGTGAGCCTGTGTCTCTTCAAGAACATGTGAAAAATGACCAAAAATGTCAAAAGCTCATTTTTGTTGATAAGCTTCAAATTTGGTAGCACTTTACCTCCTTCAAACCTACAAGGAACACTCAACACAAGAAAACTCAACAAAATATGTTAATAAATACAAGTTAGATCAACATGTGCAAAAATGGGTTAGTAAGAAAAATGAAAATTAACTACAGAAACTTGAGAAATTTGCATGAGATAGAGTGTCCCACCCGGCGTGTCATATGTATGCAAGTGAATAAACCAAGCTAAGTTACTTAATGAAAACTAACACCAAGTAGTCTCCATAACTAAGATAATCTATCAAAAACACCATGATAAAGCTATGTAAGGGAAAAACTAACAAATGCATCCAATTAAACATGAAACACTAAGCCATCCCTTGTTATTTTTATGGGCTTTCTAAAATGTAGTTGCTCCTTTTGTTGAACTGATCGTGATTACGAGCGATCAAAGGAAGGTTATCTCCATGAAGAGGAAAGGATCTCACCAATATGGCTTGATTTCCATGTATGGTTCTTCCTTTACTACTCTTTGCAAGTAGAGGATAGAATGGATGCTAGATCAATAAGCTTTCAAAGTTGAATTTCTCTTATCATATGCATATAGTAACACTGGTATGAATAGTGTAAATGGTGTAAGATTGGAAGGAAGGTACTAGGTTGTTTATATAGCTTTCCAATTTGGGAGAAGCTAAAACCTAGAGAATGTGGGATAAAGATAAAGTATAATTAGAAAGGGATAAGCATGATTAGAAGGAATTAATTAGTGATTAGCAACTCATGGGAGTTGGAGATGATTTAATTAATCAACTAGGATTAATTAATAGGCCAAGATAAGATTAAGAAGCCATTTAGAGGTGATTTAGAAGGAAGTTGATAGATTTTGGAGGGTTTGAAAGGGGAATTTAACCAATAAGAAGGTTTATTGATTAAATACGAGATTAAAAAGGCTTAATTAACTAATAATAGTTAATTAAAAGAGGATTATAACTAACAAAGTGTTGTTAATTGGCATCCAGGATGAAGGGAAGGATAGTTAATTAACGAAGTGTCGTTAATTGACCAAGATGAAGGGGAATGTTAGCTAATTAGTGAGAAATCACTAATTATAATGAAATGATAGGAAAGACGATAAACAATGCAATTTTAGTAGTAAAATTGCGTAGTCAGATTTAGGTGTCTACACTAGAGAATTATCTAAAATGATTGTGGAAGGAAAACCAAACCTCGGTCACAATGCCTTCGTAGAAATCTAGAATGCTAGCCTCATTTGCCTCCTTTAGTGCAATTTCCTTTGTCCACTTGGTGAAGTAGTATGTGGCTGTTAGGATCTACTTGTGTCCCAAGCTTGAATTTGGATTGATCAATCCAATGAAATCCAATCCCCATTGTATGAATGGATGATCTAATTAGATGGGGTGGAGTGGAATAGATGTTAACCTTTCTTTTCTGTAAAGAACACACATTTATTAAATTTTTTATCCATGCATAGAAGTCACTGAAAAGGTTAGGCCAATAATAACTAGCTTTCATGATCCTAAGAGTTGTTACCCTTGGAGAAAAGTTACCCCTACTTATCCATCATGGAGCTCATGTAACACTTTCTCTATCTCGATTTGTTTTAATGCACCTTGAGAGAATAACATTCACATCCTTCCTTAATAGGATTCCATCAATAAGCACAAAGGGAATGGATTGAACTCTAAAATACCTTATTTTAGATTTATTCAAACCTTGGGGGCATTGACCTATTTGGATAAATTTTATCATATCTTTGGTCCAAGAAAGAATAGGAAAAGCATCAGTTGGATGTTCATGGTCATCTTGAAGCACAAGGATGGCTTCTTTATTATTGTTGGTTTGAAACTAATTTCTCGCATAGTCATTTGCCCCTTATTATCTTGGTCACCTTGATGCCAATGTCATATTGCATCACCTTGGTTATCCAACCAAATATTTTCTCATTCAAATCCTTGTTTAGAAGAAATTATTTCACACTAGCATGTGAAACTAGCAAATGGATCTTGTTGTTGGATACTTGATGCCTGAATTTCTTCAATCCTCTTATAACAACAAGGACATGTTTTTTAATAAACAACTATCTCACCTCATAATTCTCAATATTTTGACTAAAAAAAGCAACTGTTTGTTCCAAACCTTCTCCATTCAAATACACTAGTATGTCGAGTGTTGAGCCCTAGAAATAACCAAGTAACTAAGACACGGAGGGTTGTGGCGTACGTAAGTAGGTTGCAAAGGAACACATGGAGGTAAATTTTGAGAATGCGTGAAGGCTCGCATCCAGATAGGGAAGGTTTACAACTTAGTCACTTTTGGGCCTTGGTCAAAGTCACATTTGGGGAACACGTGGAAAGGTGACCAGAAGTGGGAATGGATAAAGGTAAAATATGAAATACTTGCAGCTCAAGGAAAGGATATTCTAGGGCATAATTATAGTTATCATGATAGGATTAGGAGCTATAAAGTAAAATCAGTTATGGATTAGCTGGCACTTGCATGATGAGGATACTTGATTAGGGAAAGACATGATGACATTTGGCATGTTCTTGGGTAATGATGAAGTTGTTAGATGATATTCCTTCCAGTTCCTTCTTATGGATTGTTTTACAAGGAAAGAAGGGTGTAGGTCGTAGGAAGAACAGAGAATGTGTGTGTGTGTGGAGAGTGAGAGCTAAGGGAAGCATGGGTGTAATCTATGTAATGAAGTTATTGTAAAGAACATATGGGGACCCTGTTGTTGTATTAGCTCCATTCATGGTTTCTTTAATGTATTTGGCTACTGTAATATTGAGGAATTAATACAATGGGAATGTTCTAAATATCTAAGTCATGGATCTTGATCTGTATGTTTTCTTTTATGTTTATAGATCGAAACCCTTATGTTCTTGATGATGCTTATGGTCCAGATTTGATTCCCCCATGTATTGTGATGTTCTCATCTATATTATGGTGCATTTGTGCTTAGATCTAGTTTCCTTATTTCTATCTTAGAATGCATGTAGTTATATTTGTGCATTATCCCTCTAATGTTGATAAACATTCTTGCAAAGCTCATATAAAGGAGGAGCTTGGCACCTGCGCGTGCCTCGGGTGGGCACCCAGTTAGGCTAGGTGATAGGCCGACGTGCCTAGGATATTAAGTTATTAGAAAGATGACTACATTTACCCTCTAAGGCAAAGTAGTCGAAATGACTACCTTTACCCTCTATTTATACTTTTTCATAACCTTGATCCTTACATTGTGAGATGAGGAAGGAGTTGATCCTTACATTGTGAGGATTAACCAAATTATTGAGCTTGATGAGATCAGAAGAGAATATTATCAAAGACACCTTAAATTAAAAGAGTAGCTTAAGAGATACTAAATAAGAAAATATCTCTATGAATTTTCCAAGTTGGTGATTGGGTTCTGTTATGGGATAGTAGACATGAAGATAAAGGAAAACACAGAAATTTGATGGGATGGGTACTTACTATATTGATATTAGGATTGGAGAGAAAACTTTCTTCTTAAGGGATTTGGATGGAGAATTACTTGAATTTCCTATCAATGGAAGGCATCTCAATAATTTTCTAGATTAAATATGTTCCTTTGTATTATTGTATAGTGTACAAGATTTTCCTTGTTTTTGTCATTTTTTCTCACTCATGTCGGTTTGTATTATTATAACCAGTGTTTTTGTTATATGAATCCTTACCCAATGGATAATCTGTATATCACCCATGATTTTTCCGTGGTCCTTTGACACTTATTGGGGGCATCCAACCCTAAGAAAGAGACAACATTGGTTCCCGATTTCATTATATTAAATTCTTGTCACATTTTGTGAATTTTCAAGAGTTTGTTGAAGTAATTACATCTTTTTATCATTATACATCTATTATGTGAGTTTTTAATGGATCTTTGATCTTTAATGTTGTGATTGTATTATGGTTCAACCCTATAATGTGGATTTATACTTACATCTTAATGTTTCCTTTGATTTTGATGTTTTGACAAAGTTGCAGGTTTAATGGTGTAAGGAACATGTTTTGAACCTTATTGTTTTTATTAAAAAAATTGAATTGGAGCTGCCCATGTGAAGGACTTGGTCTTTTTATAAGTTTGCAACTTTAAATTTGCAAATTACAAACTGCAAGCTCATCGTAGAGGCCCGTAAAGTGGAAGACTTGAGGTATCGAGGGAAAGTTGGATAATGGAACAACTTTGTATTTTTGCAAAGTTGCAAGTTATAAATACAAGTCTGAACCTCATGAAAGGAATATCCCAAGAATATTCCTCTACCTTTTTATTCTTTAAGAAAAGGTCAAAGTTGATGTAAATTGTAAGTTGCAAGTTCTTCCATGAGCTTCAAAATGGAATATTCGATGAATCTGAAGACCGTAGAGAGAGAATGCAACTTTGCAGTTTTAAAGGATTGCAACTTTGCTTTTTAACAAGTTTGAAAACTAAACTTTCTTCCACGAATCCCGATAAGAGGGACACATGTTAATGTCTCGAAACTCTAGAGAGAGAAATCAGCTTCGCATTTTCCGTGTTTGTAACTTTGCATTCTTGCAAGTTTATAAATTGTTTGTGAACCTCGAAGAATAAGAAAGGTGACTAAGAAAAAGTAAAATCTCATGTAGAAGCCACACCGGCGGAATGTGAAGCTTGAGCCAATGAGACAAAGACAAATAATTTAAGTAAAAATCAAATGTGGCTCTTTTGGAGTCATCCAAAGGTGGATCCACTTGTAGAGATGGAATTAAAAATTGAAAATTAAAACATCAAAACCACGAATGTAAGAGCCATTAAAGTAGGTACCACCATTAATGAAACCATGTGAGAAACAATATATGGTTGGAATATGTGAAAAGCTACCAATTTGCCTCCAAATTTTTGAGTTTACAAAGATATTTCGAATCCCTCGCATAAGCAAAGATAGAGTTTGTATATTTGATTCGTTTGAAGGTTATGTTAAGATTTGGAGGTGTTCTTATTGGTATTCTTAATCTAACGAGTCACATAGAGGTGTTAACACGGGTAAATGTTTTTCCAAGACCTTTGAATGATTTGAAGTGTCGAAGTGTAATAATTGCTATTATAGGAGGTTTCTAGTGTGATTTAAGTGTCAAAATTCTTTCTAGTAATCGTCTTAAAATCCTCTACAAAATGAAGATTCACTTGTCACGAGTTCAAATTACCTCCCATCTTACCTCGGACTTGGATAAAGCCATGAATACAAAACTAGGTAATGCAAATTTAACTGATTTATTGCAAAGGTTGAATATGGTAGATAGAAACGAAACCATGAGAAATATTTATTGGAGTGGTCTTTCCTTGGCTGTTGGGTTTTCCCCATTTGCCATGTATCTGGAGTTGGTATCAATTTATGCTCAAAATTACAACCCAAAAAAAGTAGAAGTTAGGGATGGGAGTCATGTGTTGGTCTTGTCCTTGACCATTGACACCTTTGAAGAGTTTCTAAGCCTCCCCGATGTCCCAGAAGTTATAGATGTAACCATTAAAAATTTAGAAAGAGTATTGGAACACAAACAATGTAAATTGTTCCAAGATATTAAACAACAATTGGTTTGAAATGCCAAGAATCTCCGCCATCAAGATGCCTAAAAAGTTGAATCAGATTGATTTTATTGAATAGATTGGAGATATTATCATCTGTCTTGATATGGTTATGGGTAAAGAATCCACATATCCTTATCATAATTAGATGTTCAAGTTTATTCAGGCTATCCTTGTAGGAAAGATGCAAATTCAATGGGGTGAGATTATTAGCGATTGCATCCATCAAAAATTACTCATAATAGCGGTGTAGATAGAGGAGAGATCCACTGATAAATTAGATTTTTATATGACCTCCTACTTGGTCTACAATATTTTCCGCCATAGATCATTCCCTAGATTGGATAGAGAAAAGGATTTTGGAAATTTTAGGGTTTATGATGTGTACCCCCAATTAAACCTTAACAATTGCATTTATCATTTCATAAGGGTACATGATGCCTTCTTTTCTCCCCTCATGTGTTTGTTTAAGCCTGAATGGTAATGTAACAAAATATTTGCAAGGGCAAGTAAAGTGATCACTGAATTTGGATGTTACTTCATCCAATTCAAAATGTTTACTTACATAAGAGTAAGTGGTTTCCATGATGCTCTAGATGACACATGGGCCTTGTTGAGTTCTAAATGAAATTGGCAAAGCAGTCCATAAGTTGATTAAAAGGAAGCATAAGGCCAATATCAAGTTCCCTATTAGTATTGGGAGGTATTCATGTCCCTCCTTGGTCAAATCCAAACTCCTAGAAGCAAAGATGGGCATGATGACATTGCAAGAAGTTTACTCTTGGGCCCAATTATGATATCAGGTGGATAGTTCAAGGATATTTGGGGACTTCTCATGAACACGAGTCTCATTATGACGATTGTTAGATAGATTATAGAGATGGAGAGGTGAGATTCATAGATTATTCAAGGATGACCCTCACTCAAGTTGTGGACTACAGAATTTTGGTTATGCCTTAGGGACTTACAGATGAAAAGGACTTGGTAAGTAAGTACTATGTTGATAAGAAGATATCCTCACAACCTATCTTAAGTATTGATTGGAAAAAGATAGAAATTTTATCATTACATGAAAGAAAAAATCACATCATCAAAATAAATTTGGGCTAGGTAACCAAAAAGGGATATGATTTAACTCGCAAAATATAAAAGTTCCAAGGAGTACCGAGCAAGCAGTTGTTATAATAAAGGAGGTACTTCCTCTTTTAAAGAAAGGATTTGTACATTTACATCCCATAAAAGGAAAGTCCCCACATATTTCAATTAAGGGACCATTAACTTCAAAGGATATGGAGGAACTCAGTGCTGCCACAAGTAAAACAGAGACTTCTGTGTCAAAGTTGACACACATAACAAAGGAAATATTAAAGAAAACTATGCAAGATGCTCATGTCATTACAGCCACACCCCTTCAATCAGTCCAACATCCGACATTAGGGACTAGAGTGTATTTTGCAAAAGAATCTACCCAAGTTGATGTGCATGTTTCTTTCTCAAAGGGGCCATCTAGCAAGGTGAAACATAAGGGAAGAAGTGTTCATCCAACTAAACCAAGTGATGAGTCTAGTATTGGAAACTATCCCTGAGAAGGATGAAGATGAGAATTTTAGTTAGCATTTTGTGAGAACCAAGAGGACAAAGGTGGGAACACCTACAAAGAGAGAAATCCATAGAAACAACATTTGACGGAGTGATTTCACAAAGTTGAAATATCCACTTCAACCCCTCAATTACTACATGTAGTTATTACTACCCCACCTCTCAGTGCAACAAGAAGTTCCTGCCCATGCACCTATTAAACAAGTTAAAATGTAAGAGGACCACCAAGCTAAAGGGTAGTAAATGTTAGACCCGTCACATGAGCAATTGTTCACTTATTTGTTACATGTCCTAGGTCAAGATGTTGGAGGTGATCTTCACCAAGATAATGTTTAAAATACACCAATTCGAGAGAAGGAAAGAGGTCAAGTATCCCAAGAGAAATCCATCACAAAGAAATTGTAAGTGGCGAGGTAGAGAATTCCACTAAAAAGTTATGATGAGTGAGATAGAGCAACCACATGTTGAAGAGGTTCCATCGGTTGAAGTTGAGCAACCAAAACCATGAGTCCTATTCAATCAACTCTAAATAAAGTGGATAGAGTGATTACAACTCGTGAAGTTGTCGAAGTAGAGGCTCAAAATCAAAATGAGGCATAGGGTGAGCTAGTCAAGGAGCCTTCTCCATCCATGAGAAGAAGAGGTTTACGCTACAAAGTCTACAGATACAAGTACTCAACCATCTTCAACCATGAAGGAGGAAGAAGTGAAGGACAAAGAGGCAGAGGGAGAAGAAACACAAGGACATTCTACTGAACCTTTTGATATGCCAAAGATGTAGATTGATGACCCTATCCTCACACTCGTTGCATCTCATGAATTGGTGATCACATCAAGTGCCCCTAGCAATAAGAGCAAGGGAAAGGTAGTATGTAATTTGGAAGCTAGCTGGGAGTAGCCCTGCCAAATAAGAAAATAAAATTGCCAGCTTGAGGTAACTAACCTTCACAAGATTGTCCCCTTGTATCCATCAAGACCCCCAAAGAAAGTGAAAAATTTGTCAAGAAAAGTAGTTGGGGCTCGAGGAGAAAGGTTTTGGAGTTGGTCAGTCTCCAAGATAATGTATTAAGGGATGAAACTTCCCCTTCATATTATCATATTACTAGGATCCCACTAGGCAGGAAAACCATAAAGGGTTTAAAACATGATGTTACTATGTCAATGGTCTCTTCCAAAAATATAAGGACAAGGAAACTAAGGAGCAATTGAGAGATAAGGTTGATGCCTTATCAACCTTTGTGTAAAAATTGACACAAGATCCTTCAACCAGTCAAGAGAGAGTCCCAACCCTAATCCCAAAAACAAGAAAGAATGTCGAAGACTTAAGCTATATAGGTGGGAGTCAAAAAAGTAATGGGAAAGTGTATTATTCAAAAAGGTTAGAAGGCTATCAAAGACATTATTGAATTTCATAATTATGTCTCCGAGTGGATAGAAGTAAACAAGATCTTAATTGACAAGTCTCAAACATATGTTGATATGTGTAGTGGCATGTTGCCCAAGTGGAGGCTATTGTTAACCTAGGGGAAGATGTTGTGGAGAAGGAAGGAATAATCCCCTCACATTGTAAAGGAAGACAATATGAATACTTGGATACCATAAAATTGAGGGTAGAGACCTTAGAAGAATGCATAGCAAGCTCCAAAGCATCCAAAGTAGGTGGTTCACGAGCTCGGGCCCTAGTCGATTGATGCTCACTCCACGTCTTAACATCCTACACACATGGGAACGAAAAATTTTAGGTTTAGAAAAAAAAATTTATTTTATGGGTGTTTAATTAATCTAATATAATAATTAATTTTTTAGCTGATTCTAGAGCACCCGATGTTGAACCCGAGATCCGATACCAAATGTCATGCCCATGATTTTATGTCACCCTAGAGATACCCTTGTAATGTGAGCATTGTTCATCGCTTTTACTTCCGTTGAATGTGATGAAATCTCTGTATGTTGGGGAATAAGTAGGAATCATCCAAATTTGTGCTTGAACACTAGATGAATGTTTTCAGTGATGCAATTTTTAGGCACTTTTGTTGTTTTGGTTATTTTTCTCAACTTGCTACTTTTTGCTAAAAACTCCTTCTAAGGGTCCCGTTTGACCTCTAAACATGCGTGAGATCCTTCTCATATCGTCTCAATGTTATATAAAGAATTAATCAATCTCTTTTCTATGGATGGATTTTGAAATGTATGGCATTTTTCTCTCTCCTCCCTCTTCTCTCTCTAGAAATGACTATGATACTTTGGTTGATTTGAAAACGTAAATGAATTGGAAAATGTAAATTGGTTTAAAATGAAATGAAAATGGACATGAAAAGAAGGGTTACAATTTTGTGAATGAAAGATAAAATGCTCTTAACATTCTCTCTCATCCTTACTCTCTCTCTTGAACCAAAAATGTAAAGTGTAAATGAATGTGAAAGTGTGACTGCATGAGAAATGAAGTCTCTCTTCTTCCCTCTCCTTATCTCTACTTCTCTCTACTCTTTATTTGAAATTGTTCGAAACGATGAATGTGTGGATTTATGCTCGAGTGTAGGGGATTTCCATACCAGTTCTAGGACTAACCTTGCGGTGGTTATAGGTACCTAGACAATAGGAGAAGTACAATGACACTTGTGTCTTTTATTAGCATGTTATATGAAAGCAATGTAATTTTATAGAATATATCAGCAATATTGTTATGAATGAAATGCATTATTATAGTGTTTCCATGATGTACACCATATTGTTGCATGTTGATGAAATGTACTATTTCTTATGTAGTTATACCTTGCATGTTTGACTAATCCCACACTTGGTCGTATTTCATTATATTTGGTTAGGTAAATGAAGTTGATTGTATCATGTTGCATTATAAAATGATGTAAGAGGATCCCTTTTATTATATCTGAATCATCATCAAGAGAATGAAATTGAAATCATGTTATTTAAAATTGTTTGTACCATCGTAATTTTGGATGTGATTGTACCAAGTAAAGTTGATGGTAGTATTATGAAAATGGTGTAATTATTTTATCTTCTAGTAATTGTATTGACTGTGAAATCTCTTATCCTTTAAGAAAATACAACTTGCATGTGTGTGTTTCAATTTTGGGCGGAAAGCGTCAACCAACTTATAGTTTGAATTATCAACCCTTGTTGTATGGAACGACCCTTGAGATTAACCTCGTGCCTTGTTTCTTTAGTGTAACCGAACACCTCTTGGGACATCACTACACCTTTGGAATGGAAGTGGTTTCCTTAGCCTCTTATTATAGGGACACCTTCGAGTTTTGGGGTCTTGGGGGAATTAAGTTGTTGAATGCTAGCTATGTCCTGTAGTAGGGCATAGATATTTTGGGGGTAATTGGGAATAAAATTCTCAAACTAATCCTAAGACCCTTTTGAGGATAATTTGTAGAAATGTTTTGGTATCTATACCTTAGCAGATGAGTTTGTTAACGATAGGATGTTGGCCCATTGAAAGGTGAAAATTGTGACTTGTTCCCTACTCCTTGCTAAGTCTCCATTTCTGACATGAAGATATTATGAGATATCTCCTTCGAGAACATGATAGTCTAAAACATTAACTTTTGACTTGAACACTAACCATAGATGACTCTTTTGTATCTTATAAATTCTTCCAAACATCTCTATCTCCAAGATGTACCGCAGGCATAAGATTAGCTTAAGTTTCTCCTCTTATCATCTTGTGATCTTTTCCCTTGCAATGAATGCTTGTAAAATGATGAGTAACCATGCTCTTTAAGAAACAAACCCATAGTCTTAGGAGTGTTGGGTGACGTATATGTGTTCAAAATGTTAGAACTAACTTTGGGTTTTGCAAATTAATGGCAATTGAAATATGAAACAATTAGTGTACACTTTTATAAGATATTCGTAAAAAGGCGCTTTTCATAAAGGGAGTTTGTAACTTTATTTTGTTTGGAGAATGTACCCCTATGATGTCGGGCTATGAATTATAAGTACCACAAAGTTTATTTTTAAGCCTATTAAATCTTTCTTGTGATATGAAGGTAAATGTGTTTTCTCCCTCTCAAAACAAATCTTTGAGAAGACATAATTTCTAATTTTTGGGAATCAAAACTTAATGTGTAAATGTTAAGAAACTTCTAGTAATCAATCAGGTTACATGATGTGTTCACAATTATACAAACAAACTAAATTGGATGAAACCAATATAAGCTAAGTGATAAGCAAACCAAAAGGAATGTGGTCTCCAAGAAGGAAAATGCTCGCTTTTACAATAAGTACTCCCTATTGCATTAAGGTTAAATAACGAAATATGAATATAATAAAGATGTAACCTACAAAATGTGGTAATGTGGAAGGTGGCCGTGGGTGATGTGCAATTCTTGGTTGGGTCATGGTTGTGTACCCGTTTGTTAGAGACTGTGTCTTTGTACTTTGTTTTGCCTTGTCTTGTTATTGTCTAATATGCATGTTGTATGGGTGGGTTCGTGTTTGTGCTAGTGTCACATGTTGTGTGGAGTTTGGTGAGTTATCCATGTATTATCTAGTGACAAGTAATAAGAGTCAAAAAAAATTCTTGGTATATTTTGACCTTATGTTTGGGTCCCACATGGGTGGGCGCTACAATTTGGTATCAGAGAGAAGGTTCACACTCTCAAACCTCTGGGACATTTCAGTGTTGTGATGGACTATGCATGATGGTGGAGGAGTTGGAAGAGTAATGTGTTAATTTGTTGTGATGTGACAAACTTGGTACTTGTGATAATGTGAATGCACTGTGCATACCACTTGGTGTGGGCTTGTAATGATGTTGATGTGATTCCTGATGAGAGTTCACTCTCTCTCTCTCTCTCTTGTATATTCAATGTGAATTTCAAGTGTGTTACCACCTTTTTGTGTAAAAGAAATGTCATTGTGGACTGCAATGTGTTGTAATGTTTCATTATCCTGTGATCTTGTATATGGGTACTAATGCGTTGTATGACAAAAGTGCTTCATCGTGAAATTTGTCTTATCATGTTTTCACCATGTTGTGATGTATCATAATGTTACCTTTCAAGTGATGTTTTAATGGTGTATATGTTGTGATGTTAGTGATTATATTCTTCATACATGGTACTCATATGATACGTGATATGTTCATGTTGAGAATTGGAAAAGGATGGTGATTTTATGACCCCCCAATGCATTATACTCGCACCCTTAGTGCATTATGTGGAAGTGTGCATGTTGTAAGTTATGAAATTATTATTCTATTATACCTCGTATATTTTACCATGCGTAAGACGTTATGGCCATTGTGCATATGTCTCATTGTGCTAGTAATGTAGTTATGTGTATGTTGTGTACCATGCACAAACTGACCCTAAGGGAAGCTAATCAATAAAAGTGTATGTGTGGGGTGAGAAATGTGCACTGTTGACCATTTGACTCGAGTTAAGTATGACCCAGGAAGTGGAGTCTAACATAGACTAAAAATCCATTTATATTCGTTTGGTATGCATGGCTTTACTTCGTGGGAGCCATGCATAATGTGTTGCATGAACACCTTAAGGTTAGTAAATGACAACCTATATATAAGTAGTTGTCTTATAGACAACCTTGTGTGATTATGACTGTGTTGAGCCTTGTGGGAGTTTGGAGGTGATGATTCCGATAGAGATTATGGCAATACATGATTTTGATCAATTATTACTTATATATTTATGAGCTGAGACTCAATATCTAAGTGCTAACAACTTGATGAGTACCCCTTTGGTGGCCGCGGAATCGCCACGTACTGATCGTAATGTGATCTTTTTATGTTTGTGTTTTATTAGAAAATTGATCATTTTACGTTAAAAATCGAAAAATTTCTTGATTGATGTATTCCTAATTTTGGGCATTTAACTTGATTTTGAGCTAACAAGAGGCTTTTACATTTCTACGGTTGTTTAGCCATTTATTTTGCTTAGTTTGAAACTTGCTTTTAGAGCTTAAATTTTTCTAGCCTAGCCCAAGGCTTGATATTTTTGTTGCCACTTGGCATTTGAATCTAGTTGATATGTTGATTCTAATGTTGTTATGTGTTGGAATAGGGTCATGGGATTCACCATGGAGTAATTGAACCTATGGACCCACTTCGTTGTATGAGGATACGCCCCCGAGGGTCATAGGGGTGTGTAGTATTGAACTACATGTTAATATACCACTTGAGTGGAGGTGATGGGGCTCTATGTGCCTAAGGCCATGGGGTGACCCGACCTCAATAAATGGAGAGATAAGGTAATGATAACTCTTGGTAAGTGACCCGATATGGAGAAATAAGGAGATGGGGCTCTATGGTGAGTGACCCAACATGAAGAAATAAGGTGACATGGCTCTATGGTGAGTGACCCAACATGAAGAAATAAGGTGACAAGGCTCTATGGTGAGTTACCCGGTTTGGTTTTGTCACTTTGTGATTCTTTCTCTATTGGGAGGCATATGGAGTGGTTTGGAAATGTATTATTCTTATCTTGATACTATGTTTCATTGTGTAAAAATATAAATTCTCCCTTAGTGACATCTTATCATTTGTCATTCTTTCTTATCAAGTAATTAAACCTGTATTGTTAAACATGACAAAACTTGTTGAAACTTTCACACAAGACCATACCATGAGAGCAAAAGTATGAAAATTACCTTGTGTAAAACAATCCTAAAAGGAAATGCTTGTAGCCGATCATTCTTACCTTGTCTTGCAAGATGAAAATAACCTCCTATACTTGAAAACCACTGACTAATCTTTGTGATGGAAAAGATTCTTGTCATGTTAAAAAATGGAAATAACCGTATATCATACTCCTTGCTTCTTAGTTTTTGAATATGCCTTTTCTCTCCTTTATGTATCACCACATGTGCAAAATAAACTATCACCTCCGACCCTTCAACCAATTGAAAACAATGAAAATTTGTTGGCTTATGATATTTGATTATTTTGGTGTATGACGATGACTTTTGTTGTTCATGATATTGGGAGGTGGTGGATCGTGTTTGGTACCTTGGGAGATGTTATTACTTGATATTGCTTGGATCATGGATCCCATTTGGGAGTATTGATGTTGATATGCCTTATTGTGGTGTTTATGTGGATCAATGAGTTACTCATGTGAGTCTTGTTATGCATTATTATGTTGAGGCTTGACGCTCCTCTTTGTTGGTATGTACTATTGATCTTACCCTTGGCACCGCGTGGTTGCAATCGTAGTTTGAGTCATGTGATACCAGCTTGCATGGGTTTTAGCATGATGCTTCATTGTTTGTTAGTCACATTATGTGATGGATCTATGTCTGGGGCATAATTGTTGGAAATTTTATGTTTTGTGGACTTCATGTCTCCTTCCATGGTGGGGTTAGAGGTCTTGTAATGTGGTTCAATCAAAAATGTGTTAAAATTATGTTATGTGGTTATTAGTATTGTGCTTGGGACCTTGTGCGACATTGTGATGTCAATTGTTTTGGGTAACCTACCGTAAAATTTGAAAGTTAAAATCCTTAACAAGTGATAACATTACGAACACTGAACAAGTGAAGCTCGACATTTGACACAACTAATATATGGTGAATTCCTTGTGAGAAACCACTTGTGAATGTGTTTGGAAACGACTATCGAATTTGGATCTGAATCCACTATGGATTTGAACTGTTGGATTAAGAGGTTTCATAAGCCTTGAAACTAGGAACATGTATTAAGGAAAATATATTTTGAGTAATAAAGTAATGAGTAATGCCAATCTTCACAGAACATAAGAAAAATGAGAAAATTTTAAAATATGCTTAACTTGCTAGTGGTTGCGTATTAAGAAACACACCTTTTTCTTTTGCTAATCAGAAACTGTCGTGGTCGATTTTCCGTGCTTACTCAATCCTCTTAGTGCATGGAGTGTGTCGCATCATGGACGATGCTTTTGTAAGGGGAGGGAGATGTAGTGCCCCTCCCATTACCACATCTTGATCATAGTTGCATGGGCTTAAGTTAGCCTTGTTTTGAGTGAGTTCATTCTTCTAGTGTTATGCCGACATTATGAATAATTCGTAAAATGATAGTTTTTAAATTAAACATATTTGCATCAATAATATAATAAGGGCAGTTTTGAAGTGTCCTTTCTTAGACTAACCTTTTGGAACCCTAGGATCGTCTTCATGTCGTCGACTGGTGAGGTGAAGTCTTCCTTCTCACGACTCATGTAAGTTGGGATCATTCGCAAGCCTCGAGTTTGAAATATTTATAATTTTCTTTATAATGTTAAAAAAACGTCGATCTAACTCAATTGTATTTTATTATCAATAAATGAATCCGCTCAATTTTCAATTGGAAGTTATTTCGTGGCAAGTGGCATGTCAGGCAACGATTGAGGTTTTGCTTAAATCAAATTTAAATAATTTTATCCAAAATCTCTCCAAATTTATTTTGGAGCTTGAGCCAAACCTCATTTCAAGGGGAATTAATGTAAATTCTTGGGTACTATATTTTTGGTTGTCATGAAGGAATTAATGAACTTTTGGTTTTTTGTGTGTTGCGTATGTGAGAGGAATTTTGGAAAATTCTGGTTAGACGAATGTTTTAATGAATTTTTCTAGGCATGCAAATTGGTTGAAGATTGCCCAAATGTGGTCGTTTGGGCTGTGTTTTGGATGCCATGGAGGTGTGAATTGCTTGCATAAGGGTTTAGTTAGAGGCCAAGACGAACTCCACAATTTTTCCAACATCCTCCCCAAGCATATGCCAACACAAGAGATTTTTAACAGGGTGTGTCATCCATCCTAGCATAACCAGAAGTGGATTTTTTGTCTTGTCTGGGCTGTGAATGTTTGTTGAACGCGTAGGCATGATATGGGGGCATACTCAAGGCACAAACTTTCAGCAAAATAACTTTACGGCCATGGATGATTTATTTAATCTGAGTCGCCACTGAGAGGTTTGATTCTACCCAGCGCAAGGCGTGGCAACTGGTGGATAAAATGTCTGATATCTTGTGGTTGCATGGACTGGTTGGATTATTGGGAGTGCAAAATTGGTTTCTTTTTTAAGAATGTCTTCTTTTTTTTGTTTCTACAAGCTTTTTGTTAGGTGTAAATAGGTCTTTCCTCTCCGCCAATGTTCTCCTTCCTACGCCAATGAGAGGTTTGTGCAAGCCTTTGACGTCCATCAAAGCATAGAGGGAAAAATATTCTTTGTTGGAGGCTACTACGCTGCCCAATTTGGCAAGTATGTAGAATGCAAGAGCATAGACTTGGCACATGAATTGTTTGACACTATGCCCGGTTATTGGGGATCATGAAATTGCAAAGGTCTTGGATGTGCGCACTTAAGTACCAAAAAGGCTCTATAAAATTTTAAGTAGATGTTTTAAAGGAAAAGGCAGAGGAGTATGTAGATGATATCGATTCAAAGATTGAAGGGATGTTATCTTTGGAAGGCATATACACCTCAGGAGCTACAAATATCAATAAGCTTGTTGAAATTCTTAAACAACGCATTACATGAGAGTCTAAGCTTCCCAATGTTTTTTTATTTTTCTTTTATTCAAAGGTTCATTCATTTAGAAAGGTTCATTAATAAATTGGTCAAGAGAGCTAAAAAGAGGAAAGTTATTTCCAATGAGCTTGATAGCATTTGCTCCAAGCAGAAATAGTATTTTTATATCATGTTGGGCCAAAAGAAGATCCAATTTTGGAAATGTTCAAGAAGTTTGATGCATATAGGAAAAAACTTGAAGAAGAACTAAAGGAAAACCAAATAGATCTCGGTCCATCTCCTTAGCATTCTTTATTCTATATATTCTTTTTGTAAAGGATTAAATAATTTGATTGTAATGCATAACCAACTCTTTCCTGAAGTGTACTAAGAATGATGACAGTTATAGAAGAAGACAAGTTTGTTGGCGAAGGAAATAATATTCGCCATTCTTTCGCAGGTTTCATCATGAGACAAAATAGTTCCAACTAAGCACATCACGTTGGCATCTTTTCCAATTTGGTTGCATTTTTCATTTGAACTACAAAGCAGACCACTCGATCCATGTGTGTCTTGCTTTCAACGCTTCATGAGACATCTAGGGAATTCCTTTTGAAATTTTTTTGTATAAAAGTGAAGGCTTGTCTTCACTTTTAGGTGCTTCTAATTTTGGGGTTTAACTACGGTGATTGCATTTGTCCAGTCATTAGTAGGCATTGAGAGCATTTCACATGTCTCCCTTGTCAATTGAACACGCGGCCATTTCACCATGGATAAGTCTATTATTTTCGAGTGTAAATAGAGATGGAATCAAGAAATATATTCCTTTCATTTGTAATCTTGTATCTGCTATGTGAATGAAATACAAAGAAACATGTTTTAGATCATTGTTTGGACTGATCATTGAATGAATATTGCTTTGTAGTGTTACTTTGCAATACTTATTTCAGTTATAAAATGTATTTATGCAATTACAATTTGAGAGTGAACATATCCTACTTTTTAAGGATGTCCCGAGTTTTATGGATTTGGTATAATGGATACATGAAGTTTTAATCACAAGTGTTTGTGTTAAAGTTTCAAAGATTATTTAGTAATGTTTACACAAATTGGGTATCAATAAATGCAAATAACCTTTGACAGGGTTTATCTTATTTTGATTTTGCACTCAAATGCTTTGTAAGATAACCAAGCTAAGATGGTGAATGTTGTTGTTTGTTCCCATTAGATCATCATCCCTCTTTCATCTAATTTCTATTGTACCATCATGTTATACCTTTGTAGACTACATTATCCTCACATATCTAACATGTGTTTACATGCAAACCATGTCACTTTTGTACATTTTAAATGAGTTTTCCTTTGATCTTAAAGCATAGCATTCTGAATGTCATTTTGTTCCAAGTTGTTAACATTCTTTGAATGATGTTCATAATCATATCTCATATGTCTCTAGTAGCTTGTATTTGATACGCTAAGTATGTGCAGTGTTTGTGTGACAACTCCTTGAGTAAGCATTGCATTTATGGATATACTTTGTTTAGATTGATTTACCAATAATTACAGGAGATTGAATTATAATACTCACCTCCCCTCAAGCTACCACTCAGGTCCTCTCACCCTGGTTTAGACAAAGCCCAAAGAAGCGGAGATAGCCATATTCTTTGTATGTGGCTCTCACTCATTGCCAAGGGTTGGTCATTGAAAATGTTAGATCCAATCTTGGATATAAACGACATACTCTTACATCTATCATTCTTTTGCCGTTTGTTTCTAAATTGCAGCCAAGTCATTTGGGGTGTAAACCTGGGAACCACCACACCCAACACGAAAAGTCACACAAGGTCGCCACAAACTTGACTTCCACAACACAATGAAAAGATTTCTATGAAGCTTTCTTGGGTTATAGGCCCATGGAGCTCACCCTTAGACAAACAAGAGGATGGGGGAATGGTCACTTGCATGGTCAAGGGATCTCAACAAAATCGTATCATATACTTCCAACCGCATACTCCAACACTCACATTCATCCTCTGTCCATTTTAACCACCCCACAACCACATTCAACCATAACTCCATTTCTACGTAATGAAAAAGCACACCACCAAAGTAATTAATGGGGTGAAGTGGCATCAAGACTTGCCCATCAATCTCATTCCACACACAAGAACAAAACTCACCGCTCCCCTTCAAACTTTGACAACACAAGCCCAAACGTAGGCATTATAATAACATTTTTTTCTCACAAAATGTGCATACCAAAACAACAATTACAAGAAAGTAAAACCCCCAAAAAGGAACAAACAATAATATGGATAACATCAAAATCCACCAAATTTTTCTATTTAAACACCATAACACCATTTTCTAAAAGAGACACATTCTATACATGTTTAGGTTCATTCACCACAATTTTAAAATTACATTCAACTTTCATTCACATGTAGTAGGTGAAACCATTTTCAAGAAGAGAAACAAGACTCAAGCTCTTGCAAGACCACCTCACTTTCACCAAACTCTCTTAAGAAGACTTCCATGCACACCAAAACACTCAAATTCATAAACCCCCAACAAAGCATGGGTTTGCTCAATATGTAGAAAAACCCACCAAATCATATATTTGCCCCTTGGCACTCTATTTATCCAATTATTCAATAACCTTACATTTACAATTAAGGCTTCTACACATCACATGGAATCTTACAACTTCGTTCAACTACATTTACACATCACATGAGTTACAACTTCATTCACCACTACTTACACATTCTAAAAGAAAGTCTCTTATGCAAAATTAATTCCCTCTTACATCCCTCTTATCCTCGTTAATGGGGATCTTTGCAACCCAAAGAAGCCTTCCCATCATTGGAAAGCTCACCTAGTTTGTCCCCTATGACCAAAATAGCATCTTGCAACTTGGTGCTCCCTTTGCCCAAGGATTTAATAACCTCTTACATTCACTATTAATGCTTTTATGCACCACATGGACACTTGCAACTTTATTAACTACTACTTGCACATCACAACTTCCAATTTCATTTACTACTAACATATTTTACAAGTCAATATCTCTTACATAAAATTTATTCCATCTTATGACCCACTTATCAAGACTCATTAATGAGGCTCTATACAACCCAAACATGTCTTCCCACCATTAGAAAGTTAGCCTACCTTAACCCCTATGACCCAATAGAATCTTGTCATTTGGCACTCCCTTTGCCCAAGGATTCAATAGCCTCTTATATTTACAATTAATGCTCTTGCACATCACATGGACTCTTACTCTTACAACTTCAAAAGCTACTACATACATCTCGCATGACTTCAATTTCATTTACTACTTAGTATCCTAAAAGAAAATCAGCATCTCTAGAAAATCAATTCCGTCTTACATCCCACCTATGAAGAGGCATTGACGAGGTTCTATGAAAAAGCCTTCCCACCCTTGGAAAGATCACCTACCTTATTCCCTATGACCCACTAATACCTTGCCACTTGTCCTCCTTTGCCCAAGGATTCAATAACCTCTTACATTTACAACTACTGCTTTTACTCATCATATGAACCTTTACAACTACATTAACTAATACTTAAACATCATGACTTACAATTTCACATACTGCTTAAACATTCTACAAGAAAGTCAACCTCTTACACAAAATTAATTCTCTTACATCTCACTTATTAAGACTCATTAATGAGGTTCTGTACACCACCAAAAGAAAACCCTACCACCTTTGGAAAACTTGCCTACCCTATCCTTTGTGACCCTTGGGACCTAGAGAACACCTAAGAAGAGTTGTACTTGCCCTACGCACCCTCTTAAAGTAGCCGTATAGCCCAGATCCGAATTTCACGCTTAACATTGACTTGTGGGTCAACACACCCCACAAATTCAATAGACCCTTCGAGAGTGTTGGGGTAAAGTTATAATCTAAGGGGAGCAACCATTAAGACATTAAAAAGTGTGTTTACCAGTCCCAAGGTCACAAAACAACACTTACAATCTGATGATAACCGAACCACATACTAGTACATTCACAAAATTTAATATATTATACCACCAAAACCACACTTACACAACCATACACACTTACCAATAAGACATCACATTTACAAAGTGAGAACAAGGGTGACATGCAACCAATTCATATAGGAATTGGCTGGCTCCCATGATTATGTGTATTTGTTCCCTCAACCCTTGGCCACTTGTATTTGATGCACACATCAAATACATCAAAGATAAAATCTCTAACTATGAATCATAATAACATGCAAGCATGTCATCAACAAGATAAACAATTCCATACAAGTGTCTACCACACAATAAGCACAACAACAAAATCAACATAATGTGCAAGTCCATCATACAACTATAATTTGTTGTCTCAATAAGCTACATCATGTGAATCGATACATCATAATCAAATGTGATCTCGAATAGCAAAATGAATGGTATAGTTACAAGCCGCTATATATCTCTAACCATGTAAAATATAACTGATCGTGATAGTCAAATATGATACTATGAACCAAAGTACAATCCAGGCTCCATGTGCTGCAATATGATACAATATTGTTTAATATGATGCTTAGACAAAAAAACCCCGGAGTAACCATGGAAACAAAATCAGGGACTCACAATCAAAGTTAAATGCAACATTCAGTCTTATAGCAAAGGCTCTCTAAGCCTAACAATTGGTGATATCATACATTGGGCGTCCTAGTCCCTTTCTAAAGACAGCACTAGTTTTATTCTTATCATCTTCCAATATACAGAATAATCCCGCATCAACTGATTACAAGTACACTGCCCTCAGACCAAAAATTCTTACAATCTAGGGAATAAACTGAAACCAAACACGGAAAAATTAAAGCTACAGAGTCTTTAAATCAGACCTCTCAGTCACTGAGGAAAAGTACTAACATACATTAAGGCACCTGAGGTAAAAAAAAAGAAAGAAATCCAAATCAAATATGAAACTATTCTAGGCCTCATCTCCATCTTCATTTTCATCTTCTTCCTCCGATGCTTCCTGCAACCACTGCAATGGAAAGAAAAATAAGATTAATAAAGGTGGAATCAAATTTCAACATTATTTTCAGCAGCTTAAAATATATCCTCACAAATAGATCAACTTCAAAACCAACATAAAGAGCAGCTTAACTAAGGTTAAATCAGGCAACAATCAACTTTGTAAAACTAGTTTGAAAATAGAAACTTAGCCATATTTTGCTTAAACAAACTTTATTGACTTTTCATAAGACCTAAGATCCGCCACCTAAGTTCATCTAATCACACAAGCGACCAAAGCATAACCCTGATTTCCACTTTCCGGTGAAGTATTTTTCATTTGTGGAGTTACCCAAAATATGCAATAGCAAATTTTTATAAGGATTTGGTAATTTAAATTAAAATAATAAATAAAGAATTCAAAAAATACAAAAATACCAATAACATCAAAAATCTAACCTCAAACATATCTGTTTATCAATTTTTAGATGACTACTCTCAAATATGCCAGAAAGGACATGCTCATCCATTGCTCAAACCCGGAAAAAGTGCAAACCGGGTTTACGTTGTCATGTCTTGTGTATGGATGACAAAGGTCGGAGCTGGTTGGGAGCACATGTGAATGCACCCCAACATGCACAACATGTTTTGAGTCCGAAGCTCGAAACTAACACAGAAGTTCTAAAATATTTAAAAACCTCAAACGTTCAACAGCAGCTGTAAGAGAAAATGCGAAACATCAAGCACATTATATGCCCAATGATATGCAAAGTTTCATAGCAAATAGATCAAGGGATTCACATTCAAGGATTTAAACTTCTAGATAGTTGTCATCAACAATGGGTGTCAGTTTTAATCATTACTTAGCAAAGTATTCTAGATAGAGTGTGGATGCTTATATGCCCAATGAAGATAGATGAAATGTCTATCCCTTCTGACAACTCTATTTCATGTGTTCTCAACAAACTTTCTCACGACTCTACATAGTCCAATGTTCTTCCACTTAAGTTTATCATATGTTTTTCGTAGGAACCACTATTTGTGCAAGTGTACGAGCACTATGTCTCCAACCTCAAACTCCATGTAACTCTTCCTCAAGTCTACACGCTCTTTGTATTGGGAATTGCTCCACTCCAACTGTTTGCACACTTGCTTGTGCAGGTTGTTCGTGTATTGCACAAAGTCCTCGGCTTTTGTGTGTCTTTCTTCTTCTCACAATAACTCTCGCAACTCCTCACAAACCCACCCCATACACAATTTGGAAAGATGACTTCCCAATGCTTGGATTTACAAATTTGTTACACAAACTCCACCAGCTCAAGAACTGAATCCCAAGATTTTCCCTTCTCCCCTCCCAAACATCATAGCAAATTACCAAGGCTCATGTTGAAAAACTTTGTTTGGTCATTTGTCTGTGGGTGATACGCAAAGCTATACTACAACCTCGTGTTAAATTTCTTCCACAACGTGCACCAAAAGTGTCCCAAAAACTTGGTATCTCTATCAGATACAATGGCGCATGAAATATATGCAGTCTCACAACTTCCCTACAACGCAAGTTAGCTATATGTGTAGCATCATTAATCTTCTTACAAGAAATAAAATGGGCCATTTCAAAGAATCTATCATCAGCAACAAAGATAGAATCATGAGCCTTCTACATTTGGAGCAATCCAAAAACAAAATCTATACTTGATATGCTCCCACGGTTTCTCGGATATTGGTAGTGGTGGGTATAACCTTGTCTTCCAACTCTTTCCCTTCACCAACTAATACTTTGCATCTTTGGACATATCTACGCATATTTGTAGCCATCGTGGCCCGTAATATCTCTCACCCAACTACGTCAAAGACTTACCCATTCCTAAGTGACTTGCTAATCCTCTCGTAGTGCTTCTTCTAGATCAAATTATCTCTCATCGATCCTTGCATGGCACACACAACTATGTGCCCTTGAACAACAACCCTTCCCGCAAGAAATAATTCAACCATGGTATGCATCAATGTTTGTTGGTTATGTGCATGCTTTCCACGCTTCTCTAAAATCTTCATACTCTCTTAGAGCACCATTTCTTTGAACCCGAGCACTCCCATTTCCATCTCACTCAATAAGGCATTCTTCTACTCAATGCATCTGCAACTATATTTGACCTTTTATTTTTGTGCTTCAAGACAAATGAGTATGTCTACAAGAATTCAACCCAATTCATGTGTCTTTGACTTAGTTTCCCCTGTGTAAATGAATTGCAATGTTTGGTGGTCGATATACAACACGAATTCTTTGGGCAATAAATAATGCATCCACTTCTCTAGAGCTTGCGCAATGGCACAAAACTCCTTATCGTAAGCCAAATATCTTATCCTTGCGTCATTCAATTTCGCACTAAAACATTTGATGGCTCTTCCTCTTCACTTATCTTAGCTCCAATGGTTACTCCATTTACTTCACAATCAATCTAAAATACCTTATTGAAATTAGATAAGGCCAACACTAGTTGCTTTGTGACCTTCTTTAGCTTTTAAAATGCATACTCTACATTCACGGTCCACGAAACTCCATGTCCTTCCGCATCACCTATTGATAGGTGCACAAATCTCATTGAATCCTCTAATGAACTTCATTCACAAATCCACTAAAGCTTTAGGCATCTCAGTAACATTCCTAGGTGACGGCCAATCCACTATAGCTTACACCTTCTCTAGATCCATCTTCAACCCTTCTTGAGATATCACAAATCCCAAGTACACCAACTCGCTCCGCATGAAACTGTGCTTCTTCATATTCATCAACAACTTCTCCTCATGCATGCACTCAAACACTTTCCGCAAATAGACCAAGAGCCCTTCATGTGTCTTGTTTAAATTGGTATGTCATCCAAATAAACTATGACAAACATACCCAAGAATGAATTCAACCCTTCGTTAATCAATCGCATGAATGTGCTCAATGTGATGATTAATCCAAATCGCATGACCAACCACTCATACAATCCATCTTGCGTCTTGAAAGAAGTATTCCACTCATCTCCTTCTTTGATCTCAATCTAATGATACCCACTCTTTAGATCAATCTTTGTGAAATATTTTGCTCCACTCAAACAATCCATCAAACCATTCATGTGTGGCAATGGAAACTTGTACTTGATGGTAATCTTGTTGATGGCTCTGGAATCAGTGTTCATCCTCCACTTTCCTCCTTTCTTTGGTGTCAAGACTGCAGTACTATGCACCGGCTCGAGGATTCTCTAGACAACCTCTAGTCGAGCAACTCTTGCATTTTCCTTCTCATTTCCTCATACTCCATTAGGTATCATCCTATATGCAGCCTTGTTTGGTAAACTAGCCCTCGGAATCAAGTCCATCTAATGGTTAATACTACACGTAGGTGGTAAGTCATCCAAAATATTCTCTTACATAATAGCCGTGAATTCACCTAGCATCTCCTTCAATACTTGGGGGCTTTCCGCTGTTTGTGCGGCTTCACTTTGTCCTATTTTATGCGCAAGCCTCAAAATGAATGCAAAAATTCACCATCCCTCTTCATTGTGTTGAGGAACTCCTTTCCTAAAACCAACAACACCTACGGTTTCCTTTCCACCTCCACAATCGCATTCTTTAAAGGATTTAGTGTGTATTTTCATCCGTCTTCCACCAATGTGTACGTATTTGCACAGCCATCATGTACTTCCTTTCTGAAATATTGCCAAGGTTGTCCATGTAACATATGGCATACGTCCATGGGCATTACATAGCACAAGACTTTGTCTTCATATGCACCAATCTTAACATGCATTATGCATTGCCATCATGTACTTCCCTTCTCAAATATTGCCAAGGCTGTCCACGTAAGACATGGCATACATCCATGGGCATTACATAGCACAAGACTTCATCTTCATACGCACCAAGCTTAACATGCATTATGCATTGCTCATTTACAAGCAATTGATGCCCCTTCAACAATCAAGACACCTTATATGAGTTTGGGTGTGCAATCTTCTTTAGACTAAGCTTCTCAACCATTTCAATAGAAACAAGATTATCAATACTACCACTATTAGTTATAACTTTGCGCCACTTGCCTTTTGATTTGTATACAGTCCTAAGAAGATTTTGCTATGCCACTATTAGTCACATTGCTTTCCGCATTTGCATGCTAAACGACATGGTTGTTAGCACCATTCCTCCTTCCTTGCTATTACTTTTGTGTGGCTTGTGGACACTCGAATGCACAATGTCGAATCTCTCCACAACGAAAACAGGTTCTGCCCAATCCTCTACCTCTTCCACATCCTCTTCCTCTAAAAATCTACCTTCATTTCTATATGTATGATTATCTCATGCAAGGTATTCATCTCGCCCTCGTACACACAATTTTGTGCATCATTACATGAGCTTCCTCCTCTGCACTAGAATTTCCCCTTTCCCTATGTACAACTTTGTTGCCTTTGGGACAACAACGCTTTCAACGCAAACTAGGATAAACATGACGAAGACCCTTAGCCCATTTTGTCTTCCCGACGGCTAAGGAAAAATTTAAAGGGGAGACTTAAGTTATAATATTTTATTATAAAGTGCAAAAATAAAATAAAACATTATAAAAAGCACTTATAATAAATTATTATGGACTTAATGACAACTTAAAAATAGAAAAGGAAAACAAAAGCAAAAAGGCATTTAACCAAAAATGAATTATTCAAGGAAAATGCGACTTGCATAAGGAAAGTTGGAGGGAAAAAAGCATTTAATGAGGGAAAAGTTGATTGGTCATCAAGGGTGGCCATTTTGGGTCACAAGTACTATATAGGCAAGTCGACTTGCCTTAGGAAGATGCATTTGATTATTCTCTCTCTTTTTTGTTTGAAGCTCATTATTTCTAAAGACGAAACCCTTTAGAAATACTCTCTTGAGGACGAAAACCCTCCAAGAGATCAAGGGGATTCTCCACCATTGGGGTTTCCATTGTGCTTCATTGGATTAGCAATTATTTTCAGAGTATTTCCAGCAGTTGAAGGCAAAGAAGTTGCAGATTTTTGGCAAGGGTTTGAAGAGAAATTTGTTATCTTTTTTCTATAACCTTCTTCCATGTGGAGTGAACCACTTCTAGTGCATATCTGATGTATTTGAAGGTATTTCTAATCTGATTTGGAGTGTGGATCATAGATCTGATTTTTATAAATCAAATCAGCTGGTTTTCAGAATTTTGGGTGTTAATAAGGTACCATTTTTATCCACTTTTATGGGCAGCCAGTCTGCAGATTTAATAAATTATTTCAGCCTTGTTGTGCATCAAAAATCTGTATGTTCTTCCATATTTTGGCTATATAAATACAATGGGTCAGATCTGAGTTGAAATATTTTAATATAAGTGCTGATTTGTTTGGGGTTTCCTCTTCACCTTAGTCACATTTTTCAAGTGTAAATCTGATCCGCATTAATAATATTTGCCATATCTTTTATAAATTTGCTTGTGGTGATTGGGAGTGCCTAAAATCCCTTTGGGGTTGGAAAGGGTCCTTCTCGAGACATTACATCTAATCATAACAAGTTCATCTTGAATAGAAATGCGTAACACAATTAACTTTACTTGAAAACTTCTTTGTGTTATCCTTCGCATGTCCATCTTTGATGTTCAACCGATAGAACTCCTTCATGTACTTCTTCACACAACTTTTTCTAACACAGATTTTGTAATTGTTTGAGAAAATGGGATTGGTAATCCAGAAGCATGAAGTTAGGCTTCAAATTTGTCACCATTCAATCCCACCACAAGTATGCATGTCCTTTCAACTTGGTACCGCAAATCTTAGCCTCTTGTTATCTTCCACACCGTCATACTTTTAGTATTTTTCCATTTTTGTGATCTAGTCAAACAGTTCTTTTGATTCCAAGTTTCCGAATAACTTAGAACTTCTATCTTCGGCTTGCTTCCAATCCTCATGATTGCATGCAAAAATTGGTCCTCTTGCTCCTCTACATGCTTAGCTTCAACATCCTATTACTCAAGTGCTCTTCCCATGGGCTCATCATCACTCGCATCTTCATCATCAACTCCTCTACATCGCACATCCCCCATCGCTTCCAAACGAGCTTGAACTCCTCTTATCATCTCTGCCAGCTTTGCTCTTCATTATCCACTCTTAGTGCCATCTCTACTTTCCTCAAAATAACTCAAAAACAAGAATATTAAACTACACCTTCTACCCAACTGTTCAAATGATGGAAGATGTCTGCAACAACTTTCTACCCACACATGCTAGTAGATGTCTAAACCAATCCCCTCAACAAGACTCCAAAATCCTTCTCTAATAGCATAAATGGTGTAGTCGTAGATAGATATCCCAATGAACGTTAGATCTCACCAAAGCAAGATCTCGGTGCAACTCTAATTAAGAAATAGCATCTACTAATATGAGGAAAAGATTACAGGACTCGAGGCACAATATCATTACACTCGATAATAGTCCTATGACAAGACTCTGCAAGAATTCTTCTAAGAATTCCAATCCTATCCCAAGCTTACAATCTCTACTAAGATTCTACAAAACCTCACTTAGCTCAATATCGCCCGATAAGACAAATATTTTCACTAAATAGATAGGTAGGTCATCCCTTACGAGTTCCCAACTCCTTCTATTTATAGAAAGTCATGGTGATTCAAGTGGGAGAACAAAGATGCCTTTTGCAAGTATAGACACCTTGCAGATATTTCCTTAAAATGCCTTTGATTGCCATTGATCTTCCCAACCAGTTTGGGGTAGCTTCTCTAAAAGTCTCCTCCATTCGACCAAGCTTTACCTAGTCATTCAAGATGTCTTTGTTCATGGAAAATAGACCAAGGCCCATGTATGCCCCCTTAAATGGTATCAATGTTGGTAGGTAATCCTATCAAGCGTGGATCTAATCGTGGCACCATCAATAATGTTTGGAGGCATTCGAATGTTGCATGGCATCCAAAATGTTGTGCAACGTCTACAAGGTTTGGGCAAGGCTTCAAGGTGTAAGAATTTGTGTTTTGAGGAAATGGTACAAGGTCTGGCAGCCTAGGTCAGTACGTGCATTCTGAAAAACTTTATCACGCCTTTGCGTAGTCAAGATAGTATTTTGCAATGTTGGCACAACTTAGATAGGCTTTTGCTGAAATGGCCAAGACCAACAGTGTTGCGCACGACATGCTTAGGGGTGGAGAGGCATTGTGCAAGTCTTTATTCAACTATTATAAATATTTTTGGGTGATGCATGATTGCTTGTGAACCTGGATGCTTCTACATCAAGAAGTAACCTCGTTAGACTCATCGAGACTTGAACTCCAAAGAACATTTGCTAGAAGGGAACAAACATACAATGGAGCCGAATGATGAAGAGGTCTTGGAGCTATAGTTGTGCTCCAAAGATGGGATGAAGTCCCTTAATGACGTGCTCCATTGGATGACAAAAGACTATTTAATATTCTAGTAGGATTGCAATAGTGTCGACATTATGGAGATAAAAGAAGGCCAAGGCTAGCAACGTGATGGCTAGAAGGAAATGTCGGTGACACCAAGTCCTTCTAAATTGTCAATGTCATAGTCTACTAACCACTCGAGTCTAAAGAGTACAATATCACGGATACACGCTTCAATGATAAGTTCAGCCACGAATTTAATGGTGTAACTAGAATGAGGTCAAAAGCGTCGACTTATGAGCATAAATGTGGCATCTAAGGATAAAATTTCAAGAAAGATGAAGTATAACCCCTAAAATGAGAAATTGTTTTGAAGTACAGATTTGGATGAACAAAGAGAGATGGAACATTGGTTGAGGGAGGCTATCTCAAGGCAAAGGAAGTATAGTTGTGACTAATACTTACTACACAAGAAATTTAAACCAAAGAATATGGAAGAACCACAAGTGTGATGAATATTCAAAGTACAAGAATTTCACACTTGGGGCACTTTAAAAAGTGATAGTTGATGTGTAGTACAACCGGGAAAATTTAAAGTACTTTTGTATGGCCATTTAGAATCCATTGCATAATGAATAATTATGAAAATTAAGGCAAAGGACTATATGTCCAAAGGGAAGAAATAGGACTCGTATGCTCGAAGAAGTATCCAAAGCACACAACAAAGGGGAAATAACAAAATCGTATGACCAGATTGAGAAACAACGCGATCAACCAACAAGGTCTTGCAATGAGAGCACTTACCCATCAAGAACAAGATTATACAGCCAACAAGGTTGAGCAACTTGACCATATGACCAACAATGGCGAGCAAAAAAACCCGTGTCCAACAAAGTTGAGAAATGGACCATACGACCAATAAGGTCGAGCAATGAATTGTACAACCAACAAGGTCAAGCAACAAACCATACACACAACATGGTCAAGCAAATGAAAGGTTGAGGAACAAACCATATGACCAACAAGGTCAAACAACGGATTGTATGACCAACAAGGTTGAGTGATTGAATGCAAAACTAACAAAAATAAGCAACATGGTTGAAGCAATGAACCATACAACCAACAAGGTTGAGCAATAGATCATATGACTAGCAATGGGGTCAATCAATGTATCGTATGATCAATGGAGTCAAACAATCGATCGTAAGACCAACAAAGTCAAGCAACAAACCATATAACCAACAAGGTCAAGAAATAAGATAGAATGACCAACATGGTCAAGCAACAAATTGTACAACCAACAAGGTCGAGACACATGGCATATGACCAACAAAGTCAAGAAATGGGGTCAATCAACGAACCATATGAGCGACGAGGTCGAGCAACGGATAGTACGACTAATGGAGTGTAAGAAGGACCCATACAACCATTAAGGTCAAGAAATATGACCATACGATCAACAATGCCAAGCAATAGACCATATAACCAAGGCCCAACCAAACACAAAACTATAAAGAGAAAGGCCTAAGAGAGGTGACACTATAGGCATTGAGGACATGAAGTTGAAAATCAAAATAAATGAAGGTAAAATAGGAGAAGAAAGGGAAATCATCATAGTCAAACCCCAATCGGAAGGGCCATAAGAAGAAGACAAACAACTATAGCCTTAGAGGATTACATCATATAGTGGAAGGAGATGGAACATATCCAAGTCCAACACCTCCCAAAAAGGTTGCTTTAATGCCTGAATTAAGTACACAGAGATGTGAAATAACATCCTCAAGGAGGCTTATGGAAATATCATGACCCAAAGATATTTCTACATCCATGAAACAATGATTTCTAGATTAAAGGTCCCACAAAACCATTAAAAAGGTTTGGATAAGACTGTACCCTTTCCATTTAATATTGGAGTACTAAACTTGTGAAGCGGTAGGGAAAACTTGGGAAAACTACTATAGGTAGATCCAATCACTAGTCTAAAAACATTTCCCCAATGTTGGCATACATGAGGCAATTGATCTCTATAAATCCTTCCCTAAAGCGATAAATTGCACATCTTTTCATGGAAATTTTGTCCAAAACATAGATTACGAAAGGATCCCACTTTGATGCTACTCCCGCCATGAGGTTAGACACAATGCAAAGCACTATCGGAAGAAAACTTACAACTATCAAAGCCAAGGTGGTGGAAAGGATAAGCCCATCAAAAGAATATGGAAAAAAGGAAAATTCTAAAGAAAAAGAGGACTTATTGTTCGAAGAAATCATCAAAGTTTTTACTCCAAATAGATGAACCCTCCAAGTGGAATGAAAAGTCTCTTGCAACTTAGATAAGATCCCTCTAGAGATAAGTGAGCAAGGAGCGAAGGCATCCCTTTAGGACCTCATCACAACAGTGCGGGATTAAAACAATCCGAACCATTGGATGGAAGGAAACTAAAGTAGGGGATAGATAGAAGTAGGAAAATGGGGATTAGAAACTATTGATAGAGAGGAAATCTATTCAAAAACTCATATGAGGAAGAAGAAGGAGAACCATCAGATCTCATAAACAAAAATTCTAAATCATATTCCATCTACAAAAAAAAAGATGGGGCGAGAAGGACAAAATTGGAAAACCCGAAGGAAGAAGTGCTATAAGCAACCAACACCAATAGACAAAGAACAATAGATGACATGTTCTCACAACAAAGGGGGAAGAGCTCTCCAATGACTCAACGAGAGTTCTTTCATGGAGTGTCAAGGCAAGAATGCTTCTTTGAAACGACTCCTGTAATGCACAATTGTTGTCAAGAAGTGTTGATGCAAAACTACTACAAGAAACCAAGCTTACAAAAGAAGAATTAGCTAATCTTTTAAACAACCACTGAAGTCATGACACGGATGCTCTAGTGGTGCTTTAGGTGATTCAAATGGTTTGAATATTATAGCACCCGCTCTGACAAAGTAAAGTATCATTGGAAAAGGGCCTAATGGGTATGATTGTGACATTGAAAGCTTCAAGGAAAACATACTTGACGCAAGAGCATCATCAAAGGAAACATCAAAATGGCCATTTTCTTCTATCATGCTTGTTGGAGGTCAAGGAAGGTTAATAAAGTATTTGGAAATCATGAGAGTGAGTCTAGATTACAATCCAAAGTGTTAGGATGGCATGAGTTATTCCAAATTTCAAATTATAAGCTTTCCCTCCATTTTCAAATTCAAACTTCTAAGCTTGTGAAAGAGGAATGTGACTTGTTAAAGTGTTCAAATGAGAGAAGTGTTTGTAGATGTTTAAACATGTTGTAAATAGGTCCAAGAGGTTAACTTGGAGATACTAAATATTCAAGATGTTAAATGTCTTTTGTCAAGTATAGGCATCTAGAGTCATGTGAGAGTTAGTTAGGGTTTTGGTAATGCTATGTAAATGTGAGAAGAAATTCATGAAGAGAAAGTGATAGGGAATTATCACGAGGAGAAATAGAGTAAATAGAGAATATATGAAGAATATAATGTCTTGTGGAGAGAGGACTGTAATTCTGGTAAAGTAACCCAAGAATGATGAATTTGAATAAGAAATCTCCAAGTTTTTTAATGCAAGATAGATTTTTGTTGACTCCTTGTGATTATTTAAATATGTGTGGAGCATTTAGTGTAGATTTCAATGTTAAAGAAAACTGTGGAGAGTAATATTGGTATGGTGATGATAAACTTTGAGAAGTAATACTCTGTTTTTGTACTTGATTGTGTTCTTGCAAAACTTTCATATATTTTGGCTTTGAATCCTCTGATATGAAGTCATTTTAGTGATAATAAATTTGGTGGAGATAATAACTTTCCATTGCAAAGGTGTTAAGATATTCCAAAAAAAGAAACTCTGTGTTGATAGTTGGATCTTCTAGACAACTTGAGGACTTTGTTCCTTGTTAGACAGTCAATAGTAATAGAGTATGTGAGGGTTTCTTAATACACGGATTGCTCAAACAGTTGGTGAGAAGGGAACCAGACTTGTGGATGAATTTACAAACATTGAAAATAGTAAAAGTGGTTGTTGTCATCTAAAACCTCCTGCAGGCGTGACTGTGTAAGTACAACCATGGTTTTGTAAGAGAAATTTGTCTAATTGAATACTTAACCTGTGTATCTTCACATGTTCGTGCCTAGGATTGAAGAGAGGTATATCACAGACATTCTTAAGAATTTTTAGACCTTGATATTGAGGTTGGGTGCATTTATAATCTTTTTCCCTACTCTCGGGCTTCACTGTAGACCCCATCTAGGGTTTGACTGAAAACTAAATTTAAAGCCTTTAAACATTGAATCTTGATCTGAAAGTTGGTAGACAATACTATGACAAGGCATTCTAAAATATTTTGGAGGAATTTGAGTTTTGCTGTGGTTAAGTTTTGAGAAATTCTTGACAGTCTGGGTTCACAGTTTTGTGGCATTTTATGATGCCTAATTCCAAGGAGTCAAGTAGTGAAAAGAGGTTTTTAAGTGGAATTGAAGAATGAAATTTTGTAGATAGTTAAACAAGGATAATGGGTGCTTAGATACCTCTTTGGTTTGTTATGAAACCCCAAGACTCAAAAGTTAGACCTGAAAAACTCTCAGAGCAGGGCTACAAGGGAGAAGGACAAGAGAAGAAGAGTAGGGTGTGGTTGAAGGAAAAGATTGGAGAATTAAGTCAAAATATTTAGTGTGAAGCACAAGGGCCCAAAGGGTACCCAAATCTAGTCTCAGATTGCTTTGGGTGTGCATACAGTATTACCAACCAGTTTTGGGGAATGTTAGTGTTCTTAAGGGCAAAATAGGACAGTTTGGTGAAAGCTAAGGAAGATTGTAGTTGGCCTTGTTGATGACCATTTTGATGGTGTATTTTGCACTAAGTAGAGGTATAGAACAAGAATCAATGATAGAGGAACCCTATTTAAGACTATATGATCAAATTTTCTTATCTTAAGCCTTAGGTTTGTATGGTGTAAGAGAAGAGCAGTTTTGGTTTGATGAAGATATTTGTAGTCTTCCTTGTTTGTTATCATTGTGAAGGAGATAATAGCTTAGCTCTGCACTAGCAAACAGTGTACATTTATTGTGGAAGCCATCTAAGGCTAGAAAGACAACTTTTGCATAGTTAAACTATTCTAAGGCTATTGTGAAAGATCCTCAAATCAAAGCACATAGGGAGATTGAAGCATTTTGTTGTTCTTATCTTGTTATTGACATTGATTGCATGTAGATCTCTGCATCATTTGGTATCAAAGCTAGGCAAGGTCTTTATAAAAAGAAGTTTTGTTATTTCTAACAAGAAATTGTTGAAGTGCTTGTGAAGTGTTTGACAGGTGGTTTTGAGAAAACAGAGAGAGAGAGAGAAAACGAGGATAAGGTGAAGCAAGCTCAGTTGCAAGGCAATAAGAGGAAGAAGAATAAAGATTCTTGGTGAGTCCAAGTAAAGAGAAAGAAAATTTAACAAGAGGAGCTCATTGAAAGCTCATAAAGAAAACATCCAAGGTGAAAGAGACTTGGATTCAAACAAGGTGAAAAGAGACTTGTTTGGTGAAAGAAATCATATAAGAGGAAGATAGAGAGAGACAAGATGGCCATTGGTATGAAACAAGACCAATTAGAAGAGATGATGAAGTTGTTGAAAGATATGGATGAGAGGATAAGAAATGAGGAAAAGAAAGCAAATATGGGACAAGAAGTGATCCCTAAGGAAGAGCTTGCAATGATGAGACAAAGACATGTGAGGATAAACAGTCTTCTTGAAGAAGAGATAGAGGCAGCAGTGGAGGAAACTTATGAGGATGAAGAAGCCACCTTAGAAGCAGATAATGAATGGGAAGGTGAGTGGGAAAGTGAAGAGAAAGATGAAGAAGAGTTCAGTGATGAAAAGGATATTGCTACCCTGAAGAAGGTGAAATGCTTGATGAAATGGAAGAGTTAGTTGAAGTGGATGAAGAAAACACGGGTACAGCAGCAAGACAGCTTGAAAAAGAGGTATGTGAACAAGCTCATGTGCAAAATGAAAGTTTCTTATTTGTGAATACACAAGAAGAGCAAGAAATCAGGTTTGAAAATCCAAAATTTGATGAAGTTATAGCAGAGGATGACTACAAATTAGTAAAAGATATGCGAGTGATAGAATGTATGTTTAATCCACATGATGAAGTAAAGGAAATCAGTCCAAAAGAAGTGAAACAACAGACACAAGAGATTGAAGAGGAACATGGAAGCAATGAGTTCATTCTAAAGGCCACAAGAGGGGCTAATGAAGCTAAAAAACTTCAGTCTAACTATTTGTGTGAGTGTGTGATTGCAGGTTTAGAAGAATGTAAAGATGAAAGAGTACAAGAAGTTGCTATGAAGAAGAAGGCAAGGTAGGAGATCAGAAAACTTTATGAATTTGCAAGACGAAGATGATAACAAAGAAGGTGAAAGATATACAACAGATCCAAAGGAGATGGAAACTAGTCTACAAGATGAAAAGAAAGAAAGAAATTTCTTATCTAGGATGGTCCCTCAAGCAAACAAGATTGCAGGTTTTACAAGGGCAGAGAATCAAGAGAAAGTAATGTATTTTCATCAAAGGTATGATGTTTATGAAGATGCTAATCAGAAAAGTTCAAGAAATCAGTTTTCTACCTCTACCAAGGAGCAAGTAAGTAAGGATATGATGGATAATCAGAATGAAGCATCAATGAGGATAATGACAAGCTCATTCAAGGACAAGTTGTATGAAGGATTCATTCAAGAAAGCATGAACAAGGAACTAGCCATGCAAGGAAGGAAAGTTAAGGAAAAGTATAAGGAAGAGATGAAATTTTCAGGACTATGGCAGCAAGTAAGAGGTTTTAAACAAGATGGAGAAGTAATATTCATTCCAAAGGTCATACATCAGCTAGGAAGGATTTTGAAGTTAAGTGGAAGAGAGAAAAATCAGTTCAAGAAAGAAGACTATGAACAAGCAAACAAGGTACTAGAAGGATTGCTATTACTTCATGTTTCCTTTTTAATTTATCTTGATAATGATAGTAATGCAAATATAGCATTTGAGAAGAAAGGAAAAAGTGAAAAATTCAATGCTGAGTTGGGTATTATCTCCTTGAATTTTGAGCATGATGAAGGGAAAAAGTATGGTGACCAGCTTCGTATCAAAGCAATGGATATTCCTATACAAGATTTGTTGGATATAGTGAATCTAGATGAAGGAAATAAAATAACTTCAGTGAAAACAATTTCTACCTTGAAAAAGGATGATCTTAAACATAACAAATTTATACCAAAATATCTGAAGATTGATATAGGATAGGTTGCCATGATGATAAATACAAGAAACAAAGCAGTCAAGCAAGGAAAGACATATTGAAACCAGTTTGCAGTCCATTTAGGCAAGAGAAATCATGAACACATCAAAGTAAAGTGTTATGCCAAGAAGGAAGAAATGATGGAGCATGAAGGAGACAAAGTGGCAATGAACGTCATTACTTCAAATTGGGAGACTAATGAAGAACTCGGGTATGAAGATCTATTTCAAGAAGGTGAAGTTGATATCCTTTTGCAAAATTTGTCAGATATGATGGATCAAGGAGAGGATAATGAAGGTACAATCGAGATATCAACACTTTCCTTGGCAAACAGTAATCCACATTGGGATGAGTTTACACAAGAAGGTTTGAGAGTTGATCAAATACAAGTTGACATAATGCTAAACATCGAAGAGCAAGAAGACAAGCAAGGAAGAAGTGGATGTGGACAGTTTTTCATCTTTTCAAGCAAAGAAAATGTTGAGGACATGGTGAAAAAGAGGTTCACAAGGGTGAAGAATGTAGTAAAACACGAGAAGGAATATGTTTTTGTTGTTTTCTTTCTTGTATGTGTAGGTATAGGAGATTTGAAGATTTGAAGATGAAGATTGAACACAAGGAACAAAAATGTGAATTTGAAACAAAAGCAAGAATGAAGGACAAAACATGGGATCCAAGAGGTTATGGAGCAAGCAACGCCGGTGAGGAGTGAAGCAAAGAGAGTCAAGAAGATGTAAAGAGGTTAAAGAGTCACTTGGAGGAGCAGTTATACAGATGAGAAGGAATATGTTTTTGTTGTTTTCTTTCTTGTATGTGTAGGTATAGGAGATTTGAAGATTTGAAGATGAAGATTGAACACAAGGAACAAAAATGTGAATTTGAAACAAAAGCAAGAATGAAGGACAAAACATGGGATCCAAGAGGTTATGGAGCAAGCAACGCCGTAGGAGTGAAGCAAAGAGGTCAAGAAGATGTAAAGAGGTTAAAGAGTCACTTGGAGGAGCAGTTATACAGATATCAAACACAATCTCTTGATTTCTTTTCAAAACCCTGGGAGTATGATGTAGGAGCATCATCAAAGGAAACATCACAATGGCAATTTTCTTCTATCATGTTTGTTGGAGGTCAAGGAAGGTTAATAGAGTATTTGGGAGTCATGAGAGTGAGTCTAGATTACAATCCAAAGTGTTAGGATGGGATGAGCTATTTAAATTTTCAAATTATAAGTTTTCCCTCCATTTTCAAATTCAAACTTCTAAGCTTGTGAAAGAGGAATTGTGACTTGTTAAAGTGTTCAAAGGAGGGAAGTGTCTGTAGATGTTTAAACATGTTGTAAATAGGTCATAAGGGTTAAGTTGGAGTCAATAAATATTCAAGATGTTAAATTCCTTTTGTCATGTATAGGCATCGAGAGTCATGTGAGAGTTAGTTAGGGTTTTGATAATGCTATGTAAATGTGAGAAGCAATTCCTGAAGAGAGAGTGATAGGGATATTATCATGAGGAGAAACAGAGTAAATAGAGGATACATGAAGAATATCATGTCTTGTGGAGAGAGGACTGTAATTCTGGTAAAGTAACCCAAGAATGGCGAATTTGAATAAGAAATCTCCAAGTTTTTGAGTGCAAGATTGATTTTTGTTGACTCCTTGTGATTATTTAAATATGTGTCGAGCATTTAATGTAGATTACAATGTTATAGAACTCTGTGGAGAGTAATATTGGTATGGTGATGATAAACTCTAAGAAGTAATACTCTGTTTTTGTACTTGACTATGTTCTTGCAAAAGTTTCATATATGTTGGCTTTGAATCCTTTGATGTAAAGTCATTTTAGTGATAATATACTTGGTGGAGATAAGAACTTTCCATTGCGACGGTGTTTAGATTTATTCAAAAATAAGAAACTCTGTCCTGACAGTTGGATCTTCTTGACAGCTCGAGGACTTTGTTCATTGTTAGACAGTCAATAGTAATAGAATATGTGAGGTATATAGTGGTTTCTTAATATTTGGATTGCTCAAACAGTTGGTGAGAAGGGAACCAAACTCGTGGACGAATTTACAAACATTGAAAATGGAAAAAGTGGTTGTTGTGATCTAAAACCTACTACAGTCCTGACTGTGGAAGTAAAACCCTGGTTGTGTAAGAGAAATTTGTCTATTTGAGGACTTACCCTTTGTATCTACACATGTTTCGTGCCCAAGATTGAGGAGAGGTATATCACAGACATTCTTAAGTTTTGTTAGACCTTGATATTGAGGTTGTGTGCATTTAGAATCTTTTTCCCTCATCTCGGGCTTCACTGTAGACCCCATCTAGGGTTTGACTGAAAACTAAATTTAAAGCCTTTAAACATTGAATCTTAATCTGAAAGTTGGTAGACAACATTATGACAAGACATTCTAAAAGATCTTGGAGGAATTTGAGCTTTACTGTGGTTAAGTTTTGAGAAATTCTTGACAGTTTGGGTTCACAGTTTTGTGACAGTCTACGAGGCCTAATTCCAAGGAGTCAAGTAGTGAAAAAGAGGTTTTTAAGAGAAATTGAAGAATGAAATTTTATAGACAGTTAAACAAGGATAATGAGTGGTTAGACACCTCTTTGGTTTGTTATGAAACCCCAAGAATCAAAAGTTAGACCTGAAAACTCTAAGAGCAGGGCTACAAGGGAGGAAGGACAAGAGAAGAAGAGTAGGGTGTGGTTGAAGGAGAACATTGGAGAATTAAGCCAAAATATTTGGTGTGAAGTACAAGGGCCCAAAAGGGTACCCAAATCTAGTCTCAGATTGTTTTGGGTGTGCATAGAGTATTCCCAACCAGTTTTGTGGAATGTCAGTGTTCTTAAGGGCAAAATAGGACAGTTTGGTGAAAGCTAAGGAAGATTGTAGTTGGCCTTGTTGATGACCATTTTGATGGTGTATTTGGCACTGAGCAGAGGTATAGAACAAGATTCAATGATAGAGGAACCCTATTTAAGACTATATGATCAAATTTGCTTATCTTAAGCCTTAGGTCTGCATGGTGTAAGAGGACAGTTTTGGTTTGATGAAGATATTTGTAGTCTTCCTTGTTTTTGATCATTGTGAAGGAGATAATAGGTTAGCTCTTTACTAGTAAACAATGTACATTTATTGCGGTAGCCATCTAAGGCTAGAAAGACAACTTCTGCATGGTTAAACCATTCTAAGGCTATACTGAAGATCCTCAAAAAAGAGCACATAGGGAGATTTAAGCATTTTGTTCTTCTTATGTTGTTATTGACATTGTTTGCATGTAGAGCTCTGCATCAATACTAGATGTAGTAATAAATGCATATGGTCCCAATAACCCTATAAGAAAGTGAGGAATCAGGAATAAACTTCAAAACAACACAAACCAAGATTGCAAAGACAAATTCTAATAGAAGACTATTAGAAGACATAAACAAATAAGGAACGGAATACACACATTATTCATTGTGTGTTTGTCATTTTATTATATAAGTAAGGGTAACCAAATGGTTGAAGTGGTTACAACAGTTTATTAGTTAATACTTAGCTAATATTGACGTAATGCTAAATTGTAAGTCTTATATTCCCACACACCCATTTAAGGCTTACACTACAAAAATAAAACACAAACATATTGACAGAACATTAAAGTTAAACAAAGTCACACATTCTTGAAGCTTCCTCTTTAAATATAATGCCCTACTTCCTAAAATAGTCACATCGAAGACCCTTAGCCTATTTTGTCTTCCCGACGGCTAAGGAGGATTTTAAAAGGGAGACTTAAGTTCTAATATTTTATTATATAGTGCAAAAATAAATAAAATATTATAAAAACACTTATAATAAATTATTATGGACTTAATAATAAAAAAGAAAACGAAAGGGGAAAAGGTACTTAGTAAAAATGAATTATACATGGAAAAAGTGGGACTTGCTCATGGAGCAAAAGTTAGTGGGAAAAAAGGAAAAATAGTGAAAAGCACTTGGGCCAAATTGTCTTATTCTAGGAAAGTGCGACTTGCACTAGGAAATAAAGTAAATAAATAAAAAGAAAGGCAAAAGCATATGGGCCAAAAGTTATCCCCACTAGGAAAATGCGACTTGCATTAGGAGGGAAAATTTGTGGGGAAAAGCATTAAATGAGTGGGAAGAAATAAAGTAAATTAAAAAAAAAGGAGAAAAAGTCACTTTATAAAAGTGACCCCCTTGGTGGATGAAGAAGACAAAAAGAAAAAGTCACTTTATAAAAGTGACCCCCTTGGTGGATGAAGAAGACAAAAAGAAAAGTCACTTTATATTGTTTATTCCTCCTTTAGAAAATGTGACCCCCTTGGTGCATGAAATAAAGTGAAAAAAGTAATAAAGTGGAAAAAGCACTAAATAAAGGAGTTGAAAGCTTATTGGATGTTGAGGGAGGCTAGTTGGTCCATTATCTCTATATAAGCAAGTTGACTTGCTTGAGGAAAGGACACTTGATTATTTTCTCTCATTGTTGATTTTAGTCTGAAGCTTGCATGTTTTGTCTAAATTATTTCTAGGGACGAAAACCCTTAGAAGTACCCTCTTGAGGACGAAAACCCTCCAAGAGTATGTGAGGAATCTCTACACAAGGGTTTCCATTGTGCTTTCAAAGATTTTTCAATTTTTGTACCTGCTGTTTGAAGCTGATTTTCAGTCATCTCTTCTTCATAGTTTGGAGTGTTTTTCAGGGGTTCCAAACCCTCAGTTTCAGCTGTAATTGTAGACTGGGTTTTGCAGATTTTATTAAATAAAATCAGCCTTGTTGGAGCTCATAACTGGTACTTTATTTCTGCAGACTTATTAAATTATTTCAGATCTGTTTTGCATTATATATCTGCATGTTCTCTCAGATTTTGGTCTTAAAAATTCAGTATTTCAGTTCTGAGTGAAAAGAGTTGAGTATAATGGCTGATTTATATGGGTTTTCCATCAAACCCTAGTCACATTTCTCATAGATAAATCTGATATGCATTGCAATTAATTGCTATCTCTTTGAAAAATCTGTATTTGGTGTTTGGATTTATCAAAAATCCATCTTGGGTTGAAAGTGTCCCATTTAGGGACATTACACTAAACAACTCTTGGACCAGGTAGAACTCCGTCAAGCTACCTCCTAATCCTCATAAAGGTGTAGTTCTTGAGTTAAATTCCCGAGTTCTCGGATTCCACCTCCCTGAACTCCTAAATTACAAAATCTCTCGAATTGTTGAAACCATCCATTCAGAGCTACTCCCATAGAACTCCGTCAAGCTACCTCCCTAATCCTCATAAAGGTGTAGTTCTTGAGTTAAATTCCCGAGTTCTCGGATTCCACCTCCCTGAACTCCTAAATTACAAAATCTCTCGAATTGTTGAACAACCATCCATTCGAGCTACTCCCATAATGCTCCATCAAGTTGTCTTGTGATCTTTGTAAGGGTAAATTCCCAAGATCCACAGACTCTGAACTATCTGCGCAACCATCCATGTTGAGTTTTACCTACATTGGATCCCTTACTATCTTCAAAATGTGAGGCTTCTTTTAAAATACGCATTCTTTGTCAGCCAATTTTTCACCTAGTTGGTATGTCTTTGAGATTTTACATGCTATATTTAGAAGGTAGATTGTTTAATAAGATAGCTTTGGAATCTTTGTCATCTCTACTCTGCGAATCCAATACTTTACTTGCATTTGTAGGTGATTTGTCATTTATTATTCCCCATAAAAATTTATTCATCAATTGCATCTGTATTTTGACTTTCTAGGGGTGAAAGTTGAGGCGAAAATATTTTTCCAATGGAATTTCCATTCTCAAAAATAATACCTCGGAAATCTATACAACAATATTGACCCAAAAAACAATACAGCCAAAAATTTTGACCCAAAAAACAATACAGCCAACAGATTTTGACCCGAAAATCAATGTAAATAATTGTACTGTAAATGAAAAATGAGAAAAATACCAGAAATTTGTCTTCTTTGTTGGACTGTGCCCTAGCTGATATTTTGGTTTGTATCTCTATATTCTGACGTAGGTGTGGAAATCAATCTGAGTGGTTACAAATAGTAGTGCTTTCAAATTTCTAACTGTATTTCCCATCAGAAATAATATCAGGACTTCTCTAAAAATTTTGACTAACGAAAATGTGCCCTGAAATTCACAACTGTAGAAAAAATGTTCCCTAAAATGCTCTGCAATTCACAAATGCAAGAAAATGTGCTCTAGAATTCTCTTACATTCGCAACTGCAGAAAACGTCTCCTAAAGGATGCCCTCATGCAACTTTGTGTTTATGATTGGTGCCCTTTTTGCCCTAGCAGCTAAAAATATCATGACAATACTTAAATCTACGATATTCAGATTCACGACTTTCTTTTTGCCAACATTTTTCCCTCCTCAACTTTGTATACGACCTATTTGTATTTTGCCCTATCAAGAATTTCTCAATTTTTACATTTTTGGGTTTTTGGCGAGTTATAGCCTTAGATTACAGTCTTCTTTTCAAGATTTGCAGACCCTGTCAAGCACCAGGCACTAATACCAATGTTAGAGGACGTGAACCAAGAAGGAATAGAGTGGAATGCACGCATTATTCATTGTGTCCATCATTTTATTATGTAAGAAATGGTTTTAAAATGGTTAAAGTGGTTAAAAAGATTATTAGTTAATACTTAACTAATATTGACATAACGCTAAATTATAAGCCTTGTATTCCTACAAAGACTTCAATGCAATAATGGATCGAATTGAAAAGGGAGTACAAACTCAAAAGAAAACCCAATCAAAATGTGATTTCAAATAGCTTTTTGCATAAAATACATTGTTGGATCTGGCGCCAAAACATGGAAAATTTACATAGACCAATCAAAATGTGATTTCAAATAGTTTTTGACACAAAATACATTGTTGGATCTGGCGCCAATAAATGGAAAATTTACATAGACCAACAAGAAAAACGGGTTCAACAACATTGCAAACAGATAGATTTGTTTTCTCCTGAAAATGGTTGAAAAGGAGTTGGATAGATGAATCTGAAATCCTCAACATTTCAAAATCTGATCACTACCCAATATTGTTAAAGATCAAAGGATATGTAGCCCCGAGAAATGACCCTTCAAATTTGAATTAAAGTGGCACAAGGATCCTAACCTTCTGGTGTTGATCAAACAATGGTGGAGAGAATGTTCGTCACATCATGGGTCCAAAATGTTTGAATTCTTGCAGAAACTGAAATATCCAAGAACTACTTTAGAAATTTGAATACAAAGGGTTTTGGCAACATTTTTAGTGAAGACAATACTTGGAGGGAGAATTAGAGTTTTTGAAAATGTTGGAAGAGGTCTACCTTAAGGAGAATATTTATTGGAAATAGAAACCCAGAGAAACATGAGTTAAAGATGGTGACAATAACACCAAATTCTTCCATCAATACTTGGTAGCAAGAAGACAAGCCAATAGCTTTAGTAGTATAACAACCGCAGACGTAATCTTGTTGAAAAAACCACAATAAAAGAAGCGGTTGACTTCTTCGAGGAACTTCTCTCGGAGATATCACCAAAGGTGTAGGAAGTTGGCTCGCGAGATCAAATATTTTACTCCCAAACATACCACCAACAACCAAAATGAAGTTCTAAAGAAGTCGGTTTCAAGAGGAAGAGAAAGGAATCCCGCTCGGATGGAATTCGACAAGGCATCGGCTTGGATAACTTCCCATCGGGATTCTCTTAGGTATTTTGGGACATCCTGGGATCAAAATTGTTGGAAGTATAAAAACAAATCAAGAAAGTCTAGTAAAATATTAAAAGGTCTCAACTACAAGGTCTCAACCGCACTTTGAATGTTCTCATTTCGAAGAAATTGAATCCCCATTTCGTTTATTTCCACCTTATCTCTCTATGCAACACATTTTATAAATTAATTTCCAATTCCATTACGAGAAAAGCTAAAGAATTTGTTGTCTGGTTTCATCTCCACAAAACTAGGGGATTCATCAAAGGGTCATAGATCCTAGATTGCATCATCACAACTCGTAAGATTTTGCATTCACTCAATTTGAGGAAAACAAAGGATGATTCCCAAGCTTGACATCACGAAATCATATGAGAGGATTAATTGGGCATTTCTATTGAGGCCCTCGTGGCTTTCGATATTTCCAAAGAATGGGCAAATTGGACAATGAATTGTGTATTAGGTTAATGGAAGCCCTATCAGCTTTCTTCAAAACTCCCGAGGAATTTGAAAGGAGGGGCCCTTATCCACCTCTTTTCGTCATCATGGCTAAACCTTTGGGAATGTCCCTAAAAGAAGCAATGGCCAAAGAGGTGATCAAAGGCCTTAAATCATCCCCTACAATTTTGGATAATACAATACTCTTTGGTTGTAGGGAGGTTAGAGAGGCAAGAGGATTTAAAGAAGTCCTCCTACCTATGACCAAACATCAAGTCTAAAAGCCAAGTTTGAAAATTTGAGAGTTTACTTCCTCAATTTCCTTTGAGATTGCATTATCACAACTCGTGAGATTTTGCATTCACTCGAATTGATGAAAACAAAAGGATAATTACCAAGCTTGACATCACGAAATCATGTGTTAGGGTTAATTGTGCATTTCTAATGAGGTCCTCATGGCTTTCGATTTTCCAAAGAATGGACAAATTAGACAATGAATTGTGCATTAAGCTCTTCCAATTGGATTAATGGAAGCCCTATCGGTTTCTTCAAAAACTCCCGAGAAATTTGGAAGGAGGAACCTTTATCCAACTCTCTTTGTCATCATGGCTAAGCCTTTGGGAATGTCCCTAAAAGAAGCAATGGCCAAAGAGGCGATCAAAGGCACCGAAATTATCCCTGTATTGTCTCCAACCTCCCACATACAATTTTTGGATGATATAATACTCTTTGTTTGTACGGAGGTTAGAGAGGCAAGAGGATTCAAAGAAGTCCTCCTGTTTATGATGAAGCATCAGGTCTAAAAGCCAAGCTTGAAAATTTGAAAGTTTACTTCCTCAATTTCCTTTGTAGAAGACAACAAAAAGTTGTCAATGCCTTGGAATTCAAAATAGACCATCTCGAGGAAAATATATTGGGGTTCCCACAAGGCCATCTCCCATTAAAAATAAGTCCCAAATTGGTTGGAAAGCTTGGTCTCGAAACATATAAACCCAATAGACCATGATTCTTATGCAAATGATGGTGACACCACAATAAGTGGCCCTCCTACTAATATAATGGTTGATTGATTGTGAGAAGAGTAGTTTTGCTTGATCGGTGTTCCTCTCTCCTTGCTTGTGGCTTCATAAGCCCAAAAATATGTTTAATTGCTTCTAAATACATGCCTTACTACCCCAAGTCAAATATGCCTCATGTGGGTGTTAGAATCGTTTCTATGTCGAGTTGTAAAGCCCCTTCCTTTTCCCGAGCATGTGTATCGGGGTGCCTAAAACGGTGCGAGCACGATACCTACTCGTGCCCAAAATCAATTCCTACTATGGGTTGTTTCAAATACAACTAGGTACAATACCCAGTCCTTCCCGAACATATGCATTTGTTTTTTTTTTTAAATTAAAAAAATGCTTATTTTTTCAAAAAAGACAGAGCACTAAAACAACCTATACATTTACAACTCTCTAATAAAATCAACGAGTTCAAGGCGAATTTTGCATCATTTTGTGTGTTCAACAATGGAGTTGCATGTATATTCAAAAGTGTTTGTGGCCATTCGGCAATGGTTGCTCAATGTTTTGTGGTGGCAAATTTTGCAACATTTTGTGTTCAACAATGGAGTTGTGTGTGTATTCAAAAGAGTTTGTGGCCATCAATAGTGATTGCATGTGTTCGATACTTGGTGGCGGAAGATTGTGTTCCCAAAATTTGTGTGTGGGAGTGGTGGTAGAAAAGACTATGTAAAGTGTTGTGTGAGAGTGCTAACTAAGAGTGAGCAAAGTGTTGCATGAGAGTGCTGATTGAGAGTGAGATGAGTGTTATGTGACAATAATGCATGAGTGTTGTGTGCGAGGTCTAAGGGTTGTGGAGGAGTGAATGAAAGATGAATTGCAAAATCAAACAAAGCTTGGAGCATGGACGGAAGCACATCAACAGTGTACTTGATTTCTTTTAGCTCAAGTTTTTACTTTTACTCGTACATGTTGTACAATTTTTTTATTTAGGGTTTTTTTAATTCTATATTTTTGTTTTTTCAAGTTTTTAATTTTGGTTTTGTTTTTAGATTTTATAGTTTTATAATGAAAATCTCCTTTTAACAACTTATATTTGTGTGAAAAAATTATGTTTTATGCCTTTTACTATACATGCATGCATGTGTTTTTTTATGAATTATGTATCATGTCGTATCCATATTAGGGGGTCTTGAAAATACACCATATCCATACAGTGGCCATGCAATTTTGCTTCTTTGACTCTACAATCCTCATCCTCATTCATTTTTGCAAGGGCTGAAAAATCCAAAAATTGGACTGAAATGATAGACAATATGCAAAATAGGCTGACAGCATGAAAGAAAAATGACTCCTCAAGGTGCTTCAAGAAATTCCAGTCTACATCTTTCGATCCTCAAATCTCTAAGAGGAATTGTGGCACAATTGAACAAAATAATCATAATTTTTATGTGGCAAACAGCCGCAGAAGAAAGAAAATTAATCTCATGGAATGAGGCAAAGTATTCACCCCAAAAGTGGAAGGAGATGCAGGAATAAGACGTGCAACATACAATGAAGTCCTTGGGACAAAACTATCTTGGAGATTGCATGAAGAAAAGGGCCAGCCTTGGAGTTTTACAATATGAGAAAAATATTTGGACTAGGATCCAAAAAAAAATTTCATAGCAACTCAGCTCCTAAAAGGCTCTCTCATATATGGAACATCATTACATCATCTCAATGATGGATATGTGAGAACTTGACCTAGGAAATTGGGAATGGACGTAATGCCAAAATTTGCGCTAATTTGTGGCAAATAACATCAAGCCTTGATCAAATGTCCTGCACTTGGTGTAGCAAAAGACTATGGTAAATGCTTGGGGCACCTAGGTATGTAACTACTCGATTGAAACAGAGACTCGAGGTGGGAAGAAAAGGCATTGGAAATCTGTACAAGACTACTCCATTCCGAGGAACAACAATCCTTATTGACAAATATTCTCACCCAATGAAGAACACCTTTCAAATGCTCAAATGAGGCACTTAGATTGACTAGTGAGAAGTTGAGGGGATATGAGGTGAGAGCCAGATACTAATTGGCATCTAAGGATTTCCCAATCAAGAAAATTGGCCAAACAAGCTTATCTCGGGATGATGAAAGACCCCAAAAGCTAATTCATTTGCTAGATTAACATGCTCCCACAAAATACTTACTCAAGGGCTACAAAGAATGGGTATGCATGGCCTGACCTAGTGCCTCCCATTTAAGATGAAGAAAGAATCCCCAGACCACTTACCTTTTCACTGCCAATTTTTCCAAAAAAATATGGAACTACCTTCTTTGCATGTAAAGCTTAGTTTGGGCATGTCCTAAATCTATAAAGGAAACCATCCTTACTTGGTTCAATGGATCAAAGAATCTAGGGCCTCTATGGCAAGTGGTGTAAGCTGGAGTAATATGGAGCGTTTAGTTGGAGATAAACAACAAAATCTTCCAATGGAAGGAATCCACCAGAAAAGATGTTGGATAAAAACAGAGGCTGCAAAATCAAAAAAATATCCTTAGTTATGAGGATTAACCTCCAATGTCTACCGGCCTTTGAAAATGCATTGCTAGAAAGTGGCCTAAAATAGCCTTCACCCTTGTTAATGTGTTAAGCCACTCCTTGGAAAAAAAGGAAAATGGCAAAATGAATCTCTCTACCCCTAGTCTTTTCAAGATATACTTTCACAATACAGCTAGAGGCTATTGAGGGGTTGTTAAGGCGGGATGCTTTTTTCGAAATCACAATGAGATCTCCATGTGATCCTTTTTATTCCTAGGGCCACAAATAATTTTGTCAAGGCCATTCACTTGATGGAAGACTGCGATTAGCTCTGGATAATTGGAAAGGAATAATTGTTGAAGGGGATCCAATTATCATGATAAATGCAACAAAAAGGGAGATAGCATGAATTGGAAGCTTGAATGCACTCTCAATGAAACTTGGAAATTAGATTGTTCCTTCATTTCTATAGCTTTGGGTCATTGCTTCAAAGAATGAAATTGTTTTGGAGATCTATTAGCAAATGTAGGTACCGATCGAAACGATAACTTTTAACAATTTGGAATATTTGCATGGGTTTTCTTCATTGCTAGAATTTAGCATTTTTCATTGATGTTAATGTCCAAATTCTCAATCGAAAGAAAATATCGGTGAGTAATTGGGAACAACTAATTTTTGAATATATGGATCGATTGTCAATAAAAAACACTCTATTTAAAGATACTTGGAAGCAATGTTTTAAAAATCGGAAGCGATGGAGTTGATTGTTCCATCTATTATATATAATCTCGATATATAGGCCCATATTTAACTACCACGTCTTGGTATGCTACCCTTATCTACTCCTTTGCTTTGATCCATAGCCTCATAAATGTAGCCCATGGCCTAATTTTTCCCATCCACCAACCGCAACACCTTAACAAGAGGCTCAACAATTTTCACAACCTCTATTTTTTTTTCAAAATAAATTGTCAAAAACTCTTTTTGTGTCTTTCCCATCTTGTCTGCGGCTCCACTTGGATGCATTCCACTCATCACTTGAAAACATCTTTTTCAAGTTGTGCTTGAAAAGAAGAGATTGCAACGTGAGGAAGTTTGTTGCAAATCTCGTGATGGTTGACCTAACAAGTTCTCTACCTTCAGTGTTTTTCTCATTAGGTTCAATACCCATGAGTGATTGTAGATGTATTTTGCGATGCTTTTGGCTTGCTCTAGAATGTTCTTGATCCAATTTTGTTTTCCTATATCCTCAAGCACGAGGTCTATGCATCATGTGCGACACATGGAGTCCAAAATATTGTTTTATGTTTAGTCTTTAACATCTTACCAAAGAAAAACATAGCTAGAGGCATTATCTGTGATAATTTGTACAACATTTTCCACCCCCACCTCTACAACAACCTCATCCAAAAGCTCAAGCAACAAATTTGCATCTTTCACCCTATCAAATGCGTCAATTAATTTCAAAAACATAGTTCCTTGTTGACAAGAGGCAAGAAAATTCAATATGGTGTGGTTCTTGCCATCACTCCACCCATCTGACATAATAGTACATCCTGCTTTGGCCAATGATAATTTGAACTCTTCAAATATTCATCTATGGAGCCAACTTCTTTCTGCAAAAGAGATCCTCTCAAGTCATGCATAATAGGGCCTTTGAAGCACTTACTAACAACAACAATGGAATCAAATATAGGTTGGAAATAACGTGAGCGGGCAGCATTGAAAGGGATATCTACATCATACCACCATCTGGCAATGTATTTGAAGGCAGATTCTTTATATTGCTTCTTCCAATGGCAATCTAAGGTGGGCTGATTTTCTGTTGGCATGGAGGCACTAACCGGTGTGAAGAAAGGTGGAAAAAAACTTTAGATGTTCTTTCCTTTTGGAGTCCGGTTTTCGTGACTATGAGTGGATGTGGGAGGCATATACCAAAAGGGTCTCTAGCATGGCCAAAGGTGTCAGAGCAAGAGCCTTCAACACTTGTTTGGGCCATGGCATGTTGCCTCCTCCCTATTTTAACATCTCTATTTTTGCCTAGCCTTCTCTTTTTTATGTTTCTTAAGCGAGTTTATCATTTCCAATCTAATGACATCAATATCTGGGTCTCTACATGGTTTCGGCCTCTTTGGAACAACAGGGCCTTGGCCCCAATTTATGTGGACTACCAACATGATAAATCTCAGCCAGTAGCATCAGAGAGTCAAGCTTTTGGCCAAGTATAGGTAACGTGTTCATCGTCTCAGTGTTTTCTATCTGCTATGTTTCATATTGGTCATGACTAGGAATATACAGTAAGATAGTTTTTGGTGCAGATTGGTTAAATGAAAATCTGTATGGGGATGTAAAACTGTTTTGGCAGAAGACTTTCTGAAAGGCCTGGAATATTGAGAGAAAGGATGCTAATTTGATATTCTAAATAGAAATGATGGTCTCCGGGCTTTAGTTTGTGATCTTTTTGAACGAAAGGGTGAATTTCCAGGTCCTTACACCCATTTTCTCTTCTCTTTTCCCTCAGGATTGTGAATATATTGGACAATTAGAGTAAAACCAGAATGTAACTTTTTCAAGGAAAATAAATGACCAATTATGCACTTGAAACCTGGTTACATGCATGGGTCAAATTCTGATTTTCTCTATATGTCTCAGTTTTTGTGGCATTTCTTTTATGGGAGGTGGCCCCATTAAAACCTCCAATTTAGGGATTGGGGAAAAATTAAAGACTAGCATGACTGGGGATATTTACAAAGAACTGAAAGAAATAAGAAAAATATTTCTTGCAGTTAATTATCTAATGTCTGCCTGGCAAGGTCAGAGGCCATGTGATTTTTCCATGGAAATAAAATAATGGATTTCTTTCTTTGTTGGTTATAAAACTGTAAAATAATAGAAAAATCCAAAAGGTTTGAGCCTAGCATAATTCTCAGATAAATTGACAAGCTCAATTTCCGCACAAGAAAGGTTAAAAAAAAATTCAAGACTAAATAAACATCAGCTGTGTACATGGATAAATGCTTCTGACTGCTTGACAAAGATTTTTGTCTGACTCATCTGCTTCCTCTTTCTCAGATGCCCATTTACAGATAGCACCTTCAGACGTGATATCATTATCATATAGTATTTCCAAAACCTGTAAAAAAGAAGATCCAGATTTAATAACAAATTTAACTTGTCCACTGGAAGAAAAAAAGGGAAAATTGAATAGAATAGCATATCTCTGCATTACAGAAAGTTAAACTTGTCATTAAACACTGACAAAATTAAAACATATAGACTTCTACAATCCTGATACAAGTAAATAGCAAATTTGTAACTTCAAGCTGCAATTTGTAAACCATAAAAGCAGTTAATTAGAAGGCTTGACCCGTACACAGCAGCATGACTAGCAATTGTTCACAAGGTTGTTGCACTCTAGGACTCTACCAGCTATTTGTTAAACAATTTTGCAGGCTTGTGCTTTAGAATTATCTTCTTATAAAGTTTTCCCTTCCACTTGAGATCTAAGTCGCCGCTTTCAAATTTGAGGAGGATTAAATTCGTAAAAGATTCGTTGCTAAGAAAACAGTCATAAAATTTGTGGTTAAATTCAACTAAAATAAATATACTTTTTTTTACTAAATATTCATACAATAAAAATTATATTTTAAATATATAAAAACAATATATATTTTAATATTTTATAAACTATAGCCTAAAAGTTTATAACTATAGAAAAAAACTAAAAATATAATATCGAGTCTATAAATTTTAAATTTATAACTTAATAAAATAAGGAAAAATATAAAACTAACATTAGAATTTAAGAGTCAATAACCATACATAAAAATTAAAACCTTATCAAACTTTTGTTTCCCAATCGTTCAAGCACTTGCTTCACAGTTAACTTCACAATAGGTCATGACTGCTTCTGGCTGCATCACAGCATTTTTCTGCTCAGAAGTTTCACTTCAGAGCGAGTTTTCTGCAGGTTTTGCTTCACATCTTTTTCCCACAGCAGTTTTCCATATGAATGTATTCATGAATTTAAAAAAAAACAGCAGTCTGAGATTCGGTGAATTTCAATTTTACATTTGGAATTCGGCAAATGGGGCAACTGTGCTTGAGACTAATCTAGGACCCTGCCAGTTATTTTTTTAGACGAATTAGCAGGCTCATACTTCTAAATTATCTTTCTATAAACTTTTCCCAGTAAAGATTAATCAAGGACACTACCATCTATTTTTAAAACAATTATGCGTGTATCAGATAAGATAATTAAACATGCCAACAATGACAATTATTTAGCATAAGTTTACATTAGACTAGACAAAAGTTACATAGGTAATTGATGGTATTCATCATCAATAAATGGTCACTAAATTTTCATTTGATTTTCTAAGATCTCCAATGGATATAATGTACGATGCAACAATGAACCTCAAGTATCCTTACATTAATTCTACGAAACAGTCTCAGTAAAAACGAACCACAAAAGGTTTGTCATTATAGGCAATTGAAATATTTCTGGCCTGGTTATTTCCATCATTCTCAACATTTGATGCTTCTGTTGCTTGTAAACTTGATTTTCATGTTAGAACAATTGAAGACTGAAAGTTTCCAAAACTCCTTGCATTCTCTGGGCTCCTCTGAAGTTCCCAAGGGTTTTTGATTTACTCGTGGAAGAAAAGCTTGTTCTTTTGCTCATATATTCCCAGAATTTTTTTGCATTTACTTTAGCACATTCATCAAAAGAGCACAAAGTTTTTAGCTGTAAAATCATAACTCTTATGTGGAGCTCCTTTTCCTGTAACTTCCAGTCCCTTATTTGTCCCTACATTTCCAACAATTTTCATCCCTTATCGTCTTGGATTTCCCTTGCCACTTTTTCACTATTCACAGGGACATTTGCACAGTTTTTCCAATATATTTTTTCTATAAAGCTCATCATATTGGGTGGTTTACAGGCATTTTCAGAAATAGCTCCATTTATCCTCAAAATAGACTCTGAAATTGTTAAGAAACCATAGAATTTCTGAGTTAATAACTCAATACATTTTCAGATTTTTTGCAGAAAACAGAGTTATGGGCATCCATTTTCCCCGCCTCCCCCAACAGAGGGTCCCAGCCAGCAGCCCTATCTAAATATGGGCACCCCTATTTATAGATAGGCAGTCACACTCCCCGCCCTGGAGGAGAGAAGGGTCCGAGAAGCCAACAGGAGGGGAGTGCCCAATCCAACGACCCTATCTATATACAATATATGGGTACCTGTGACATGAGTGTGAAAAAGGTTTATAATTTATTTTACATAAAGACTAAAAATTACTTATTTTGGCTTTTTAACTCCATATTGTAGGGTGGATCTCTAGAGGTCTGAAAGATCTCCCTCCAAACCGTACATACGACTTTCGTCGAATACGGCTTTCAAGTTTCCACATGATTTTATCTGCATATACAATATAATATGAGATCTGCCTCATTCTTTTCTTCAGGAATTTACCGGATACCTGGAAGATCAAAAATCGTGCAGAATATAAACATAAAGCAGAAAACTTTTCTAGGCAAATATTTTCTGAAAAACTTGAGCGTTAAAAATTATGGGAAAGTCAGACAATTCTGAAAATTTGATGTACAGATATCCGTAAATGAACCACAATCAGAAATAGAAGAAATTCACAAAAACATTTAATGTACTATGTTCTACACTTCTCTAATTTTTCTGTTTCTGCTCATCAAAATCAGTCCACTACGGGAGTTTGCATCTCTCCAGTCTCCTCAGTCTTACAAGGTAAAAACCCTGAAGGTCAAGAGACAGTTACAGCAGAAAGATTCTACAACTGCTGCTTTGCAGGAAAGACTTTGCTAAAATGATTGGTACAATTGGGCAGGGGAGAAAAGGCACCTCCAATTATCAAAATGATCGTCCAAGCAAAATTTGAATACACAGAGACAGAGAGAGAGAGAGGTCTTGCCCCACCTAGTGACTCAACCTTATGTTCACAGCCTTTTCTTAGCCCAAAGATTTCCTGCAGGCCGGCCATATGTGTTTTTGCACAATTTTTCAGCCTAACAGATGTCTTCATTGACAAAGTTTGTAAGAACCCAGATAGCGCACTTTTCTTAAATTCTGATCCATTAATGACTGCTAGCGGACTCTTTCCACTACAAAGAAATCATTCTCTCCCGAAGAAAACTTATCTAAATACAGAGCTCAAAAAGTTGGAGGTGATTTTGTGGCTGCCGGGAAAAAGAACAAATGGGTTGCCACTCAGGACTGCAGTGATGTTTTCCAGGATTACACTTCCCAAGGATGGCCACTACCTTGGACATCTAATTACAAGAGTCTTGGGTCTCGATAGTGATGGTGGTATCTCTATTGCATGCTGGAATTTTGCAATGAGGAAGTTTGGTCTTCTTTGGGTACATTCCAAGATGTCTCCTCAGTAGACCTTATTTTGTACCTAAGACATAAGAGAGCCCTTAACACACCCTCTAACCAATTACAAGCTACTTTCTGGCATAAGACATATTCAATTGGGCATTGTTTGTAGATCCAGGTGTGTGTCTTGTATTATCTCTGATAGACTTCTGTCCAAGAAGTCACTATTAGGTTTTGTTTTTGATAAAAAAAAATTGGGTACAAGTGGATTCAAGTGTAGAGTGGCCCACCTCCTCTTAGCAATATCTTCATAGAAGCTTCTTATTTTCCCCACCTTCATCGTCCTTTGATGTACACACTTACGGTGACCCCATACCGTGACCTCCACATAGATATCCAATTATTCCTCATTGGGTGAATTCATTTGTTTGGGAAATTCCAATGATCACTCTTAAACCCACTGGAATGAGCTTCATCTTCAAAAATTGCATTAAGACAATTCATTGATTTAGGCTATATAGGCCTCAACTGATGCGGATATGTTGACCTGTATTGTGACCTACACACAAAGATCTCCAATTATTCGTCATTGGGTGAATTCATATTTTTGGGTAATTCCTACCAGAGACTATCAGTGTCTCCTCAGACAAAAGAAACAATGGTTTCTTGCATTTAGGTGTCATGAGTTCCTTAACACCTTCATCATTCTCCAACAATCTTTCAGAGGACCCTCCTCTAGAGGAAAACCCCACTTCAGACACTGACCATAGGCTCAGGTTTCCTTTTCCAGTTCTCCTTATGATAATCGAGAGAACTAATGATAATAAAGCTATCCAAAAATCTTGTAATAGAAAAGCAGCTAATTGTAAGGGACTTAAGGCAGAGTTTCTCAAAAATGGTATGAATTTGCTTGCCTTTATTTTAATATTGAAAATGACATACCGCTTAACTTTTCTACCAAATTCTAATAGCCGGCCATTCCCACTCGCATCAAAGTTACTTGAATAATAGAAAAGAATAAAGAGACGACATTACAAATTTACAAAACTATATCACTTACTAGACACAACCAGCCCAGACTACAGTCTTAACAAAAGCAGAAAACTCGGCAATTCTCTGTGCGGAAGTCCTCAATCCTTTTGAACTTGTACGTCTTCTTATTGTTCTTTCTGCTTTCATCTTGATTACCTGCTATTGCTGGGTTATACTTATCCTTCTGTGCTTTAGCAGCACCAAGCAATACCAACTGTGGAAGGCGGTGCTTCAATGCCCAACTTCAGGCTCAGGAAATAGACCTTTGCTCTCCTTGGAATTTCAGTAATACAATACTTTCTTCCCATTTTAAAACTACTCTTCAAGTTTCTGAATTCTTTCTCATCCAGAAATCATTCCCCAACTATCGAAAACTCTTTATTCCTTTTACAGCCAATTTCACTTACTAGCCTGTTTATACAACTGCACCATAACCAACATTTGTACCAAAAGGAGAAAGAGGAGGAGTTTAACAGATCTGAATACAAGAAAATCAGTGAATGTGGATATACCATGTTACACACTTTCTATCAAGAATGGCCATTTCTCTATCAGGCACCGCTCTCTATTGCCCCTTACCTCTGCACCAGAATTCAATACATTTCTTCATCTGTTTATCAAGAGAACGATTACATATTCCATCCATGTTTTGTACCTGACATGTTTCCCACCAGATTCATCTTGCATCTCTGATAAAGTTTCTTTTTAAGTCCTTGTGTCTCCATTACAATATTAGGCTCAAAATTTTATTTGGTTATTCTCCCCATAAAAATTCTTCTCCGGGCCTCTTCAAAGGAGATAATTTTATCATCCCTATCTACCCATTTCTTTCTTGCAGGTGGAAGGGATTCTGAGAGTTGAATTCTATCTGAGGATTCAAAAGAGCTCACTGTGTTTCCATGTAATTTGGCAGGTGCCTGAGAGTTCTCTGAGGAAACAATATTAGAGCTTTTTTCTTTCCTCCTCATCTGTCTCTACCTTCTCATTTAAAGCTCGCAGTGCCTCATCTCCCTCATGTTCTTTACTTAGCTCTAAAGCCCTTTATTGCTCTTTCTCATTTAGAGGCAAAGGAGCACTTGAGAGAATCCGCCACATATTGTTGTATCTTATATGAGACATTCTGTGGAGTAATAGGTCTCCACTTCTTTATCAACTGCTTATCCCCTTCCTTGCAATTAAGTTTGACAATTCCTTTATTTATGTGTTCCCTTAGAGTTCCTTCTTCAAGAGCTTCTCAATACAAGGTTAGCAGATCTTCGACAATTTATTCTTTGTTTGCCTTATAGAACTCTACTAGTAGCCCATCTCATTCTGGAGATTTGTCATCCTTATAATTCATATGGCCAAGACCATTTCATCTCTTGTTATACCAACTCTACTTCCAGTGCATACAATGTTGAGATATTTCTAGGAACAATCTCCTCACAATTTTTACTGTTCTTTACAATTTCTTCATTTGTTCCTATGGAAGAGTAGCGATTCTTGTGAAATTCATAATATGCCATGGAGAAATTATCTTGTCTTTCCCCACAATCTATAACAATTTTCGCCATCCCCAAAAGTTGGAGAAACATAGGATAAAGCAATTGAAAGGAAAGATAAATTCTGTATAGTTGACCAAGAAAACAGTACCAAAACCTCAAAGAAGGATTTGACAAAATGGACTGGATCACAGCATATGAAAAAGATATTAGACCAGAAACTACATACAAGCCAATTTCTCATGTAAATATTGCTTTGTTGAGTAAAGTAAATTCATACAGGTCATTTTCTTTTGAAAATGCACGTCATAAGGTAAGAGGCTAATAAATGCAAAGCTATTTGCACAAACTAGGTTTAAGGCACATAGTTTTATTGATAAACGCAAGGTGATGTTATAGTAAAAAGGTTTTGTTAAGAAAGAAGGATTGATTATGAAGAAACAAATGCATGAACGGAAAACTCCATACCATTAAATGTGTGTTACCACATGCAACTCAGTTTGACAGATGCATGAAATGAATGGTAATTTGGAAGAGGTATGCATTTGGCAAACACAGGGGGTTCATGGTGTAAGTTAAGTAATATCTTGACAACAAATAGGCCAAATTACTTTATGGATTAAAGCGCCATCCCAACTCCTGACACCCATGCATGGTATGCAAAAGCATATGAACATCTGACACCAAGCGCATTCAAGAGTCCTAGGCATTCAAAATTCTCAGCTGATTAAAAGGTAAAGAAGTTATAGTTTTGATTGCTAACTTACAGGTTGGAACAATAGTTTAATTCAAGAAGTCAAAATAGTTTAGAGGGGAGTTTTCTACAGCATTTGATGTAAGATGCCTTGGTTTACAGCACTATTCTCCCTAATAGAATACTTGCAAAAAGAAAATTCTTTCATCTCCCAAACTTAACCATGCACAAGAACAGTCTTGCCAAGTAAAAAAGGTTGGTCTGTTTTTAAAACTTGATAAGTCAACATTGCAAATACCTGCTGATTGAAGACAAATATTTTACATTTAGGCTGTAAAAATCAAAACCCGACCTCCTGATTATAAAAAAATCAAGTAAAGGTCAAAATTCTAGTTTAAGATCCGCTTCAGGGTTCTCAACCACTGAAACATGGGCTGTTATTGATCTTTCCTCGGCGAAAGTGAAATACAACACACTGACTTGTTCAGAATACAAGGCATTGTTGTAGTCAAGAAGAGTTATTTGGTAATACATGATTATGGTAGGTTAAGGCTACTCAATTGTTCTATGACAACCCAGGTGTAACCAGATTGGAAAATAATCCAAAATTTCATGCACAGACAAATCATATAGAGCTACATCAAAATTTAAAATGAAAAGTTCAGAACTATTCTTGTTATACTCAACAAATGACCATTGAGTGGTGTTAAAAAACTGATAACCTTTGACTTTTGTACATAGATAACTTTTGACTTTTGTTATACTACAATATGGGGTATTAAGTGTGTGCATTATGATATAAATGTTACACTTCAATCTATGTCCAAGCATTTGGTGTGCTGAAATATACCATAAAGTGTCATGGGTATTTAATACTTATGGAAGGTGAGAGATGGGTTACATAAGTTGAGAACCATATCCATGTTTGTGTTCCAGTTAATTGAAAATTTTCCCTGAACATCGTAACTTTATGATCTGTAGGTTCTACCTCTGATCTGAACATTATACTCATCTTATCAGCCAATCTTCCCATAAATAAATGCAAGTCAAATTCAAATACAGCTACAGTCTTAAAATGAGTAAATAAGTACCATTTGTGTGTTTATACGCATAAGAATGATAAAATACAAAAGATTTTTGAATCTGAGCAAGGTGCCAAGTATCTTACAAACCAACTAAAGTATTCAGGTATCAACATTTTGAATAATAATGAAAATGAGATTCAATACTACCTTTATGCAAATCTATTAAGGCTTATTTATTAACATTACATTAATATTAGCTAGGTAGCCGGTATGGGGTGCACGGTAATGGTGATCCGGTGTCTTTGTACGGTAATTTTGGGGGTGGGTTAAGGCACTTGGGTGCGGCCATACTATATATATCTAAGTTACCGAAATGTTTTGGATACGGGAGTAGGAGCGGGGTATCCGATACGCGGAAACGGCAAATTTTTTTTTGACCCCGGATACGGCGTAGGATACGGTAGTACAAAAACTATATAAAAATTAAAAAATATATAAATTTCAACCTTCTAAATAGGAATTTAATTATTAACCACATATTATGCATATGAAAGACAAGATAAAAGACAAGTTATAAGCTAAATAAGTGAATAACCACAACAAACAAGCTAGGATACCGATAAAACTTAGAAACTTAAAAGCTTAAAAGTTAAATTAAAATTTAAAATACTTAAATCGAACACAATGTGAATGTCATGAATCTCATGATATATTAAATTCAATCATAGATCAATATTCAAAGCTCAAACTATCTTTCATTGTCAATATTCATCATATTCCTCTTCATCAAGAGGATCAAAACCAACTACATCATCATCATTATGTGGTTCATTAGAACCACATGGGCTCGAACCACTCGCACTAGGGCCACTGCCAGTTGCACCCCCTTGTGCATGTAGGTCTCGTGGTGCCACAGAACTCCCCTCATCATCATATGCTCCATGGTGGGAAATGGAAGCATCCAAGTCAACTATCTCTGGATCAATGTCCCAATGTCTTGTTGACCCTTCCTTGTACTCTAGCTGCTTGTGGGATAAAAGGCGCAAGTTGGAATGTATGTATACCAAATCTTCAACCCTTTTAGCCCCCAACTTTCACATGCGTTCACGATTGGATGAAATTATACGTACTCCAGATTGCACTCGTCAGGAAAATGAACTTACAACCTATTAAGGCAACCCAAACTTTAAAGTCAATAAAAAAGTTCAACTTCAGATTTAAAACTCAAACTTAAATTTTAAAAACTAAAAGAAAAGAGAATAAAAAAATTAAAAACTTACTCCCACTGCTAAGACCTTCATTACAAGAGGTCAGTAAGTAAACCGATGAAGTACCATGGAGGTACCACCACATATGTGCATCCATCTTGTATTTGTTCAAGAGCGAGAAGGCTATTGCCGTTTTTTATTATGAAATTGCCAAACTCTACCATAACCACGGTCTTGGGCCTCGGGATCAAGGAAGAGCCTAGCCATGCCACCATATATCCCTCACCGACTTCCGCATCCTCAGATGGTGCTACCCTCGCTAGCAAGAAAGGATCTCTGCTATAAAATCTAGGAGTCAATGCAAAAGCTAGTAGATGTAGTGGGGTGGTCATTTTGTTCCACCGCTCAATGAGAATTGACTTCACTTGTTTGAAAAATGTTTCCTCGGGATCTTGTTCTTTTGCATTTATGATGGCTTTTATCTTCTCAATCATTGAGTCGATGCCGCCATATATCTCTCTCTAGACATGGTTGATCCGTGTCGATGGCCGGATCATGCTCATAATGGGCTCCGTAAAACTCAACAAATAACCCACTCTATCCCACCAAGGGTCCTCTAAGATCGGAGTTCTTCTTTTTGAGCCCCTTGATGTTTGATTGCCTCCACACAAACCAAAGATTGGATGTTACCATCCTCATGAGTGCCTCTCGCACCTTCACTAGTCGTCTTAAGACGATTGTGTGTGTGCAAACCAAACCGAGTCTCAAAGAACCTAATAAGAACGAGGAACAAAAATTAAAAAAATTTAAATTATAAAATTGAAAGCTAAAAGAATACTAAAAAACTTATATTAAATTTTAAATTAAAAAGAAAGAAATAAATAAAGCTTTTCCTTACCTTCGATGAGTTCCAATGCGAGAATGATCTAAAAATGCCTTGTGACATGTGGTGGTTGGTGACAAACATTTGGATTTCTTCTGGCCTGCGTATACACTTGTTGGATCCACTATATTTTGTTTGCCATTTTCTTTAGCATTAAATTCAATGAATGCACATCACAAGGTGTCCAAAAATATGCCCATACATGTCTCAACTAGCGTCCCATGGCTTTGTAATTTTGGCATTGTCCGTTATCACTTGGGCAACATTTTCGTGCCCCACCGCCTCAATGGACTCAAAGAGAATGTTGGCTATGAATTGGGCATCCTTCACTTGCTCCTCCTCACAATCAACCGCTTTCAAAAACATTGCCCCCTTAGGGCATACTACAATCACATTGATTAAATGGCGGTTTTTTGCATCTTTCCATCCATCAGAAACAATGGACACACCAGTTTTGGTCCATGAGTCCCTAATTGGTTGCATAAGGAGATTTTCACATATTTTTTTGTCTATCCAAAAGGGTGGTGCGGATCTTCTCAAATCCTGGTGGTTTATACCCTTTTGGTGCCTCATTGATGGCTTTCACCATCTCATGCCAATAAGGTGATCTCACAACATTAAAAGAAAGCCCATTAGCATATACACACCTTGCAATGCGTTCATCTGCAATCTCCCTGTTCTCATTCTGAAAGACCTTTGCCAATGGCCCTTTTGTCTTACTTTTCTTTCGTGCAAGGGAAACATCCTCATCCGTGGAGATAGGAGCCACAAATGGATGTGGCATGGCCACAATTGGGGATCCACTAGGTGATGGAGCAACTGGAGGCCTTGCTGAACGAGATGAACCTCCTCTTTTGGCCAATGGATGACCCGCTCTCATAGCCACTTTAGCCTCTGCATCCTCCTGCTCTTTGATATATGCCAAAACATTTGCTTTTGGCACCCAAGGATTATTACTCCCCCTACATAATCTTATACCATTACCCGTTATGGCACACAAGTGGCTTTTCACCCTACTGTAAGAGCCTTTGAATAGTCCATCACACTCATTGCATTTCCGTTCAAAACAACCACCACTGCAAGTTGTCGAACTATTGTTACGTGCCTCCATAACAATGTGAATTTGGGTCATAGTCTTTGGCCAAAGATTGCCCGTAAGAAGCGAAACTTGTTGCCATTGTAGAAAAATACCTAAAAGGTTTAAAAAAAAAAATTAAGCAAAGAAAACAATGGCATGCAATTGCATTGTGATTGAACAATGAAAATTAAAAAAATTAAATGGAAAGAGCAAAATAAAAATGAACATAAGCAAAAAAATGTAATGTGTGAAAGATTAAATAATAAAAAAATAGAGGAACAAGGCTAGAAATTAAAAAAAAACTTACCTTCACTTAGTAAACCACAAATCAAATCCTTCACAAATCCTCCTTTGCAGCTCCTCACACTCCTACAAGCTTAGCAATAGCTCCTCAAACCCTAGACAAGCACAATGCAATTTTGGAGAGCCACAATGTGAGTTTGTTTGCTTTATGTTTTGTTTTTGTGTTGTTCTTTTGTTTTATTGTTTAGAGGTAGCTTTTAGGTTTTAGATTAGAAGAATTTATAATTTTTTATTGTTGTGTGGCTTTAAAAACATAAAAAAAATTAAAAACATTTTTTTAACGTGGGAGTGGGCAGGGGCTGCAAACGCCTGTACGGCTTGTGCCGTGCCCGGCATTCTCGCCCCCGCCCGCTCCCGCCACTTCCGCTTCCGCTCCCAAGGCCCTCTAAGGCGTTTTCAGTAACGTAGATATATATATATATATATATATATATATATATATATATAAAAAAAAATATTTAAAAATATAGCGAAATAAGCAAAAATTCAGCCTTACACATGAATAGAGTAAACAAATTATTAAATAAGTGAAATAGCCCTATAAAATATTAATAATTCAATGCATATTGTTGTGATATTCATTGATCGAACTTCAACAAGTACATTGTTCAAACTCCAAATGTTACAATGTCCAATTATAATCATAAATAATAACAAATCACATGACTGGAATTCCAATATTCCGGCTTTTACCAACTCCCTTCAAATCGCGCAGTTCGATTCCTTTGGGGTTTCTCTTACTTGCTAGTGGAGATGCCGCCACCGCATTTTTATCCTACATTACCAAAACTCATTTCAATTTGCTGCAGCTTTCAGCCATTGTTTTAGGTACTTCTGAATGCCCTTGTTTTACCGCAGCTGGATCATTTACGTAATCCCATCTATCAACCCCCAAAAAAATTTTAAAAAAAAATTGGCGTTTTTCTGTGGAGTACGTTGGTACATCCAATGGCACCAAATACGTCCTAGTACTTCCAAGTACCCAGACATACCCGATACCACTGGATGTACCCTGGGCGTACCCCCTGCGTACCATACCCATATTATGTACTGGGATGTACCATACCCGTACCTGATGCCTGCAAGGGACATATCGGCTAAGTAGAATATTAGTTAAGTGTTAACTAATAAATGGTTGAAACTACTTCAACCACTTTGTAACCATCTTTTACATAATAAAAGGATGGACAAACAATCAATAATGTGTGCATTCCAATTTGTCTTCATCCATTCTAATCTTTCTTTATTCTTTCTCTCTCCGCATATTCTAACATTGATATCAAAGCGGGAAAACAAGGAGAAAGAGAAGGGAAGAAGATCTCAGTCCCATTAGGGCAAAAACTTGAATCATGAAGTCACAATAGCACAAAAGATATCCAGTCCTGTTTAGGACAGGTGAAAAATTCGCCGCCATTTAAGAACCATTTTCTCGAGGAAGCTCTTTGACGAGTATGGGAGTGTGGCACAGTGATTTGAAGAAGCCCTACTAGGGTAAGCATTCGAAGAGTTTAAGATTTGGAATTGACAGAATCGTAAGGGCACATTTCATTGAAATAAACTCTACTGATTGTGAGGAGGTTATTGCGAACTTTGGAGATCGTGAAGAGGACGACAAACGTCATTTGCAGACCTAGACAAAACGCATTTACCAAATCGAGATCACGTTTTTTCACATTGTTTTGAACGAAAATCACGTTTACGATGATCGATGGCACGAAATCCTGCAAACATGAAGGGCATCGAGTCCAAAAGTGTGTTTAATCTCTCCCTAATCAGTGCACGAGCATGTAAAAGCTGATTTAAGTAATACAAAATCGAGAGCAAAAATAGAGAGTTACTGAGATTGTGATAAATCAAACAGGGCAAAATACATATACAGTCGAAAAGGGCAAACCTACAGTCATCTAGGGCATGCACGGAAATCCTATCTATTGTTACAAATCATGAACTAGGGATTTTTATTTGACCATGAATGGACTGTGTTACTCTTGGAACAAATGACAAATAATTGTTAAGAAATTTATATTATCAAGTTATTGAACAAAATAGTTTTCAAGAGATGGATAAGATCGTAAAGACAAAGATGAAGGGAAAATTTCAAGACAAACCAATGAAACTAGTGTTGAAAATCCACCGAATGTTGACATTGATGAACTCACTGATAGAGAATGTGTATTTTAAAAGAATCGCAACACTTTGAAGACATGAAGGAATCCAGCGTAGGTGAAACTCGGCATGGATGGTTGTCCGATAATTCAGAGTCTATGGATCTCGGGAATTTACCCTTACGAGGGTCATGAGACAACTTGATGGAGCTTGTGGATGGCTTAGTATGGATGGTTGTCCAACAATTCGGAGATTTTGTAATTCGGGAGTTCGGGGAGGTGGAATCCGGGAACTTAGGAACTACACCTTTGAGGGTCGAGAGGTAGCTTGAGTTCTACCTAGTCAAACCATTGTTTTCAAAGGGGATAGCTTCTGAAGAATGCGTGGTCTTGGTTGGTTATGTTATTTTACTCTTCTACCAATATGTTCTATAGAGTAAGCCTTAAGAGAGGGTATTAAAATATAAGGCCTAATATAAGGATTATTTATTAACATTATATTAATAATAGTTAAGTGTTAACTAATAAATAGTTAAAACTACTTCAACCACTTTGTAACCATCTTTCACATAATAAAAGGATGGACACACAATGAATACTATGTACATCCCGGTTTCTCTTCATTTGTTCTTTGTACATTCTAATTTTTCCTTATTCTTTCTCTCTCCGCATATTGTAATAATGCAATCACCGAATGATATCATTAAAGCAGCCTTAATGGTCTCAAAATCAGCTTTGCATTTGTTGTACACAAATTCCAAACATGCAAGATGCTTTATATCATAGTACTCAATCTCTAACGAGACATAATATAAGGCTTATTTATTAACATTATATTAGTATTAGTTAAGTGTTAACTAATAAATGGTTAAAACTATTTGAACCATTTTGTAACCATCTTTCACATGATAAAATGACGGACACACAATGAATACTGTGTACAGTCCGGTTTCTCTTCATTTGTTCTTTGTACATCCTAATCTTTCTTTATTCTTTCTCTCTCCGCATATTCTAACAACGCAATCACTAAATGATATCATTAAAGCAGCCTTAACGGTCTCAAAATCAGCTTTGCATTTGTTGTACAGAAATTCCAAATATGCAAGATGCTTTATATCATAGTACTCAATCTCTAACGAGATATGAAAATACAAGGTGAGTAGCTAATATGGTGCTTGCAACCAATATGCAACTGCACAGATTTGGAAAGTACAGATGGACTTGCTAAGAAAATCTCTTAGAAAGATAGATAGGCCCCGAGATGTCACCCATGCAAGTCTTTGAGTACCAAGTCAGACAAAAGAATGACCTACTCTGGAAGCTATCATCAATGAAACTTGAGTTATATGGAGGAATTACAGGCTTTTACTATAACATTGTTGAGGATGTTAATGAAAAATTTTCCTAAGTCCAAATTTAGTTGAATACTCAGTAATTAGGTACAAAGTGTGTGTGATATGAATCTAAAAAATCCTACGAATCCAGATAAAATCCTACAATTCAAACAACCTGGGAATCGAAATTAGAATTATTATGGATAATGGTTAGTAACCAAGGATGGAGCCACACAGGAGCAGATAGAGCAAAGGAAGTGGAAGAAACGAATGGAGAGGAGAACAGATTGAAGAAGCAGTCCAACAGAAGGATGGATGGATCCCTTGGCTTTCAAGAGGATTGGGTTGGAGAGATTGATGTCTGGATGCATTCAATAGGAAGATGGAAGCCCAGATTCTAAACTTCAATGCAGAGATATGCAGAAAAAAACAAAGCACGATTCAGCTATGGTTCATTCAGTTGAAAGAGAGAAGATATCCTCATAAAACTCTGAAGAACTACCGAACAGAAAAATCTTGGACTGCGATCTGGATGGGATCAGAAATAAACTTTCCCAGAAGGCTCCAATATGCAAATTAATTGGAGCTTGGCCAGCAAGTGATGGGTTAAGATTTTGGATTGGATAGATTAATAAAATAGTCTTAGACCAGAAATCCAATTCTTAACTAATAGGTTCTTTCAAATAATCATCCAATTGGAAGTGGATAAGGAGCAAAAATTTCAAGAAATTTTTTTCAAGGGGGAACCCTGGTTCTTGAAATTTTTGAATTATTTCTGATACAATGGTCCCCTTGTTTAATCCTGCAGAAGAACTGATCACCGGGCCTCTTTTATGGATTAGATTGTATAAGCTTCCTTTCAAGTTTTGGGAAAAATAATATTAAAGAAAATTGCTGTAAGCATTGGTGAACCAATCGGTATTGGCCCAGCAGCCCAGGATAAGGAATTATCATCTCATGCAATGGATATGTGTTAGTATAAATTTGGCTAACCCTAACCTTCCAAGCTGTGAAATATCCATTGTGGAAAATCACTTGGAATTAACAAAATATAGAAATATAACAGCGAACTAAGATTCTGATTTTTCTGATTTTTATGACAGCAATATGCAGAAATAAAGAATTTTTGTATTTTGCAAACTAATCACTTCCAACACTACCCAGAAGCTTCAAACAACTCAGAAAAATATATAGAACAATAAACAAGAGAAATAATTTTTATCTCTCAGATCTGATTTTATTTATTTATTTTAGGGCAGAAAATGAGAGAAAAATACAGCTGACCATAATTTCCAGAATAACAATGGAAAAATGATGGAAATGAATTCTAGGGCATCTTCATGATGATAACAATCTCCAGCTCCGAAATCTCCAGAATCGGACCACGAAACCCCTCCAAAACTGCTCCTCAAATCTGAAATTGAGTAGATAAAACCCTAGAAAATAGTTCCAAATCTGAACTGAAACCCTTGATGAAAAATGGCTGTCCTCTTACTTTGAATCTGAGTTTCTGATTACTCTCCAAATCTGATCCAAAAATCTGAATAAAGCTCCAAAATAACAAGCTAGGAGAATCTTTCACCACTGAAGAGTGCTCTGCTAGCTAGGTGTGAATCTTTCACCACCGAAGCTAGGGTTCTTGTGGGATCTTACTCCACAAGCAAAGAAAGTGCAAACAACAGTTGCTCCAATATCAAAATAGCTGAGTTTATGAATGAATGAATAACTCTCCTCAAGAACTCCTTTTATAACTTCACCATGCAACAAGAGGCCCAAAAAAGACCCCAATCGACTCCCTTGGGAAAACCAAATAAACATAATATGATTTAAGTTACATTTTCCCCCATGCGCCAAAAGTAACTTAGGTGACCCCAACGAAAAATTAGATTAATAAAGTGTCATATAGTCATCCAACGACAAAATATAACAATTATTACCACCAATTCATCCAACTTAATCTCAACGACAAAATATAACATAAAGCAAGGTGGTAATCAAACATCCGTACCCAATAGCCTTCAAATAGTCGTTAGCCCCTCGGGTATGACCAAGCTAAGACAAATGAAAAGCCTCCTAGGCCATATGCTCGAAATTGGGGACATTACGGGTCCTCCGTCGCTAAGAAATGCTTGACCCCAAGCATTATCCTGTCACCCCCGTAGAGTGAATACCACAAAGTAATTTTGTCCATCTCACCCTCGTAGTCAACTAATGATAGGTGTGATCCGAAGTAACCAAGACACTCCATGTACTCATCATGATCTCCATGTCATATAGAAAACAATGTTGTCCCTGAAGTACAATGATGCCCACACCGACTCTCCACTGATACCCACACCGAGACCGTGAATTTGTGTTATCCCTCCCAATGTGAGATTGTCGTCATGTGATCACTCACAACCTCTCCAGTCAACTCATGGGTATGAAAGTCCACTTTGAATCCTATAAAATCCCCCTGGATCACCCCGTGAAACAACTCAGTAAACGCACAAAGTGTGGTAACTCTCCCACATGACCCACATACATGTGAGAGCAAGGCTCCTCATAATGTATCTCAATGTGTCCAATGGGGGAAACGTTCCAGGCTCCAGAAACAGTCGAACCAACAATATCAACTCTACTGGGTCCACCTCCCGTGTTGAATGTGAACTTGTCGAATAACCAAGTAACTGAGTCAACTTTGTCCCTCTCCTGACTAACACATGGGTGAAGTGCTCACTGGGCATAGAAGCAATAAAATACATAGGAGTGTTATCCCATGTTGGTTCGAAATGATGAACCTATAAGCTCGATTTGTCATAACAACAAACCGTACATCCTTGTATAAAGTTGAGGATATCCTCCCTCAACCCATGCCACCTGAATCTCTCCCATATGAACTTGTAGGTCTCATCGAAGCTCAAGTGTCCAGTTACGGAAGAACAATGCACATGTCGCAATATCTCCATCCTCAACCAGGAATCTGGCACAAGGTACAATATCCCCAAATAGAGGATCATCTCATCCTCCAATTTGTAGCTATCATCCTTCTATGTGTGACTATCCAAAATCTCACAAGTGTGTCGGTTCTTAGAGTACTCAACAAGCAGGTGAGATCTTCACTACTAAAACCTCATCTGACAACCAACAAGGATGAACTCGGGTGATCTGAACCCGTAATCCCAATCTTTGTAACCGTCTCTGTGCAACACTACTGGTCACACCCATACCCATCAAACTCCACATCATCCCGCAGTAATAAAACCCCTCATCATCTTGGGAAAGTCCTCTCCATCCCCTCAGCTGCAACCACTCTGGGTGCTCCTATAGATAATCCCCTCAAGATCACATTCCTACCCTCAGACTTAAACTTTAGTTCCATTGTTTGAAAGTTAGTTTGAAACTCACCAAGAGAGTGAAGCCACTACAATCCCAGCATTATGTTGGTCACTCTCATACCAACAATGTGGAAATCATCGGTAACTGTGTAGTTACCCATGGTGATGCTCAACTGTGGAACTCTCCATGTGCATCTCATATACTCCCCGATGGCTACACCAATGTTGAAGCCCTCAAAGCCCTCCATCTGCAAACCTTGTCTCTCAACAAACGATGCATCAATAAAGTTGTGGGTAGCCCCACTATCAATGAGTACCACTATTCGCTGACCTTGCATAACTCCTCTAACCTTGAATGCCTTGTACATCGGAGTACTAGACAATGTAGCTATAATCTCCCAAGGAAAAGTCTCCTCCTCTTGCTCCACATCAGCACTATCCAACACAACTCCATCTCCATCATCCATCTCGTGGGTCTCTAACTCCTCACCTCTGTCACCCTCACTCTCCTCGAAGACCTCAATGAATTGGGCCTTCCCTTTTCCTGTGCAATCATGCCCTAGAGCCCAAGGTGTACGGCAATCGAAACATAGTTTCTTTCGCCTCAACTCATCCCTAAGCTCTCGAGAAATGATTGGCTTCTTAGCCACCTCCTGCCTCAGTGGAGGCTCCTTCTAAATGTTCGTTTGGTCTCATGCAGAGGCTCCTCACTTGAACTCGAGGTGGAAACCTCAACTTTGGAGTGGCTAACTCCAAATCCCGTGCTCTCCTAATAGCATCATGCAATGAAGAAGGCTCAAATGCCTTCACAAATCCTGCTAACGCATATGTTAAACCTACTATGAAGAGCAAAGTCAATCTCATCTCTGAAACATCAGGAACAATAATCAAAGCCTTTGAAAATTTGCAATGTATCCGTCCAAAGAACATGTTTATCTCAAATGAGTCAACTCTCTGAAATACCTATCGGGATCCTTACTATCAAACCTGCTCATCAACCTCTATGTGAACTCCGCATAGGTACCAATATGCATGTGCCACTACGTAATAAGAACATGATGCCACCCATAGTAGGAAAACTCGCCAAATCCAAAACTCGCCAGACCCCCAAAAAAAAACTCAGAAAAAACTCGCCAATATTCAGCCAATACTCGGGAATACTCGGCAACTTAAAAATACTCAAATTTCTTTAAAAAACATAAATTTTAAGCAACACATAGCTACAAAATGTATCAAATGAGCCCATAAAATGTTGGAGAAGTGTTTTCTATTAGATTTGAATACAAATACAATACAAAATTGCATCATCATGCGAATACGACAACCGGCTGATACTAGTCCCCACACTCGGCTGCGTCTCCACGCTCCTCCTAGAAGGCTGCGAATCTGGCTCGATCATGGAACTAGATGGTGGTGCTGGTGGCTCCTCTGCTGCATGTTGGAGATCACCTCCAAAGATGTCATCCAATCCAATATCTCCTCGGAGTCCTACTAGTGCTTCTCCCTCCATAGCCTCCCTCTCAAAAGAAGCAATCTCGTCCTTTGTGAACGCAAGGTTTTCCTCTTCTTGCCCAGTCCACTCACTGTATGGATCTATCTCATCCAAATCAATGAGCTCCTCTGATGTGGCCTCAACTTTTTTTGTGCGAAGCCGGAGATTGTATTGCACAAAAACCAAGTCGTTGAGCCTTTTTTGAGTCAACTTGTTGCGCTTCTTCGTGTGATTAGTCCGAGCACGGGAGAATACTCGTCGAGTTTTGGCGAGTACTCGCCGAGTTTTGGAAAGCTATCCAATATTTTTAATTACTAATCTGTCTACAGGCGATCAAAGCTCATGATTCTTTTAGAAGATTGCAAGAAGTTGCTTGGTCCAAAAAGGTGCAAAAATGGATTTTATGAAAATAAGAAAAATATTGCCATCACTGCGTAGAGCTCGAGAAAATATGCACTTTTAGAGAAAACGGCACCTGAAACGGAGCCACAGAATGAAAGTTATGGCACATGCAAGTTTTTTTGCTACATCTTCCCGGACCCTTTCCAAAAATGGCAAAAAAATTTCTATGCTTGTGTTTTCTTCACCAAAAATCCAAAAAAGGAAAGAAATGTTGTCTTTGGCAAGTTTTTGGTGAGCTTTTGGTGAGTTTTTGGCGAGTTTGTGGCGAGTATTCCAACTATACTCGGCGAGTTTTTTTTTTGCACTTTTGGCGAGTTTTCCTGCGAGTTACTCGTTTAGCATAATTTTTGGCGAGTTTTTCTAAACTCATCGAGCTTTTGGCGAGTATTCTATCTATGATGCCACCAGTCATGTGCATCTCCCTCAAGGTGTAGTATTACGAACTTAATTGCATCCTCTTCGCATATGGGATTCAAGTCAAAGTATGTCTTCAACTTAAAAGCCATGATTGTGCTATACACTTCTTAGAACCATCGAAGTGTGGAATGGAGATTTGTTCCAATCTCCTATGCAATTCTAGAACCTGAGTAGAGTGATCCCTCTTGGGCCTACTACCAATCTTCATCTTACACTACTCGGTAAAAGTCATGTTAGCTCTAAACCCTTCACTCAAAGATTGGTACTTTTCCCAACAAGAGTCTTCATCGAGAATTTTTTATTGTTGTCCCACTTGTGTGGTTTGCGGATCTTTCAAAAATGTTGGCTCAAACATGCTTGGATGTGTATTACGGGAAGTGGGAGTGTGCTGCCCTAAATGGCCTACATTGTTATTTTCACCTCTTCTACCCTGTTGTCCCATATTACTATGTTCTCCTCTTTTAGTATGACTCTCAAATCTTCCCTGTGCTAATCTTTCTATGAGTTGGCTCCAAGAAAGATCAGCCTTTTGTTGCTTAACCATATTGGTCAATAATTGCTTCATTAAATCAACATCGGGTCTTCACTGTCACCCATCTTCTCAACCCAACAGGTTAGAGAAACTACTTTGATAACACTGAAATATCCCTTGTGGGATATCACTTGAAATTCACAAAATATATAAAAATAACAGCGAACTGAAATTCTGATTTTTCTTATTTTTATGACAGCAATATGCAGAAATAAAGATTTTTTTGTATTTTGCAAACTAATCACTTCCAGCACTACCCAAAAGCTTCAAACAACTCAAAAAAATATATAGAACAATAAACAAGAGAAATAATTTTTATCTCTCAGATCTGATTTCATTTATTTATTTTAAGGCAGGAAATAAGAGAAAAATACAGCTGACCGTAATTTCCATAATAACAATGGAAAAATGATGGAAATGAATTCTAGGGCATCTTCATGATGATAACAATCTCCAGCTCCGAAATCTACAAAATTGGACCACAGAAACCCCTCCAAAACTGCTCCTCAAATCTGGAACTGAGTAGATAAAACCCTAGAAAAAAATTCCAAATCTGAATCAAACCGTTGATGAAAAATGGTTGTCCTCTTACTTTGAATTCGAGTTTCGATTACTCTCCAAATCTGATCCAAAAATCTGAATAAAGCTCCAAAATAACAAACTAGGAGGATCTTTGACCACCGAAGAGTGCTTTGCTAGCTAGGTGTGGATCTTTCAAGATAAAACCCTAGAAAAAAATTCCAAATCTAAATTGAAACCGTTGATGAAAAATGGTTGTCCTCTTACTTTGAATTCGAGTTTCGATTACTCTCCAAATCTGATCCAAAATCTGAATAAAGCTCCAAAATAACAAACTAGGAGGATCTTTCACCACCGAAGAGTGCTCTGCTAGCTAGATGTAGATCTTTCAAGATAAAACCCTAGAAAAAAATTCCAAATCTAAACTAAAACCGTTGATGAAAAATGGTTGTCCTCTTACTTTGAATTCGAGTTTCTGATTACTCTCCAAATCTGATCCAAAAATCTGAATAAAGCTCCAAAATAACAACCTAGGAGGATCTTTCACCACCGAAGAGTGCTCTGCTAGCTAGGTGTGGATCTTTCCCCACCGAAGCTAGGGTTCCTATGGGATCTTACTCCACAAGCAAAGAAAGTGCAAACAGCAATTGCTCGATATCAAAACAGGTGAGTGTATGAACGAATGAATAACTCTCCTCAAGCACTCCTTTTATACCTTCACCATGCAACAAGAGGCCCAAAAAAAGACCCCAATCAACCCCCTTGGGAAAACCACATAACTCTAATATGATTTAAGTTACTTTTTACCCCCTTTGCCAAAATTAACTTAGGTGACCCCAACGAAAAATTAGAATAATAAAGTACCATATAGTCACCCAACGACAAAATATAACAATTTTTACCACCAAGTTGTCCAACTTAATGTCAACAACAAAATATAACATAAAGCAAGGTGGTAATCAAACATCCATACCCAATAGCCTCTAGCATTGTTAACCCCTCGGGTATGACCAAGGCTAAGACGAATGAAAAGCCTCCTAGGCCAGCTGCTCAGAATGGGGACATTATAGGCTATTTGGCTATGTTCTTCTTCAAGGAAGAAGAGGCGAGAGATAGACTACAAAAGCCTTCTTTTCAGGTGTTACAAATGTAGGAGGATTAGGCATAACACCAGTATTTTCTCTCAGCCATAGGGAAAGAAGTTAAATCAGCACAATCCTCTCTCCCAACGAAAATGATTATATAATCGAGACCTAAAGTGACTTCTCAAAAGCAACAAAAAGCCTTTAAATGGAGGTACCATAGTATGTTTTTTGTTAACAAAAAAATTGGAAGAGTATGGGAAAAATATAAATTCAGGTGGAGATCAAGCAAAAATAGTCAAACTCCGAACATAGGAGATAGCCCGAAGAGAAACTCTATGGTAAAAGCAATGGAGAATAACCAAATGTAAGGCTAGAAGATCTAATTAATGAAGCAATAAAATTAGGGCTTGAGGAAGTGGCAAGGAATGCCTTGGGATTGAAAGAAATTGTGGAAAAATGTTCTCATGTACAACTACATCTTGGGAACATAGAAAACAAGGAAAACAGCTATAAAGACTCCCAAGGGCAGTTTATTAAACAGTCAAAAGGCCTCCAATCTCAAGGAAAAAAGAGGTTTTGAAGGAGAGAAATGAGGGGAATGATCCAATTGAGGATCAAGGAAGCCCTAGATGTAATTCAATAAAGGGAGGTAGTAGAGCTGAGGAGCAACCCATGGTTATTAGGAAAGCTCGGAGGAATACAATTAAGATAGTAAGATCACCTGCACTGAAATCTCAACCTGACATAGGGACTCAAGCTACTAAGAGAAGGAAATCAAATTCTCACAAGATTCGAGAGGAGGCTAAGGCTGCTTTAAAAAGTGGTAATTTGAAGATCTTAGAAACTTTTATTGCTGGTGGAAGAGGAAAACCCTCCACCAAGAAGTCATGAAACTTCTAAGTTGGAATGCCAAAGAATTGAGTTCATCTGGAAAAGTCGCTTTGTTAGGTGGATATTAGAAGAAGTAAATCTAGAATAACTTCTTCAAGAAACCAAAGTATATAGACTATGATTTGAAATGATGATGAGAGGTTTATGGAAGATCTATGAGTGGGTGGCTGAAATAGCAAGGGGTGGCGCTGAAGGATTTGATATTCTGGTGAATCTAAAAAAATTGAAGGTACTCTTATCCATGGTTACCAAGTTTGAAAAGTCTGGATACTTTGAAAGGGGAAAAAAGTTAAGAAGTTTAGAATGTTTCAAAAGGTTCGGTTCAGTTTAGAAAATTTACAAATATAATATATATAATAAGTACTATACATATATGATATGATGATATTTGAAAAGAAAAACCAATTACAGATAATAAATAAATATATTATCTACAGAGTTTTTCCTTTACGTGCTTAGGTATTAGTGTTTCTTGTTTCATTTTTGTTTTGTGTTTAAGTTCTTTTAATTTAAACACTTCAATTTTTTAATTAAAAAAGGAAAAAAAATGTTTGAGCGAACTTGTTTGGTAAGTTCAATCAGACTAAAAGGTACAGTTCAAGCCGAATTTTCACTAAGTTCATAAGCACATGGTAATTATGCTCTTATCTCTCAATCTCACTATAGTATAGATATTTTCTATGAGTATTATAAACAGAAACCTATTTTGTCCTATCAAATGTATATGGCAGTAGTAGTGGAAGAAAAGGACTATTGGAAAAATTTGGAAAGGTTCGAAGGGCTTATGAAGGTCTAAATGGGTTGCTGGGGATGACTTCGACACCATATTGAATGCTAAGAAAATAAATGGGGCAACTTAATCCTACCTCCTAGTTCTCTTGATTACAATGAATTTTGGTTGAAGTATGCATTAATTGATGTGGAGCCCAATCTGGCTCATTCAAATGGACCAATAGAAAACAAGGGGAGAAGGCTATCATAGAGAGACTGGATAGGTTCTTGCTAAGTCCAGATTGGGGAATTGAAAATATCAAGTTTTACTCTAAAATTTGCAACTTTCTGTTTCATATTGTTACCCAATTGGAATAGAGGATAAACCAAATAAAAAACTTGATGAAGCCCCATTTAAGATGGAGTTCATGTGGTTTTAGCATCATACTTTTAAGCAAATTTGAAAAAATGGTGGACAGCAAAGGAAAGAGATTGTAGAAGATTCGTGTTGATGAAGAAGCTAAAGAATGTAAAGGAGGTAAAAAAGTGGAATAGAGAGATATTTGCAAATGTATTCCAAGAAAAAAACTCTTTATTGGCAGGTCTAGGCATATTAGAGCAGAAAAAATAATGGAGAAAGGAATTGGTAATGAGCTCCTGAAAAAAGAGAAGTAACTAATTGTTGATTTTCGGTACATTCTATGATTGGCAGAGACCCTCTAGAAATGGAAGTTGTTGGTAAATTGGCTAAAACATGGAGACAAGAATACAAAAAAATTATGTCCACAGATTTGAGAAGAAATATTAATCTAATTGTAAACATTGTGGTTTCTTAAGACATGATAGTGAAAATAAGGAAATAAGGGAAGCAAGGGCTGCATTCTTCCAAGACTTGTTATCAACTAAGGCAAGGGAAGAAAATGATGTTCAAGAGGAATTGCTTAGCCTTATCCCGAAACTCATCTGAAAATTTCAATGAAGACCTGTGTGGCCAAGGTACGTCCCTTTCCCCAAACTTCTTCACTTCTTTTTACATATCCGACACGGGTACATAGGGTGCAGGCTACGGGTATGAGTCCCCCATTGATACATCCTAAGTACGTTTTGACATACCCGGACATATTGGGATGTACCCGCAGCTTGAACACACAGGTCTTGGGCGCCAAAAAGCTTTTAAAAAGTTTTTTTACTTTATCAATGATAGAAAAACGAACCCTAACACTTAAACTAATAAAATATTAAACCCTAAACTCCTCAAAAAGCTATAAAAAGCACTCACCCATTCATTTGAAATCACACAAACAATTCATTGTTGGTTTTTGCAAGTGTATGAGCAAATAGCCAAAGAGGAATCGAAGAGCAGGCATTGGAAGGAGGATTTGTTTGGAGGCAACCATTGCAAGGAGGACGAGATTGAGGGCAGCCATTGCTTGCAAGTTCAAGTTTGTTTAGAGGAAGCAATTGTTGAGAGGAAGACAATGTTTGAATTGACTTTGTCAATGATAAAAAAACGAACCCTAACACTTAAACTAATAAAATATTAAACCCTAAACTCCTCAAAAAGCTATAAAAAGCACTCACCCATTCATTTGAAATCACACAAACAATTCATTGTTGGTTTTTGCAAGTGTATGAGCAAAGAGCCAAAGAGGAATTGAAGAGGAGGCAATATTGGAAGGAGGATTTGTTTGGAGGCAACCATTGCAAGGAGGATGAGATTGGGGGCAGCCATTGCTTGCAAGAAGTTCAAGTTTGTTTAGAGGAAGCAATTGTTGAGAGGAAGACATTGTTTTATTGTTCATTCAAAGGAGTAGACGTCACGTTTGGAGGTAGCATTTGTTAGAATTCTATTGCAACAAGGATCTACGTTTGGAGGCAACATTGTTTTACTTGTTACCCTTGTCTACACTACAGGTATTTTTATTTAATTCATCCTTCTATTTTTTATTTTTTACGTTTTTTTTTTAAATTTATTTTGTTGCATTTTTTTAAAAGTTTAGAGTTTAAACACATCCTAAATTTGTGTATGCTCTCACCTCGCACCTTTATGGTGATCTTGGTGATCAAAAATAGATTAGGATGGCACGGTTTAGGGTTTTTTAAATTTAATAATTAGTAAATATCGTTATTTTTAATTTTTAAATGCATTGTTCAATGTTAATAATTAATATTTTAGCATTTATCATTTGATTTATGTAAAGGCAAAATATTTTTAATTTTTTTAACTTCCTAAATCTGTGTATGCTCTCACCTCGCACCTTTATGGTGATCTTGGTGATCAAAAGCAGATTAGGATGGCACGATTTAGGGTTTTTTAATTTAATAATTAGTAAATATCATTATTTTTAATTTTTAAATGCATTGTTCAATGTTAATAATTAATATTTTAGCATTTATCATTTGATTTATGTAAAGGCAAAATGATTTTTTTATTTTTTTAACTTCCTAAATTTGTGTATGCTCTCACCTCGCACCTTTATGGTGACCTTGGTGATCAAAAACAGATTAGGATGACATAACTAATTTATTTATGTAAAGGCAAAATGTTTTTAATTTTTTTAAACATCCTAACTCTGTGTATGCTCTCACCTCGCACCTTTATGGTGATCTTGGTGATAAAAACAAATTAGGATGACATCACTTAGAAATTAGTAAGTCGTTGTTTTTTAATTTATTAATTATTATTTACGTAAGGCAAAACGTTTTTAATTTTTTTCACATTCTACCTGTATGCTCTCACCTCGCGCGTTATGGTGATCTTGGTGATCAAAAAAAGATTAGGATGGCATCAAGGTCTCGCTTTAGTTGGAGTGCAAGACCCACAAGCTTCAAAACACATCGCTTCTCGTGAAACATGGTCATAATCCCCTCTTTGAGACATGTGACAGTGGTAGAATACCTTGTTGGTGGTGGGGGTCGGATTTGGATATGTCATGGTTGTCATGCTCAATACAAATCCTCATATAGTCAACTAAAAATCCATTTGACTGGGGTTGGAGGTGTGGGGATAAAGAAGTGCCCCAAAATATCAAAAGAGAAAATGGCGAGTACCGGGAGCGCAAGAGGAAGCAACATAGACAATGTGAAAGAAATAGATCTAAAACAATTCCATTGCAAAGAAGGCCTTCATCACGACCACCCACACCTAAATCTGGTACTCATCCTTTCATCCAAACTCAAATTCATCCACTTGATACCCTTTTTGATGAAGAAAGTCAAGAGACCTCACAAAAAAATCCAAAAGGAGCATTAGAAAAAGAATTTAATAATGACATCGAGGATATAGTTGATGATGTGACTTTCAATGCATTTATGCATGTGGGCTGCCCTTTAATGTATTGAGGTCTCCATATTGGCAACAGATGGTGAAGGCTATCAATGAAGCTCCACAAGGGTACAAATGCCCAAGTTATGAAAAGGTTCGAACCACACTCTTGGCAAAGGAAGTGGAACACATTCACACCTCTTTGCAGCCAATTAGAGATTCATGGAAGGATTCAGGGGTTTCCATCATTTCAGATGGATGGAAAGATGTTAGAAATAGACCCTCATAAATGTTGTTGCAATATGTCCTAAAGGGGCAATGTTCCTAAAAATCCATTGACTATGAAGGGAAGTCAAAGATGCACAATTTGTTGCCGACATTTTGATAGAGGTTATTTAATCGGTGGACCCCCAGAATAGTCCAAATCATCACGACAATGCTAAAAATTGTAAAACAGCAAGATTGATTATAGAGGGTAGATATGAGCACATATTTTGGACCCCTTGTGTTGTCCACTCCCTTAATTTGATGCTCCAAAAGATTGGGAAAATCCCGTGGATTGAGCAAATTTACACCGAGGCAAATGACATTCAGATGTTTATCACAAACCATCATATGTCACATGCCATATTCAGGAGATTCTCAAGGTTGGAGTTGTTGAAGGTTGCATAAAACAAGATTTTCCTCTCACACACTCATTTTGAAACTTGTGAAGGTGAAAGAGGCTTTAAGCAATATGGTGATCAGCAATGTTTGGACAGTGTGGAGGCAGTCAAATACGAGAAAGTTGCAAAGGTAAAATCATTGGTCCTTGATGATGAGTGGTGGGCCAAGGTTGAGTACTTGCTCAATTTTACAGAGCCCATTCTCTCCATGATCAAATACGTAGATACTGATGCAGCATGCATGGGAGAGATATATGATGGAATAGATTCTATGCTTGAACATATGAGAGAGGTCATACAAACAAAAGAGCAAGATCCAAAAGAGACCTTCTACAATGAGGTCAAGAATGTGGTCATGAAGAGGTGGAATAAAATGACCACCCCATTACATCTCCTTGCTTATGCACTGAACCCAAAGTATTATAGCTCTAAAATACTTGGGCTACCTAACAGGCAACCACCATTCTCTGACTCCGAAGTTGCAAATGGAACCAGGGAAGCATTCAAAAGACTTTTTCCTGATCCATCTATAGCCAATGTGGTCCGGCGAAATGGGCATGTTTGTAGCTTCAGAAGGCAACATGGGAGAGATTGAGGCTCTTTTCGACAAGTACACCATGAGCCCAACCAAATGGTGGTGTGTACATGGCCATGATGCCAAGTACTTACGACCTATTGCCATCAAAATTCTTTCACATGTATAACATTTATAATCATTGAAATTTTTAATTTTATTTAGTAGAATATTTTTCCGCACATTCTTAGTATGTTACTAATTTGAATTTTCTCATGAACTTTTTTGTAATAGGTGGCTAGTAATTCTTCCACAGAGCGGAATTGGAGTACTTATACCTTTATCCACTCAGCTAAACGAAACAAGTTGGCATCTAAAAATGCTAAGGATTTGGTACATGTGCATTTACATTTCCGCCTCTTAACACACAAGTTTGAGGACTATGTTAGAGGTCCTCACAAACTTTGGGATCTTCTTCCAGAGACCACAGACTTGGATGCCTCCACAACCACTCTTGCCCAACTTTCAATATTTGATGGCGAAGATGACATTCAAGGGAGTTCACAAGGAGTGGAGAGCGGAACTAATGAGAGTGGAGCTAGCGTGAGTGGCATGCAAGAATTTTATTTTGAGGAAAATCTAGATGATATATTCTAGATTTGTTTGTATTCATGTTGACATGATATTCATATATCATATGTATGGCAGCCACATTATCAATGAAATGTAAAATCTTAAGTATATTGTATGTTTTGAACATTGATTCCAATATATTTTTCAAGTTTTGTTTGTATTCATGTTGACATGATATTCGTATATCATATATATGGCAACCACGTTATCGATGAAAATGTAAAGTCTTAAGTATATTGAATGTTTTGAACATTGATCCTACTATAATTTTCAAGTTTTGTATTTCTTATGGACTAAAAAATGAGTAAAATGAGTGTATGTTTATATATATATATACGGATGTATCCAAGATGTATCATACCCAAGGGTTTTTTAAAATCGACGTATCCGCACATTGAACCCATACTCGTACCCATATCTTGACAACATAGATGAAGACTTGATGAAACCAATATCAGAGGTAGAAACCAACACGTTATGTTTGCGTTAGGAGTGGATAAGGTACAAAGGCTTGATATATTTCAGGAGGGTTTTATTCAAAAATTATGGCATATTGTAAGAAAAGATTTTTGGGAGCCAAAGTGGACGAATGTAGAAAGTAGAAGACTATACCAAAGAGCGGAAAACAACTTTTCTAGATCTCATCTCAAAAACGAAGGATGTAAAATTCTTTAATGCATTTTGGCCAATAGCCCGTTGTAACACTACTTATAAAATTGTAAAGAAGGCTTTGACTCTCAAATTGAAGAACTGCTTGGAGTTGGTAATTTCATAGGAGCGGAGTGGGTAAATAAATATTGGACAGTATTATCATTGCCTTTGAGACAATGCATTGCTTTGCCTATGAGAAAAAAGCATGTATGATCATAAAACTTGATATGAATAAAGCTCTTTACATAATAAATTGAAAATTTGTTTTAGAAGTTTTGGGGATGTTTGGATTCCCTATGGATGGATTAAGATAATCAAGAACTGATTATGTTTTCTCCTAGTTATTCAATACTCATTAATGACGTACCAGTTGAATATTGTTAATCCTCGAGAGGGCTCAGACAAGGGGATCCAATTTCTCCTTATCTCTTCATCATCATCGCAAAGCTCTTGGTAGATTAATAAATAAATTGGTCACTTAATGAAACTAAAAGGGCTTTGTGCATCCTATATAATTGACACAACATCACATCTGCAATGTGTTGATGAATTAGTATTCATGAGAACCAACATATATTATTGAGGGGCATCTTGGAAAAATATGAAGCAAAAATTGGTGAGAAGATCAATGCAAATAAATCAAAATGTACATCATGAATATGACACAAAAACAACAAAGGCAAATCCAGAGAATGCTTGGATTTTGCATTGAGCGATTACCAAATTATTACTTAGGTATGTCGGTGGTTAATGGTAAGGCACGACAGGAGGTTGGGAAACCTGTTATAGAAAGCGTTTTGAAAAATGTTGTCTACATGGAAAAGAAAATGGATATCTTTGGCAAGGAGAGCCCAGCTGGTCAAATCCTTCTTTCAAGCTATGCAAAGATATATAATGCCTGCTTCAAAGATCTCGAACTCGAGTCGCTAAAGGAAAAATATGAAGCAAAAATTGGTGAGAAGATCAATGCAAATAAATCAAAATGTACATCATGAATATGACACAGAAACAACAAAGGAAAATCCAGAGAATGCTTGGATTTCGCATTGAGTGATTACCAAATTATTACTTAGGTATGTCGGTGGTTAATGGTAAGGCACGACAGGAGGTTGGGAAACCTGTTATAGAAAGGATTTTGAAAAAATGTCTACATGGAAAAGAAAATGGATATCTTTGGCAAGGAGAGCCCAGCTGGTCAAATCGTTCTTTCAACCTATGCAAAGATATATAATCCCTGCTTCAAAGATCTCAAACTCAGTAGCTAAAGTAATTACAAGTTTACAAAGAAAATTCTTTTGGAAAGGTCTTGAAAATAGAAATAAAATCAAATTAGTGACATGGAAGAAGATTTGTCTTCCAAACAAATTGGGAGGATATAGGTTTGAGGATTGGGGATTGTAAGGAGATGAATCGAGTATTGGAATGTAACCTCTTATGGTGGATTTACGAGGAAGAAAACAAGTTACGGAGTAGGATTTCGAGGCGATGTAACATGATAACCCGTATAAGACCATATTGTTTACACAAGAACTGTCCCGAGGTTCCGCGATTCGGAATTATATGACACTATAAGAATGTCTTAACGAATTGAATTAGATGGAAAGTGCCCGATGGATGCAAGAACCTTTGGCACTTTTTTCCTGACTCAAAGAAATTCCCTTTTACCATGATGCGGATCTGAATGGTTTAATGAAATTAGATGAACCTGGGATAAAGAGTCGGTGAATATACTAAAACTAATGGGAAAGGCATAGGAAAGAATGGAGGTCTTTGAATCGGTCCTAAAGAGAAGAGCAGAAGGAAAACATAAAACCTTGAGCCATCTCCTAGCATGTTGTTCACCGTTGTTAGAAGATGAAATAGAGAGAATGAAGAGACATCGAAGGCACAAAATATATATTGCGAATGTGTGTTTTAGTCATATTTATTATGGTCAAAGTGGTTACATCAGTTCGAGGTGGTTAATAACCAACCATTAAATAGCTCCCGACGAATATTTAATTAATAACTCTAACACCCTCACTTAATAACTAAACTGGAGACTACTCCAAGTTTGCCCCAAAAATTTACAAAAAAGTGGGTCAAAAAGTAGAGTCACTGTATTGATATGATAGCTGCAATCCCTTTGATATCTTGCTATTGTCCGTCCAGGTGTACATGTGCTTGAATGTAGACAGAAACTAAAAAGGATAGGTAACAACAAGACAAAGATTTGGTCATGTGGACATAAGATATATCAGTTTATCACAACCAATTCTCGTAGAGTGATTTAATGACCGATGATGAGTCATCATTGGCTACTAACTTCATTCCAACCTCGATAGTTTTGAAATCAAAATCTTGGAGATGTTGATCAAAGAGAATGTACCAAGCTCATGGAGCATATTTAATTCCATACAAAGGACTAATTCAATTTCTGAACCCAAACAATCACGGTCAGTACTTGAAAATCTTCGGGAAGCACCATGTAGACCTCCTCATCCAAATCCCTAGAGAGAACCAACTAAAATGTGACCAGCTTTGCAGGATTCACAATGGATTAAAAACCAACTCCGAATAAGATAAATAACCATATCCACAATAGCGAAGTAACCATCTCCATAGCAGTAGACAAGAATCTCCACAATAGTAGTAAAAATAACCATCTCCTTCTCATCAATTCCTTCTTGTTGTTCATCTATTCCCTCCTGTTTTGAAAGCCTTTTTCAACAAGAGCAAAGTGTCCATGCTCTATTGACCTTCAAGCCACTATCTCTGATGGAGTGGCATGTCCTGCCATCTCACCATGCGCCTCTAGCACATTCTGGCTGGTGGAGTCTTCTTCCACAATTTACTATACATCTAAGTAAGGGAGTCCTTCCTCATGAGGCATTTTAGCCTACCACACATTCTATATGGAGTGAGGAATTCCATCCTCCCACACATTTTGTATCGTGGATATTCCCTCCACAATGAGTGGATGTAAGTTGACTAAAGTAGGTGTTACCAAAATATTGTGCAACATTATTAAATAAATTGTAATATTATTAATAATGAGTTTATAAAACTCATATTAATAATATAGTTGTAATAGTTTAATTATTTGAGTGAGTTGTGAGAACAATTCACGTATCTATTTTATAGTGTGAGTGATCCTAGGGATGTTCGAGAGATATTAGGAGATAAGTTTGAGAGATTCATGGAGAGAGATATGAGGGATTGAAGATGAGTGTTGACTCCACCATTGTAGGAGATCAAACACTATAAATGTAAACTCTATCAATGTAATTGATATCCCGAATGATTTCTAAATTCAATACATTTATATTCGGTGTTTGTTTTTTATATTATAGTGCAGTGTTTAATAGTGGTATCAGAGCAGGTTGGATGGAGTTTGTTTGAACTCTTCTATCTGCAGCTTTGGAGTCTTTCTCAACTGTGAATCTGCAGACTCCATTCTTGCGGTCTCATTGTTCCATGAGAAAATAGACCTGGATATTTGAGATCTATTTTGTATCATGGCATTTTGATTTAGTTTTGAGGAGTTTATATAATTGATTGCCACAAAACGTCTCTATGCAAAGAAACGTCATTATTTTATTAATCTGCAAGTGCCCCTGATTCCACGTGGCCAATGCAATAGTTTTTAAAAACATGCATTGAATTCGTTCAATTTATAAGTCTACACGGCCCACATCTTTTTTTTTGCTAGCAGATCTACGTTGCATTACACTCAGCTCCTTCCACCTGGTTGGCATACAATTGTCTCACCTCCAAATATTTGATTCACCTTCACTTAAATCGGTTTGGTATTTTCTAATCCACTTTTTCTGCCAAGTGAATCACGTGCATGACGTCAATATGTTGTTGTTTACTGTGATCTGAACATGCAATAGTTACTTTGAAACGCATGTAGCCATCCATCTCTAATTTATTTGGGTTCTACTTTGTGAGAGAAAATTTAAAATCTAAAATCACCACACCATGTTCAAGCCTTCACGTGGACAACGCAATATTTTTGATCTACGTGTCTCGATCGGTTCAACAGTTTTTATCAGTGGATCTGTGTGCCTGCAACATTTTCCATGCTTTCTACATTAGCTTCGTCCACCAAATTGAAGTGTTCAACATTTATTCCACCAATGTCGACGTCTCATGATAAGTATAACATTGTCTTATGTAAATTAAGTTGGTGTCCAATAAATCAAAGTCGATTCCTTAGTATGAGACATCTCCATGTTAAAGTTTGTTAGATAGTCTAATTAGAGTTTATAACTATTTTTATGGGATCACTTTGTGGGCTTGTTTTAGTTAGTCTAATGTCTTTAATGTGCCCAATAATAATAGTCGGTTATAGTTTGTTTGCAATACAGTTTTAGAAAAAAATTAATGAGTCAATAGCCATGCCATTCATTAAAAATTTATAGTCGTGGTCAAAAAGTATTTAATGTTATCTATTGTTGTTCAAAGATAATATTTGTGTCAATTAGTTGTTTGTCTTATTTTCAAAGTTAAAATTGAGTCAATAAATGTCAGTCATTATAAAGTCTCATATCATCCAATAAGTTTTATCTTTGTAATAGAGTCGTCATTAAAACTTGTGAGTCATCATTAAAAAAGCCCGAAAAATAAAATAAAAAATTTGCCTCATGGAAGTATTTTCGGTTGAAACCAACGTCCAATTCTTTAAATCGACATGGACAAGTTGAATCGAATTGAAAAATTTGAAGGCAAAGATTTTCATACATGGCAGGTTAGAACTCAATTGTTGTTAATCAACAAAGATCTATGGGAGATTGTGGAAGGAAAAATCAATAAACCACACGACGTAGATGAAGCAACAAAATGGGACAGCAAGGATTGAAAAGCAACGGCGATTATTGGCCTAGGTTTATCTGATGCCTACCTGCATCACATAGATCTAACAAAGACATCACATTTGATCTAGATGACATTGAGCAAACTATTTGGATCATAAGCAGGAGCGCAACAAAGGCACTAGAGCAAAAGTTGTTCGACTGAAAATAAAGGAAGGAGAAAGTACGGTGGAACATATCGGTAAGTTTCGCTCTATTTCAAATCAATTAGCTCGAATCAAAGTCGGCGTGCTTGATGATGATGCAAAAGCAAAGATTACTTAATAGCATGCCTCCTAGCTATTCTAATATGGTCTTCACTTTGAGCAAAATAAATCCGAGTCTAGAGGATTTAATTTCTTCTCTAATAGAAGAAGAAAATAGAACTAAGAAGATTGATCTAGAAGAAACTGCAATGTATGTTAAAAACAAATCATATGCTAAAGGAAGATTCAAGCCTTCTTTTAAACAAAAATCAACCTCCCAAGTTCCACGAAAATTTCTTTGTCACTATTGTAATGCTCTTGGACATGGTATTATGTATTGTAAGAAAAGAGCACAAGATTTACTTGATGGTAAATTGAAGGATAAAGCCTTCATTTCTGAAAATAGAGATGAAGAAAGTGATTGGGATATGAAGTCTACCCACTCTAATAATGAGGAAACAAATGCTCAAAGAAAGTGATGAAGACTTCTTGTATTAAGTAAAGAGTGCATTAATCATTGGAGGATGGAGGCAACAGAGGCTAGAGGTCAATCAACGACCTCTCGTCAGTCACCAACGACGGGCCACACGAAGTTGTGGTGGCAGTGTGTGTGTATGTGTGTTTTCTTTTATTTCAAATCTGCGAAGATGATTTCGAGTTCTGTTTGAATAAGTGAAATGTTCACATTGAGGGGGAACTGGAACATGGTCTCAATATTCAACTTTCCCTCTATTCAATTTATATTCGATGAAGCAATGGTTCCTACATACTCCCGAAGGAAAGACAATGGATAGACGAAAGCACAAACGCAAAAGCGCTTACATGATATTTGGGTTGTTGGTTGTCCTATAAAACCATCCTTTGTTTTAGGTTGTTGGTTGTCCTGTAAAACCATCCTTTGTTTCAGGTTGTTGGTTGACCTACAAAACCATCCAGATCATGAGCACGCATGGGCAACAAGCTGCAGAAGGAAGTGTGATTGTTGTTTCTATAATGTCAACATTAGGGGAGTGTATATTAGGAATTAATAATGTTAACAATAGGGAGTGAATGTTACCAAAATATTGTGCAACATTATTAAATAAATTGTAGTAATATTAATAATGAGTTTATAAAACTCATATTAATAATATAGTTGTAATAGTTTAATTATTTGAATGAGTTGTGAGAACAATTCACGTAGTTATTTTGTAGTCTAAGTGATCCTAGGGATGTTTGGGAGATATTAGGAGATAAGTTTGAGAGATTCATGGAGAGATATGAGAGATTGAAGATGAGTGTTGAGTCCACCATTGTAGAAAATCAAACACTATAAATGTAAACTCTATCAATGTAATTGATAACACGAATGATTTCTAAATTCAATACATTTATATTCGGTGTTTGTTTTTTATATTATAGTGCAGTGTTTAACAATAGGGTCAACAAACTAGTGAGGAATTTCATCTTCCAACACATCCCGAATGGTAGAATATCTCTCCCACGTGGTTTAAAGTTAATTGTATCAAAGTCAACAAGCCTATATTGGCCATCTTTACCAATGCCTAGGAAATTACCCATTCTTATTTCATATGCAACACAACACACTTTACCTATAGAAATTTACATTACGAAATATTGAGATTTTATGTTAATTGTCGAATAGACGAGATTTTATGCATATTAAGACCATACCTAACATTGTTTCTAAGAGTTTTCAAGCATTATTTAGGACTTTTGAATATCTCTTATCCCCTCTACCACATGTGACTACCCATCAACGAATACAAATAAATCGTAACAATTTGTCCTTGCAGAAAATGCTACATACCAATGACTCTAACATGAAAATGTTTGGATGAGTCGGAGTTGATGATCTAGCATTGGTAGCACTTTCGCTTAAGCATGATGTCATGAGAGCATACTCTCCTCATAATGCCATTTATCTACAACTGCTGCTACATTTGCCTCACCCATGGCCTTTTGTTGTGTTGGAAAAGATCACATTGTCCCTTTAGGAAATCTATTTGGATATGGCCATCTTTATGACATTAATGGTGTTTTACTAGAAATTGGGAAGATGATTCTTTGGAAATTTTTTCCCACTTCCCCTTTGATGAAAAACAAATGCATGCTTTTCATGTTCATAAGTAGACTATCTTGCATAAGTTTGTTCGCATTCCTTCTTTCTACAAATAGGAATTAACTTGATCAAAAGTCAAGGTCTAACTTTTAGCCATCAAATGTAACGCTCCCACAAAGGACTCATATGATGGCATCAAATTGTTCAAAACGAGAGCAACCAAGTCATCATCAACCAAATTTTTGTTGACAGCATTGAGTTACTCTTGAGATCTTTCATCCAAGGTGTTCTAACAGGACCCACCCTCATACATCTTTACTTAAAACAACGAAGTATTTAGGTACAACACCCGACTTTTCTCCGAAATCATATATTTGTTCTTTAGACTGGTCCATAGAACACTTACCTCAATGGCGACCTTGGGAATCAAATCATTGGATATGAACAATTTCAACAACATAAAGGCCTCTTTATGACACTTGTCATAATCCATAAACTTCGTGAACGACCATCCTTCAATGCCAAGAATGATTTTATTGCCATCCCGATACTCTATGATCATCAAAATTTTGCGACTCCAAACATTGTAATTCTATCTAATTGATTTCTATGACTCAATGAAACAAGATTCTAAATACTTTCCATCACTCGCACAATATTTGCTTTATAGCCCGCAAATCAATGCAATGGGGAGTAATGTACATTATGTGATATGAATGTATGAATTATGACACGGAAATCAATGTACAAATAGATTTTCACAAAAATACTACAACGAACAATTATAGATGACTCGCACATAATCTAAATCACCTTCAAAGGCAACTTTGTCTTCCCCACAGCGTGACCTAAACCTTGTGTCTTTCGCGATTTTCTACAACTTTGGTCTTTCAATATCACATGCCATAAGATGAATGTATTGACGGTAAATCGCGTGTTTTTCCTTGCATTATCCTCGTGCCCTAGCATGAATGAACTGGACTAGAAATCACAAGTGTATAATGTCCACTTTTTCAAATTAATGGACATTAATAATATTTCTAAGTTGGGCCCACCAAATCATTATCTAGGGGCAACTTATTGATATTATTATATGAATAAAATGTATTTTTAAATACTGACATGTAGAAGACCCTTTTTAGCTTTATTTTCCTTTGTATTGAGTCGTCTAAAGGGAGAATAAGGGAGAAATTAATAATTTAATTTTAGTACTAAAGTAATTCTTATTCACGTACTTTAATTAATTATTAAAGGTGTGTGGAAGAAGTAAAGTAATATTAAAATAGAATATAAAGTTACTTTATTAATCCCACATGGAACGCCCCACTTGAAAAAATTGAGACAGAAGAGTATAAAAGGAAGTAAAGAGGGGTTCAATTATAGTCTTTTGCTAATTTGATATCTATTTTCTGGTTTGGGTTGATTGCTCTTCCATTTCTACATTGAAGGACAAAAACCCTTTGGTGTATTTGCATTAGAGGACGAAAACCCTCTCTTGCCAAGGTTGAAGAACAAAACTCTTCATCCTTTGTGTGCAAATCCTCCATTTTAGAAGTTTCTATTGAGCTTTCAAGGAGTATTTCAGATTTTCAGCAGTGATTGAAGACCCAATATTGCAGATTTGAGGCATTCCAGCTAGGGTTTGAAGACAAGAGTGTTTGGGCAGATTTCTACCTTCATTTTCAGCCATATCTAGGGTTATCTACACCCTTGTGGGTGGAGTTTGACACATTCTAGGGCATGCCTATCCTAGATCTCATCATCAACAGCTTCGCCATAATTTTGGAGGCCATATGGAGCTTTGTTTCAATGGATTTGGGATTGGGATCACTTCTTCCGACCACTTTAGTAAATTGTACTTCTGCAGACTTTTAATAAATTTCTAGCACTTATTTTGGGTCCAAAAATTATATATTTTGGTATTCATACATGCATAATTAATTCTGATTATTTTGGAAAATATTTGGTTAAGTTTAGATCAGATTTCAAGGTTATTGAGTTCTAGATCAGCTTGCCATTTCTACGGTAATTTCAGATCTAAAAATTGAGGATAACTTGCATTATTATCATAAATTTTCTTCAACCAGTTTGCTGCAATAAATCAGGAATTTCAGGTGTTTTCTTTGGGGTTTGAATAATCTCCATAGGGGACATTAGAAATTGTAAATCAAAAATGTATTAGATTGTAAACCATGAGTGTAGTCCATTTTTTCTTTTCACAACATGTGTCCTTCCATGAATGTTTTGCTCTCTATTTGCAGCTTTGGTCAGCTCACATGACCTAGAAGTGAACGAAAAAAATTGCAATTTATAATTTTTCATTGTTAACTCGTCTTGCTCTCCAACCCCGGGTTAATAAGGGCTATGGTCAACTCGTTCTTCTCTCCAACCTCAAGTTAATAAGGGCTATGGTTCTTTGGCGATTCTTGAGAGACAGTGTTTCTGCCACCACTTTCAAGACATTCCCTCCAAGATGTCCCTCTCTGATTCCTTGATTAGGCCCACGGTTCTGTATGGTTCGGAAGTTTGGGGTCCCTCTCTTTTGGACTCAGATTGGGCCACTATCGAGCACGTTCAGATCCTCATGCTCAGACGCATTATCAGGTGCAAAGAATTTGTTCCTCACCACATTATCCTCGCTGAGTTTGGGGCTCGCCCTTTTCGGTTGGAGACCATCTTCAGCCTTGTGTTGTTGTTGCACCGTATTCGGGGTATTCTAGTTCTTCTGTTGACAAGGACAGGTACACTTATCTTGCCTACTGCTCCTCTGAAGCTATTGCTTCCTCGGATCACAGTAGACGTTCTCGCTGCTGGTATGCCTGCGTTTCACGCCTCTTCGAGTCCATTGGCATCCAGATGGACCGTCTCCCACCCTTCAGCTATTCTCTGGATGCCCCCGCCCACCTGCTACCCAACCAACATGATCTTCATAGGATTATCAGTGATGATATCTACAGACAGTTCATCCAGCACACATGGACCAACCCCCTGGGGGGTTGCGTCCGAAGATGTCATTCTATGCGGCACACTTTCTTGAGATCCGTGATGGGGTCATCCTCAGACCCATGTACATTTCCCGCATTGGTTGCAGGTCCTTCGTATCTCTCTGGGTCAGTTTCGAGTGGGCTCACATCGACTCCGTATTGAGACTAACCACCACTTAGACCGCTTGGAGCGGACTTGCCTACTTTGCTCTCTCCAAGAGGTTGAAACCGAAGAACACTTCATTTTCAAATGTCCTGTTTACTATGAGATTCGTGGGCGATTCCATTTCCTGTTTCGCAAGCTTCCTTCCTTCACAACTTTCTTCAGATACTATGATTAGAGATGTCTTGCTCTCTACCTTCGTGGAGACCATCGTGTTCCGAGTCAAGCTCCTCCATCCCCCCACAAATGGATGGCTACTAGACTGATCACTTCCTTCTTCCCGTTGATCTCCCGAGTGAGAGGGGCTAAGCGGTGTTTGGTTACGTGTCTGGACCCCCAGTATAGGTCCGTCAGTCTCGTGACTCCGTTCCTTCTTCCCGAGGCTCCATATCTCAGGCATGTCCCAGGGCACCTCCACATAGACAACGATCCACCGGGCCTACTCGAGGCACCGTCTTCCTCCCGACACCGACTCCCAAGCATTCCACAATCTCCGCTTCTTGTCATCGGCGCACTGCAAGTTACTCTCATCCGGCCTTGCGTGTTAGATAATGTTGTCGGGGATGTTGCTCCTTCTTCTCTCCTCTCCCCCCACACTGTCATCTCTCTCTTCTTTGCTCCTGGTCTCTCGACATCCGTTGTTTCCTTCTCTCCTTCTCTCATTGTATTTCAAGTGACCCGTTTGGGTCCTCTCGCTAGGTTTGTTTGCTTTGTACTCTGCATGTACCATTGACCTACTTTCGTGGTCATTTGTTGGACATTAATAACATTATCTTATCTTATCTTATCTATTAAATAAGGGGAGATGTTGGATAAACAAAACCTTAAAATCGAGGCTCTCCACCCAGATTGATTTGGCAAATCTCACCTTCAATCATCATATTCAATATTTGGATTAAGCGGAATATAAGGATTTTCAAAGAAAAACTCAATCGGCTTCTAAAGTTTGGGGAAAGAATTGAGGTCACTATTTCAAGATCGGGAAATTATGATTAAAGGAAGAAGATGAAATAGATAGTGAAGAGAAAAGATGGTGCAAGAGTTGGCCTAAAACTCATTTTTGAGATAACGGGGTTGGACGAAATTTGTTTAACATTAATTGTCTATGTTGATTCCCTCCACTTGCAGCCTATATTAACTTTGATAGTGCAGAAAAAGGAAATCTAGGATTTATAAGATGCAATTGAGTGTTTAGAGATGAGGTAGGGAAACCAATTTCAATTTTTCCCATGGATATCGAAAAGGATACAAATAATAAACCGAGAGAGCTTGGAGATGTTTAAATGGATTCAAACAACAATTATACATGGATGGAAGAAGCTAGTCGCGGAAGGCGTCTCCCAAAACTCATAAATGCTATGAAATATTGGATGATTTTTTCCTAGAACTAAAAGTTTTGGTTGTGACAAGGAAAAATGGCTTGTTGAAGAATTATAAGGTATAAACTTTGTTAGGCCAGGAATTTGGACTGTAATGAATGTAGAAATTGTATTGAAGCAAACGCCAAAATATGTACTCATCAAAATGAGACGCAAGTACAAATAATATGTGATCGCTAAGCTCGTCTCCAGGATGACTATTCAATTCATGTTCAGGATGACTATTGAGATTCTACAAGACAAATATTACACCTAAGATTATGTACATAATATTACAATCGTGTATTAATTTGCAGGGGTCAAAGTGAGACCAAGCATGCCTCTAAATTTTTAAAATTTCTATCTTCCAAGAACTTTTGTCAGGATATCAATTAGTTGCTCTTCAATTGGGCAATGTATCAATTTGACACTGCCATATTTCACATAATGTTGAATCAAATGGAATTTGACTTTAACATGCTTGGTTCGATTGTGGAATACTAGATTTCTTGCCATTTGGACTGCAAAAGTCTCATCGACTATGAGTGGTGTTGACGAAACCTATTTTTCCTACAAATCCGTAAGAATCATTTTGAGTCATCATATTTCCCTGGATGCCCTCTGAAATTGCCATATGTTCTGCTTCTGCTGAAGTAATTTCTGGCACTAACTACTTCTTTGAATTCCAAGTGATGATTATTGATCCTAAATTCATTAGGAAAACATAAAGTAGCTTTTCCATCTTCAAAATCACATCCATAATCTAAACTTGAATATCTGGCTAGTTTGAAATCTGCTGCCTTGGAGTATTTTAGCCCAAAATTTTGAGTTCCCTTTAGATATCAAAGAACTCTCTTTGTTGCTACCTAGTGACTTTCTCTTGGTTGTTGCATGAATCTAGAGAGAACACCAACAGCAAAAAAATGTCTAGTCTAGTTGTGGTTACATAGATCAGACTTCCAATGAGTTGTCTATACTTAGTTGCACTTTCAAACTTTGCAATATCATCTGATGTCAACTTTATATTTTGCCCCGCTGGTGTCTTAAGTGTCTTCTAGTCTTCAAATCCAAATTTGCTCATAATTTCACCAATATATTTTTGTTGTGTGATGAAAATATACTTGGATTTTTGAATCACTTCAATACCCAAATAGTAATGAAGATGACCCAAATCTATCATTTCAAAACCTTTCATCAGTTTTGCTTTGATTTTTGCAATGTACCTTTCATTGTTTCCTATCACAAGCAGATAATCCAAGTACAAAACTAGATAAAAATGATTTTGTGGACTTATCGACAAAAAGAATTGCATCCTCAAATTCAAAACACTTGAAGTTTATGCTTAACAGATGGTCAGTGAGCTTTTCATACCAAGTTTTTGGAGCTTGTTTCAAACCATACAACAATTTTACTGACTTCTAAAAAAAAAATTGAATTTCAATTGCAAGGCCTTCCAGTTGAGTCATGTAATTTTCAGGACTATCTAATGGACTTTCCATTCATTTTGTGTATCTAAAGCCAACAGAACCCAAAAGGTGGTTCATTTCATTGTTGGTGCAAATTTCTCTTTATATTATATCCTATTTTTTAGCATATCCCTTTGAGACCAGCCTTGCTTCGTGTTTATCAAGTGAGCCATCTACTTTTTATTTGTTTCAAAAGACCCACTTGCAGCCAATGGATTTATAAATGTACGGAGGATCATCTATTTGCCAAGTTCTATTCTTAACCAAGGCATCATATTCAATTTTCATTGCTTTTCTCCACGCATCAAGTTTTTCAGCTTGTTTGAAGGAAGTTGGTTCTCAATCAAAAGCAAAATTGATTTCTTCTTCTAGATGGCCTTCCAAGGTAAAATTTTCTATCTTATCATGAATATCTTCTATGAACTTTTATAATTGTTATGTCTTTGTATGTACGTTTCGTGCATGTTTTTCCAAATTCATCAGGTCTAGTATTTGTCAATGTTGGTGCAGCTCATCTTGGCCTCTTTGTTTGCGTTTCTTGCATGATAATTGGTGCCTTGTTTTCTTCATTTGAAGCTCCTCAATCTTTTGGTTGTTGCTTCATAGACATGTTTTCATCTTCTAATTAAGTTTTAATTTCTTCCTTAGGGATTCTCCTTTTCATTACTAGAGGAAAAACAGATTCAACAATTCCAAACTATATGCCCCACACTTGATGTCTGGAATCTCCTTGAAAACACCAAATTTTGCAAATTTTTTGAGTTGATTCAATTGTCGATCAATGTTGGTTGTGTCCTTAGTAGTATCATAGAAATCAACATCTCTTACAATAAGAATTTCTTTTTTCTCATCAAACATTTTATGGGCCTTTGAGGATTGCAAATATCTTAGAAGGATGCATTTTCAACTCTTATTGTACAAGTTGTTCCTTTTCTCCTTACTTATCAATGCATGGCATGTGGATCCAAAAATTCGAAGATCTCACACTGAACGAAGATGAACACACCAAAATTCATATGGAGTCTTCTATTGAAGGTGACTTGTTGCGGAGATACATTGTTGTTTGAACTTCTTCTACCCAAAAATGCAATTTTACTCCTTTGAAATAAAACATAGCCTAAACCATATTCATCAAAGTTTTGTTCATTCTCTCAGCCATAGTTCTAAAAATCATGATTTATTAGGCGATAATCGCAATATATCGTTTTTCCCATGCAAAACGATTTATCTTTCCATAAATCACGATTTTCGGCGCTGAAAAACCTGCACAAATCGTGGAAACTCGGCAAATAAATCGTGGAAAATCGCGAACTTAGGTATAAATGAAAAAAAAAACCCAAATCTGCCTCGTTTTTTCACTTGTGTGGCTTGGTTTTCCTCCTCCTTTCTCCTGCGTGGGTCGTTTCTCCATTTGCGACTCGATTCGTGCTATTTCGTGACAGTATTTGTGCATTTCGTGACAGTATCTGTGCATTTCGTGACGGGATTTCTGCATTTCGTGACAGTATTCGTGGATTTCGTGGTGGTTTTGTTCATTTCGTGGCAGTGACAAAGCATTTCGTGGCAGTATTAGAGGTTTTGGTGGCAGTTTTTGTGCATTTCGTAGAGGTTTCTGTGCATTTCATGGTGGTTCGTGGCCCTAACCCTGCAGGTAAGACTGTATTTCTTTTTTTTTTAATATTTTAAATATTAACAATATAGATTTAAAAACGAATTTACATATTAATTCATAATATGTAAATGAGTTTACATTTAAATGAATAATATAGTTTACATTTAAATGAGTTTAATATATATACTTATAGTTTACATTTAAAACATTTCTAGCTCATTCTAGTTTACATTTTATTTCTCTAAGGCTTGTAAATCTAAGACAATTGTTTTTTTTTGTTTTGTAGAATGGCATCGGGATCCGGTTCAGCTGCTCGTAATAAGCCTAACTCAAATGACCCAGGGTGGAAGCATTGTGAACGAGCAGAAGGCAATTCTGTTATATGCAATTATTGTGGCATGAAGATGAGTGGCGGTGTTTATCGCCTTAAGTTCCACATTGCCCGGATACCAGGGAATGAAGTGACAATGTGCAATCAAGCACCACCTAAGGCTCAACGAGAATTGTCTGCTTTCCTTGCGGCTTATGCAAAGAAAAAAAAAGAAAAGAAGAGGAAAATTGATGCGATTGCAGCCCTTGCAAATAGGAGGGCAGCAAGGGAAGATTTTGACATTGGGGCATATTCTATTGCCCAAACTCCACGAGGTCAGACATTGGGATGAGGCTCATCCACTGATAGTAGTTCAACGATGTTTTTTGTTCCTCTAAGTAGTCCTGATTCACAACCTTCACTCGAAGGTACCGCTTGGAATAAAGAAATGCACAATGAAGCAAGAATAGTTGCGGCAAACTTTTGGTGCTACAACAACATTCCTTTCAATGTGGCAAAAAGTCCATATTGGGAGAATTTGGTCACTGCATTGACTGGTGTCGGGAAGGGGTTCAAAGCTCCTACTCCCCATGATTTGAGTGGCCCATTGTTAGAGGATTCCGTTGCACGTACCAAAGCTCTTGTAGAAGAGCAAAAAAAGGTATGACAAAAAAGAGGATGCACCATTTTGTCTGATGGGTGGACAGATGGGAAAAACCGCACATTGATTAACTTCTAGTGGCATCAAGTGGGCAATTGGTCTTCTTAAAATCAATTGATGTCTCCCACCAAGTGAAAACTGCAAGCACTTTGTGTGATATGTTAGATGAGGTGGTGAAGGAGGTGGGCATGGCGAATGTCGTCCAAGTTGTGACAGATGATAATAAAGCGGCATATGTAAAGCAGCACGAGACTTCTTAAGGAGAGGCACCCTACATCTGTTTTGGACCCCTTGTGCAGCCCATTGTTTGGATCTCTTATTGGAGGACATAGGAAAACTCTCATGGGTGAAAAATGTGGTTGAAGACGCAAGAAATATTACAAAGTTCATCTACAATCACACTTGGGTGCTAAACTTGATGAGAGAGCACACCATGGAAAAGAGCTTGTGCGAATCGGGGGTCACGATTTGCCACAAACTTCATTACATTGCAAGCATTGCAGCCTCATTAACATCCCTTAAGCAGATGTTTGTGAGCACGCGATGGATGGAGTCTCTCTATGCCAAGAAGACCGAAGGGGAAAGGGTCGTGAAGACCATTTTTGATTATGTGTTTGCAAAGCAAATGGAAGAAATCATGAAGGTAAACTAAACTTGAATATTTGTTTATTTATCATTTGTTTGTTATATATTTTTTTATTAATTTTGATTTTAAAATTATATGTTATTTTGTTTTAGGTGTCAGAGCCTTTAGTTCGAGTTCTACGGATGGTGGATGGGGAGAAAAACCCAATGGGTTATTTGTATGAGGCTATGGATGTGGCCAAGGAGGCCATAGCTAAATATTATGGGCATAATCAAATAAAATATGAACCCATTTGTGCATAATTGATCGGAGATGGAACAAGACACTCCATCGACATATACATGCAATGCGTACTACCTAAACCCAAAGTTTTTAGTTTCCCCATCATTTACCGATGAGGAGGTTATGGATGGCATTAATACATGCAAAGAGAGGATGGTACACGATGAAGATATTAGAGATGCAATTGTTGGCCAGAGCCGGAGATTTACAAGACTATTGAGGGGACAACGCTCTTTCCTTCGGCTCTATGTGTGAAAAGGAGAAACACTTCTCGGCCTGTAAAAACAAATTGAGCCATATGTATTTAGTCTCTTTACAAATAGAACTAGATACTAGAAGTTTAGAATTCTTTTATTTATTCAAGCCTAGTTAACTTACAATTTTAGAAATGTTTTATTTGCAGATTTGTGGTGGGAAGATTATGGTGCAAAAACACCAAATCTTCAAAAGCTAGCCATCTGCATTTTGTGTCAGCCATGCAGTGCTCCTAGATGCGAACGTAATTGGAGCATGTTTGAAGTTGTTCACACAAAGAAGCACAACAAGTTGACAACACAACACCTCAATGACCTTGTCTTCGTGCGATACAATCTTCGTCTTCGTGTGAGACAAGTGGAGGGGGCACAGAGTTATGATGTAATTGACTTGGCTAACATTGATCCATATGATGACTGGATTGTTGAGCTTGATGATGCGTAGCCTATGTTTACTACAGCGGAGATAGCTGCTTTAGAGAGGGAGACTAAAGAAGCAATACCATCAGGGACATTAGAAGTTGGTGATGATCCAGATGATATGTTTGTAGAAGACAATGTTGGTGTTACAGAGGAGGAATGTTTACCTTCCACTTCCACGAGGCAGCCGCAAGTGCAACAAACTTATTTTAGGCGTACTTGATGAAATAGAATATTATTGATATTTGATAGTGATACTTCAAAAGTCACATGTGAGATGACTCTATGAACATTTTTGTTTGCATACTTTGTAGTTTGTACTCTCTTTTTTGGTCAAAACTTAATAAAAAATATGCATATGGGCCTATGGCATTCTATAGAGTCACTTCTTGCATCATTTAACATTGTTTTTACATTTAATTTAAGTTTATTTTATGAATTTAAATATTTTTTTAAAGTAGCGATAAAGTTGCCGATAAATTGCCGATTCCCAATTTCCGAGTCAAAATTTAGCCTGTCGATGAATCACCAATAACGATTTTTTGAACTATGCTCTCAACTACTCCATTCTGTTGAGTGATGATTGTGTTTCATTTTCAACCATTGTGTGTAACTTTTGAAAAGTTTCGAAAGGTTATAACTTTTTCTTCAAGAGACACATCCAAGACATTCCGCTATAGTCATCAATGCACAACATGAAATACTTATTACGACCAGTAAAAGGAACTTTTAGTAGACTACACAAATTAGAGCGGATCAACTATAATTTCCCTTTAACTCTCTAGTTTGATTTTTGAAAAGCTCTCTTAGTTGCTTAGCCAAGATGTGTGCTTTTCAATTTTCAATCATTATGGGTAATGTTGGCAAACATACAACACCATTCTTTTACATTTTTCGAATGTTGTCACAATTGTTGTGCCCAAATCTTGCATGCCACAAAAGATTTGTTGACATTCCTTCTTCCTGGGGACAACAAGTTTCGTTTCAATCGAGGAACGAATAAGACATTGTGGAGAATGAATTCTTGAAATCCTAGTGAATTGAGTTGAATTTTCCCTTTTCCTTTAAGTTGAAAATTTGTTATCTCACAAATATACAAACCCAATTCTTTCTTCATGAAACTCCTCAAAGAAGTCCCTTCGGAAAGTCATGTGTTGCGTGGCACTAGTATCTAAGACCCAAGCATCAAACCAGGTTGAATTCACTGAGGCATAATTGACATCATCTAATATGTAAAGGAAACATTCACTTGCAAACTAAGTCGAGTTTGATTCATGATTTTCTTTTTCTCATGTTTGCTTCCATTTATTTTTAATAAGCCTCCATATTATCCAATGATATTTTGCATTCATGAGCCTCATGACTCCCTTTTCTACCACATCATTCGTAAAACTAGTTGTCTGTCATTTTCCTTCTTAAGGTGTTGACCATTGTTTCTATCAATTTTGATTGCTAGTCTTTTATATCCTCATTTGCCTTTATCATTTCCTTCATTATTGAAAGAGAAAACCTTTTTGTAAGAATTACCTCTTTAATGAGTATTGCAAATAATTTCTATAATGGTTTCAATCTTTCTTCTAAAGGGATTTTATCTATCAACCATCTTTTCAACCAATTGATTAAAAGTGACTGACTTCAATTGATTGCTTGCTTGCAAAGACTCTAAATAGGTTGAATATGTGAGAAAAAGAGATTTTATGAAGGCAGACATATATACATCAATTTTTCCACCAACAACTTCAACATCATGCTTGATTGTAAAGATTTTTAAGTGAGATTCATTATATCAAAAGTTTCAACTCAAGGTTGAACAACTTCAATTGCAATTGTATGAATTCCAATTCTAAATGAGAATCATACAAATCATTTAACTTGTGTAGTGCTTCCCATGGTGTGTTGTGCCATATTATGTGACAAAAGACTTCTCCACCAACAGAGTCCTTTATCAAATCCAATGCCTTCCAAGTTTTTATGCCTCCACATTTGTGATTGTGGCTTTGTTGTTGGTTTAACCACTTGTGTGTCTCCATCATAAATGTTAAACAAGTCGTTGAAGAAAAATATTCTCAGCTTGCCTTGACCATTCTAACTAGGTGTCTTTCCCGCTTAGTGTTGTACCAACTAATGATATGATTGAATACAATTTGCTGATGAAAGGAGATGGATTGGCTTTTATAACTCTAATAGGTTTCCCTTTTATAACTGCCGGACTGATATACCAAACCTCTCCATATGTTATCCCTTCTTGTATACTCGCCATTACATGAAAGAAGCTCATCCTTTTGATATAGCCATAGGAACATGAAAGAGACTTTAAAGCACATGAGAGAAAGGTGATACACGGCACTTAGGCATCACGTGAAAAGAATTTGTCCTTGCTTCGAAAGAAATCTTTGTATGCGTCATAACTACCGTATATACTCAAAATTTATTAGCATCAACATTTACATCTAATGCCGAGACGAATGGGTAATGGAAGGATATGGGATAATTAGTTGAACTGTGTCCTTATTTCTCCTTGGTAATTTATAGGGTCAAAACCTCAAACACTATTATTACACCTATGTTAGGTGTTGGGAATAGTAGTTCAAGCGTGACGACTTTTCTCGTAAGCAAGAACCGGAGACGCGCCGCATATACCAAACACTGCAATTTGTTTTAGGTTTGCAAAATTTGTTTTGATCTTTTGAAATTTGATTGCACCAAAATGACTTATTTCTCAATATTTTAAATAAATCATGAAAAAAATCTTTCGTTAAATATCCTCTACAACATATACTTTTGCTTATTTCAAAAAGCATTTCCTTGATAGCTTTTAAAGGTGACTATATCCAATAAAATAATTTTCCACGGTTTCAAGAAAACATATCTTGTATTTTTGTCAAGTCCAAACTGACCTTCCAATCCACATGTGTATCCATCCTATAATTCATATTAACCAATAAACCCTCAAAATCTCCACAAAATTGGAGTTAGTGGTCGCAATACGAAATTGACAGCTTCATCATTTTGTTAGGGCAAATAACCAAAACACGTAGAAGAGTTGGTTCCTTAAGTTGTTAAAACAAAGTTAATTAAATATTTTACGAAGATGGAAAAACATCTTAACCAAAATAGAGAAGCTTCCTTCCATCTTTCAAACCTAGTGAGCCATCCCTACTTCAAAAAAATCATTCTACAAGGAACCACTACAATTCGGGTGGTAAGCTTATAGGAAATCCTAAAATTAGTGGAAGAATGCATTGATGATAAATATTAAGGAAATTTGCAAATACAAAGAAAGATGGAATATAGGGGAATTGTTGGCTCGCCTCTAGATCGGTCACATGGAGTTTAAACACAAGGCACTTGACAACCTTGTGGAGATGATAAACAAAAATGAAAAGAAAATCCTAGCTGTGTCAAGTTGCAGCAATGAACCAAGGACTCGAAAGGGTGCAAAAATGAGATGGAGGAATAAAAATAAAATTGCTTGTTCTCTAATACCAATGTCAAGACAGGAAATCAGACTGAATAATAAATGCGTAAATTGTATTGATGCAAACACCAAAATTGTATTCATCAAAATGCGAAGTAAGTCCACATTATGTGTTACCATTCAGTTCATCTCCGTGATGACTATTTAGTTCATCTTCAAGATGATTGTCAAGATTCTACAAGAAGACAAATATTACACCTAGGATTATGTAGATAATATTACAACCTTCTTGCATATAAAAAGACAAGGGCATCGGTGACTAATAAGATTGCTAATAGAGCGGTCATTTTGATGGCTTCTTCGAGCACCCCAATACATTTTGGGAAGAAGATTTTCCTAATGATAATAGAAAATCAAATATAAATGGCGCGACCAGATTCTTCTCTAAGGTCCTTCGTTTAGTCCTAATTGCCACCCATAAGATTTAAAAAAAAAAACCATTAAATAAAATATAAAAAGATGAGCAAACTGGACAAAGTGAAAAAATAGAATAAGCGAGGATTATGAGAAATCAGTCCAACCTATGGGACACAAATTATGACGAAGGGGCATTATGGGGAAACAAGGTAATCCTTCGCCCTTCTCCATCTCTCATGGTGGCGTGTAGGGAATCAATACCTGAAACCCCTCCCTCTCTCCATCATTATTAAATGCAAAACTAGGATTTCTCCCTCTCAACCATCCCCTTGTCTCCCTCGACCTCTGCAGGAATGGATCCTTCAGGTGAAGGCAATGGGTTTCAAAGTGACGAGAATAAAGGTGGTAAAGAATGAGCATATGAAGAAGCCAACAAAAGCTGTTAAGGAGTCACTTTCAAAATTTATGAACAAAAAAATCAAGAGCCCGCACACGCATTTGTGGCATGAACAAGTTTGGAAGCCAAAAGGATATGGATAATGTCAACATTAAGGACCTTGGCCAAGTACATCAAAAAGAATCTCTATTGGGAGGAGAATGTCTTCATATGTTCCATCTCGCAATGCAACCAACATGTTGACAAATCGAGTTGGGACATATCTCCTTCATCATTGCGGTGCATAAGCGAAGATCCTTTTCACCATTGTAGGAGAGTCAACATCATATCATGGATGGAATTAGGGCACTCATGCAAGGTTAGAAAAAAATCTCTAAAGATGGGCACTTATCTTTCTCGGGAAGCTATTCTTGACATTTCTCATTGTTGTCCTCAATCCTCAACCGAGAAGGAGGTAATTATAGCTTGATTGTTCCTCTTTTTGAATCCATGCACTTTGTATAATCCTTAGGGCATCATGGATGGCCCGACTAACTTTCCAAATCATTTTTGCTCTTTATATTTGAACGAACCTTGTATATGTATAGAACTCATATACGTGTGCGTGTGTGTGTGTTCACGCGCAATGTCCCCAATCCCGAGCACATGGCCGAGGAGGCTTTTCATTCGTCTTAGCCTTGGTCATACCCGAGGGGCTAACGACATTGGAGGCTATTGGGTATGGATGTCTGATTACCACCTTGTTTTATGTTATATTTTGTCGTTGACATTAAGTTGGGCGACTTGGTGGTAATAATTGTTATATTTTATCGTTGGGTGACTATATGGCACTTTATTATTCTATTTCTTCGTTGGGGGTCACCTAAGTTACTTTGGCGCATAGGGGCAAAAAAGTAACTTAAACCATATTATATTTATGTGGTTTTCCCAAGGGGGTCAATTGGCATCTTTTTTGGGCCTCTTGTTGCATAATGAAGTTTTAAAAGGAGTGCTTGAGGAGAGTTATTCATTCATTCATACACTCACCTATTTTGATATTAGAGAAACTGTTGTTTGCACTTTCTTTGCTTGTGGAGTAAGATCCCACAGAACCCTAGCTTCGGTGTTGAAAGAGCCACACCTAACTAGCGAGCACTCTTCATGGTGAAAGATCCTCCCTAGTTTGCTATTTTGAAGCTTCATTAAGATTTTTGGATGAGATCTAGAGAGTAATTAGAAATTCAATTTCAAAGTAAGACGACAACCCTTTTTCATCAAGGGTTTCATTCAGATTTGGAACAACTATTTTCTAGGGTTTTATCTACTCGGTTCTGAATTACGGCGACATTTTTAGGGTTTCCAGTGTCCATTTTCAGATCCGGAGGTTGCGATCATTTTTATATATTTAGTAGATGTTATTTCTAGAGAATCATATTTTTATCAGATTGTATTCACATAGTTATGAATTTTTTAAGTTTTTCAACAGCTTTAGGGCTTTTTGAAAATTACTTGGCAGTTATATATTTCTAAGAAAAATCAAAAAAATATTTTTCTAGTCTTTGTTTTCACCTTAGGAAGCTCTCTATAAAATTTCGTGTGATTTGGGCTAGTATTTTGCAAGATATCTATAAATTTCAATTCGCTGCCCTAGTTGGTTCATTTCAAGTATTTCATAATATCATTTGCTGCAAATTTTTATTAAATTTTGTCAAATTTCAAGATTATCCCACAAGGATATTTCAGTGCGTGTGTGCATGTGTGTGTGTGCGCACGCGCTGTGTGTGTGTGTGTGATGTGATTGTTGCATATGATCCAACCATGGAAGGCCAATGCAATGTGATGAGATATTTCCAGCTTGGATGAATTAAATGCTCCTCCTCATAGAACTTATGAGCCCTACCTTCAGTTTGTAAAAGTATTTGTTTGAGTTTCCTTCGAAACTCTCATACAATGAGGATAGTATCCTCTTTTCATAGAATTCTGACCATGGTGTAGCAGTCAACCTGCAACCAACATCTTTTCACAAGCCACTTCACTAATAGGGGACTTGCAATGTGTACTACAGTAGAAGTTTGTGATGTGAAATATGCTCTGGCTTTATCAATCAGCTAGTGAAAGATGAGCGCTTCAGTAATCATGCACTGTCTACTTAAATAGTATCCTGAACATATGCCCTCACATCCTTATTCTGAATCATGAATAGACTGAGATTTTTATGGCATCTTGGAATTGCAGTAAAAGAAGAATTTCAATCAGATTTCAGGCACGCAATCACTTCCATTCAAAGAAATGGGTTGATTATGATATCTTAGTTTATGGTGTCTCAATTTGAGTTATGTTACCTCAATCTGTGGTGTTGTGGTAATTAGCAAGACCCCAATTTTAATACGGTATGATTGGTGAAAGAAAAATGCATACTTTTAAGTAAGGAGCAGGTTTTGATGCCTCTGTGTAATCTATATTGTACAGTTTGACCATACAAAATGTACAACCACTTTCACAATTTAAAGAATTGCTTATGTAAGGACTACAGTGTTATATGGTCTATAAGTAGCTTGACGATGGTTTCATTGGCTAAAATATAGATACAGTTACAAATTTTCTGGTGTCCCCAGATTTCATCCTAAAATCTATGATTACCCTATCCAAAAAAAAAATCGTATTTTTAAAATAATGGGTTTTTGTGTTTTTATTGCCGAAAAGTTCTTGTATTGCGTCAAGATATTTCCAAAGAGCCATATTAGCCTTTTTCGCCAAATACCCAGATGCCCAAAATTGTTATATTCTCTTCGGGATTTGTCTGTGGGAAATTTGTATTTAATTATTTTGAGCCCCGTTTGAGGCAATTTGCGCTCCGTTTTAACCCTGTTGTGATCGAACATATCATTATTCCTATATACCAGAAGGGTTTTAACTAGGAATAAGTTTTGAGCTTTATTTGTGACTTTTAGCAATTTTTTGTGTTTTCTGTTTCGTTTTTTTACGTGAAATTTCTCTAGATCAATTCCTTTTCCGGGTTAGCCCGATTCTTGGCCTGGAGTATTTGAAGATCACATACGCACATTGTACCAGAAGGAAGTTGCCATTGGAGGTCCGGTTCACTGGGAAAAGGCGAAGTCGTGCACTAAAAAGCCCCTGTGGGGTTGGGCGCATTTTTGGAAAACAAAGGATTTAAGTGGATCATGGGAAAAACGAAGCGGCGGGAGATGAGAATTTATTGCCTGCCTTGCAGGGTAAAAATTCCCATGGTGAAATAAAAGAAGTGACTTAAGTGAAATCATGGGATTTTATTGCCTACCATGCAGGGTAAATAATCCCATTGTCAAAGTCAAATCACTTAAGTGGATCATGGGATTTCCGGGGCTGCCTTGCAGAGTAAAAATTCTCATTGCCATGTGATTTTAAAAATAGAATTCTATTATGCTAAAAAGTGCGACCCCTTTAGGGAGAACATGGCAGCATTTAAAGTGATTATTTTAATTAATTCTTCTTCTAAAAAAGGCGCCCAAGCATGGAAGAAAGTCAACAAAGCCAAGGGGAATAAATCAATTGCAAATAGATTATCTAAAATTAAATAAATTAATTTATTTAATGGCTGCCCCCTTCATGACAAAAAGTGCGCCCCTTTTGGTATATATTTAATGCTTTTTGAAGCATTAATTGATTAAATTAAATTCTATTTTCAGTGGCTATGGTCAAAGCACACTGTGAAGCTTAAGTGAAGTGAAGAGTGGATGATTAAATTTAATTTAATGGATGGTTGTCCTTAATCATGCAATTTTAGCACATCAGTTAAAGAGAAAAACATGATTTTTAATTAATTAATTGTCAGGAATAGGAAGGGCAATTATTAATTATAGAATTATGAGGCTTATATAAGCATGGGCTGCCATAAGGGTGAATTAATTAATTCACAGGTGAAGAAGTGCAGCCCAGAGGAAAAGTGCGCCCCATATTGAAGAGGATTTTGCTTAAAAGAAGATCAAATCAAGGCTAAAAGCTTCCAATTTTGGCGCATACATTGAAGGAGGTTGATTTGTGTTTGCATAGGTGATACAGGTGCTCAGGTGAAGTTGGAAAAATTCATGCTCTCTTTGCATGCAAATAAAACATCAATTTTTGGGGCAGCAGGCTTGAAAAGTGCAGATTTTTATAATTAAAATTCACTATTCATGCTCCGGTGGCCATCTTTGTCTAAATTAATTGCAAGGATTCATTACAGGTGTTTTACAAAAGAAAATGAGCTCTAATCAATGTCCAATACATTGAATATATCCTCCGAATCTGAAGAATTATCCAGATCTACACCAGTTTTGAAGAAATCCGGCCAAGTAAGAAGAAAAAGAATTATTCAGACAAAGATAGACAAAGCCATGGCAAAGAGGGACGAAAAAAAAAGCACAACGGAGTCATGCATCACTTCCAAATTTGCGGGACATAGGAGACATAAATCTAGGTCCGAACCTCTTTCCGAATTGATTGATAGATCTAACGCAGGAAAGACTTCACTCATGCGTGCGGTTAAAAGTAGTGGACTTATTCGAGCTGCAGCCTTTCCATACACAGCCCAGTTGCCAGAGTTTGTTATGGAGTGCGCTAGATCTTACCATCCTTCATCCAGATCAGTGCGAGATGCTACGAGGAAAACAATAATTCGATTGGACGCAGAGTTCATCAATTATTGTTTGAAGATTCCGGTGTGAAAGGTGGTGACTTCCATTAGCCTTCGGATGCGGCGGCGGTGGAATAAGCATAGAGTTGATTTGTGTGAGCATAATGAACAGTAGATACATGAAGAAGCCCGAGATCTCCTTCTAAGTTTCCAAGAACTCTTCTGCGGTCCAATTTGGTGCGGGAGGTCGATGATATTGTCAAATTGTTATGCGGGATTAATGGTGAGGCGAATGCTTACACTTTCCATACATGGATGTATGCTTTCATCGAACCATTGAAGTCAACAAAGTTGATTCCATAATCAATTGGTCGGAAATTATTAATGCGGCAAACATTGGTGAGCAACTCCGAAACGTGAAGCGTACTTTCAACTTTAAAATGACTTCCTACTTAGTGTATGTTGCGGCTTCACAAGGCACTTCTCTAAGCTTTGGATAGATGTGGCGTTCTTTCTAATGACCCCATTTTCGAGTGCTACACACAACTTACTGTACCTACGTGCGAGAAGGATTTCAAAGTGGTCAATGATGGATTCTTCTATGATTTCATTTGCGAGCTGAGATGGACTTGAAGGCCAACAAGGTAAGCAAAGAAGTGTGGGAAGCCGTATCCAAGATTGGCAATTTATTCATTCGGTTTGTAGATTTCACATACCTCAGGGTTACTGGCTTTTTTGGAGAACCAATAAAGACACCCGGATATCCGAATAATAGATTGATCGCCATGGAGCCGAGCGAGTAACTTGTGGAGATACACGATCTTGATCAAAACGGCATAAGTCTACGGGCTTCTTTCCGATCACTTTGTGAGACATTACAAATGCTGAGAACATTCATAGAGCTCGAGGGATGGAAACGCAGATGTTATCCGAGTATGAGAAAGAGTTCTTCACGGCACGCGGTGAACTTCGATCCATTTGGAGTAACCAGAAGACGATCTCCCAGAGTACGCACACATGCATTCATTGGAGGATTTCGGATGAAGTGCAAAAGTGAGTACGAGGTTAGAAAAGAGGGATTTCAGCAGCTATCGGCCAGAGCAAGTGTTTGACTTTGGACTAGCGCGGATACTGCGGATCTTAAAGATGATGGGAATGTGTTACTTGACACTTACCATCAAATGGGAGGAGATAGAGTCGTACTTCAGGATAACGTAGGAAGCTGCAACATGATTGAAGAAAGATCTGGAGTTGTTTTGGTGAATACTTCAAACCGGTCATTCTTGTGAAGGGATCTTGCCTTGATGAAGCATTGATGAATCAAGTCACGGCAAATTTGCCACATTAGATTCCCTCAAGCGGAAGCACGGAGGAGAAAGCAGCAGAAGTTCCGAGAAGTTGAAAGTACACAGAAGATCTCAATAAGAGGAGAAGATCACTTCCACGGCTATGACTTTAGCTCCGGTTTCTCCAGTACCCAGTACTTCACCAATTGTTGCACCGCAACAGGACACTTCTATGCCTCTCTACCGAATCCAAAGACATTCATCCCTCTCCTCGCCACTTCGTTCAAAGACCTTTATTCTAAAGGAGACATTGAGGCTCTGATGGCCGAGTTCGAAAGAGCTTTGTCCTTGGATGATTCAGAAGATGGCAGCCATAACACTATGGCACTTTCTGATGGAGAGGAAACAGAGCGGGAGATAGTAGTGCACTCAGCGACTTCTCATTCTCCGAGAAGTAACTTCTCAGAATGGTTGGCTTCGCAGTTGGTTCCGGAAGCGAGAGTGGAGATGAACTTGGAAGAGCACGACTTGCAGCCTACTCGAGCCTGGCGAGAAAGACGAGAAGACCTAAAGTTGCTAAGGTAACTTCAAGGTTGATCATCGAGGAGTCGGGCGTAAGTTTGTTAAGATGTCAGTTCCGGCGGAAGGGAAGGAGGATGAGCTCACATCGAAAGATGTGACAAGAACTGAGTACCCCTCGGTCAAGCCACCACAGAAGGATTGAAGCAGGATACGCAGACATTGATAGATGCTCTATTCCTTAGGCTTGACAGGAAAAGGCGGAGAAAGACGAGCTTCGAAGGTGTATCTCGGTTGTGCGAGATCTAGCCAAGGTTGCCAAACCTTCCATTCAACCCATTTCGAGCAAGTGAGTGATCATCTTATGCGGGAGATGGAAGATACTGGCGATCAATCAAAGCTATTGACAAATGGAAAAACCTAATTATTCGTCGAAGCTTCAGTGCAACTTGGAGAGGTGCCAACCCGCTGAAGGTTATGAATGATGCAAAGAATCGATGAATCAACCGGTGACAAGCACAAGAGATATGAACACGATTCTTTGAGAGTACCACGAGTACTTTGGCCGAAATCAACAAGCTACCGGAGATGTATTGGTTGTAGAGCGATTCTACCGAACGGGTCGGAGTTGAGAAGGGGAAGCACTGGAGTTTGAAGTATCTTTCCATTTGGATATCCGAAGAGTTTCTTTGAAGAGAATGCAAGCACTTGAAAGTAGGACATCATCCTTACCAGACAGTATCATTTCTTTCACTGAGTAGGGCGTGGTCGGAGGTGTTACTTCGTATTGCCTACGGATTGTTCCAACCAAGGTGCCTAATTCCTAGAAGGGTCTCTTCGATAAGTACAAAAGAAAATTGATAAAGCTCTTAAGCCTTTCATGATGAATTCTATCAAGAGTGGTGGTGGCGCCGCAGTGGATATTGCGAGGTTCGGGCCGAGCTTGGAAGATGTGGAAACATGCATCAAAGTGTTAAATGAAGGATTGTTGCAGATTCATGACAGAGAGAAGGAAGCAATGGCTAAAACAGATGGGAAGATGTTGAATCACATGTTCGATAAGTATATCCAATATCGAACAAAAAGAAAGACATAAATGTTACAAATTGACTTGACTTCTTCTTCTATTCCTTCTTCTATTTTCCATGTTCCCGGATGAAATTGTAAGACGTTTAAGTTATTGGTTTTAAAACCAATACTTAAACTCATGTGGAAACAGATTCTATTAGTTAAGTGATACATGTGTCACTTAAGGAGAAGTTGATTGAGGATGATTGTCAAATGTCATCTTTACTTGTTGTTTGTGTTTGATTCGATTAGATTTCCCATTAGTACTTTCCCTCCTACATTCTATAAGTAGGAGAAGAACCTCCGGTTAATGATCAAAATTGGTAAGCGGCATCTTTATGTTCCGGACTTTGTCTTGAAACCCCGATAACCATTTGAAGCAAAGGAATATATAGGAGCAGATTTCCTGGAGAACTTTATGTCACGGTGTATTGTGTTTCTAGCTTTTATATCTTAGATCTTTTAATAAACTGTGTTATTTTAGATCTAGATCTAGAGCTGCCTTTGCTTATAATTCTGTGTTTATATCTATTGGTTTCTTCTATGTGCATGCAATCAACTCTGCTATCTATTGATTGGGATGCACATCTTCCCCATTTCTTCTCTGTGTTTATATAATTCCCTTATAAATATTTCCTTTCTTTAAACAACTTACTTGCTACAAAATTGTACAGCTATGGTTCATGAGCTGAATAGTTAAAGTAAAACCCCATATAGATACTAGCATATTTTAATTGACAAATCTGACACGGGAGCCTCACCGGTAAATGAGGGAGATTTATCTCATGACTGCCTAGGTTTTATGCTATGCAGAAAATCTAGCCAACATTTTCAAATTGAGATATTTTCTGTTTGCTTCCCTCCGAATTGGGAAGAAAGCTTTGGATATATCCGTGGAGTTGTGGTTAAGGTAGTCAAAACTTCAATGTAATCCTTGACAAAAGGAGTTTCAGTTCCATACCGCTCCCTTTATTGCACATTAATATGCTTCTTCATTTTTGAAACTTAAGAGTTATTTGCTAACAGCTTTTGGTGCTTTAACACTTCTTTACTGAGCTACAGCCCTCTCCCCATGTATCTTTAGCCAGAAAAAGTACTGAGTGCATGTAATCACAATTAATAAAAACATAAGAATACACAAAATCACAAGTATTGAATGAATGCAATGACAAGTTTATGATACCATAGTCACAGAACTCAACTTTGACTAGAGTCGATATGGTCGGCAGACCAGACTGATCACAGACATCATCAGATTTGCCAACCATGAAAATTCCTATACTTGGGTAATTTACCACAAACTAACTGGTGGGACTTTAAAGGCATATGGGAGAAATCTTATTAATGTTTTTCTTATTAACCTTTTCGGTTTGCTTTGAAGAAGGAGAAACAGCATCGAGATGCTTTTATGACTTCAAATCCCACCAAATGTTTGTGGCACAAAGAAAAACATGCATGAAATGCATGTAATGTCAGACTAATAAAGGAAAACCCCTAAATCAATAAATCTCCTGACTTGTTTAAGGCATATAAAACCTGATATGCAATTTTTATTTGCTTGTTAAATAATGAAAAAGAAGCAACTAAAAAGACTACATTTAAATGGTCACGTTCAATCTCTACTCTTTAATAAAGGAGAGAGAACAAACTAGATATACAGCATTTGTTTGCTTCCATAATTAGAATGCCAAGCTTTGGAAGGATAGCAGATGAAAACTTCACTACCAAACATTTTCCATCTAAATTGAAAAATATTGACTATGGTAAAGTCTAAAATACATTGTTTTGAACAGCGGTTCAAAGTCAAATCCCATGTCCTCTGTTTCTTCCTTTTCAATATTTTTATTTATTCAAAGGACAAAGTACATGCATCCATCAAGTAAATTAAAGTAAGATATTATATTGCATTTACCTTTGAGAATATTGGAGCAAACTCTTTTCCTGATTCCAAGCATATTTCTTCGAATTTTAGGAGCACTTCAATCTGCATCATGTACAATTCTAATATTTTACATCTCTTGTTAAAACAAGTATGAGTAAATTACATAGAAATAACACTAATTTCATTTCTAAGTTAGTGAAATTATCAAACCAAACAAAAATATGTAGCCTAAATAAGCATTCACTTTTATCCTCTACATTCAAGGTCGGCGAAAACACATGATCCCATGAAAAACATACTTCTCAGGTTTCCATCCAAAGAGTCATTCAGGAGGGAGAGAGGATGGAATGATCAACTTAAAACATCTCAAGACTATGTAAAGAGATATTATGGTCATCGAGAATATTATCAACCAGCATAAAAATAAATAATCACCAAGGAATGGTTTGTGTCCATTAGAAAACCGCTATAAACTGTGTTGCTTGTGTTAATGTTTCATGATTAATTAAACGGCAATAATAACATATCATTAAAGCACACAAATAATTAAAAATAAATGCAGATGACGAAATATTTGGCCAACAAATAATAGAGAAGATATTAATGTCCATTTGAGATAACCATGAATCGTATCACCAAACTAAGAGCGTCCTGAAACAAAAGGAGTGGCAGAAAATGGATTTTGAATTAATGGGTCAATAACAATGAATCGAGATAAAGTAGGTATTTACACTACCAATTTTTCTCCAAGCTAAGTCTAAGATAAATATGTAAAGTATACGTATAACAACTACCAAATGGTAGATGTCTTCAAGCATTAAAAGACACAAAAACCATCCTCCCATACAAAAGACCATAAATCCACCTCCACCTATTGTGATTCTAATCAAACGAGCAATGCATGCATGTTGACCATACATAACACATTGAAATGTGTGACAAACATATTAGGTAGGTAGCCGGTATGTAGAACAAGAAAAGGTACGGGTATGGGGATCTAGTAGGCTAGTATGGAAACTTTTGGGGGACCGAGTATGGCACTTGGGTATGGCCGTACAAAATATATATAAAATGTTTAAAATATTAAAAAATATAGCCAAATAAGAAAAATTAACCATATACATGCATAAAGTAAACAAAATAAGTGAAATAGCCACAAAACATACTGATAATTCAATGCATTTTGTCATGATATTCATTGATCAAACTTAGAACAAGTACATTGTTCAAATGTTACAATGTATATAAAATAATCAAGATAAATCGAATGCTAATTATAATCATAGTCAAATGGCTCTCCTCTCATCACCATCATGAGGTTCATTAGAACCGCAAACATCAAGAGTAGAACCACAAGAATCAGCAAGACTTCTCTTGCTAGCTCCACCATGTAGGTTATGTGAAGTACCCTCTAGCTCCAGTGTCCTGCAATGAAAGCCTCGCCAATGGAAGCATCCGATTCTCGTAGTCTTTGGGTCTATATCCCAACAATTTGTTTCCCCTTGTTGTATTAATCCTTCTTGTGCGATAGAAGGCGCAAGTTAGAATTCACAAAGACCAAATCCCCTCTACCCTTTTCACTCCCAACTTATTGTGGTTAACTAAGTGCATAAAGGAGTATGTACCCCAATTCCACTCAGCTGAAGAAGAACTTGTAACCTATTGAGGCAAGCCACAAAGTCAATGCAAAATTAAAATTTATAAAAGTAAAAACTTAATGAGAATTTAAAAATTTAAAAATTAAAATCTTACCTATGATAAAACTTTTATTGCAAGTGGCATGAGGTGGGTGTATGCTTGCTCGTGGAGGTATCATCACAAATAAGCGTCCATCTTGTATTTGTCACAAAGAGCGCTAATGGAGTGATCCCTAAAGGATATGAAATTCACAAACTCTGCTCTAACCAAGTCTTCTACTTCTAGATCCAAGAAGAGTCTAGTAAAAGTCACCTTATACCCCTCACTAAACTCAACATCCTTGTATGGTGGGACCCTCCTGCGCAAAGAAAGGATCTCCGCGTTGTAGTATTTTGGAGTCAAGGCAAAAGAAAGAAGATGCAATGGGGTGGTCATTTTGTTCCACCTTTCAATGAGATGTGACTGCACTTCCTTGAAGAAACTCTATATAGGATCTTGCTCTTTGACATCTATTATGGACTTAATTGACTCAATCATCGATTTGTTTTCAAAATAAATCTCACCTAAACATCAATGATCCATATTAACAAATTTGAGCATTCTCGTGATGGGCATGGTAAAGTGGGCAAATAATCCACACAATCCCACCACCCATCATCAAGGATCAACAATTTCACCTTTTTGGCCCTCTCTCTCGTATCTTTGCCTTCATACACCTCAAAGATCATTGATAACTATATCGCTCAATGTCTCTCGCACCTTCACTAGTCGTCTCAAGACGAGCGTGTGTGGGGTAAATCGAGTCTCAACAACCTAATAAGAAGTTAAACAAATAAAAATAACATAAGATAAACATTCAAAAATCAAAATTCCAAAAATTACAAATAAAATTATTTAAAATAAAATTATAAAAATATAAAATAAGATCATTACCTTTAACAGTGCCCTCACAATCAATAGCCCTTAGAAACATTGCCCCTTTAGGGCACACTACAACCACATTGATCAATGGCCCAATTGTTGTATCTTCACATCCATCGCAAATGATGGGCACTCCTATTTCGACCCATTGATTCTTGATGGGCTACAATGCATCTTGAACTTGTTTTCCTCCTTTTAACAATAAGGTGGTGCACACCTTTTCATACCTTGGGTTGGTGTACCCTTTAGGGGCTTCATTAATACATCTCACCATATCCCATCAATATGTTGATCTAACAAATTTAAAAGGGACACCATGTGCATAAATAAAATGTGAAATACCTTGGTTGGTTATGTCCCTACTTTCATTCTCGAATGCCCTTTCCAATGAGCCTACATCTTTTCTTCTTTTATGAGTAAGAGGTGAATCCTCTTCCTCCTCAGGCCATAACAGTGTAGACAAAAACGGGTGATTTGGGAAAAAACATCGACAGATGAAGAAACAAGTGGCTTGTTACCCAACCATCCTATGTTTGCCATATGATGCTTGGATTTTGGGCGATTGTTTCATCCGCATCTTCTTTCTCTTTGCTGTATGCAAGGGTATTTGCGTGGTGGCAACAACTTTCCATCCATCCCACCCATACTTTGATTTCTTAGCCAAAGACACCACACAAATGGTATTTCAGAGTATACGAACTCTTAAATTGCATTTTGCATTTTGAGTCGATCCATAGGGATCCAGAAAAACACACCATTCCATCAGATCCATTAGCACCAAGAAGGAAAAGTGAAGAAAAATGAGGAAAAGGAGGTTTTGTTAGGATTTTAACAGAACCGCCGCTCTGCGCAAAGTGTCGGTTGCAAAACCGCTGCCCAAACAGGCGGAGGTCCCGTGACCGTCAGTCTACACCAAGCGGCGGTCTTGTCACTTTTGGCGGAAAAATAAAATGGAGCCCAAATGGTTCAAATTTGAACCAATTGTCTTTGTCTCTTCCTTTCCTACATCCCTTCACATCCTCCAGTGCACGGAGGACATGGGAAGGCTATAAATGCATGAAGGAGCAAGGGATTTGGGCATTCGAAGATCCAAAGAGATCAAGAACAAAGTTTAATTATATGAGAGCAAGTGAGCAGAGATTCTTCATTGCTGGAGTAGAGTTGTAGGAGCAAGGTGTAAGAAAACAGAGCAAGTAAGTAATTGGAGAGAAGGTTTACATTGTTGCGTCTTTTCATACTTATTAGATCTGTAAAATTTTATTATTGGCCAACACAAGTGGGAAGAAAGAGTAGTTGCCCTTCCCGACTAGTCTTCCTCAAATTGGGGGTTTTCGGATAAAATTCTTGTGTTGTGTGTTTGAGTTTTGTTGGCACTCTCTTTAATTCAATTCTAAACACTAGATAATCAGTCACTAAAGCTCGAAACTATCATTTTCCAAAGTAGAAAGTAGAAAAGCATATTTGTGTGATTTCATAGATTTCAAAAGATAGAAGTTACAGATCGAACCAACCCAAACAACAGCCCCTCCACCTGGCAGTTGTTTTATTAGTGTGACATACTTCTAAAAAGGCAAGTGTGGATCGTATTTGAAGGGGGTACCTCTAATACCTCGGTTCACGGAACTAGAACATGCAATCATTCTAGCAAATTTCAATAGCTGCATAATGCATTTGAAACAACAATTAAGTGTTGAAATAAAGTTTAAAATAATAACAAATAAATTTAAAAATAAAATAAAATACAAACATAAAAACTAAAATAAACTTTTAAAAAACCACAAGACACTTACCTTAAATCATCAAATGTCTTTGTTGCAAACTCCTTGACACTTGTTGCAAGCTCCTTAAACTATTTAGCACTTGTAATCAGCCCTAAGCAATTGAAATCTCAGAAAATATGAAGATGAGAAAACTAATGCGCAAAGAGAGGTAAGTATGAAATGTGAAGTTAATGTGTTGTTTAAAAAGAGTTTGGGAGTGTCTTTTAGGGTTTGGGAGATTATTTTAATGTTTAAACTATCATTTTTCTCGTGAATACCGTCATTTATGGCCAAGGTACTGCCAAACATGCCCGAGCACATTTGGATACATCCATGGACATACCTGGCATACCCAAATACATCTGCAATACCTTGGGCGTATTGTACACGCACCCCATATCGGAAACATATTGTACCAGTGCTCTGGGGCCATACCCGATAACATAATATAGCATATCAGCCATCAACATGTCAATTCTAATTATTTTGATGGTCAACCTATCAAGGAGAAACTGCAATTATCATTGTTTTAAAATAGTCATAGAAAGGAAAATGGTTAGGCTCCATGACCACCACCCCTTCTAATTAAATAGCATGACATTAAGGATGGAAACAGTGAGAGACATCAAATAACAAGATCTAATGCTTCTTATATCATAAGACAATAAGTATTTAATGAAGAAAGACGAGATGAGATCCTACCTGCATGTTTAGACTAAAATAAACCTCTAAATCAAGTGAATAACATCCAAGAAGACAAATCACTTGAACCAGAATTCATTTCATTGTTGAAAGAATCAAATGGACCTCTAATGGATTGAATACGAAAGGAAGATGATTGAATACGAAAGGAAGATGATGTAGGGATGGTTATGAGCTGAATTACATTCCCTTTTATTAGCCCTCTCTCTTGGCCAGGACCTCTTCTAGGGGATTCTTGATGAATAGGGATATTTGTAAGTATCTTATGGAATACATTTTGGTTGGCAGCAATCATTTTGCTTTGGGGGACAAGATGCAAGGAATGATTCAGAAAGATTCATGCCCACTCAATTTGGGGAAGTTAGTGAATTTGTAGATAGGATGTAATGTCCCTTTTTCTCCAAATTCGAAGGCAAATTGGATTTCCGGGCAATTCTTCTCCATGGTCGAATTGAAGAAGATAAAGGCGAGCGCAAAAATATCTCTATTAATATTTTTTAATATGTTTTAGCGTAATGGAGTCAATTATATCATCCTTGTATTAAGGAAAAATAAATATAAGGGTCGGCCAAGGCATAATGAAGGGACATAATGAATGGACATGTCTTTTCATGTTTTGGCGCCAAGACCTACAAGTATAAATAGGGGTGTTAGGCATCATTTGTGGATATGAACTATCATTTGTAAAAACTGATTTTGAGAGTGTTCTCTCATTATTCCACCACTTGGGACGAAAACCCCATGTGAGGTCCATATGAAGGACGAAAACCCTTCATATTGACTTTAAACTATTTGTACTTAAACTATATTATCATATTTGAAGACATTATTGAGCATTTTCAGATTAATCTCATTAATTCCAAGAAGTGTGACTTGCTCTAGTGTTATTTGTGAATTATTGGATGATATTATCGCCATATAAATTAATATTCCAAGTCGACTTGCATTTTAAAGACCAAATCTGCATTTACACGGATTCCTATGCATATTTAATGGTCAAATCAAATTCTTTAAGGCTGCTGCAATTTTCCAGTCTGATTGTAATTTCCCGCAGTGATACTTTTGCATAATCCTATTCGATTTTGCTCTAATTATTGTCAAATAAATAAAGAAATCATTGTTAAGTGCTCCATGATAATTGGCGATGAGTTTGGGCACAATTTTCGAAGAAAACTGAGTCGTTGCCACGAATAATTAGTCTGCTGCAATTAATTCTCAGAATTCTGAATATTATGATAAAACCTTCAAAAGGGGTCATTACATAGGGAGTTGGATTTGATTGTGCAGCCTACACTTGAATAGCTTCAGAAGGATGTGATTCTTTTCCTAATGGGATGCAGGCGCAGCTACTTTCTTTCCTTTCCTATGGAGGAAGAGATTTTTCTTATATGCATAATACTTGGGAAATGCAAAAAAAGTGTTCTATGGAGTAATATAGGATGCAGTCATTCAAAAAAAAAAAAAAAAAAAAGTGCGGGAGGAATGAAGAAATTGACAGCGTAATAAATATGCAAAAGGCACAGCATCTCTCCCTAACATACAAAAATCTTATTTCTAATTGATCTTCATGCTTAATCCTTGATTCTTCCCGTGAAACTCAATGGATAAGCAAATAGTTCTTTCTCACTTAAAGTGGCATCATAAATATTACCATTGCTTGAACATGATCCCCAATTCATCTAAATTGCACAATAAGCAAATTTCACAAGAATAAGTTTAGGATATAGTTTGAGTAATTGCTCAAAAGATTTTGCCATGGTCAAGAAACCAAACAATGTATGTGCAACAACAACTTCAAGCACCAAGTTTTTATAATCACATGTAAGAATTTTTTTGTAGCACCAAATTATAAAAGGTTTGGAAAGTACAAATAGTTGAGCACGTTGTTAAGCAAGAAAAACAAAAAACTTGTGTTCTATTTTCTACAAAACTACCCAGATTAGAACACAAAGAAATCATTTAAATGAGTAATAGACATAGTTATGTGGGGAAATGTCCCTCCCTTCCTAAAATCGTCTCAAGTTCCTAGGAATTTTGGGGAAGGGAGAATAGGTGAAACATCCTCCCAACATACCCAGCAAACAAGAAAAATAAAAGAGATAAATCCCCAAAATATCCCACCACCCAAAAAAATTGCTTTCGGGACACCATGATGTCATTGGACAATCGAGGGAAGTCCCAAGTCTGAAACTACTACATTGAAAACACCAAAAATAAAATACAAAAATGTTTAAAGCAAGAAACAATACGAAAGAAGCACTAAAATAAAAAAAACCACTAAACGCAATTTGCTGAAATCCACCGGAAAAGCATAGTTACCTAAGTCTCGAGTACTAGGGGACAAGGGTACGGAGGAACGGGGTTTTCATACGGCAAAAAAAATTCCCAAATTTTGGGGACGGCAGGGGGACGGCTTTTAAAATAATACATAAAAATTATTATTTCAATATTTTAACTTTTTTCAATGACATTTAGGGATTTAAACTGTATTTAATGCATTTTAGCTACTTTCAAGATTATAATTTGATGTTCTTGGTAAAAATAACATCTTTTTAAAAGTAAAAATATCAAGACACTTTTGAAAGATTTAAAAGAAATTGGGGATGTCCTCCAAGTCCCCAAGTTCTGAAACGTTCGGGACGTCACCAAAATCTAGGGACGCTTCCCCAAGTAACAACTGCGAAAAAGTTATAAATATGCTCTTAACTACCTATATCAACCACAATTGCAAAAAAAAAAAAGCGGAAAAGAGAAGAAAGAGGAGATGAGAAGTTTTCAACAAGAGGAAGAGGAAGATCAAGAGCAAGAACAAGAACAAGTGTACTACTACTACTAGTCTACTTCTATCATTGAGTCATTCTACGAATCTACACCTACAAGAATATACATGATCCCCAAGGTTGCATTCCTTTTTTTTCCCATTGCAGTTAAGCTTGCAGCCATGTGGCCCTCAAGATTTGGTTGTTTTATTCATTTGTCTTCCCAAAATACAAAATAGCTTATGGCATTGGCTATTTTTCTATTATTTACTTTCCAAAATGCTAAATAGTGTTAGCATAATTTAGCATAGGCATATTTATTGCATTGTCTTTTATTTAATAATGTGCAACATGTGCACTCTAATCTAGTAACTTACATTCAATATTGTTATGTTGGATAACATTCAATATTGGTATTAGTAGTAATTACATGTGCATGTGAGATGGGTCTTATCATCTCGTAGTTGGTGTCTCTTGGGGTGTCATGTCTATCCACATGAGACTCGTCTAATATCTATAAATATTACACTCTTGCATTGTTATGTAATCTGATTTCATGATCAATAATATTTGTGAGTCTTTCGTCCCTCTTTGGTCATTCTGATCTAATTTTATTCTATCATTTGGTATCTAAGTTATACTATTATTATCATTTGGTATCGTGAGCGGTTCTATCCAAGCAAAGGTTGAAGAAGAGCACTATTGGAGAGGATCCATTGGAGAAGAAGATCTGCATCAAAGGAGAGCCATTGAAGCATCCTGCAGCCTCCATTCCTTCCAAGCATCCCTCAACTAAAATTTGACCTATCCACTTATTTGGAAGGTAATTTTTTTTTTAGTCATTGGCATAGCCAATTGATCTAACATATTGGCGGAATATTTCAGATTTGGAGATCTTTAAAAAAAAAAAAAAGATCTTGAAAAAAATTGTAGATCTAAAGAAAAAGAAAAAAATCAGATTTTAAAGTGGAGGTGTGAAGAATTCGAGAGCAAAGGTTGAAGCAGTCCCGTCACACAAAATTCCAGCAGATAACTCTTAGAAAAAAAGAACATAACTTTTTCATACAAGTCGGATTGATGTGCCGTTTTTTTTTTTGGAAAGATAAGGAGGCGCACAACTTTGCGGTTTACATCATCTTCGATTCGGCCTCTACATATGACGAAAAAGTCTGCAAAGTCGGATCATTTTTTTCTCAAAAAATCAGATCTAGCTAGTAATTTGGTAAGATCTCAAAACTAAGATTCGATTCTTCTTAAATTTTGTGGGTTTCAAGAAAAATATTGTATGATGTCTCTTGTCAAAATTTTAGAAAAACCCAAATCACAGTTTGTGAGAAAAGGTGAAAACAATATTCGATTGTTTGTTTGGATCTTGGGAACAAACAGTCGGCGGTTCAATTCCCACTCCCTCCATATTTTTATTAAATTATTTTTTTAAAAAAATTTGGAGAAATTACTAAATTTTGGAAGATTTCCAAATTTAGAAGCTCACCAAACACATTTAGATCCACCGTTAAATTTAGCGGAAAAACACCTATTGGGGGTAAAAATATTTTTGGCCTAAATTGTGTATTTTGTGATTCTAGACCCTTTTTCTAAAGAGGGGGGACACAAAAACTTCATTTTGATGTACTTTGAGAGGATGTTGTACTAATCTTGGTGCATAAAGTGAAAAAAAAAAGGTGCACATTTTTTTATTTTATGTTTAGTTCTATCACACGAGATCTTTGATCTCATAGCAGCTATATACAGTGCCTCTGGGAAGCGCTTACGGGTGATACCATCGCGACTACTACTTGCACTTAACGCCTAACACAGTTTGCACTAAACGTCGTCAGGCATCGATATAAAATCTACGGGGAGTAATAAGGACACTGATACACACACATTTGAGCCCTCCCATCCGTTTGTGCTTGCCAAACCCTTTAATCTTGTCCCCAAGTACCACGTACTAAATTCTTTCACGTGCGTTAACACCTCTTTCCGTATTGCGGGTATATTGAAAGGGTGATCGCATCCGATGGGTATATCGGAAGGGAGCGTTTATAGAAAGGTTTGGTATATCGGCTGATGGTATATTGAGAGGGAGACCATAAACCAGTGATAAGAGCCTTACCCTTTGTCGAAAATTCGAGTTTCGAAATTCAGATTGCAGAAATGGGTGCCAAGCACCAAAGTTCTTCTTGCCAAATTCACAATCGCTTAGAGAAGACAACTATGTTGCATGGAAGCAGAAAGATCAAGGTGTTACTTGAGTTTGAAGACTGTGGACATTGTAGATGGACAAACAACAAGATCGCTTGATGATGGAAGACAACAAGTTCAATTTGACAGGGCCAATCAAAGGCCAAGTTGATCATCTTGTTTAGCGTAACAAACGATGTGCAACCCCACATTAGAGATGCCATATCGGCGAAGGATGCATGGGATAAGTTGAGCACGATCATGAGGCAAAGAACAAGAATGCCATCCTCGACCTACTATCACAACCGCATACTCTCAAGTTCAAGCACAATGAGAAGGTTTAAGTTTTTTTTGAGACGAGTTCTTTACTTTGAGGGCATGGGCATCTCTATTGGCATTGGGAAAAGAGATAAGTGATGAAGACCTCGTACCAATTGTGTGTTGCGAGCACTTCCTCCTTCCTACGAATCTTTGTGACAACTATCAATATGAGTGAACACACAATCACCTTTGAGAAGTTGGTCAATCTACTCCAACAAGAAAAGGCAATGAACAACAAAGATCATGAAGATGAGCAAGCACTATCTTCTAATCATAAAGGAAAGGGAAATTTCAGTCTAATCACAAGAAGTCCCAACAAAATCAAAGTCAACGAGACAACACCAAGAAGTGTCCCATTTGCGATAGGGGACATGACATCAAAGATTGTTAGTACAATTCCTACAAAAAAGGTTCATCAAGCAATACAAAACCCAATAATCAACAATAGAACAATAATTCAAATAAAGGGAAGTCCAACAACAACAACAATCAAGGGCGTAAAATGGTAATTGCAAAGAAAACCCAAACAACAAGGGTACATTGCGAACATGATGATGATTCGATGAAGGACACCACATGTATTCCGCTTCAATTTGATGAAGAAACCAAGTCCACACAAGATATCCGGTATGTTGACTCTCGGTGCAACTCGACACATGACCGGACGCAAGGATTGGTTCTACACACTACGTGACTCACCTAACAAGAACCATGTGTCATTAGGTGATGACTCATCATACAATGTCGAGGGATTGGAAACATTTCACTACCTCTTGAAAGCATGACTCGCAAAATCACAAATGTATTGTATGTACAGGTTGACCAAGAATTTCCTATCGGTTAGTCAACTCCTTGATCACAACTTGAAGTTAGATTTTGACGATAATAATGGAGAAAAAGTGTGCTTGATAAGAGATAAGTCAAGAGGTTCCAAGATTGTAGCAAGAGCCTCCAATGTGGGACGCGTGTTCCAACTTGATTTTGTCCACAAGGATGATCAAGCTCTAGTGGCCAAAGACACACAATCTGCAGAACTATGGCATCGCAGATATGATCACATCGGTTTTGGCTATCTCAAACACTTGAAAAGGGAAACATGGTGAAAGGATTGCTACACTCAAGCACAACACAACGACAAGTGTCACAATTGCCTAGGCCGGAAAACAACACGAGTACCTTTCCGTAAGAACACAAATAGAGCTAAGGGAAAGTTTGATTTGGTGCACACCGATCTTTGCGGGCCGATGCAACCAAGTCATTACGGATGTCAATACTTCATGCTTTGTGTTGATGACTACTCAAGAAAGATGTGGATATATTGTCTAAGAAACAAGAGTCAAGCCTTTGAGACATTTCAAAAGTTCAAAGCACTTGTTGAGAATGAAGTTGGTCGCAAAATCAAAACTCTCCGCTCGGATCGAGCGGGAATTCCAAGCAATGAGTTCAAGACTTACCTGAAGCTCATGGGATTCGTCGACAAATGCCTCCTACTCACACACCACAAAGCCAGAATGGTATAGTTGAGAGAAGGAATCGTATGCTATCATAGAAATGGTGCGATGTATGATTGATGACTCGGTTTAACAAAAACATTTTGGGCGTAAGCTGCAAGAAGCTGCATCTATTTGTTGAGCAGAGTGCCATCGGTAGCTCTTGAAGGAGTGACACCTCAAGAAGCATGGTCAAATCGGAAACCATCAATTGCACACCTAAGAGTATTTGGGTGTAAAGCTAGCATGCACATACCCAAGAAGAACAGAACAAGTTGGATATGAAAGCCGAGAAACCGATATTCATTGGATACGGTGAAGAAGCACTTGGTACAGATTATGGGATCCGAAAGTAAAGAAAGTATACACAGTAAGGATGTTGAGTTCTTTGAGAAGAAACAACCGGATGCTCCACTCAACGAATCAACAAACATACGAGAATACACCTCTTGTGAAGACAGACTTGATGTTCCCACCGAAGATGACAGTGATGAATTGGATGATGGTGAAAACTTGGATCCACCACAAGCCAATGGAGCAATGCTAAGAAGTTACCTAAATGGTATACTCAATTAATAAGAGGTGCAAATTTGGATGAAGCACCTAGCACATCGTCGATCTCGGACCTAGAACTCGCAATCAGCTCGTGAAGAGGTCAATTATGCCCTAATGAGCGAGTTGTTGAAACAATTGAGCCATCTACGGATTCGAAGCCCTGAATCAAAAGCTTGGAAAGATGCCATGGATTCGAGTATCGATCGGTGATGAAGAACAACACATGGCAACTTGTCGACCTTCCACCGGGAAGAAACCCATTGGATGCGAGATGGATATTCAAGACTAAGTACAAATCGATGATGGACTATTGACAAGTATAAAGCAAGGCTTGTAGAAAGGGTATGCACACAAGAAGGCATTGATTATGAGGAGACATTTGCTCCCACAAAACCAAGATCAAGACAATCGGGATGATCTTTGCTCTACCGCACAATTTGGTTGGAAAATCCACCAAATGGATGTGAAAAGTGCCTTTCTTAATGGAGATTTGCAAGAAGAAGTCTATATGACTCACCAGAGGGGGTATGTAATACCGGGAAAAGAGATGATGGTATGCGAACTCATAAAATCTTTATATGGCCTAAAACAGCACCCTGGCATGGTACATCAAAATTGATGAGCATCTCATAAGTCATGGATTCGAAAAGAATCCTTATGACCCCAATCTCTACCTCAAAAATCAAGGGGGGGAGATTGTCATTGTGGTTGTTTATGTCGACGATCTAGTCATTACAGGCAGTTCTGTGAAGATGATCGATGCAACAAAGAAGGATTTTAATCGATCGTTCGACATGACAGATCTCGGGCTCATGCACTATTGTCTTGGGTTGGAAGTATGGCAAAAAGAGAATCATATCTTTGTGTTGCAGTTGAAATACACCAAGACAACGCTCGAGAAATTCAGGATGATGGACTGCACTCCTATTGCTACACCTATGGAAGCGAGACTTCAGTTATCTCATTCCGATCCATCACCACCGGTGAATGCAACTCTCTATCGGCAGTTGATCGGGAGTCTCATTTACCTGACATATACTAGACCGATATCAGCTTTCTTTGCTGTCAGCTATTTATCACGCTTCATGCAAGAACCGAAAATATGTCATTGGAAAGCAACAAAGAGAATACTGAGATATCTAAAGGGTACAGTTGACCTTGGTCTAGAGTACAAGAAGAACGACAACTTCTTGACAGGATATTCAGATTCAGATCATGCAGGAAACATGGATGATAGGAAGTCAACATCGGACTTCGTCTTCTTTATGGGATCTGGACCGATATCATGGGAAGCAAAAATGAACTTTGTTTCCCTTCTTCTGAAGCAGATAGTATCGAGTGCAGTGAAGTTGCTGTTTGTGAAGCAATATGGCTACGCCGAATCTTTGGAAGGAATTGGTCTACCACAACATAAATCTACTCCGGTATATGTTGATAATGAAGGAGTTACAAGCTTGTTCGCAATCCAATATTTCATGAGAGAACCAAGCATATTGAAGTACATGTGTTCATTTCATACGCAAGCATGTCTTGAAGCACAACATACACTCTCGAGTTCATCCCACGAGATGAACAAGGCGAGATGTTTTCACTAAGTCACTTGCACGTGACAAATTCAGACTGCTCGAGAGAGTTCCTCTCCACTTCATTGAAACTATGCAAAATTAAGGGGGAAATGTTAGCATAATTTAGCATAGGCATATTTATTGCATTTTATTGCATTGTCTTTTATTTAATAATGTGCAACATGTGCACTCTAGTCTAGTAACTTGCATTCAATATTGTTATGTTGGATAACATTCAATATTGGTATTAGTAGTAATTACATGTGCATGTGAGATGGGTCTTATCATCTCGTAGTTGGTGTCTGCTAGGGTGTCATGTCTATCCACATGAAGCTGTCTAATATCTATAAATATTACAGCTCTTGCATTGTTATGTAATCTGATTTCATGATCAATAATATTTGTGAGGCTTTCGTCCCTCTTTGATCATTGCAATCTTATTCTATTCTATCATTTGGTATCTAAGTTATACCATTATTATCAAATAGGTCATGGCATTGGCTTCTTCTTTTTTTTCAAAATGCATAATGGGTTATGGGCCTTGGCTATTTTTTTTTCCCCAATATCCAAAATGGATTATGGCATTCATTGTTTTTCAATAGTTTTTTTTTTCAAATGCAAGCTTTTATTTTATTTTACTTTTTTCCCTAACAATTAAAATACTAAATAATTTGGGGGAAGGTTGGGATTGCGATGCAATACAAATCGCAAAGCAAAAAGGAGTGTGAGTAGGAGGGCAAGAAGGAATGCAAAAGAGAGAAGAAAATAGAGCGAAACGGCAAACACTTCTCCAAATCTTTGGGAGGGTGAACAGATTGGCAAAGATTCTTTTGATCCGACAAGTTATGGCAAGGCATCTCTGATTGGTTGATGGATGCTCAGATCACTGAGGCCAAGGCTATCAAGCTTCAAGAAGGTAGGAGTCAAGACCCTATAACAAGGGGAATCGCCACTTCTAGAACTTGAATCACAATATCGAAGCAAAAGTCAATGCGCAAATGGAGCCCAATTTTCTTATATCAACCCTCCTTTGGTGCTCCTCATACGGGAGACTTATAGTATGGAGAAAGCAAGTGCCACGACAAGGTTGGATTAGCTATTACACCCCAACAAGACGGCAATATGTCAAATCGCACACAATGCAGATTAAACCTACGTTGACTAGCACCTTCAAGTGCAAAAAGTAAACTAGAAGAAGGGGTTTATGTGCAAATTTTAGAGTGCATACCCATTGTGGATATCTTGGATGGGCTAGTAGACAAGACGGGCAACATCTATTTTGATTGAGGTCTCATTTGTCGATTTATTGGTGCCCCAAAGTCGTAATGTCTTGTGGCAATAGATGGGGGCCAATTGGTCCTTTAGTGTTAGGCCTGAAATTTGTCCAGGGGAGTTTCATATCACTTTCCAATCACAAGATGATAGGATGTGGGTGTTCAATGGTGACCCCTAGTTCTTTAGGAATTTTGGTTTATATCTTCAATATTGGTCCACATATTTCAACTGTTCAAAAGAACTACTTTGAAGGTATTGATCCGGGTCAAATTGTACAAATTCCCCAAATGCAATGATGAAGACATCCTCGAGAGATATGCAGAGAGAAAATAGGACAATTTGTATGCCTTGCCAATACTATAGTTCAACGTGAATTACATATATAATGCGTGCAATGATCAACTTGGTGAATCCTATTCCTCATTCCAATCAATTGTCATCATCCTTTGGCATTTGGAGGCAAGATTTGGATTACGAGCGTATTGTTTATTCACTCTACTACTAGTGTGATCGGGTAGGCCATGTGAAAAAATATTGTCAAAAATACTTAAAGGTTCCAAGAGGAGCAGGTACGACACACATGGGGCAGAATATCAACCATAAAAGGCCACCACCATTAAAATTGGTAACCAAGTCACAAGAAAAATGCAATGGAAATAACAAAAGTTTTAAAAGAGAATCAAGAATGAATCAATTGGAGGAATCGCCACCAAACATTCTTTCCTAGAAAGTATGTATGACAACATAGACATGTTAAAGCAAAATAACCATCCCAACTGCTGGCAGGGATCACCCAATCATCATTGATGTCTCCTAGAAACCAACATTTTCATCTAGTACCAATGTTCTAGTGCAGGCATCAAAAACTTTACTCACGCTAATGGTGCAAAAATCCATTCTAGTTAAGGAGATTTTACTCAAAGGGGAAGAACCTAGAATAAGGAATCAAGAAAATATTGTAGATAATGAGCAATTTCTTGATTATAGTCATATAGAAATGAAACAGCAATTGAATTAGGATCATGTTCTAGCAATGGATATTCTCAAGGACATTGGAAATTTTCAGAGGCAAGAAAAGGTCATAGAGAAATTCCAAGTGTATGGTAGACTCTTTGATGAAGAAGAAATAAGACATCACATCAGACAATCACAATGTTTACCAAAACCTGTGCTACTTAAGCCCAACCCTCAAAGGGCCCTCCAAACACAGAGTTAAAAACCACGAAATACAAGATCCAATTTGATACGGGAGTTGACTTGGAGTAAGGGAGCCAGAAAAAGCTCACCAAAATGCAGTTGGGAGGTTGGGGTGTTACTGTCACCAACACATTATGAAAATCCTAAGTTGGAGTGTAAAAGGCTTAAATACCTCTAAAAGAATCGATTCGTCAAGAGGTTGGTAAAGGAAATCAAACCTCGTGTCCTTTTATTACAAGAAACAAAAATCATAAAAAATGGACCGAAATATTAATCAAGCATATTTTAAGGCATGGAGAATAGATTATTGAGGATGCAGCTGAGACAGTTGGAGGATTGGCTACTCTATGGAACCCTATGGTATCTCATCGTAACTTTATTTCAACTTCGAGTCATTTTATCAATGTCTTTGTAAAAGAGGTGGCCACCAAAATGCACATTCTACTTTCCAATGTATATGGTCCCATTGAGGTTGAAGCCAAAAATTGTCTTGGCAAAATCTAAGTGATTTGAATGGAACTGGACAAGTAGTTGAATGGATTTTGATAGAGGGCTTCAATGCAATTTAGAAACTCTTGGAGAAAAGGGGGAATCATCTCAAATCACACAGTTAATGTGCGACTTGAATACACTTTTTTTTGAAGCAGGATTGTCATATTTTGAGACCTATGGCTCTAAATTAACTTGGATTAACAGAAGACAAGGGGACCAATTGATTTTAGGGAAGTTGGATCAGTTTTTGTGAACTTGGAAATTTTGGCCAAAAATTATAAAATCACAGTTGAAGTACTACATTTTTCCGGTTCTAATCACTAGCCCAATGTTCTTAAAATTGAAGCGGATAAGAAGCATTGAGGACTTCCTTTCAAATTTGAGTTCATGTGGCCTCAGGAACCATTCTTCTAAGATTTAGTTCAAAAACGTGGTCAAATAATAGTTTTAGGCTCTGAATGCCACATTCTCTCCAAGAATCTCAAAGTTGTCAAGTACACCGCAAGGGGTTGGAACAAGGACAAATTTGGGAATATCTTTGATGGAAAAAGGTGTGGAAGCAGAATTATAAGAACTCCAAGTATCCTCAGATCACAGGGCATGGAATCAGGATATGGTAGATATCAAGAGGTTCCTTTTAATGGAGCAGAAAAACATCTTAAGGCAAGAAGAGATCTTTTGGAAGCAAAAATCAGAGGTCCATTGGCTCAAAGAAGGAGACAAAAAAAACAAAAATCAAGCAGAACAAGAATAGGATTGAAAAAATTACCACCCTGATTAGGCTAGTCTTAGAGCAGCCAGAGGATATCTGGAATGAGGCAGCTGACTTTTATGAAATATTTATTTTTTATGAGCTTAGAGACGGATCAAAATTGGTTCCACCAGTATATTCCTTCGATTGTTATTGATGGAATGAGTCAAATGCTTGCAGCCCAATCCTAGTAAAGAAAGTCCAAAAGGTTGTCTTTGGCCTTGGGGCTAATAAACTGTTGGGGACAGATGGTTTTCAAGCAGACTTCTTCCAGCATTTCTAGGATATTATAGGATTGGACATTGTAGAGGCTATAGAGGAACGTAGGAAAAGGAAAAATGTTTTTAGGGAATGGAACAACACCTTTCTTACTCCCACCCCAAAGGAGGATTGCACCTATATTGATGCCTTTCGGTGCATTACATTGTGAAATTCAGTGTATAAATTGGTCACTATGGTTATGGCCAACAGATCCGAGAGGTTTGTAGAGGAGATCATTTATAAAGAATGATAAGGATTTGTTTTAGGCACACAAATTTCGGATGGTACTGTGATTTCCGTGAATTCATCCATTCACTTCATCAAAGCCACATGTTAGGAATACTCATCGAGCTTTGTGAAGAGTACCATTAGGGTCAAACAGGGATGCCCTTTCTCATCGACCCTCTTCAAAATTTGCATTGATGAGCTTCAGTATTTTCTTCGAGAGCATACCCATGTTGATGATGGTTGCATTTTGCGTGAAGTGGTGATAGTCATACTTATTTTTTTAGATAACATTATTCTCCTCTCTCTCACTCTTTTGATGCTTTAAAGAGACAACTTGATGCCATTGCTTGTTTCTGTGAGCTTCATCAGTTGGTGGTCAATCTCAGCAAAACCAAGGTCATTATATTCAACACCTCCAAACATGCTTTTAGTATGAACCTCGCTTCTCCGACACAACAACAGAAGCGATATGCCTTGCTTTCACTCTTGGAGTGCCAATGTTTTTGAATCCACTTCCAAGATTTACCTTCAAAGATGCGCTTCTTTGATATATTGATAAAGCCAAACCTTTTGTATTGGTTCGAAGTTTGGGGACCTAATTTGGGGTTTGTTGATCAGACTCATATTGAGAAGGTCTAAACTCTCATGATTCAACAAATGATCTCTTGCAAATAGGTTTTTCTTTAGTGCATCATGCAAGTTGAGTTTTCCCCAGCCTCCACACCTTGAGAATATGTTCAGGCTTATTTTCTACATTCACAAACTCAAAACAAAGGGAATTTAACTTCAAGCCATTAGAGGTATCCATACTTATCCCTATGTTCTTCAAAGAGGATTAAATCATTGGGCCCCAACAAATGTTGATGTTGTTGGTATTCTAAGTCTAGTTTTATCCTCCACTCTATCAGCATCTGCATTGGTAGGTTACCTCCTTTTAAGTATTCATTGGATTCCCCCGATCAACTTCTTCCCGTAAATGAGATAACCATTAGTTGTCAAAGCAAATATGTAGGTGCAATACATCTAGATCACTTGACCCATTCATCCTCAACTACTTAGCCCCAAGCTTTCCCTTTACGCGGAGCATTTCTTGCAGGTGGTGGGTGGTGTCATTCATCATCCTAAGTATCTCTAGTGTCCTTGGTCTCACAGCTTGAGGTTTCCTCTCAGCCATTTAAGAGTGTGCTCACACCAGGATGCGGGTTGAGATTGATTACCATATTTTATATGGGGACTAGATTTATTATCCTAGCTCCCTTTAGGAGTAGGAGATTGAAGAGAATTTATTTCTTTCAAATGCCCCATTTATTACGAGATCGAGGAAGATACCATTCTCTTTATAGAGACCCAAGCAACTCTATATCAACTATATTTTGGTACCCAGACCAACAATGTTTGATCCTTTGACTTCAAGAGGTTGTCACCCTTCAAAACAAGTCCCTATAAGGACCACCCAAAGCCCTCAAGTTGATCAACTTTTTTTTTTTTCGAGTCACTATAGAGATAGGTGATTAGGCACCCTTTGAAAACTATTGCTTCACACATTGAAGGGGTTAGGTCACAAGGCGGTGCTCATGTCGCACAACACTACTACTAATGATTCTCAACACCCTAACAACATCATGGATCTATTCCTCGGCGATGTGGATCCATTCCTTCTTGATTGCTTCCACGTGCTGCGGGACCAGCACACATTACAAGTTACTGTGTTGCCACGAAGTTTTCACCAGCCTTGTATGTTGAGAAGGATTCTAGGAGGTGCTTTACTTCATCCTAGGATTACCCATCCTAACTCCCTTAGCCATAGACACTCCCTAATGAGAATTATGAGATCCTACATTGACCCTTTCATAGTGATAGAAGATGACACGGATGATTCCTTTGTACTAAGCATGGTCAGAAATAGTATGATAGGATTAACATCCACTCTTTCCAACTTTCATCAGCCCATGCTCTTTGACGGTTCTTGCTCCGCCCACATAGATATTTGTATTGTTACCTTAATCGGGCCAGTTAGGGCTTTACAACTTAGTGTTTACTCTTGATTTATTTTCAGTACTCTTATTCCTTTTATTTTAGTTAAGTCTTTGACCCTAAGATCCTTTTACCCTAGCGCTTTCTCCTAAATTGGATGTATTCTCGAGTGCCATAGCCATACTTTTGGCCATATATGGACATTAATATAATTTCATTTCATTTCATTAACTATACAATCATCCAACTTAGCATAAGAAGAACACCAAAAGCGGACATGTTGTCAAAAACCCACACCAAGGTTATGCCATTCACAATTTGGTGTAAAGATAAAATTTACTGATTCTTATATAAAAAGTTGTAAAGATACAACTTGATGACTGCCCAAGGTCTTAAAAATGAGAGAGAAAAAAATTTGGCCAGAAGTTTGTTTTTGGGAAAACATATAATTACAAAACGGTTGTAAAACCAAATCACACCAAAAAGTTCAATGTGTCAATTTGTTGACAACCATGCCTTTGATGGACAATTAATTAATGAAATCCCCATTGACTAAATAATGTTACTAGGTTACCGATGTCAATAGTAAGATAGAGAATAGACAAATAATTAGCACTTGTAAGAATTGATCTACCTATAAAAACACATTTATATTGAAAATTGAATGAGAAGTGATGCATTACAACATGTGGTCTTTCTTGATTCATAATAGAAATCATTATATATATATATGCACACAAATTTATACCCCGTAAGTCCTTGAACTAGCAAAATATAGTAAGGTGGTAAGAATATATCGTCCTTGCATGCTCCCAAAAGCAAGACAAAAAAATAAACACATTGTGTGGCTTATTAAGGATTAATATAGAATCTAGATTGAATACGCTTATTCTTAGGCAGTTCCTAAAACAACTTTTCTTACAAGGAGCTATAAGATGCTTGATATTCATCTAAAGAAGATGCAAATCAGCCATATTCAGGTCTAAAAGACAAGAAATACACAAACTGGTCTAATATTTAAACAAACTAACTTTGTGAAGCTAGGATACACTAGGGGAGTGACATTTAACCCCATAAAAGTTTCAAACGAAACATGGGGGAAATGCCACCAAACGTGCCAAACATTTCCGAGCGTCTGCATGTTTCCGCCGTATTATTTAATTTTAAAGCATCATAACTTTTTTAAAAATAAAAAATAACTTCATTTAATGAACCTAAACCTAATCTACCTACCTAGACTTACTAAAGACACTTCTTAAAAGCTATATAATGACATCTGCGGTTCATTCTAAATCACAATCTCATTTTCTCTTTTCTAAATTCAGTTTTCACTAAACCAACATTTAGGATTGTGAAGAGCAAAGAGACATCAAGCAGCGGCTTGAAGGAAGAGTTTAGGAGGTGCTCTTTAAGAGCGAAGAGCATCAAGGAGCAATTTCAAAGCAGATTTGGAAGGAGGGAACAACTTCAAGGAGGAAAAACTACGTATTTTTCAAGTTTTTTTTTTACGAAAATGTTAATGTGATCAATGATCACGAATGATGTGTGCATAATGCACATATCATTCATGATCATTGATCATGATATCAATATGTAGTTTTAATTTAGTAATTTTTAAACTCTGCTTAAAAAAAAATTGTAACATTTCCTTGTGTTTTTAAATAAAAAGCATATGTTGTTTTTTTAAAAATTATAAATATCATCCAAACTCTGTATGTATGCTCTCACCTCGCACCTATACGGTGAACTTGGTGATCAAAAGTAGAATAGGATGCATAGGGTTTTATTTGTTTTTGCTATTTTAAGAGTTTTTTGTATTTTTAAATTAAAAAATCCAAACTCTGTGTATGCTCTCACCTCGTGCCTATACGGTGAACTTGGTGATCAAAAGCAGAATAGGATACATAGGGTTTAATAATTTAATTCTTTTTCCTATTTTTAAAACTAAACATTTATTTCACTTTTTATAATTAAAATTAAAAAATCTAAAATTTGTGTATGCTCTCACCTCGCGCCTAAACGGTGAACTTGGTGATCAAAAGCAGAATAGGATATGTAGGGTGTAGTTATATTTATTGTTATCTAAGTTTATGTTTTTATTTTTCAATGTAGGTTTGATTCTTTGAGATATAAAATTTAAAAACATAAATGGCATCCAGTTCAACTTCAGTGGGAGGGCATGGGGAAGGAAGCCAAGGTGGGGGTGTGCAATCTGTGGATCCTAAAGCTCCTCTTTGGAGACATGTGCAAGTGTTGGAGAACCTTGTTGGCGGTGGCTCTCGAGTTTGGATATGCAATCATTGCAATATTGAATTCAAAGTCTCATATACCCGACTCAAAGCTCATTTAATGGGGCAATCAAGAACGGGGATTAGAAAATGTGCCAAGGTTGAAAGGAAACATATTTTGGCATATATGAAAGAGCAAGAGGAGGCTGATTTGCAAGCTTCAAAAGCTAGATTTAAAACTGCTCCTTTGCAAAATAGGGGTTCACAAAAACCACCCACCCCATCAAACCATCATTTTATTCAAATTGAAGTTGAAACTCCCATAGAGGAAGAGAGCTTGTCACGAAAGAGAACCTCCAAAGGTCCATTAGAGCAAGCATTTGCAAATGAGAAGAGGGAAATAGTTTGTGTTTATGCATGTGGGTTGCCTTTCAATGTGTTGCGGTCACCATATTGGCAACAAATGGTGAGAGGAATTAATGATGCACCACAAGGGTATAAAAGCCCTAGTTATGAGAAGGTGAGAACATCATTGTTGGCGAAAGAAGTGGCCCATGTACATACTTTTTTGCAGCCAATTAGGGATTCATGGAAGGAATCAAGGGTATCTATCATTTTAGATGGATGGAAAGATGCCCGAAATAGACCGCTTGATCAACATTGTTGCATGTGCCCTAAAGGAGCAATGTTCTTAAGGGTTGTTGTTTGTGAGGGAGAAGTGAAAGATGCTCGATTTATTGTTAATATTTTGATTGAGACTATTGAGTTAGTGGGACAATGCCAAAAATTGTAGAGTGGCAGGGGCTGATTGTTGAGGAAGATATGAGCACATTTTTGGACACCTTGTGCAATACACTCCTTGAATTTGATGTTGCAGAAAATTAGCAAAATACCATGGATAGAGGAAATGTATACAGAGGTAAATGAGATTCAAATGTTTGTCACAAATCATCATATGTCCCAAGGTATCTTTAAAGGTTCTCAAGATTGGATTCTTTAAAGGTAACGAAAAAAATTTACTAGTTTCTAATTTTTATTTGCTAATTTTTTATGAAATATCAAATTATCCTTTGAATTTCTTTTAAATTTAATTTTATATTTTATTAAATTTTTTAATTTTTTTAATAGGTTATCGAAACAAGATTCGCCTCTCACACGCTCGTCTTGAGACGACTTGTGAAAGTAAGACAAGCCTTAAGGCTTATGGTGATTGATGATGTTTGGTATGTGTGAGAAAGAAAACACAAAAGGAGCCATCAAAATAAAATCATTGATACTTGATGATGATTGGTGGGAAAAATTTGCATACTTGTTCAGTTTTACTACGCCTATTTTATCTATGATTAGATATGCAAACACAGATGATGCTTGCATAGGGGAGATCTAAGATGGCATTGACACTATGCTTTAAAAAATTAGAGACATCATACAAAAAAAAAGCAAGATCTGAAGAAAACTTCTACAAGTTAAGTTAACACATGATCGTGAGAAGTGGAATAAAATGACCACCTCATTGCATCCCCTTGTCTATGCCTGAATCCCAAATATTATAACAGTGAAATACTTCGACTACCTGGTAGGCAAGCACCATACAATGACCATGAAGTTGCAACTAGAACGAAGACAGCATTCCGGAGGCTTTTTCTGATTCAATTTGTAGCTACTGCATCCACATGAAATGGCATGTTTTGTCTCTTCATCTTATGGTAGCATGGGTGAATTAGATGCATTAAGTGACACGTACAACCCAAGCCATTTATGTGGTGGTATGTACATAGCCATGATGCCAAGTACCTACGACATGTTGCCATTAAAGTCCTCTCACAGGTATAAATTTTAAAATATTAAAATGAAATCAAAAGTTTGTTTATTAATTAAAAATTTTAAATGTATGTTCATACTTCTTAGTAAATTTATTTTATTACTTATTGAAAATTTCTAACTTTTTTTTTGTAGCAGCGGGCTAGCAATTCTTCAACAAAGCGGAATTGGAGTACATATAGCTTCATCCACTCAGCCAAACGGAACAAGTTAGGATCCAAGAAAGTTGAGGATTTAATGTATGTACATTCCGATTTGCGCATCCTCTCACACAAGAATGAAGGCTATATTAGAGGTCCCCACAAACTTTGGGATATTGATCCTGAGAGTAGTGACTTTGTTGTTTTTGCTGTTACTCTTAGCCAACTTTCACTGCTTGGTATTGATGAAGAAGAATCGGGATCTTTTGCACAAGGGATGGAGAGTGGGGCTAGTGTGAATGGAGTTGCCAGGTGGTGTTCACGGGAGATGATTATGAGAAAAATTACATGATATATTCTAGAATCAAGATTTTTATCATGTATATGTGAATCATTGAAATTGTAACCATGTTGAATGATGACTCTTTAGAAGTTCAAATTTCAATGAATACAAAATATTTTGAGTGCTTTATCAATTATTAATTATTACTTTTGTTTAGTATTAACTGAGTTACCCTTGTTGAGAATCGCATATATATTTGTAATCATGGCTTCTCTTTGTTTTTGCACACGCATTTAAGGAGGAAATGGCTTCGTTTTTCTAGTTCGTCGCTTCGTGGGGCTTCATATAACCTGAGCACAGACATTGGAAAATGGCTTTGTTTTTCTGAGTTTGTGACTCGTCCTTCTTGGATCGTGGCTCATTTCTTTTGTTCGTGGCTCGGTTTTGCTACTTGTGGCTCACGTCTTCTAGTTCGTGGCTCGTTTCTCCTGGATCATGGCTTGTCTCTGAATCGTGGTTGTTTCTTAATCCTGCTCATGATTACTCTGTCGTAGCTCATGGCTCTGCTAGAAAAAGCCATGGCTCGTATTTGTTGCTCGTCTTTGTTGTCACACAGCCTGTCGTGGCCTCATTCATAGCTCGTGACCTTTCATTTGGATACGTTTTTCATAGGCCTTCGATGACCTGTTACGTCCACGATTTTGTGGCTTTCCCTGCAGTCGTGGCTCCTGGTTTTGCCCGTGGCCTCTCCTTTGCAATCGTGGCTCCTTTCCTTGCAGTCATTCTCTGGTTTTACACATGGTTTCTGAACCTTCCTTTGTGGTTGTGCTCGAACTCCGCTCAATGTAAACCTAAATCTGGTTTCTGCTCGAAGCTTTTTCTGGATTTTACGATTGCTAATCCTATGCACAGTAATCAATTTGGGGGTATCGGAGGTCCTACAGACATCCCTCTAATCATTTCTCCTCTCCGACAATCTACCCAACAATGATGTCTCCTTCCACCTCAGTTGCACAGTGTTTCCCAGTCTTGGGTCAAACGAACAGGGTAAGCGGAATGACAACCTTCCTAACATCATTGCAGAACTTCTCAGCAGGCTTGAGACTATGGAATCATCCAACAAATCCCTCCGGACCGAGATTTTTGATTTAACCTCTCGGGTGGAAAAGGTTGAAGCTGATAATATCTCCTTGCGAGGACAGCTCAAAGACACAACAACCATTGCTAATAATGATCAATTACAGGTTGAGCTCTCAGATTTAAAACAGAAGCAAGAGGAATTTAGAACTCAGCAGGAAAATCTTCAAAAACAAACCAATTCCTGGGCCCAAGTGGTCAGGGGTAAAGATACAAATCCTCCTTTAACAGCAGTTGAAGCAGTGGTTCAAGCCAAACTTGTGGAAGAGAGAATCAGACGTTCCAGGGAGCTGTACCTTAAGGTCAGAGGATTGCCCACTCTTCCCTCTTCCGACCCCCTAGCCATTGCTTCGAAGTTCCTCACAGATAACTTGGAGCTGCCCGAGGTTCAGTTAGATAGAGCTTGGATTGGTCTGGCATCTACTCTCTTTATCCGTTTCAAGTCAGCTTGATGACCGCCTTAAGGCTCTCAGAGCCAAGCGGAAACTTTTCTCTCTACCCAATAAGGTCTTTCTTGACGAAGATCTTACTAGAGAACAAGTTGCCGAACTCAAGAAATCTCAGGAAATTGTCATGGCAGCCAGAAAAGCAGGGAAATGGGCGGTGATTCGTAACCTCAGGCCAGTGGTTCGGGATTCCTTCCCCCTGGTTGGGCTCTCGGATCTGCCTTCACAGTTCCAGATGACGGTTCCGGAAGTGGGAGAAGGCTCGGAAGCGGGATCTCCATCGCATGTTGGAATGGAAATGGGTCCTTTTGGTCTTCTCTTGGCCTCTTGCATGATGCTTTAGGTCTCTTGGACCTTCTCTTTGTTACGGAGACACATGCGAGCCCGGTTCGCCCTCTCCCAAACATCAAAATGGTTACCACTAGCTGCTAAAGTGAGCAAAAGCGGGATCAAAGACTGGAGTTCGGGTAGCATCGGAGGTTACAGGCGGGGTTGCTTGTTTAGTCAGAGACACTCTTGAAGCAAGATTTCTATTGCCGTTCAGGATGAGTCTACCCGCTTTCTTTGGGTACGGATCAGACGTAACTCTCCCCTCCTGAGAGACATCTTTGTTGCCCAATCTCTAGTTCCCTCATGCTTCCTCTACATTTGCCATCCACAATAGCCCGAGATGGAGAACCCCTTCTTTGACCTTTATGCTTAGTATATCTCTCGTCTTGGGCTCTGGGATATCATCCTCTTAGGGGACTTCAATGCCCATACCAAAAACATGTAGATTCCGAAGCATGACAGGACCAACGATGTACTTTGCACCGCTGAGGTGGATCTGGATTGGTCGGTTTCTAAACATGATCTTGAGGACACGATGTGGGGCCCTTGAAAACCCCATGGCCGACACTTTCTCCAATTAGGGGAATCTCATGACCTACTGATCCTGAATGGCATTACTCATTTCTCTAAATCCCGGTTCTTCACCTGCAGACCATTTTGTGGTGGGACCAGTGTGGTTGATTACCTCATGACTACCCTCGACTTGATTCCTTACATACACCACTTTTGCGTCTCCCCCATCCCTCTTGCGACCATCAACCCTCTCCACCCTCCAGGCTATCCTCCCCGGGACGCCACCCCCTCCCAAGTTTATTGGACCGACCCTTACATGTCCACATATCACGTACTATTTGGAAATTTGACACGGGGATCCCGACACCTTTTCCTTCCGCCTTTGTTTGCTTCTCCCGCCCATTCCCCACTTCACCTCACTCACCTCGGATCAGATGTTTAATACCCTCTCTGCATGCACTATTCTTGAGGCGGCCACGAGTTCCTTCCCCCACATCACCCACTCCACCCTACGCCATGGCACATGCCCTATGAACAAATGGTACGACGAGGAATGCAAAGCCTTCCATCGGAAACTATGCTTTGCTTTCCTGCATGCCCTTCCCTCCTTCCCCTCCCTGAAGTCAGCTTATCGCCGCCTCCTTCGACATAAGAAACGCACATTTATCTCTCATAGGCGTCGTGAGCTTCGTCTGTCACTTATTCACTCTCCTAAACATTTCTAGCGCACCATTCTTCCCCGTCATTCGCCTTTACCCCTGGACCTTGATCCCAATTCCATGTTCACCCACACCTCCACTCTTTATGACTTCCCGGCCAGCCCCACATCCAGGTTCATTCCCCTCCCTCCCTTTGCCATATTTTCACCCATAAGAATATGAATAATGTCATTCATTCTTGCTTCATCGATTGCTGATAAAGCAGGGGATGAGGAAGGGTTCCAAATCGGCGCAGATGCTCCTCGTTATCTTGTCGACCTCTTCAATCAAGTGGTTCGTACAGGTTTTCTAGAGTCTTGGTCCCACCACATTATCCACCCCATCCACAAGTCGGGGCCTACTTCCGATCCCAACAATTACAGGACTATCATGGTGGGCCACACGTTCTCAAGATCTATGCTATTTGTTCTTCACTTACAAACTTCGAGTTCCTCGATCGGTACCATTGTCCTAGATTCTAAGGGCGGGCGGGCTTCACAAAGTCTTCACTTACTGACAACATAAACCACATCCTTACTCTTTAAGCTATCATCAAATAGGCTCATGAAGCTCTTCCATAGTTTTCTGTTGTTTCGTAGATTTTCGGAAAGCCTTTGATTCTGTGCCACGGGAGGCCCTTTTCCACAGGGTCAAAGATATAGGCATTTGCAAGACTCTTCTTACACCCATCACGCGCCTTTATGAGGAGGTCCTTGGCCGCCTTCGCACTTTTGCTGCAATGCCCGACTTCATTGGGAGTACCATTGGTGTCAAAAAGGGCTACCCCTTTTCTCCTACCTTATTTGGGATCTATATCGATGAGCTTGAGGACTTTCTCAAGGATCACATATAAGAAGGTGATGGCATTATCGCACTTGAGTTTTGATTTACATGCTCCTCTTTGCGAAACAGAAAGTAGTTCTCCTTGCTTCTTCAGTTGAGGGTCTCCAAAGGCAACTTGTGCCTTAGCCCTAACTTGCTCATCGATAGCTAATCACCAATCTTTGGAAAACCAAAGTTATGGTTTTGAATTATTAAGGCTTGGTGGGAAACTTCTTCTTTAAGGGTGTGGAGATTGAGATCGCTTGCTCTTATCCCTACATCGGGGATTCTTTTCTCACCTCAATTTAACCTTCGTCCTACTCTCAGGTCCCGGGTTAATAAGGGCTATGGTTATTTTGCGATTCTTGAGAGACAGTTTTACGCCACCACTTTTAGGAAATTCCCTCCAAGATGTCCCTCTCCATTCCTTGATTAGGCCCACGGTTCATGTGGTTTGAAAGTTTGGGGTTCCTCTCTTTCAAATCCTCATGCTCATACACATTATCAGTGTAAAGAATCTATTCCTCACCATATCATGCTCATTGAGTTTTGGGGCTACCATTTTTCTTAGAGACCATCTTGACCTTGTGTTGTTGTTGCACCGTATTCGAGGGTATTCTAGTCCTTCATTGTTTGGCAGGTACAATTATCTTATTGCTCCTCAAAAGCTATTGCTTCCTCGGATCACAATAGATTCTGAATTCTTAGTATGCCTATCCCAGATCTCATCATCAACAGCTTTGCCATAATTTTGGAGGCCATATTGAGCTTTGTTTCAGTGGATTTGGGCTTGGGATCACTTCTTCCGACCACTTTTGTAAGTTGTACTTCTGCAGACTTTTAATAAATTTCCAGCACTTATTTTGGTCCAAAAATTATATATTTTGGTATTCCTACATGTATAATTAATTCTGATTATTTTGGAAAATATTTGGTTAAGTTTAGATCAGATTTCAGGGTTATTGAGTTCAAGATCAGCTTGCCATTTCTAGGGTAATTTCAGATCTGAAAATTGAGGATAACTTGCATTATTATCATAAATTTCTTCAACCAGTTTGCTGCAATAAATCAGGAATTTCAGGTGTTCTCTTTGGGGTTTGAATAATCTCCATAGGGGACATTAGAGATTGTAAATCACAAATGTATTAGATTGTAAACCATGAGTGTAGTCCATTTTTTCTTTTCACAACATGTGGCCTTCCATGAATGTTATGCTCTCTATTTACAGCTTTGGTCAACTCGCATGACCTAGAAGTGAGCGAAAAAATTGCAATTTATAATTTTTCGTTGTTAACTCGTCTGCACTCCAACCCCGGGCTAATAAGGGCTATGGTCAACTCGTCCTCCTCTCCACCCCGGGTTAATAAGGGCTATGGTTCTTTGGCGATTCTTGAGAGACAGTGTTTCTGCCACCACTTTCAGGACATTCCCTCCAAGATGTCCCTCTTTGATTCCTTGATTAGGCCCACGGTTCTGTATGGTTCAGAAGTTTGGGGTCCCTCTCTTTTGGACTCAGATTGGGCCACTATCGAGCGCGTTCAGATCCTCATGCTCAGACGCATTATCAAGTGCAAAGAATCTGTTCCTCACCACATTATCCTCGCTGAGTTTGGGGCTTGCCCTTTTCGGTTGGAGACCATCTTGACCTTATTCTTGTTGCACCGTATTCGGGGGTATTCTAGTTCTTCAGTTGACAAGGACAGGTACACTTATCTTGCCTACTGTTCCTCTGAAGCTATCGCTTCCTCGGATCACGATGAGCGTTCTCGCTGCTTTGGTATGTACGTGTTTCACGCCTCTTCGAGCCCATTGGCATCCAGATGGACCGTCTCCCACCCTTCAGCTACTCTTTGGATGCCCCTATCCACCTGCTACCCAACCATCATGATCTTCATAGGATTATATGTGATGATATCTACATACAGTTCATCCAGCACACATGGACCAACCCCGGGGTTGCGTCTAAGATGTCATTCTATGCGGCACACTTTCTCGAGATCTATGATGGGGTCATCCTCAGACCCATGTACATTTCCCAGCATTGGTTGCAGGTCCTTCGTATCTCTCTGGGTCAGTTTCGAGTGGGCTCACATCGACTCCGTATTGAGACTGACCACCACTTAGACCACTCGGAGCGGACTTGCCTACTTTGCTCTCTCCAGGAGGTTGAAACCGAAGAACACTTCATTTTCAGATGTCCTGTTTACTATGAGATTCGTGGCGATTCCATTGCCTATTTCGCGAGCTTCCTTCCTTCACAACTTTCTTCAAATACTATGATCAGAGATGTCTTGCTCTCTACCTTCAGGAGACCATCAGGTTCCGAGTCAAGCTCCTCCATCCCCCCACGGCGGATGGCACCTCCACATAGACAGCGATCCACCGGGCCTACTCTGAGGCACCGTCTTCCTCCCGGACGTCGGCTCCCAAGCATTCCACAGTCTCCGCTTCTTCTCATCGGCGCACTGTGAGTTACTCTCATCCGGCCTTGCGTGTTAGGTGATGTTGTCGGGGATGTTGCTCCTTCTTCCACTCCCTCCCCACACTGTCATCTCTCTCTTCTTCATTCCTAGTCTCTCGGCATCTGTTGTTTCCTTCTCCTCCTCTCCTTCTCTCATTGTATTTCGGGTGACCCGTTTGGGTCCTCTCGCCTTGGGTTTTGTTTGCTTTGTACTTTGCAGTCCCATTGACCTACTTTTGTGGTCATTTGTTGGACATTAATAACATTATCTTATCTTCTCTTATCTTATCGTATGGTCTACAAATATAAAATGAATATTATTATTATATATATATATATGATTTTTTATATATATTGTCTGAGACGTTTCCGGTAACGTTTAAGTATCCAATGTTTTTCCAAAATTGTCATTTCTGCGATCTATTTCCGTTTCCGTGCAACATAGAAACCAACAAACCAATAGGAGGAAATAAGCCTAAAACTCTGATGTAGGCAACCTTGGGAATTTGGAAAGATACCATGACAAAAGAAAAACCTATAAAAGTGCAATTGGGTGGAATTTTCAAACGATTATTCTCATATGTTTGAAAGAGAACCATGGAGTTGTGTTTGTCTAACTATTTACAATATGGTGCCATGTCCCCTTCTCAAATCAAATCCAGTTAGAAGACCCTTAACCTATTCTCCATTTTACATAGGCTGAAGTGGTCGTGCAAATGAAATAATTTAATAATTTAACTTAAGTTGTCCAATAAGTAATTTTAAGTTATATTCAAAAAAAAGCAACTTATATTATTATTATTAAAGCAACTTAAAATTAAAATAAAAGGAGGGGACATTGCTTTATGAGTGTTTTTCCTTCAAAAATGTGAAAATGAAATTATAAAAGTGGGGCGATTGGACTCATTTGGGGATCATGATTTTATATGACATTTCTTCATTGCTAGAGCACTTTGGCTTGATTTGGCACCCAAGGACGAAAATCCTTGGCTGTTCGGTGATCTTGGAGTATGAAAACCCTCTCGGTTTCCAAGGTTAGATTGGAGGACGAACACCCTCGTCCATAAGTGTGATTCCACTCAAGGATCACATTTGTGTTCAAAGAATTAAAGTCGTTTTCAACTTGCTACAATGTCACTACAATAACCTATAGAATATTTCAGCTTGTAGAGGATTGAATCAAATTTTACTTGCAAGCAAATCATTGTTATTGTTGATTTTTAGAATTTATCATCATATATTGTTCATCATCAATATTCATTGTTTGGAGTGCCAAATTGAGGATAATCATTATTTATTGTTACTATAAAAATCAGACTTTATTCAGGGTTTGCTATCATACATCGCCACCATACATTGCCACCGTTCCTCCTAGTGCCGCCACCGCCGTACATCATTGCCGCTGCCCATATCTGCTGCCATATCATCTTTGTTGGAGGGTTTTGTGAGTTTTCAGATCTAATATGAGTTTGATATCGTTGTTCTCATTTAAATCAGCAAGTACATCCATGTTCTATTGTTGTTCTAAGGTTTACATTGTTGTATATTCATTAATCAACAAGTTCATTTGAGATCTATTGTTGTTCTGAGGTTTACTACTGTTGTTCATTCACAAATCAGCAAGCATACTTGAGATCTATTGTTGCTCTAGGGTTTGATATTGTTGTTCATGCACAAATCAGCAAGCACATTGGTTGGAATTGATCATCTACATGCTAGATCTACTGTTTGATGCATTTGAGGGTTTATATCAGTATATGAGGGTTTGATTCAGCTACTTGAGATTGTGATCAGCATTTGGTTTCATGTTTGTAATCATTGATGTTATCAGTTTGCATTGATATTTTGTGTTGATTGTTAAAATTTGGTGAATTTGAGCTAACCGACCAGTTAGGGACATTTCATATGGTGTGTATGCACACTAACTACAATAAACATTCATTCTCATAAGTTTAGTTTCCTTTGGTATTTTGTTTGACTTATTTTGTTATGATTTTTGATTTCTTGGTGGATGCTAGAATCTACTACCCCAAAAGTTCAAGAGATCTTGCAAACATGCTTATTCGGGATGGAAATGACCAGAAAATGTTGTAAAACAGCAAATATCTTGAAAATGTAATACATTTATCATCAAGATTCTTGAATCTAACAGCTTTAATTCATTAAATGTTCCGTTTGTATCGAATTTATGATAAATGAAGCTCGAATTACTCAAAATCACCAAAAAGAACTAAGGAAATATTTCGGTTCTATTGCACACCTCATCATCTTCACTTTTTAAGTAGTGCCTTAACATATCCTTCCACTTTGTTGTTACACTTTTTGTATTTCTCAAGAGCTCAACTGCAACCAATGGAACAAAGCAACATTATTTGCAAAGGTTACCCAAAACAGGTATAATAATTATAGATCTTCTACATATTTCATGCTGTTCACTTTGAAGTTTTAACTACTGGATAAAGAAACTGCTGGCATCACAGCTTAAAGAAATCAATAGAAAAATTATAGAAAATTCCACTGCCCTATGACCTCACTAAATGTTGCATGCGAGTGTAAGTTTATTTCCCAAAAATTAAATTCAGAAAAATAAAAACATCAACAGCCAGATAAAAATGATGCATCTGTTTGAAAAATAGCAATACTAAATACTCGCAAAAATTAACACAAATTTTGATTATTTAAAATAGTTGGAGTATCAAAAGGCGTATATGAAATCAAAATTTCAAACTTCCATTTAAATATATGATACATAAGGATAAAGATAAAGCTTCAGGAAGTTAATTAGAAAAGAATATCGGCAGGGAGAAACATGTAACGCACAGAAGCCAGTAGGGTTTGAAGAGCACTTGCTTCCAACAAAGTTAGAACATTGAGATGCACTAAAAACCATTAAAGAACTTGTAAAACTCACAATCAGTGTCTACTTGACACTAAGCACTCAAAACGTATTTTATGAATCAAAAAGTTTGAATCATTTTGTAACTATAATTCAAATGATTCATTTATTGGGGAGATTTTCATCAGTTAAATGAAGTATGCACTATCTGAAACAATCTACCTGTTGATCTAAGGATTCCACTTGGCATAATCTTAACTCGGGTCCCTTCAGATACCATTTTGTGGTAATCCTTGGGGAGATTGCGTTAGCACTAAATGAGTCATCATGTTGTGGTATCATTCCAGGGATTTGTGTTATTAAGGGTCTACATCGTGTAAAGTTGAAGTGGACCTACGTTATCTTACCAATGGTATATGGGAAACAAGGCTGACCCATCCATATGGTGTTAAGGTCGGTAAATTCATCTATATACTTAGGGTGTAGACCTCATTATTCATCAAATTTGTAATATAAATTATTCTCATCTGTAGCAGATTGTTGCTGATTATTTGGGCACAGCTACCTCTGCCCCTTTAACTTCGATCAAGTTCTCAATCTTCTAACCATTAACAAGTACAAACTGATAACTCCTTTGAGCTGATCTGAGCCGGGTCAACCTGTTTGATGAGTCCATGGCCTCCTCTCAATCTCCTCCATCTCACAGTCTGACTCATAATTTCAGATCAGCAGTCTAAAATGACAAGTGCAAAGAGGATCTCAGCAAGTACCTTCAGTACAATGCCAAACATACAATCACCACATCACATTTTCCTACAAAAAAGGAAAATGGGTGGTTATCTTAAACTGGTAATGCCCCCAAGAGTTCCTTCACTAGTTTTCTATTTATTTTTACAACAAAGGTAAATCAAATTCTCTAGTTATTTTTACAACAAAGGCTAACTCTGTTAAATCCCAACATGCAAATAAACTGCAAAAACATTTCAGTCTCATGGGGGTCTCATACCAGAAACTCTAGATGTATGGGAGCCCAAAGGTTTAACCAATCTCAGGAAAACATGGAAGCCAACCACAGAAGAAATCTTAAGGACGATACCATGACTAGCCATGATCAAGGAGTAATGGAAGAGTTTGTCAAAGAAACTCAGGTGCCAGATAGCCAGCAGGATATAAGGACAAGTGAATCAAATCCTCTGGTTGCTTTTACAACAAAGACAAACAGTGATAATCACTACCATGCAAATAAAACAGAAAAGCATTTCAGTCGTAGGGGGATCTCATACTAAAAAGTCTAAAAACATGGGAGGCCAAAGCTTCAACCAATATCAAGAAAAAGAGGAAGCCAATTACAGAAGAAATGTTAGAGGATGATACCATGACCAATCATGATCAAGGAGCAATGGGCGAGTTTGTTATAGAAATTCATATGCCAGATAGCCAGAAAGATATAAGCACAGATGACCTTATCACTTCATTCTCTTCTTGATATGGATCCTCTCCTAGAATATTAGAGTCAACCGCTCTTGATAAATGCCACTATCTCAGAAATAAAATCAAAATAGGTGGTCTTGATATGGTCACATTTCAAGAAACCTTCAGATATGGCTCTCCTCATGAGAACTCATTCCCTAGTGTGTGAAATACAAGAAATATCCATCGGTAATTCTGCAATCCACACAATCATTCAATGGGACCCTTCCAGGTATGCCATTCAATCATACCAGTTTTTCTTGGGGTATATGTGTATATATATATATGTGTGTGTGTGTGTGTGTGTGTGTGTGTGTGTGTGTGTGTGTGTGTAAAGTTTTTCTCTTTCAAGTTAAATCTTCAATTTGTTTTGGGCACCAGATATATCCCTACAAATGCAAACAACATAATTGTAATGTTAGAACAGGTTACTACTTGGATCATCAATGCAAAACTCATTAACCTCATCCCTATGGGTGACTCTAATATCATCAAATCTTTGGATGAAAAAAACAGGTTTCAAGTTCAAGCAACAGAACAACAAAGGTGCTTTGAGCTTTCAAATTTGGAAACATATGCTCATCTAGTGGTTCTAGATATTACTCAAGGAAACCATAGGTGGTGCAACAAAAGAAAAGATTTTGCCCCCTTAGACCGTCACATTAGTATTGTCATGGTTATCAGCATAATTACATCTTCTAACAGACAACGCTTTTTCTAGTTAATAATTGCACAGTCGGCTTTAGGTAGTTTAGTAATGACTCTCGTCAGTATGTTCAGTTGGTGACGGTTGTGTTCACCGACAACACATTGGGACTTCTTGTCATATAAATTGAATGATGTGTGTCAGGTAAAGGGCACACGATACCAAGTCCTCCTTGTATTGAATAACTTGTAATGAGCACTACTTGTGAATAAAGCATTGAGCACCCTAATATTTTGCTATGTTGTTATGCGGTATGCATTTACTATCGTGTGTAATCGCTATTCAATGGTTGTGTAGCTTCTCTTGAAACATTTGGTGCACCATGCATGTTGGGTCAAGTTTTGAGTCGCTTGAAAATGAACATCGATCAATAATGCATATTGTCGACAAGGCACTACATTATCCTATTAGACATCTATGTCGAACATAACCGTGAAACATGCCAAAAAAATTACAATGACATAGAGAGTTCAAGAAAGAGGACCAACATCATACAAGAAATAAGTAATTGGCCCAAAAAAGGTGGGAGAAGAAGACAATATGGTCGGGAGGGGACCAAGAAGCTATATCGTCTACTCAAATGGTGGAGAAACATGAAAGAAAACAAAGGCTTCGACAAGTAGCCAACTCTAACAATTTATCAAGTCAAATACATAATTGAAGCGAAGTTGCAACATAAGAAGAGATTGGAGGTGGATTCGAAGCCGAAACCAAGAAATTCAACCAAAACTTGCGGATCGTATGCCACTTACAAGTAAGAAGTGGATATAAATTGCAGGTAGCCCCTTCCAAAGAAGACAATGTGCACCTTGAGGACCAAATTGGGTTGAAGGGTATTGCGAGTATCAGTGAAGAGTCCAGGCAACGCAAACAACAAGTTGGAGGAAGTAGCGCAAAAAAGGGGACCAAACGATGAGTAAAATAATGTTAGGCAAGGTCAAGCATAGGGGTGTTTTGTGCCGAAAGAACAAAGGAATCTCCAAAGCACATACCTTCTTAGGAAGAGAAACTCATCTAAAGAGCCACATTCAAAGCAACTCATAACAAGAGCCATGTTTACCCCATCAACTCCATCTCCGAAAAAATAAAAGTTGCCAAAGTCCATTGGTAATGCATCAACGGATCCGTGTGGCATTGTTGAACAGCACACAAATGAACATCTTTTGTTGTGGTGCTTCCCACCACACTTTTGGCATGGCAATTGATTGGTTCACGGATTCACCAAGTACTGATAAAGTAACATGGGAAAAATCCAGCATAACTTTTGAGAAAGAATTTAGACTCCTCAGAGATGACAATGAGATTTTAGCCAACAATAGAAGACTCAAACAACAATTGAGAAAACTTGAAAAAGAACATAATGATGCAATAAAGTTGTGGTTCATTGAAAGGTTGGTTACGAATGCCCCATTTTGACCCCTTGTTTGTTTATCTAATTAATTTGATGTTGAGAGTGTCATTGACACAAAATTGAGGGCAATTGTTCTTTGTGACCAATGCATTGGGGTGATACTATTGCTTGATTCATATTATTTGAAATTCTAACCCTATTTATGTGTCCTCTAGTGTATTGCAAGTCGGATGTGGTGCAAGAGGGAAAAGAAACCCGCATCATAAAAATCGCATACGTGATAGCAAAATCATGGAAACCAGTATAAAAAAACAAGAAAATGGAAACCATGCAATAAAACTATGATATGTGATAAGATAATAATATATTGAATAAGGTATGTGGGTTGTTTTCTATAATTTCTAATAAGATCTATACTTGTGTGGATCTGACCCATGTAGATTTACTTTCATTGATGAATGAATACCCGATTACTAGCTTTTGGCTTTTTCCATTGAGACTTATAAATTTGGAAATCTACGACTAAACCATGATGGTGAATCAAGGAAGTAGTTGTCTACATTAACCAGTGTCAATTTAAAAAAATTCATATATTTATGTGAAAATGAAATGTCCCCTTTAAGGGATTAGATCAACCACCAAGGAAATTAGACAAATCACCTATTAACCAAATCTGATTTTTATAACCAGCAGACTGAAATAAAGAACAGCAAACTGATTTCTCCAAGCAGCAGTATAAAATATATGCAAAACACCAAATTCACTTCAAATAACATAAACAATGAGAAATATGAGTCAACACACTGCTGGAAATTAATAAATAACCAGCGAAAGAGAAGCCACAACAAAATTATGAATTATGGGTCTAGAAACCCTCAAAAATCAAGAGAATGTAGATTCCGGCCTTAATAAATATGACAAATCAGATTATGAACTGAAAATGCAACTTTGTGCCCTCTAAACCATCAAACCCTACACCAAGGTAGGTCGCTCCACATGTAGGAAGCAAATAAAAATCTGAAAGTGAATGTTTTCTCCTCAAATCTGCCCTTAACTTCAAAACCAAGCAATGATGAAGGGTTTTCATCCTTCAACAAACCACTAGAAGGGTTTTCATCCTTCTAGGAAGCCACACAAGAGGGTTTTTGTCCTCAAGTGGAAGAACATGGAGCAACAAGCTCTCAATGCCCAATATTAGGAAAATGCGCCAAAACTAGATGTGTAAATGAGGTCCCGAGACTCCTTTTATAACCTTCCATTGGTGACAAGGCTTGGAAAGGTAAGGCTGACCCATAAGGGATATTTTATTCCTTCATTAAGCTTCCTTTATGTGACTTTAACCTAACTGACCTGCATTAAGAGGAAAACACTAAAAGAAAACATAAAAATTAGAGAAAACGAAAGAAAATGGAAGCTCAAGGTTCTTCCCCAACTCTTCTACTTCTTTGCCATGGAGAAGGAATGGCAAGAAGTCCAAATAATGACCCTCAAGTCGGAAAAAGGGACATTACAGAAAAATTTACTAAGTGATGAAACTTGGTAAGATAATATCCATGTATCTCAAGTAAGCATATTGAATTCATAAATTAAAGATTGATCTCTATTGCAATGTTTAGAATGTATCTCCAATCAGTCAATTTGTTATTTAGTGGGTTGGTATAATCAGAAAAATGATTTCTTCTCCTTATGTTGAATGATAACATCTACCTATTCGATCGGCCGATTTATTCTAGTAGCCAACAATACCATAAAAGTAATAAACTACATTATGCCAATTTAAAGCTAGATAAAGCTAAAATCAGGGCATAGCTAATTTTAAAACAAAACATAATTATTAATCTAATACTATGTCAATATATATATATCTAATAAAAGATTCTAATATATATAATAAAAGATTCTTATTAGATATATATATATATATATATATATATATATATATATATATTTATCTAATTTAGAATCTTTTATTAGATATATATATATATCTTTTATCTATTATCTAATTTAGAATCTTTTATTAGATATATATATATCTTTATCTAATTTAGAATCTTTTATTAGATATATATATATATATATATATATACTTAATTTAAAATCTTTTATTAGATATATACTGACATACACACACACAGGTGTGTGTGTGTGTGTATACTGATATGTGTGTGTGTGTGTGTGTGTGTGTCTATATATATATATATTACTTATCTATTATTAATTCAATTATTGACAAGCATATACCCATGTATTCATTACTAACTTATTATATCATCACGAACACTTCGATATGCGGCGAGTCATAACGCAATCAAAACAACATCAAATACTTAATCAAGTGATACTGACATAATATTAAGTCAGGATGTTACAGAATTGGAGGAATAATCAGGGATTCTCAAGGTGAATATGTTGTTGGCTATACCCAACAAATTGGTACCAAAACAAACAATCATGCCAAGCTTCATTGGCCTAACATAACTCTACCTCTTGCAATTCAGAATAGCATTCAGAAGCTCATCATTGAAGGGAACCCTCAGACTTGGTTGCCTCAACAAACACCTTAGAATGGAAAAGGTCTTCAACGGAATCATCATTAGTAAATGGAAAATTCGGCTTACCATATTATATTTGATTTACGCTTGCTCAATGATGCTGTCTGTCAGCATCGAATGCAAAACTATAATGGCGTGGCCGATCGACTCGCTAATTATGCTTTCAAGGAATTAAGTGACTATAAATGATATATTTTCTCAAGCACTTCAAATTTAAACCCCTCCTTCAATCTTTCGTGGCCTTAGAGAAACCACACGCCGGTATAAGCCCCATGCTTCCCACCAATTCTACAAGGAGGAAGCTCAACTTTTTCCCAAAGACACTGAACACAAGTGAGAAAGCTTGCAAGGCTGCCTCTCAGTTATATAGTAGCAGTAACCTTATAAGGACCAAATATTGTTTTCTATCATGCTGGTCATATAGAAGATGTTCCTATTGGCTTTAATACTTTTAGTTCAGCATTGGTAGCTTTAAACCCATTTGTGCTTGATGTATTTTACAGTTTTGTCTTTGCTAGTTCTTTGTGCACCAAATGCAAGTATTTATTGAATATATTGTAGCTTCCTTGGCTTTTGCTGACCCCATTTACCAGATGTTGTAACATAAGTCTGGGGATGATTTTCAATGTACCTTTATCGTTTTACTACAATATGCTTTAACCTTTTCCCAAAATAACTCTCTTCTCTATATCAAGTAGCAAGGGTACTTCTAGTACCTTCATATCTTGGGGTCTTGTGTTCTTTATTACTAGAGGGGATATTTTGGAGAAGTGTTTCTCCTATTGTCATCTTTATTTGCAGATATAATGCATCTTGGGATGTCCAGTTTCCCCCATAGATCTTAATTTTCGTATACTTGTTTGTATTATGTATGTAGGTACAGTACATAACTATTATGCAACCCACACTCAATAGGCGAAGGATTGTTTGACCACAAAGTACAGAAATGAAACAGTAGCAATGTGGTTCTTCTAAAATAAAAAAACACAAAGGAGTCGTTTAAAACAGGCAGATCAAATTATGACATGAAAAATGCTAGACATAATCATCTATGGTACAAAAAGATCTTAAAGAAGCTTTATAAAAGGCAGAAGAAATGCCAAAATTCTTCATAATCCAATGAAATGTTAGAGAAGCGGAGAAATGTTACAATGCAAATATATACTTGATATTTTAAAAATAATTATGCTATACTGGAAATGGAGAAACTGAACATAATTTGTCGAACTACCACATTTAACATGCATAATTGTCCTTCAATTTACCTGGACTGGTGTGTGGTGCCTCTAAAGCCAAATTCATAATTGCACGGAAGAGACCTCCAGCACAGTCGGTAAATGACATATTTTCAGCTAACCTGAGATTTGAACAATACATGGAACAATTAGAGATACTGAATGCTGAACTTGTTTTATACCTCATTCAAAATTATGATTCTCTACATTGTAGAGCAAGACAACCGGGAAACATTTGGATAACTTCACTACCAAAGATGATCTTATGACCAAAGTACTGACATGAATCACTCGTATCGTGTCTACAATAGACAGTGGCATCACCCTCTATGGTCTGTCATTACTCCACCGACCTATTATCATGCTTGACCAACCTATTATCATGAACAATTTTGACAACTCTTTGCAATTTTGACAGCTTTGGCAACATTTTGAAACTTGTTGTTTCCTTGCAGACCATTTGTTTTTGGCGTGTTTGACTGTTCCAACGTCATTTCAGCCATCTTGAGTGTTCTAATATTGACTCATATCTTGCCTTTGCGCTCAACATTCATTTGGGATCCTCTGATAAATTCTAGTCACATTGTTAGCTTTATAATCACTATTTTGCTTGCTTTCTTGTATCTTTGGTACAATTGGGTTGTTCCTTGCATACCTGAAGCTCTTTGTGGATTGTTTAGCTCATCTTGTTTTTTGTTTCTACATTAAATCACTGCCTTGCATCATTCTTAGCAAACAGTGTCATCAGTTCTTAGCACATCCTGCCATTTCTAGCCTGCATCTTCATTGTTTGAGTAAGTATATCTTAATTACTCTTTCATTTTCGCTAGTATTGTCTATAGCATATATTCTTCAAAGTTTTATTTGAATCTAGAGATTGCTTTGAGAATTGTAGAGCTCTCTTGAGCTACTTTGAAGCTTTTTGCAGTGAGATTTGATATAAAAGAAATAAATAAAGATGATCGGGTGCATTCTCTTATCCCTTATTGTGAATTTCACAAATAGAATCAGGTCTTGTGTGTGTTGCTTGAACGAACCTAGAGTTAGTTTAATCTCACATCTTGCTTGCTCCTATTTCATTATTTGCTTTAGAGGTTAGATATCTCACTTGCTTTCATGTATATTCATTTGACTGTTTTTGGAGTGGTCTTGCTAGTTTCTTCTATATTTAGCACTAATTTAGACTTTCCTTTACAACTAGTTCAATTATCATTAGATTAAAAAAATAAACACCACTTTGAGAAAGAACTACTCTTCCCATTCTTATCTAGTCAACTTGTGCCCTATCCTTTCTAACATGTTCTCCATTAGAATTTTCTTAGTGTGTGTCCTCTTCTCTCTCTTCCTCCTCATTCTTCCTGATCATTTAAATACTATCTCCAGTAAGGTTCAAACCCTTAGAGCTGGAAGGATCTGCCATGTTATGCAATCCAACCTTGCAGCCTCAAACCAGAAAAGTGTTGACCAATAACTCTGTCAACTTGTCCTATGATTCACACCTCGCTTCCTTGTTTCCTAACTTTTAGGCTTTCAGCATACATTCTGAGGAAGGGAACAAAAAGCTCATGAGCAGCATCATCTCCTTCAACCATAAGCACAACAAGCCAATCCTCCCTACCAACAAAATCTTTGAAACCTGTATTTTTGTGATTTTGGCTGTCTCAACCCAACCTTTGGAAGTCAAGTGTGTGAGGTAAGATGTGCAGTTTTCTTTCATACAGTAAGCAAGGAGTCAACTCGATGTGTGTGATCCATATAAACTTGGAATACAATTTGAATTAATCGAACAAAGTCAATTTATATTCACATAAATTCTCTAGATACTAGTTTACTATGTTGATAATATAAGATTCAAGTGATTGTCTTGTTATGCCGAGAGGCATCTACAATTGTATATATGGAGTGAAAGAGTCTCATGTCATGCCTGTGAAATTAAATTAATTTTTCCCCGTGAAATAAAAACTGGGGCGCACTCACCTTTTCAAAATAAAAATAAATACAAATGTTATGAATTTTATTTTGTACCCATAAATAAAAACTGAGGTACCGTAAATGCAAAAAAATACTTGCTGCACTTTAATAATTACATAACAAATAATTTTTCTTGTTGCACTTCATTAATTACATAAGCAAAAATACACTATACCTCTCGGCATATTTTACATAGATTTTTATAAGATAGGTATGCTAGTAAGGTATGACCAAGACTGTTTTGGTAATGCAGTACAGTACAAGTTCGATGCACGCTGAAACGGCAAATTTTAAAAAACCTTGGGTACGGTGCGTTTTATATATATTTAAAGAAGCATTTGCATACTTATTGAAATTTATTATTCGTACAACTTAAAAATTTATACGGAAGAGTCTTAAATCCTAACTTGTAGTCTGAACCACCTTTATGGGGCACTTAGACTTCTATAACCTATTTAATTAATTACTCCCAAACACACTAATTATATTCACGAGGCCTTATTTAATATAAATGGCTTTGTACATAACATTATTATAAAGCTACGAGCTTACATACAAAATAGCTCATAAATATACGAAAAGATACGTGCTCTGCAATATAGAACCCATTTCTTCCCTATATGTGCTTTGTATTATAGAAACTCGTTTCTTCTCTAAACATTATAAACACGCCCTGGCCTACTTAAAATGCTCAAATTCTTCATTAAAAACCCTAATAAAGCATGTTATATATCAACAGAAAACTAAAAAGATGAATTCACCAACTGGTAAAACCGTAAACCATCCCTGAAAAGTTCTTCTGTTAAGCTGCTGAGAAACTCGAATTTATGTCCACAGTCATACTAGAAATAGTTTTTTAATTTTTTTCAGTTCCTTAAAAAAAAGACGTTTTTTCACGTGGGTACATACTGGAGTACGTACCCACAGGGGCAGGGTACGTTACGGGTACGGTTTTCCATACCCGTAACATACCCTGCCCCTGTGGGTACATACCCAGACTGTATCCATACCCGTATGAGTACCTGGAATGTTTCCAGGCTGATACGAGGTACAGGGGCGTTTCTGTGCAGTCTAGGGTATGACCAATATCTCAAAATCCATTATGACACAGTTGTTCTTGTTTCCCCTTTATTAAAGGAGTGGAATCTCTAAGAACATTTTTTTCCTCTACGGAGCTTCAAAAGTTATATTTGTATTGCTTTACTCTACAATAAACTGTTAGATGCTTGCATGGAAAGAAAACAATCATAGAAATGTACCAAGTGCAATTGATGTATCTTCCATATTTCTCCTAACAATAATGTACATAACCCGTGATATATTTTGATAACAATCTATGACTATTAAGATTCATCAATCCTAGTTTAACAAGCCTAGACTAAAATCTTAAGGTTGAATTATTGAGACTGTGTAATCCGAACAATGAATGCAATAAGATATTACAGTCGCATCACATGTAATCTGTACATGTACACTAGTAGTCCAACTATAGTCTACAAATAGAACAAATCATGGATCGATAAATAGAAGCTTTGTACAATCATGAATCCAGCAGAGAGTTTAGTTTCTTAAAACTTGTAAAGCAATCTTGCCTGCATAGAGAAACGTAAGCTCTCAATTGCTTTTCAACATGTGGGGCATGAGTGTACCTCCAAGGATTTGACAAGTTATTGAAAATAAAGCACAATGCCTTTCTCATTAAGTTTCCTTTTTCTATGAAATAATTTTTGAACATGAAAGACTATACACTGCATTTAGTAATTGCGTAGCAAATTAGAGAAATTTCTTCCAATCTGCCAGTTAACCACAGCTTAAAAGAAAGGTTATTTTTGCAATGACAAAAAAGGAAAGAAAGCTCCAAAAGAAAATGCCAATCATACCTTAATGCATTCACTTCTAAAATTACATGATTTTGCTGAACTCCTGGAACTTCTAAAACAATTCTTCGAATGTGGCCTCTACCTGAAAGCTTCACATATGCCAACATAATTATATGGTTACAGAGGTACAGAAATACTAAAAGAATATCCCTTCAAAATCTATGGCTCACCTCTTTGTCAAAGTCATCAGCCATTTTATCCGGCTTCTCAGAATCATCATCGACACTCTCAGAGTCAGGCTTAGATGGTGTTTGCCCAGCTCCTACGTCAAGCACTGTATCTACATAATCAATTTTATCACTTAGGACCAATTCCTGAATTTTTTCTGAAGGAATTATTGCAATAGAATGCCTCCATTCTTCTTCTTCCTTGCCTTCCCCAACTGACCATTTGTAACCAGCACCTGCAATCCCTACCTGTGGAAACATCAAACAACATAGTAATATCATCAAATTATTAATTCAATGAGTTTGAATTAAAATTTTGCATGATAATGCAACATTACAACAATCGTCTTATACACATTAATAAAGTCGATTTTTTGGGGTTCTAAAAAAATATCTTTAATTTTCAATAAAGATACAATGTCCACAATATCCTTTGAAATTGATAGAGGTAAACATTCAAACCATACATACATTCAAATTAAGAAGGCCACATAAAATTCAGTCTCTTGGAGGATACAGCAAATCAAACAAGCTCAATCTACTGCAGTATAATGTGAGGGGAAAGAAAGTTGATATATATATATATATATATATATATATATATGGACTGAGACACGGCCCGGACTCCCACGGGGGGCAGCAGTGGGGAATCTTGGACAATGGGCGAAAGCCCGATCCAGCAATATTGCGTGGGTGAAGAAGGGCAATTCCGCTTGTAAAGCTCTTTCGTCGAGTGCGCAAGCATGGCAGCAATAGATCAAGTAGGCCAAGGGCATATATATATGCATCAAGATGAAAATATACATACATGTATCAAGATGAAAATATGTATTTCGCATGGAATTCAGAAAAAATCAACATAATGACGAAATATCTATTCATTAAATTAAAAAGATAAAAATGTGGACTCCAGAAATACATATATTCAAGATGCGAGTTATCTATCAAATTATTGCAAAATCCAAATGAGTAACATATCATCCAACTGCTTAATTTTTCTAAGGATTAAGAAATCTTTATGTGACAAACCTAATCTCTAGAGAATGATTTCCCTTGCTGTTGTGAACTTGAAGATAATTTTATGAGAATTTATGAAAATCGTGTGCATTTTATACCAAATGCAAGTATTCAATCAGAATGAATGTATCGTGCAATGAATCAGCTCCTACTCCAGAATCAGGCAACACAGGAAGCCAGCATTTCAAAGAACATATTCTTCAATAGAAATCGATGAGATACGATACTACTCATTCTTTTCTGAGATCACCATCTTCTCTAGATCCACAACTCTCTGAGACCGATTAGACTCACCTTTCTATAACCATTTAATTAAATTTCATACTGTCTTTCACTGCAAGTCCATACATAAAGAGTGACTACTTTCTTCAATAGCCAGGAATTCACACTTCCAATCTTTGATAATACCTACATTTTAAACCTGTTTTTCATCTCAACCATGAAGAATAAGTTGGTTTGTCTACCAAGAACTAGCAGAGAAAGTTAAAAGTTTAAATACTACTGCAGAAAATACGTGCTACTTGACATATTAATTTACCTCTAGGTTCAAACTTTCTGCTTTGCCATCCTCAGACAAAAAGAAATAATTTAATGTGCATTTTTTCTATGTCAACAGCTATAATCCATACATAAACCCTTTTATACAAGTTAATGGGATGGCATATAGAGCAAGAAGTGCACTCTAACTTATAGTTCAAAAGAACATTTCCGTTCGTGATTGAATGATAATCCCAAATGCAAAAGATGATCATGGGCTCAGTCCCACCCTGTAAAAATTGTCTAGAGAGGGAACTCTCCAAAATTATCGGTTAGTAACCACTGAATGACAACTCAGTCACCATGTTATCCTTGTTATCTATACCACTACCCCAAAATCCTATATACCTTCTAAACCAAGGTTGTAGCCATATTAGCAATGAATACAGAAGATTCACTATCATTTTGGGTAATCCCCATGGTTACGCGGGGGCCACGCGTCCCCCATTTTTGGCACGTCTGCGGGACGTCCCAAACGTGCTAGGGACGAGGGGATGTGGGGAAACGCGTTTCCCACAGTGCATGCATGATGGGAAACGTCACGGGACGGGGAAACGTGGGGGGACATCCAGATGTCCCCACGTGGTCTGCCGCATTTTTCAATAAAAAAACATAAAAACAACACTCTAAACTATATTTTTTTAATTGTAAATCACTTATGATTCAAGATCTTGTGAAGAAGCAAGTCACGGGCCTGTGCAAGTAATGATCAAGCTAATATATCCTGAAACCCTACTATTATTGTTTGACAGTCTTAGTCTGACTGTAGAATCTGAATGAGAACCTGTTTTCTGTCATTCTCTGTTTTGTCAGTAGAAGGTTGACAAGAGCAATTGAGGGTCAATAGATCACAACTGTCAACAGTGAACCATAACACTTGGTCATAGTTTGGGAAGATTGCTATCAGAGAATTGAAGGAGAACATAATAGAAGTTTATAACATGTTTGGAAAAGCTGAGTGTTTTGAAATCACAGTATCCTGTCTGTAACAGTTCTAGGAATGTATTTGATGTTTATGAGTTCAAGTTTCACCTTATTTAAATCTCAAATGGTTTTATTTCAGCTTATTTATATAATTTAGTCACTATATCTTTATATTTTAAATATTTATATTTTTTTAATTGGCCGTCCCCAAAATTTAGAAAATTTTGCCGTCTCGGAAACCCCGTCCCCCCATTTCAGGTAACTATGGTAATCCCCAAAAGCTTTAGCAAGGAAATTAACGAGTGGCGTGTTTCTAACACCACTAAGGAATGGTCCATGGCTTTAGGAATTCACCACCGAGAATAAAGAAAAATCTCAAATCCAGTTAAAAAAATGACTTTGCCCCCTCTGAAGTGCGGAAAACTTCTATGTGAATTGGCCAGAATACATTAATACAACATTGCATTCTTGGTACTAATTGTAAAGCATTGTCTCAAATTCCAAAGAAACCAGTAAATAAATGTGGATAATTAAATGACCAGGCATTATAATAAGCCATATATAGTGAACCATCAGCCACAAAGTGGGTCATTTATAAATGAATGACCATCCCGTAGGATATTGACATTAAAGTTGATCTTAATAAATTATAGTTAAGGGTGGCCACTATAATGTTATAGAAGCACTTAATCATTCCACTTATGCATATAAACAGCTGGAAACATGGAGATAAGATAAGATAAGATAATTATATTAAATGTCCAACAAGTGACCACAAAGATAGGTCAATGGGACTGTACAATACAAAGCAAAGCAGAAACAACAGGGAAAACCCAAGAGGGTCTCCGAAAACAACAAAAGAAGAAGAAGAAGAAGAAGAAGAGAGCACAAGGGATGAGAGGAAGGTGGAGGGAAAGGCCTCGACACCAACCCTCACGACTGTCGCCCAAGGTCAGCTGAAAAGAAATTGGTGATGTGTTGTTGTCTGGTGTCAGGGACTGGAAACTGTTGGAGATGCCCATGTTCCGTGGAATGTCGAGCTCTCTGGGTGGACCTAGTGGTCTGTCGTCTAAAAGAGGGGGCTCTTGGCTGTGCACGAATCCGAAATCTCTGGTCAAGGAAGAAGCTCCTTTAATCCCGACAAATCTAGCCGAGAGATCTCCACAAGGGTCATGCCCCCGCTTAGTGCCCCTCACACCCGGGAGAAAATCAAAGAAAGATGTGAATCGTGAGTAGTAGCCTCCTGGAAGGAGACAAGAAAAAGGTCTAAGGTACGGTTGAAAAGGGCTTATGGCTTTGATGTGAATCTTATGTGTGTGATTTTGTCATTACATTGTTTGCATTTATGCATATTTAATTTTATTCATCATAAAATAGATAACTACAAAATTTTCTATGATAGCATGTATAGGTTCCGGTGAAGAAAATTTGGATGATTAAATTTATATGCACACTAACCTATTTGTTAGATATTGATGAAAGTTGCTGAAAAATTGGTATATCTCAAACATTAATATTGTTGTCTTGATTTGAAGATGTGTTCAATAATTATCTTAACAAATTAAAAAATTAAAATGGCAATGCTACGGAGGAATCATGTCTGTGAAAGTAGTTTGTAGGGTCAAGGTCAATACTTGTAGACAGCAACTCATCCAAAAAAAAAAAAGTGATGTTGGAGAAGTTCAGTGTGAAGAGTCCACTTGGGACGTTATTTATTTGTCTACATAGTTTAGAAATTTATGATTTGGAAAAGTGTATACAATGACAGATGTATGCAACCCTCGACTCAAAGAGATAGTATTATAAAATCAAAAAATATTTTTTGGCATATGCATCGCCAGGACCTAAATCATTGAAAATATGAGTAATCATGACAGAGAAAAAAAACAAGCTTTAAAGGAATGAAGAGTTTTGGGGCACATTGCATGTGAGGAGGTATCAAGATTAAGGCACTGAAATTTATAAAGAAAGGGTTTACTTTGAAAGAAAATACGTGTTAGTATATTGATATTCAAAGAAAGCTTGTGTGTGTATTCAATGCAAACTTTTGTGTCAACTACATAAAGTCATTTTTGTGCTTTAGAAGATTGTGTAATTGTTAGAAACATTGTTGAGGCGATGCCTATATAAAATTCATTGGTGAGTGTGAGCACAAAAACTCAGCGAAGTGAAAGATAAACAAATATAACAACAAACCTTTCCTCCAAGTTTCTCTTGCAAACCTCAATGATAGGATTGTGGAAGTATTACACTTGTAAAATCCTTGAACAATTGGATTGTGGATGCTCTTGAATTAATCTCCAAATGAAGAAATGGCTATGCTACAAGCAGATTTGGACACAGGGAATGCAAAGTAATTTTGGCAGAGTTTAGCTGCAATTGCACAAAGCTTCCAAGGATCTCTAAAGAATTATTGCAAAGGATATGGCCTGTTTTTATAGCTGAGGGAGAGGCCATGAAAAGTGGATCAAAGTTTGAATGAGTTCTAAGATCATGAATGCATTTTCCTGAAATAGCAAGTGGATTTGGTCTGTGCAATTGCAGCTTTGAAGGGGCAATGAATATTTGGTTGGTAGTAAGATTTCATCCGAGAAAGTGGTTGTACGTGCAATTTTATTGCCCCCACCTTTGTAGGATTCTAGAAGTGGAGTGGAAGTGGAGTTACTAGGATAGTGAAGTGGCGTTACTAGGATAGTGAAGTGGAGTCTAAGTGGAGGATGAATAGGAAAATAGATTTAATTCTATTTAAATAACTAATTTAATTAGTTATGAGGTGTGAGAGAGTAATTAACCATTTAATTAAATAAATGTTTAATTAAACTAGCTAAAGGGTATAGGAATTAATTTAATTAATTCAGTATAATAGAATTAATTTAATCAAGTTTAAAGGGTATGATAAAATAGGATATGAATAATCCAAGAATAGGCTAGAAATAGGTATGTATTTTTAGGATGTCTAAGGTGAGTATAGCTAATCTTTAGAATTGTTTCTTGCAAGATTGCCATAAACTAAACGAGAGGAATTGCAACATTTGGGAAACATGAGATATGAATAATATTAGATAAATATTGCATCTTCTTATTAGAAAACAACATTATGCGGAAAACTATGATGTGATTATTGAAGGGAACGAAAATGAAACCTTTAAAACATTCATAATTGTATGTCTTTCTGTGTGCGATGACATAATTCCACGAGTGAAATGCGAATAAAGCCTAAGATGTGTAGACAAAGTTTGAAATAAACATAGGCTTGTTCCTACAGGAGCAGCAAATAAATCAGGATGAAATTATGAACAATGTAAACTAAAGGCATTTTAAGGCAAAAATATGAAAAAGAGGAAAAGTTAGACAAATAATTTCATCTGAAAATAAAAGCATCTTACTAAGACCGTAAGTCAAGCACCGTAGAAAGGATTGCAACAAACGAAAATGAGACTTGGAATGACGAAACAGGGAGGACATAAGAAACTTTGTATCTACATTGACAGAGTGGTGAGACATGGCTAAATAGCCCCCATCAAGGAACAAAACTGTCGGCTGATTTCACAAGGTTCTGTTGATTGTCACAGATTTGACATGGTTTTTCAGTGCAAGATAAGGACGTTGATTAAGATAAAATATTAGCAGAAAACCATTTCCGGATAAAAAACCATCTAGCATAATAATTAAGGGAGAATAATCATCCTAAAGGGTGATTTTCTTATCTATTTAAGGAGAAATGCAAATATGTAAAATATTGGAATAGTACAATTATTTGGAAGCTCTAAGGTATACTTAAAAGATGATAGGGTAATTAAATGGTCATGAAGAACCAGAGTCGTTCTAAGTTATACTTATTATCGAAATTCTAAAAGGCAAAGCCCATAGGCTTTAATGCAAATCTTATGTGCATAATTGTGTGCTTACATCATTTACATTTATGTACACTGAATACTGCAAGCCATACTATAAAAGTGAAAAAACAGTTATTTGTCACGCCTAGGGCTTTTATTAGAAACAAAAATGGCCCCCAAACAAGAATCGAATTTCTTAAAACTTCATCCAAAGAGGATTTGAATGAAATGACAAGATCGCTGTAGTTGTCCAAACATTCATCAGCACCTTACCTGATAACAGAGGAATTTCTTGAGTAAAGTTGTCACGCCCAAACATTTGACCCCAAAACCTAAGTTGAAACAGTCGGTTTTTTCTAAACGCAATTGTAAATAACTAACAACAGTAGAGAACAGCACATACATGGTGAACTAATTTAAACAGCCAGCCACACAATACTTCAGACAATAGCAACTTACTTAACAATTCATAAGTTACTGAAGTCAAAAATATAAAAATCTTAGTACAAGCAACCTCTAAAGGAAGCCCTATCTTCGTTCGAACACAATTTTCAAAACTACTAATCAAAATCATTTAATTCAGTTCATATTAGATTAATATACTATTTAATTCACCTAGGGAAGATGGTAAGGCGAGATTCGCAAAAAAATTATTCTCTTCACATTTCAAGTACCTATATAGGGCAAATATGAAAACCAACACTCAACCAAATGCATTAACAATATTCAAACACTACACAAATGACAACTCAAATCATACTTCCTCTCCAATTAACCAAAAGCACGCGAATAAGCTTAAGATTCAAGTTACACTTCTTTTATTGATGTTTATTATTCACAAATGAAAGAGCAGATTAGGTAAAATACATGCAATAATGATCATTCCCAAAATAGCAAGAATAAGACGAGAGCATAATATCTTTTCAACATACACAAAGACAATTATTTTAAATAAAACAAAGGGGGAGTAGGAGCAAATGTGCAAACACCAGTCATATTTAACACTACCAAGCACCAAGAAGGTAACAAATACCAAGGAAAGTACATTTATTTCATTTTTTATTAGATTTGGTTTGTAGAGTGAAGGACTAGGCAGGAACAACTAATGTCTTCAATAGACCCAGTTTTTAAACAGATTACCACATAACAGCCTTAAGTTAGTTCTTCTAGGGGTTAGTAAAACATTCTCAAGCTCAAGGCTCTAAACATGCTAGAATAAGACGCACAATCAAAATGAGTCTATTAGGCCTGGACACCAATTCATTCAAGTTCTGCCTACATATCAAATGGGGAATCAAGGCCTGATATAGTTTTTTCATGTGTGCAAGTATGTTAGTCCTTATCACACGAAAGCAATTGGCTTCAGTAAACAAACTCACATAGTAAGTTGTCACAGCTACCCCCACAAGTAACCTTTGCAGCCACTAACTGGCCTGCTCACAGCTAGTCCTTACCAAAACTCCAAAGTTAAATTAGTGAAACAACACATGAAGCATATCGAAAAGGCATAACCAGGTAACAATTCCAAAAATTACTTGAGAGCCATAGTCTTGTATAACCGATGCCCTAAGAAGTTTTTCAAACTGAAATATTTTTATATCGATGTTTAATAATTCCATGTTGCACTCTAATGGCATATTTATCTTGAACAGTTTCCAAGATGCACTATAACGACATAATCGGTTATCTTGCTTAGTAGCGCATCTAAGACCATAGACACATTAAGCAGGCATAATAAAACTCAACAACTCATGGAATATAATCTTAGCTTGTTCAGGTACTATATCTATGCACACCAAATAGGTATGTTTCCAACAGTGATACAAATGTGTACTGATTTACTATCATAAAACCCGATGAGACTCTTTCTAAAAATATGGAGTGTGTTTCTTTTCTTCTAAGTGTTAACTCGTCTCAAACCAAAATCAAGTGATTACACCATATAAATTATTATGAGGGCTAATCTTCGAAAATTAACACATATCAACAGCTAAAGCACCAGCTTGCTCATAAGTGCACATTTTGAAGGCCACCTCTTTTCTTGTTTTGGTAACTTCAAAAAAGTTTGACATTTTCCAAAAAAAAAAGTACCATATGGATTAGGGTTCACACCTTTTCTACGAAGAAACCTTCAATTACATAACATGATATCTTTATATGATTTGCTTGTAAAGGGGTTACTACCGCATTGGCAATGATCAAGAGAAAAGAATGACTTCTAAGGTATTAGATCCTGCAAAACCTTTCCCAATACAGAGACAGAATATCCAGAATTACTATAAAGCATATATCATACGAAAAACCTAATTCTGTCAATTTTATGTAATCATACAATAATTAGAATATTCCTTTATATTATAACACATTGTTTTACTCTCTTAAATTTATAAATATATACATTAATTGCAATGAATGTCTATGGTTACTTATAGTGCACTGTTAACGTAAAACCAGTAACCTATATACAAATATACAACTTTATCAAAGTGTGGTTTTCTGATATCTAGAAATGTGCTTTATGCTAGGAAAATCATCAACACAAGAGGATAGAAGACTTAAGGAGGTGAGGGAGGCAGAAGAAGACAATACTTTCAAGGAAAGGAGATAGCAGAGAAAACCTTTATGCATATTGAGCAAATGAAATACAGATTTGAACCATTCACGTTTATGACAGATACATTCCCGCAAACACAAAGTTCTCGAGATTACATTTACTAGAACACAAAGTTTCTTAGTATGCGAGAGATTAAATGATTCACAGATCAGAGCAAAGAAAGAAAGAGAAAAACAGAGGAAGAAAGGGGAAAACTCCTGTATTGATTCCTTTCGATTCGAAATTACAGTTCCAGAATATCAAAATTCCAACCTTTAGTAATGAGCCAGGCTCTTACATTTATAGATGAAGCAAAGATACCCCGGAAGAGAAAGAGGGGGAAAATCCGTTTTGAAAGCCCAACTGTCAATAATTAATCTCTGGCAGTCTTTCAAGTGCGGTTCTTCCGTCTTTTGGCGTATTGGAGATGGAATAAATGCAAAACAAACCAGAACTGATCTATAAAGTGATTGGATTCCATGTTAGTGGCATGGCAGACGTTTTTTAGATTTGTGCCCATCAAAACTAGCTAAAAAGAATATTTTATGTTTCCATGGTGAAATGACCAGATGCGTCGCGCCAAGACCGTTCAAAACCATTTATAACTTTGAATTCGAGCCATTAGATCGGCCTTTGCAACTTCAAATACGACCATCCACATGTAAGAATGTGATTGGAGCGGGCGTTGGGGATTCTTCTTTTATTTCTCCACACGGGCTCACGGGTCCGCCATTTCCATCTGAACTTTTCACCAAAAGAACAAATTGCCAAAATAACTCCCAACCCCGTCCATCGGCCCGCCTTTTTGGAAATGGGAAGAAATTTCCCATCTGGTGATGACTAGACTTAAAAATGAGGGGAATTTTGGGGGTGTGACAACAACTGGCTCTTTTTGGGGATGACTTGGTTTGGAACAAAAGGGACAAGGCAAGATCAAGAACTATAGATAGACTCTGGAAAAGAGGACCAGTGCCTTATCCATTGGGCAAAGGAGTCAAAAGAAAAACCAATACAAGGCAACACACACAAAATAGGAGAAGAAACAAACCAAACCAAAAGGGGAAGACCCAAAACAAAACACACCACACAACAAGGAATAAAAAGGGAAACAAACCAAAACCAAAACACTATACAAAGGACTTCCTAGTCACCTAGGACTTGAACAACTTTAAGTACTACCCACTATAAGGAAGTGGGAGAGGAGATCCATCCATGTAATCCAGATAAAAAGAGTTCTCTCCAGCAAAATGTCTAATTTTGAAAGGGCCAAGCCAAAGAGAATCAAACTTACCATGGCTTCCTCGAGGTTCATGTCTCTTGTCCCATAGCAACACAATGTCTCCCACTTGGAAAACTTTGGGTTTGGCTTTCTTGTCAAACAAAGCCTTCACTTTCAATTGATGAGTTGTTATTCTGTCAACCACTTGCAATCTGTCTTCATTCAATTTCTGAAGGTACATAATCCTCTTGTCCAAAGCGCTACTGAAACTTGAATCTTCAATGGCTTTCATCGATGCAAGGCGGGAAATTCCAAGGTCACTGGTAGTTGAGCTTCCACACCATATACCACTTGGAAAGGCGACATTCCAATCACTCTTGGGTGTAATCCTATCAGCCCAAAGTGCATCATAAAGTTTCTTGTGCCAATTTCTCTGAGAATCATTGACAAGTTTTCTAACAATGGTCACCAAGTTCTTGTTTGTTGATTCTACTTGTCCATTCCCTTGGGGATAGTAATCTGAAGAATGAGCAAGGGAGATACCATAACCATAGCAGAAATCCATCATTTCAGCAGAAGAAAAGTTGGAAGCATTATCAATCACAATCTTGTTTGGTATCCCGAACCTTATCAATATGTTTTCCTTGATGAAATTGCATACTACCTCAGAAGTGGTGCTCTTAACCGGGATGGCCTCCACCCACTTGGTGAAGTAATATGTGGTAGTCAACACATGGGTGTGCCCAGCACTAGAAAGTGGGTTGAGTGCTCCAATGAAATCTAAACCCCATTGTTGAAATGGCTCTTCAATCACTATAGGTTTGAGAGGCAAAGCGGCCAACTTCAGTTTTCCAACAAACGTTTGGCATGCTTCACATTTACCAACCCATTTTGATGCATCTTTGAACAGAGTAGGCCAGTAATAACCAACATGAAGGATTTTGTGGGCTATTACAGCAGAGGAGAAATGACCTCCACAAGCTTGGTCATGAAAAGAGAGAGAACAACCTCTTTTGTTGCTCTTTGTCTACACATTTCAAAAATCTTCCATCTATGCCTCGCTTGAACAAAGCATTCTCCCATAACATGTATTGTGCAGACCTCAGTTTGATGGCTCTCTTCTCTTTAGTAGTTAAGTGAGGTGGACATTCTCCATAGGTAAGAAAGTGAGCAATGTCAACATACCATACATCCGTCGAGCCAGAAACATAACAACAGGGGCATCAACTCCATCATGGGACAACTCTTTGGCAGCTCCTTCAACAATGAGTTCACATAGGCCTTTACCCCAAACCAACTTGGTTGGTCTGATGTCAAGATCATACTCTTGCACCTTTCTACCCAATTGCCTCTTTTGGTTCCAAATTCTTACTGCGTAAGAATGGATTTGATTGTTGTATCAAGCACGAGCACAATGGAATGAGAATTTAGAATGTAAAACCTAAACTGCTTGACAACTTTAACAACTACAAAAGCATGTTTCTCCATCATGGTGTACTTCATCTCATGTGGGATTTTAAAACATAACTCATGAATGCAATTGGGAGCTCGTGATCTTCAACATTCTTCTAGGTTAACACAACAGCTAGGTATTTTCAGTGGCATAGCAATAGATAATGAAATCCTTGCTAAAATCAAGGCACACCAAGATTGGAGTCTTTACAATAGCCTTCTTTATGTCCTCAAATGCAATCTTCCCTTCAGAGGACCAACCAAAAGTTTGTTTCCTTTCATCATGTGAGCAATGCTCATAGTAAGTTCTACAAAATTAGGTATGAATCTTCTTAGGAAATTGATCTTACCAAAGAAAGAATGAACACCTTTCTTGCTGGTGGGAAGAGGGATCTGCTGGATGGCTTGAATTCTCTCTGGATCAATCTTGATTCCTTCCTTTGAAACAATGTGTCCCAACAACTTTCCTTCAGTGACACAAAAGACTGACTTCTTGGGATTCAAAGAAATCCCATGTTCTCTACACTTTTGGAGGACTATTTCAAGGTGTTGGAAATGGTCTGCTCTGGCTTTTGAAAACACAGTCAAGTCATCTAGGTATACAACAATGCATTTCCCTTTCAAACTGCCAAAAGCCAGGTCCATGGCCCTCTGAAAGGTAGCACCAACATTTATGAGACCAAATGGCATCCTCTTGTAGGCAAAGGTGCCCCAAGGAGTAGTAAAAGCAGTCTTGTGTTGGTCTCATAGTACTTACCTCTACTTGATTATATCCCGAGAATCCATCCAACATAGATAGCATCTCTGAGCCCGTGACAACTTGCAACACTTGATCCATCATGGGGAGAGGGTAGTTGTCCTTCAAAGAAGCCTGATTCAAATTCCTAAAGTCCACGCAGATCCGAATCTCACCATTTTTCTTCCTGACAGGCACAATATTGGCAATCCACATTGAGTGGTGAATGGGGAAGATGATCTTAGCCTTCAACAACTTCTGTACTTCTTGGAAAATCGTATCAAGCAATCTTTGGATTGTATTGCCTTTGCTTCTGCTTGAAAGGCTTGATCCTAGGCTTAAGAGGAATGAAATGTTGCATTTCTTTTGGTTGGAAAGCTTTAAGATCATCATAAGAATAAGCCAACACATCAACATACCTCTTCAAAATATTTACCACTTTCCCTTTCTCCTCTTGAGTGCAACATTTTCCGATGTTCACCATTTTGGGATCATCAACACTCCCAATATTTACTTTCTCAATTTCAACAGACTTGAGCTCCTTGGGAAGCTTTAGACTTCACATATCTATCATGTTTATCAAATAGATCCTCCAAACTCACCAACCCTTTAGGGATCTTGTTACCCTTCAGTTTGATGCATCCATCTTGATCCATCTCTTCTTTGACATCTTCTTCATTAGATGACACACACTCTCTAGGCAGATTATCACTTCCCTCAAAGTACAGACTGATCAAAATTGTCTCTAAGCTCCAAGAAAGATAGCAGGTGTTGGTCATCATTGAAGACTTGCCAATTATTTGCATTATCGGGCACGTTGGGTCTATGAATCATCTCAATGGTGAATTTCTCTTGAGAAAAGTCAGGATGAGGAATCAACAAGGACCCCGAAATAGCTAGAGAATCAGCTCTAGTGTTCTTTTCCCTTGGCACAACTTTAATGAAAAAAGCCTCAAGGAATTCAATGGAATCCCAGACAAGATTCCTATAGTGCTTCAACCTTCTATTCTTTACTTGATAAAGATCTCTGACCTGCATTACAATCAACTCTGCATCTCCGCGAGCAAGAAGGTTCTTCACTCCCAATTCTTTTGCCATGTTTAAACCAAGAATGAGAGCCTCATACTCAGTTGTGTTATTGGTATTTTCAAAGTAAAGCTTAAAAGAGAAGGGGTGAATCTTCCCTTCTGGAGAGATCAATACCACACCAGCCCCAAAACCAGCTGAGGAGCAGCTGCCATCAAATTCCAAGGTCCAAATGCCATTGGGATCATGAATCACTCCTTTAGGCAGATTTGCTTCATCTTGTGACATGATCATGTAGTTACCATGCCCTATGTCTTCATAAAGTATTTGTGCTTTTGGATCATCTGTCTTTTGCACAATGTATTTAGTTTGTTTCTCGGGCAAGTAGCTTCCTCATTTTTCCATTAATTGGGATAAGAGCATGTGACCAATCCATTTGGATTTCACCTCCTACATCCTTGTAAAAGTTCCTACTCAGCAACATGCCATATGAAGGCGGAATATCAACAACCAAGATGGTGGCTAAGACCTTCTTCTCTAGAAAAGCAACAAAAGCTACTTGTGCATCCTTGATTCTCCCAACCAAAGGCACTTCTCTACTCTCCATGGAATAACAAAACCAAAAGTGTGGGTTAGGGTTAGGCCCAAAGCATGAGCCACTTTGGTAGGCATTACATTGTCTGATGCACTGAGTCAATGACACAATTGCTAAGTTTATGGCCAGCTATGAGAAGAGTCACATAGAAAGGTTTGATTTTCTCATTGGGTGAAGTGACTACAGCCACAAGGCATGTTTGAGGAGAGGAAGAGGGAGTGGGCAAAAGGCCTTTAGAAATATGAGATGGGGCTTTGGATTTGGAATTGACAAAGTTAACCATCTTGGCAAAGGCTTTTGGATGGGTTTGATAGAACTCTACCTCTGAAATCTGAATCTTTTTTTTCTTAAGGTGGTCAATGATATCAAAAGGCCCAGAGGTGGATGGGGCATCACTACTAGGAGCAGGGAAACCTTTGGCTTATCAAACTTATCATTTTTAGGAATGGACATGAAAGAAGCTTTGAAAGCAAGAAGTAGAGGGAGAAGAATTTGCAGAACTCACCTTTTGTGTGGAAGCAGTGGGAATAGGAGCTCCTCTCCTTGCAACCACTGGAATAGTTGTAGGAAACTCCTTGGATTTTTTAGCAGGCTGCACCACTTTTTCCTTTTTGTTGGTCTGCTCCCGAGTCATAACAACATATGACTCACTATTCATCTCTACTACTCTTTCCTCATAATCATCTTCATCGTCAATGCCTTCGGTGGTAAGGAAATGAACTTGAGCTCCACCAAGCTCCTCCAATTCTTCATCAACTTCCTCTCCTTGTTCTTCATAGAGTTCATTCTCTTCTTCATCATCGGCTCCAGAATCTAACAAGTTACATTGACTGACACATTGAGGAGTGGGCCTTCAATAGTCAATCTAGTATGAGGAGGAGGTAATCGGTTCCTTGGCTGAAATTTCTTCCTTGGAATATCTTGGTAAGGAGCATGCTGAGCCAATTGCTTCTTGATGGCAATGAGATCATTTGCAACCTCTGCACTAACTTATCAAAATTGGCTCCAGGGAAGAGGAAGAAGAAGGTGCTTTAGCTTTGGAAGGTTCTCTCTTCAGTTTACTAGACATGATTAAATCATCCTCAACACCGATTGCTAATCTCTGATCAACATCCAAAGTTGCCAAGTTAGCCCTTCTTAGTGCATAACTTACTTCAGGAAATTGAGCATTGAGGAAGAAACACTTTTGAATTTGATCAACAAGATGAGTGTTCTGTGGAATCATTATGAATCAACTTGTTGAATTTTGCCACAAACTCCCTCATAGGCTCGAATGGCTCCTTCTTGATATGAGAGATTTGCTCCAGAGAGCATGCACATCCTCAGGTTTGAAACATTGCTCAAACTGAGTTGTCATGGTATTCCAATCGGTGATGGTCCCAACAGGAAGATGATAAAACCAATCAGCAACATTATCTTGTAGTGTTTCCACAAAGAGCCCGATAGAAACATCTTCATGTTCGACCCCAAGAATCCCACATGCAACAATGAAGGCTGCAATGTGTTCATCTGGATGTACTTTCCCATCTCCTCTAAATTTGGGGAAAAAATTTCTGTTACCCCTAGGTAATTCATGCAATGGATGAGGAAGAGCAAAGAGGCCCACCCATTGTCCCCAAGGCAAAGGTGCCGCCATCCTTGGAAAGGTTGTCTGAAGAGGGAAGGCAACACCAAAAAGCACCAAAGCACCTAGGTTAGGACTAACTTGATTATGAGGAATGTTATTCCCAAAATTTCTATCTCTGGTAGGAGGAGCGCTTGCAGACCGTGTCCTTCTACTTCTTCTTGATGAAGGGAGAGAGAAGCCTTGTTGCTCCAGGAGTTGGAAATGAGGATTAACAATTCCAAGAGCCTTTTTACTTCATGTATAACGTAGAGTCGCCAGATCAAAGAAATGATCAAATTGTTGTTCTTTTAGAAGGGATAAGGAAATTTCCCCAGTAGAGTCACCAAAAATTGTTGGGTTTCAGATTTGCACTTTGAAAGAAACCACAGTCAAGGGGACAAACAAGTCCCTCCTCTTTAATGGGAGAGGTTCCCTTATTGAAAGCAAAAGGCAAAACCTATATACAAATATACAAATTTCATCAAAGTGTGGTTTTCTGATATCTAGAAATGTGCTTTATGCTAGGAAAATCATCAACACAAGAGGATAGAAGACTTAAGGAGGTGAGGGAGGTAGAAGAAGACAATACTTTCAAGGAAAGGAGATAGCAGAGAAAACCTTTATGCGTATTGAGCAAATGAAATACATATTTGAACCATTCACGTTTATGACAGATACATTCCCATGCAGACACAAAGTTCTCGAGATTACATTTACTAGAACACAAAGTTTCTTAGTATGCGAGAGATTAAATGATTCACAAATCGAGCAAAGAAAGAAAGAGAAAAATAGAGGAAGAAAGGGAAAACTCCTGTATTGATTCCTTTCGATTCAAATTACAGTTCCAAAATATCAAAATTCCAACCTTTAGTAATGAGCCAAGCTCTTACATTTATAGATGAAGCAAAGATACCTCAAAGAGAAAGAGGGGAAAATCCGTTTTGAAAGCCCAACATTAATAATTAATCTCTGATAGTCTTTCAAGTGTGGTTCTTCCCATCTTTTGGCATATTGGAGATGGAATAAATGCAAAACAAACCAGAACTGATCTGTAAAGCGATTGGATTCCATGTTAGTGGCATGGCAGACGTTTTTTAGATTTGCACCCATCAAAACCAGCTAAAAAGAATATTTTATGTTTCCATGGCGAAATGACCAAATGCGTCGCACCAAGACCATTCAAAACCATTTATAACTTTGAATTCGAGCCATTAGATCGGCCTTTGCAACTTCAAATATGGACCATCCACGTGTAAGAATGTGATTGGAGTGGGCGTTGGGGATTCTTCTTTTTATTTCTCCACGCGGGCTCGCGGGTCTGCCATTTCCATCTGAACTTTTCACCAAAAGAATTGCAATTATTCACACTTGGCTCAAGACTCATCTTGCTACCCTACTCAAATTACTATAGTAGAGCAATGTAGATCATCAAAGCTGCTTATCCCATCTCTACGTAGGTTAGCCTAAAAAAGTGCTTACATCCAAGGACTAAATTTGGTGGTCATATGCATGTAATTCATTTTTTTCATGAAAATAAGAGAAATATCATTATTACTATTATTATTTAATCCACAAGATACTACTAGCAATATAAATGTAAAGCTGTAATAAATATAGACAAGGTTAAGATTCCACTATATGAGATAATAACGTACATAATACCTATGAATCTATAACAAATGCATTTAAAATAATTTGACCTCAATATCTTAAGCCACACACCAAGTCGTGAACCGTGATATTAATGTTGGTTGTTCACGAGTAGATGGTTTGCTATTAAATTTTATATGTCAATAAACACAGTGTTCAATCTTTGTGTGTGTGCAAGTGCATGTGTGTGTGCGCGTGCATGTGCATGTGTGTGTGTGCGTGTGTGCATGTGTGTGTGTACATATGTATGTGTGTATCAGTACATATGTATGTATATAAGCATACATACATACACATAAATACACATATTTTTATTTATTTTTAAATGTTTATTAATTTGGTTTTGCATTTAATTGTCAAATTAGAAGAATTGAGATGAAAGAAGTTTATATTTGGATTTTGTCAATCTACATATATGCAATCATTTCTAGCCCAATACACAGCATAAATTATATACACTACAAAAAGATTTATTTTTTGAAACTTACAAAGTTCAAATTGTCATGTGAACGTCAATATTAAAGGGTAAACACTAAGAGAAAATTCATAGACCGTCAAAAATATTAGCCCCGCCCAGATTTGTGTGGGAGCAAAAATTGATTAGCATTTAATATAAAAATCCAAATCTACGAAAAACATACATACTAGATGATAATATATTAATCTAGGGGGCGAGGGATCGCCCTCTCTCCCATATCTATATAGGGGGGGCCCTCATCGGGGGGCCTCCCAGATATATGATGTATGGGCTCTCTCGCCCATCGGGGCCAGATAGTTCGATGTATGGCCCCGGCTCATATAGATTTCTATTAATATAGGGCAGGGGCCACTATACCCCTTCTATATCGGGGTTGGGGACCAGGTGGCACAATTGATTACACTCAAAGGGCAGACATGCATTCCATCTAGCATGACCACCACATATATGTGTGTCTCGTGTGTCTGTGTGTGTACGTATGTAATCGTGTCCAGAGGTGTTGCTTCCTAGGAATTGAGCTTCCGGCTGGACATGATTATTCCTGATGGGCCAGATATATTCGTTGGTTCACAAAGGAGTTGGTGCGCAGCGCATAAATTTCCATGATCAATTGCACATGAATGAATGGACTTACATGAATGATTGATTCATGTGTTACTCAATTCCCACAGTGAAAACAATTCCTTTCCCACTGGGTGGAACCAAACGCGAAAGAGAGGTTTTCTCCTTTGGTGGATTACTCGGCTAAATGCAGCATCCCATGCTAATGGAGTCAACCTCAGCTCTTTCAGTTTGATGCCACCATCATGCTTAAGTCCCTTTGGTTTTGGACCAGGCAATTAGAGAGTGTTTGAAGCTACCCTGAACCCTCTGCCATGAAAAAATTCCACTGAATTTCTATCTTTATTCTTCCACCTAATGAGGAAGAGGCCAGTGAGCAAGCAAGTATATTGGGACAACCTAGACCCCTCAGGTCGGGTTCCTTTAAATCCGGATATGTAGGGGTCGGCGGGAGGCCAATCCACCTATCTATAGTAATGAGGCGCTCTCTGGACAGCCCGGCCCTCTACACTACATAGTCATGTTCAGCCACTGATTATTCCGATGGGTAGATTTGGACTGCACTTTTTTATCTAGTGTCCCACATTTTTCTGAGAAATTTCAGTGGATGGCAAAACCCAAGTAATCAGTAATGGGCCTTCCTTGAATTCTAGTATTTTCTCCTTTCTCTGTGCAGGAACAATAACTAAAAGGACACTGGATGCTTTATTATTAATTTGCAGTCACGATGCAATATGATATATGTCCAGCAATTTCTTTAAACTCTGAAGCTCTCTAATTATCAAGATGGACAGCCCAAGAGTTTCATCAGTAGATTGGAAGCTAGAGTATCCTGTCCTGAGGAACTGGCAGGTAATCCGTATATTTTGCCACTGAGTTTGGCCTCAGAAATCATTTTAGTGTGAACAGATACAGGCTGAGGGAATCTCCTTGGCAGAGGCAGCATGTAGAGCTGAAGACCATAAGAGTATTACTGCTTATCCTGGCAACAAAGAATGGCACAGTAAAAAACTGTCGGTCCAAGCAATGAGTTAGTCATTGAAGCCAAAGGATTTCTTTACATTGTTCATGGGAGCCCAATTGCAGCCAAAGGATTCGTTACTCTGTTCATGGGAGACCAATTGCAGCCATCAATTGTTTTTGACATATCCATCTTTATAAGAGCTCTTGGATGATTCTGAATCTTCAAAAAGTTAAAATCCTGCTGAATCACCATATTATTGTCTGCTATATGTCGTCTAGGCACAAAAGTAGATTGTGGGAGATATTTGTGGAAGAATGAGCTTTATTCGGGTGGCTATCAACTTGGAGATGATGTCATAAACCATGTTGCAAAGCACGATTTGTCCCTATTGATCCATGTTCTCAGCATCAGCGACTTTGGGAATAAAAATGAGACCACTGGCATTAGTGGTCTGAAGCATTTTTTTGTTCCTTCATTATTTCTTTATTAAAACAAGTAGGTCTGTTTTGATCACGACCCGAAAAAACTTGATAAAATTGGGCCAGGAAAGCATCAGGCCCAGGGGTTTTCTTTGGCTGAAAGGAGAATACAGTGTTTCTAAGTTCCGCTTCGATTGTTGGTTGCATCAGTCTGTGGTTTCAGATTCAGTCACCAATTTGGGAATAAGTTTGGTGGCAGAGCTCTGAGCTCTGTCCCTTACCTGTTATTGGGGTACTCTTGGAGAAGTCGCCCAAAGAATTGTGTACCATGTTGCATTATTTTCTTCTCAGTTTGGAGATAGACTCCGCTAGGAGTTTGGATTCAGTGAAGTGTATTGATGTGGAAAAGGGCGCGTTAAAAGCAAGTTGCTTGATCCATTTCTCCAAGGAGCGTTCCTTTCACTTTTGAGGCACAACCAATTTGTAAATCAACAATTTTTCTTGGACTTCCATATCATTGTTAAATCCTTGTTTTCTTCTCTGCTTCTGAAGCTTTCTTTATTAGTCTCCACCCTCTTTGGCCAGTTTGAAAATATCACCAAACACTTTACATGTTCCATTGTTTCATTTTATGTGTTATACATTGTAGCCTACCCCACAATGTATACATTTGATGTCCGTGGATGCAATTTTCCTCCTTCCACCACTTGTCAATATTCATGGCAAAATCAGGGTGCATTAATCACATAGCCAAAAACTTTAATAGGGATTTTTATTGGGTTTGAGCTTCTTTTATGCTTTCCACTTGAACTAGCCGGTGATCCAACAGGGTTGAATTGTGTACCCTTGTATCGATATTAATAGAATTTGTAAGCCTCAAATCTTGTCTCTTTGTTCTGCAATGTTTTACTGTCCTTTTCTCCTATTTCACAGGTGATACCACAATGAGCGAATTCCACATCAACTATGGAATCAGTTGTGAATAAGTATACCGAAGCAAAGCCTTGCAACATTGAAACCCTGCATACTTTTCTTTTCTTCATGGACCTTTTCTGTCTTAAAAGTCACCAACTAGGATTGGATTCTGTAATCTATTTGATAAAAACCAATCCGACAGTTGTTCCATATGGTTGGTTCTAGTGTTTCCATATGGAGGAATATAAATGTTGATCAAACAACGCTGCTCTTGAAATTCGTGCAAATAACAAACACCAACCCCAGGGGCCAAAGTAATGTGAGCTACAAGTTCCCGTTGGACAATGGACTTGATATGCCTGTAGCGGATAGTTCAGTTCATTGCCAGGAATCCTAAAAACTTTATGGAATTGATCGCACTAGCCTTGGTGGTTTCTTGAACAAGGATCAGATCTATTTTTTCATGTTTTGTTTTTTCAAGGAAAATACATTTATTGAGGATGCCTAGGCCCCTCATATTCCAAGATAGAATCCACATTATTGTTCCAACAACGTCCCCATTCTCCTTCATGGGATCCTTCGTATTTTGTTGCGGATCAAATTTCTTGGATTGACTGATGTCGAAATTCAATTCATTCAAGTCCCCCTAGTGGTTTCCATTTCTTGTATGCCATTTTGGTCTCCAATAGCATACAATTGAAGTTTCTTTGGGGCTTTATTTTTCCTCTAATATTCTTGGCTGCAGACTTGGATGTGTCAACAATAAAAGTGAAAAAAGTATGTTCTTTTACTTTACCTTTGAATTTCTCTTAGTTAATCGTGTTTACACAGAACATGTTGGTGTCTACCTGGCTTGTTTGGAAGGGGTAACAATTATTCACTGGGTACTTTGGATCCTTCCATCTTATCTACCTCTGAAATCACCAGATTTTCAAAAGCATTGCAAGTATTTTGGTGCTTTTTTCAGACCTAATTGAACATGTCCTCTCCCTAAGCATCTTGGAAATTTGGTTTCATGGACAAGCATGTCTTCTTTTGGTTTCCTATTTCAACCATATCATTTCCCTCCTCGAGTTCCTTTCAAGCTGCTTTATTCTTGGTTTGTTGGGTCCAACACCTCATGTTCTTGCATCATGGGACAGACAATAGCCAGGTGGCCATTCTCCTAGCAGATCCTGTGTTGAAAGAGGCTGTTCTCGTAGCCTATTGGTTGTACCCACTCAATCCCTCTATTCTATATGGAAGCAGCTTCTCCAAATAAATATTGACCCAGATTTTGGTGCTGTTTAGTACAGCTGGTTGGTTAATGAAGTCTGATGTTGTAATGTGTTCCCTGTATTGCTTCCTATTTTCACCGGAGAATATTCTTGCCAATACATACTTCGTAGCAAAGGGACCTGAACCCAAACTGGAACCGTGCTTGGAAAGACTTCAGTGGGATTGAAAGCAGGGGACCACAACCTCATAAAATGCCTAGTCTTTTCATGAACCATGAGCTGCCCTGAAAAGCCTGATCTTTTTCTTTGTGGAGAAAATGGTCATGAAATACCTTTGAGGCATCATTACGATTGACCATATAACTAAGAGGTTTTCATTTCATTGTGCCTAAATAGCCAATCCTAGTAGGGGGTGGAGCTCAGTACACCTGTACATCCATTTTTGGCCAGTGTACAGCTTGCGTACATCCGTACGTAAACATATATATATATATATATATATATATATATAGCTGAAAAACATTACCAAACAAATAAAATTAACAACATAGTATACAGAGTAAACAAAATAAGTTAAATAACCACAAAACATATTGATAATTCAATGCCAAATGTCATGATATTCAGTGGTCGAACTTAGAACAAGTACATAGTGCAAATGTTACAATGTATACACAAAAATCAAGATAAATCAGCATATTCATTATATTCATAATCATATTGCTCTTCAATGTCTTCATTGAGAGCATCAACACCATCAAGAGGTCACACTATCAAGAGGTTCATTAGAACCAAAGCAGTAGCTATGCCACTCCCACTACCTCCACTACACACATCTTGTGAAGAACCCTCCCCTTTTAGCTTAGTGTCAAGCAATGAAAGATGCACAATCAAAGCATCCAAGTCAGGAGTTTCTAGGTCTACATCCTGATATTTTGTTGCCCCTTGCTTCTATTAAAAGTGTTAGAAAGTCCAGATCCTCCACAGACCAAATCCTCCATCTTTTACGCTGCTACCTTGTTGTGCTTAAAAAGAGGATGAAGGTGGATGTACCTAGTTTCACTCAGCTGAAGAGGAACTCACAACCTAATCAATAAAGATGCAAATTAAATCCAAAATTAAACTTTATAAAAGTTTAAAAGAAACACCAAAAGAAAGTTAAGAGTTAAACAAAAATTAAAATCTTACTTATCATATAATGTTTTATTGAAGGTGGCCACGGGTGGGTGGATGCTTTCTGTGGCGGTACCACCACATATGAAGGTCCTTCTTGTACTTGTCACAAAGATTCCTAAGGCAGTGACTAAAGGAGGATATGAAATTCCCATACTCTCCCATAGATGTATCTTCTGCGTTTCGATCATGGAAGAGTCTAGAGAATGTCGTCTTATACCCCTTACTAACTAAACATCCTTATATGGTGGGATCCTCTTGGGAAAAAAAGAGGATCTTTGTGTTGTAGTATTTTGGAGTCAAGGAGAAAGGAAAATGCAATGGGGTAGTCATTTTGTTCCACCAATAAATGACGTGTGCCTGCACTTCTTTGAAGAAGCTCTCCATAGTATATTGTTCTTTGGCATTAATGATGGATATTATCTTCTCAATAATTGAGACGACTCCATCATAAATCTCAACTAGACATGAATGATCCATATCAACAAAGAGAGCGTACTCACAATGGGCATATTAAAGCCGAACAAGTACTCTACACGATCCCATCACTCGTCGTCATCACTATGGGCTTGATAAAATTTAACAAGTTTTCCTCACGATCCCACCACCTATCATCAAGGATCACACATTTCACCTTTGTGGCCCTCTCGGTGTTTGAATGCCTCCATACACCACGAAGGTTGTTAAACCAAGATGCTCAATGTCTCTCACACCTTGATGTGAGGCAAATTGAATCTCAACAACTTATAATAAAACTAAAGCAAATTCAATTAAAAACAACTAAAACATTCAAAAATTAAAAAAATTACATATTACAAACTTACCAAATTAATTACATTACCTCAACCAACATCCCAGTAGCTTTGCGATATTTTGCATTGTCCATTATAAGTTGGACAACGATTTGAGACCCCATCACTCGTCATCATCACAATGGGCTTGATAAAATTTAACAAGTTTTTGCACTATCCCACCACCTATCATCAAGGATCACACATTTCACCTTTGTGGCCCTCTTAGTGTTTGAATGCCTCCATACACCACCGAAGGTTGTTAAACCAAGATGCTCAATGTCTCTCACACCTTGATGTGAGGCAAATGAATCTCAACAACTTATAATAAAACTAAAGCAAATTCAATTAAAAACAAAAAAACATTCAAAAATTTAAAAAATTACATATTACAAACTTACCAAATTAATTTTGATTAAAAAATACAAAAGACAAAAGGTTGTTGATAAACACTTGACCAACTACAACTACAACTTTGAGATGCCTTTGAAGATGGCTTGGGACATGTGATGGTTGTTGATGAACACTTGGATCTCACTCGCCTCCTCATGGACTTGTTTGATCAAATCAATTTTGGGCCCCAATTTTTGTTACATTAGGTTGAGTGAATGAATGGCAAAAGGTGTCCACAATATGTGCTCTTACATTACCTCAACCAACATCCCTGTAGCTTTGCAATATTTTGCATTGTCCATTATAAGTTGGACAACGATTTGAGACCCCAACGCCTCAAATGGAAACTATGAGGATATCGGGGATGAATTGTGCATCCTACGCCTATCCCTCGCAATCAACGACCCTCGAAACATTTAGAGCACATCGTAACCACATTAATCAATCACAAATAATATTGGCAATTTTGTATGTCAAAAGTAATTTGAAATGGCTTTTGCAAAGATCTAAAAAATGACAATCACACATAAAGAAATGTTTGTACGAATACGATGGAACGAATAAACTTCTTACTCAAGAGAAGATGTTTTCATAAAAGAACGAATCTCTATAGGCCGGATGCAAATATCTATGGTGGGGGCACCATATCTATGATCTATATAGGGAGGGGAGAGGAAGCACCTAAGACGGGGCCTCAATTGAAACATCTCTCGTCGACCCCGTATATCTCCCTCGACCCCCTCTCTGAACTATAAGATAGTTCGGGTAGGGGTGTCATATCTAGTGTTTTCAAAACTAGTTGAACCGTAAACAGAACCCGAGTCAGGTTCAACCGATCTAACTATTTTTTTGCACGAATTTGAAAACCGGATAGGTTGGATGGTTTGGGGACAAACCATCAAACCAATCCGGTTTTGATCTGCAAACCAACCGAGTCGTGTGGTTGCGCGCTGTCGACATTTTTTTAAAAAAACTCACTTTTTAATTAATTATGGTTCAACCAGATCGACTATTTTTGCACGAACCGGTTGGAAAACCGGATTGATTGATCGATTTGGGCCAAACCAATCGGTCTCGATTGAAACCGACCGAGGTTGTGTGGCTACTGCAGCTATACAACACTTTTTTAATTAAAATTTCTATTTTTTAAACATAAACCCTAATTTATTGCTATATAGACACCCCCCTCTATTCACTTCACACCTCTCTCATTGAGCATTTGTGAGCATTGTGAGAAAGAGATTAAAGAGTTTAGTTTTGGAATGAGCTTGGAAGTTGGAGCTTGTTTGGCATTGCTTGTGGGCTATTTGTGGTGGTCTTCACATCTACATTTACGGGTCTGACCCATATCAAGCTTAGGTGTTTCTTGACCTCATTTGTGTGCACATTGAAAGGTATGTTAAGTTTTAAACTTGCCCATGTTTCTAAATCTTATTCAATTGGAAATCTGAAATATTTTTTTTATTTGCATTTTCGAGTTCTTTGCATTTGCAATGGCCCCCAAGTTAAAGACCCTACATGGAACCATGCGGACATAGTTGATAATCACATATTTTGTAAATATTGTAAGAAACACATGGGGGATTCATAGGTTGAAACAACACTTAATCTGGTTAAAGAGGCCAAGTGTTCCCATGTGATGCACTGATATTGATGCCATTAGATTGGAAATGATAAACTTACTCGAAAAACATAAAGAAGAGAAGGCTAGGCAAAAAGAGATGGAAGCTGAAATAGGGAGGAGAGAACATGTCATGGCCCAAACAAAGTGGTGAAGGCTCTTGCTCGACCCCTCTAGCTATGTTAGAGACCCCTTTCAGTATATGCCTCCCACATCCACTCATAGTCAAGAAAACCGGCCTCAAAAAAGATAAGAACATCCAAAGCTTTTTTCCATCTTACACACCTAGTAGTGCCTCCATGCCAACAGAAAATCAACCCACCTTAGATAACCATTGGATGAAGCAATACAAAGAAGTAACTTTTGAATATATTGCTTTAGATGGTGGTATGATGCGAGATATCCCTTTCAATGTTGCTTGTTGACCTTATTACCAACCTAAGTTTGATTCCGTTGTTCTTTAGTAAGGGCTTTAAAGGCCCTAGTATGTATGACTTGAGAGTCTTTTGCGAAACAAGTTGCATACATACATGAATATCGAATAGTTATAAATTATCATGAGCCAAAACAGGATGTACTATTATGTCGGATGGTGTAGTGATGGCAAGAACCGACATAATAAATTTTCTTGCCTCTTGTCCACAAGGTACTATGTTTTTGAAATCAATTGATGCATCCGATAGGGTGAAAGATGCAAATTTGTTGTTTGAGCTTTTGGATGACGTTGTTGTAGAGGTGGTGGTGGGAAATGTTGTACAAATCATCACGTATAATGCCTCTATGTTCTTCTTTGGTAAGATGTTAGAGACTAAACACAACAATATTTTGGACTTCACATGTTGCACATTGCATAGACCTCAAGCTTGAGGATATAGGAAAACAAGATTGGATCAAGAACACTATAGAGCATGCCAAAAGCATCACAAAATACAACTCTGATCACTCATGGGTATTGAACCTAATGAGGAAAAACAATGAGGCGAGTACTTGTTAGAACAGCCATCACGAGATTTGCAACAAACTTTCTCGCGTTGCATCTTCTTCTTTCCCTAGCACAAAATCTTGAAAAGATGTTTTCAGTGATGAATAGAATGCATCAAAGCGGAGCCGCATGAACAAGATGGGAAAGACACAAAGAAGAAAGTTTACTGACAATTTATTTTGGAAAAAAAGTAGAGGTTGTGAAAATTGTTGAGCCTCTTCTTAAGGTGTTGTGGTTGGTGGATGGGAAAAAAATTAGTCATGGGCTATATTTATGATCTATGTATCGAGCGAAGGAGCAGATAAGGGCAGCATACAAAGACAGGGGTAACTAAGTATGGGCCTATATGGGAGATTATAGCTAATAGATTAGACAATCAACTCCATCGCCCTATACATGTAGCTAGATATTTCTTGAACCCAAGATATCATTATAGAGCTTAGCTTGGAAGATCAAATAGGAGAACTAAAAGATGGTTTGTATGAGTGCACAGAGCGCATGGTCCACGAGGAGAGGCAACAAATAGAGGTTCACTAACTCGATCGGTTTCTTCACTAGAGCCACAGTACCTTTGGGAAAAACCTTGCAAAGATTGCAAGACATGTGGACCAACTAGGTAAGCAATTCTAAAGTTTTTGAAGTTCATTTGATTAAATTTTTAATGACTAATCATGACTTTTTAGCATAAGACAATCTAATTTGTTGAATTACGCTTTAAGTTATAAGTTTTACTTTTAATTTTTAACTTTGTTTTTTATCGTCATTGTTTAATAATTAAACATTTACATTTTTATCGCAGCACATTGGTGGGATTCATTTGGTAGTTAGTGTCCTCAATTGCAAAAGTTTGCAATTAAGATCCTGAGCCAAACTTGCAGTGCTTTTGGGTGCAAGCACAACTGGTCCATCTTTGAGCGGATTCACACAAAGAAGAGAAACCATTTGGAACAACAATTGAATGATCTTGTCTTTGTGCAGTACAACCTTGGCTAAGACGCAACCAGTTGTTGAACCGAAGACCTAATACTAGATCCCATTGTCTTGGATGATATAGATCCCACCTCAGATTGGATATAGGAGAGTCAACCAGTAGAGTTTGATACCAATGACTTGGGGTGGATAGGTTTGGATCGAAATGATGAGCCACTAGTAGCACCGTCACCACCGTCACGAAACATAGCAGGCACTAGTCGCACTCGTGCTACTTTGTAAGTACCAATACGGTTGTTGTAGATGTACCTAAGGATTTGGATGGGTCCGAGTCAGAGGACGGTGATGATTTTGATGAGGATGAGCCTGAGGATCCCATTCTCAGCAGTGGTGCAAAGTTTGATGATTGATCATTGATGTCATCTAGTTTCTTCTAGAGTTTTGTAACTTGTAGTATCTGTATCAATGATCATAGCATGTTGTTTTTTTGGAGTCTTGGACTATAAAGGCCATTTAGAGCCTCATTATTTATGTATTTTGTTTTGGAATCTCATCTATAATATCGTATTGTGTATTCGATTTGAATTTCGAACCATTTTGCTATAAACACCTTTCTTACATATATACATGAGCAAGCTTTGCATATTTTGTGTGTAATTGTTGGAATCATGGTTTCTAATCTTTCAAATATATTGTTTTCATTAAAAATATAAATTTTTATGTGTTTTTTAGTAAACTGGTTCATAAAGTTTGAACCGGTCCAATTCCGTTCTAATCAACCTCAACCGGTTCCGAGTTCGGTTACGATGTTTAAAACATTGGTCTTATCTATATAAGGACTCATTGATCTAGTGCTCCATATAGCCCCCCATATAGTTATAACGGGGTGGAGGGAGGAGGGCAGAGCGCAAGGGGGGTGGCGATCATAGGCATATTTGCCACATATTTTCATCTATAGAAGCAATCAACACCCCTATTTCGACCCATGAATCCCTAATGGGTTGCGATGAATCATCAACATGATTTTTTACTTTTCAAATAACATGGTGCACATCCTTTCATACCTTGGGCCGTGAACCCTTTAGGGCTTCATTGATAGCTTTCAAGTTTTCAACACATCCCACCGATATGGTAATCTAACAACATTAAATGGCAGCCCACATGCACAAATGCAACACCCAATGTTTGCTTAGTTGTCCCTAGATTCGTTCTAGAATGCTCTTTCTAACAGGCTTGCACCTTGTATTCTCTTGTGACTATGATACGAATCATATTCCTTTGCGATCATGAGGGAAGTAGACGAAAATGGGCATGTTGCAGTCACAAAATTCGTATGAGATAGAGCCACAAGTGGATTGCTACATTTAGATCTTTTCTTTGTCAAAAATGCTTAAATATTAGTGCAAGCATTACATCAGCTTCTTCTTTCTCTTAGATGTATCCAAGATCTTTGGAGTTGGAAACCCCTTTCCACTCGGCCCACCACAACCTTTAATTGCTTAGCTAGAAATCCCACATGAATGGGGTTTCACCTAACTATACGAACTCTAATATTTGATAACACACTCTGAGCAATCCCCAATATAACCCCCTCCAATTGTACCTATTATACCATTATGACATACTTCAAAAGGGGCGAGAAAGGATCAGTTATGAAGGTTACCCTTTGGCCCACAGAACTAACACTTGTAGCCATTCTAGCAAACCCTTAGCTACTTGTTCAAAATAAAAGCAATATGGTGCAGAGGATCTAACTCCAATTTTTCCTATGTTGTCTTAGTTAACAAAATGTCTCTCAATCATGTCCCAGCTTGTACTATTACTCTCTAGGTTCTGCAAGCTTGAAGGCCTATACTCATTCATGAGATTACATTCCTGCTCTTATCTTCCATATCCTCTACATGAGGATCTATCTAAATACTCTTTTTGGTTCTCTACATCAACATCATATAAGCACCTCATGCACACTCCACTCTACTTATAACTATGCTTCTTGAATGGTATTCACTAAGCAAAACTAATATGCTTGTGACTTCAACATAAGACCAACACCTTCCCTGATTTCAGATTACTTCGACCATTCTTGCAAACATAATTCATCTACTTTTCATGCTAACTCTTCACAACCCAACTGTCTGTTCATATACCTTACTCATTCTTGGTCTCCATATAGCCTAATGAGGCTTTTCATGACTCCATTATGCCAAAACCCTTCAACATGGTCTCTAGCATTCATAACCTGTCTTATATCTTTCATTCTACCATACACAAGATGTTTAGATCATCAATTCTCCCCTTGGCTATGTAATCCTAGTGAAACCCTTATTGACTTGTAACCCTCTTAATACACAATCTGAGTTGGAAATGAAAACTTTCTAAGACAACATCCAATCCTGATGATTGATCTTGATGCCTTTTCTAGGATACTAGAACATATCAAAATCTCAACATAGGTTACTTTGCATAGACATTAACATTAGGGTTTGTACTAGGCTAATTAGATGTTTCTAACCCCTGTAACTATGACAGTAGGTAGTTCTGATGATGGTCTCACCAGGAACCTCATGTGATTACCTCTGTAATGCCTCTGAGATGCTCCTTGATTCATCAAGTAACACTTCAATGCATCCAATTCCTGTCTTCACTGTTCCAATACAGTCAGGACTGGTAAAGGTGGGGCAAATCCTTCGCACATACAAACTAGACTTTGAGATTTGGCACACTTATAGGATTCATACGTACAGTCATGTCCACAAAATTTCATAGGGTTTGGCTAGGTAGATCTCAAATGGTGTGATGCCCTAGTTAGGGCCCGAGAGGAGAAAAATGGAGCTACAGGAGTATAGAAGCAACTTCATGGTCTAAGAAAAATATATGTGCCTTCTCGCATGTCTGTCCTCCTATTCCACTCTTCAAAGTTGCTTCAAGTTTTCCCATTCTCTTACTGTCAACTTCATGTGCTCGGCCTAGGACAGAGATCAAGCATACAGTCTTCACAAATGCTAACAAAACGTGCAAATTGAGTTCAATCCCTTGAAAAATCAATCATCCTCTCTTTATTCATCATTATTCAATCCTGTTACACACATTTCACCCCCTATTACACATGAATCCCTCTCTTTTTGAATGTTTCTCATATTAGCATCAAGAAACAAACAACCCCTAAAATGGTGCAACCACCACTAATTTTGACTCCACAATAATCTAAACTTGAAACCTAATCAAATCACCTATAACAACCTATGAACAAGTATGAAGGTAAATCTACGTATGCTTTTAGGGCCTACATGGCCTTATTTGGCTTATATCCACCTTATCTAGTCAGACTCACTCTTTACCAACATATCCATTCTCACAAACCTAGTTACTTATATATTTGAATTTTAACACTCTAATATTGAGGGAAAACACTCCTGACTTCATGCCTAGACCATTGACACACCTAAACATCTAGCATCAATGATGCTCCTGCATCATATTCTCCTTGGAAGAGAAAATTGAGCTTCTAGCTCAAATGTATGGTCCTCGACTCCCTCTTTGTCTTCTTTCTTGCTCCTCCAGCTGTGATTAGGTTCTCCAAGCCTCCTTATGATGGATTTCATCATGTATTCATCAGCTTCCTTCTGGTTTTCTTCATATGGAGAGTTTGTTTGTTCTAGGCTAGAGCTTGGCTTGTAGGTTCTTGGTTTGACTTTCATGTTTTGCTTGTCCTACTTGCCATCTCTTGAATGCTTCTCACCTTCATACCTGTGTTTTGTTGCATTTGTGAACCTCTCACTCATTGGAATGACTATATTTTCCTTGTCTTTTTTTGAGAACTTATGTTCTTTCATTTTCACCCTTCTATTCTTGTAGTGTCTAGCATTTTCTTTGTTCACCCTTAGTTGTTATGTCTCTTCCTCCTCCTCATTCTTTATAGATGCTCCTACTACCCATTCATACTGATGAGCATGCTCTTGTGTACCACATCTATACTTCCATCTTCTGGTCTGTGTTGTGTTTGTATTAGTTCCATTGTTTTGCTTCTCCCTAGTGACACCTTCATTTGATGCTCTTAACTCTTTAACTCTCACCTTTTCCCACATTTTAACAGTGCCTTGTTGATGATTTTTGCACCACTTGCTCTGACTTTCCATGGCTATACTTGAGGTTTCCATAGCTCTTCCATACACATGAACATATGCTTGTGCTTTCCCTCTATATATTTGCCTAATTCCGTCCTTTACTTGCTTTCTTGCACACAGCTGAAACTGTATTAGAATCATGTTTTCATCTATGATTCCATTCTCCATTCTCACTGCTCTGTTTTTCTGATCCTCTTCAGGGATGATTTGATACACTTCTTCTTCAGCCCAATAGCTCATTGTATTTTGACATTTTGACTTAGACATCTCTCCTTTGATTAGTTGTCTCTGTCCTATTTCCTGCAACATGGTTTGTCTTGTTTCTATTAGCTTCTTCACTTGTTTTGTCATCATGTATTTATGATCTTGGACCTTCAAGGTCTCTTTTAATTCTTCTTCTTCATCTAATTTGTCCTTGAGTGGACTCCCCATTGATACTTCATACTGTTTTGGTGTCTTTTCCTTGTTTTCTTGTTCCCTTGTAGGTATAGAAGATTGAATTCTTAAATTACCTTCACTATAATCATCATAAGTGTCCACTTGCTTGTAATTCATTACTTGTGTTTGCAATTCTGCCCCTACAGGACCTACAACTCTATCTTCTTGAAGTGCTTCCACTAGAAATGTACTCTTACTTGGAACCTCCTCTTCATTATATAGACTGCTTTTGACCTTTTCTGAACTTAATAAGAAACCTTCTTCATACCTGCTATCATTTCTCTCTTGGAGAATTTTGAAACTCTCTTTTTGTTTGTCTTCTACCTCTTCTATTTGAGATCCATGACTCCTATTTGCTTTTCCTTTGTCTTCAAGAGATGATTCTGCCTCTTTTCCTCTTATGACTACTTCTTGTGCTTGTTTACCCACATGTTCTTCTCCTGCAATCACACACTCATATAAACAATTAGACTAAAAATCTTGAGGCTCATTTTCCTCTCTTGATGCCTCTAGGATTAGCACCTCTCCTTCATATTGGTCTAGACTTCTTAGATCTCCCATGAGACTCTTATCCTGCCTTGCTTTCACCTTGATATCAAAAGTTTCATTCTTACATGCCTGACTACAGTCATATTCAAACATGAAACTTACTTGTTCAACATTGGATAGCTGAATCATACTACCTCCACTGACAATATTTTAAATTTTGTTATTCTCCTTGATTTCTTCTTCACTTCCTCTAGTTATTTTTCTCTGATTTTCTTCAAAACTTAACATCTTGTGGACTGTACCTGCATAATAACATGTAAACATCTCAAATGGTGTGATGCCCTAGTCAGGGCCCGAGAGGAGAAAAATGGAGCTACAGGAGTATAGAATCAACTTCATGGTCTAAGAAAAATATATGTGCCTTCTCGCATGTCTGTCCTCCTATTCCACTCTTCACAGTTCCTTGAAGTTCTCCCATTCTCTTACTGTCAACTTCATGTGCTCGGCCTAGGACAGAGATCAAGCATACAGTCTTCACAAATGATAACAAAACGTGCAAATTGAGTTCAATCCCTTGAAAAATCAATCATCCTCTCTTTATTCATCATTATTCAATCCTGTTACACACATTTCACCCCCTATTACACATGAATCCCTCTCTTTTTGAATGTTTCTCATATTAGCATCAAGAAACAAACAACCCCTAAAATGGTGCAACCACCACTATTTTTGACTCCACAATAATCTAAACTTGAAACCTAATCAAATCACCTATAACAACCTATGAACAAGTATGAAGGTAAATCTACGTATGCTTTTAGGGCCTACAAGGCCTTATTTGGCTTATATCCACCTTATCTAGTCAGACTCACTCTTTACCGGCATATCCATTCTTACAAACCTAGTTACTTATTATTTGAATTTTAACACTCTAATATGGAGGGAAAACACTCCTGACTTCATGCCTAGACCATTGCCACATCTAAACATCTAGCATCAATGATGCTCTTGCATCACAATATTACAATTAAAATTTAAAGCCAAAGGGAAAAGAAACCTATTTCACATTTGTTCAAAGAATATTTTTAAAAGTAGCAAAAATTTGAACACAAGTTGCAAACTTAAACAAAAAAACTTACCTTAAATCAACAATCATATTTTTGCAAGCTTATTGAACTCCTTGGCACCAAATGCGCAGATGTGGAGGCATAGGATCAGCAAAAGGACAGAATTTCATCCCTTAGAAATTGAAAAAATGAAGGCAAGAGAGAAATGTGTAATCTGAGGTAAGTAGGTGAATGTGTTGTTGCTTGCTTTTGAAAAATGAATGTGACTGGCTTTTAGGGTTTCCACAACCTTTCTATAGTTTCTTATTATTTTTGATGTCCAAGTTTGAATTGTTAAAAGTTTAAACAATTAAAATTAAAAATGACTTTTTTGCAGGTCCTTGGCAGATTTGGCCCAGGTACCACCCAGCAAGGTTGGTTGCACCCAAGTTTGTCCTCGAAATCACTTCTTTTGCAAGTGTCTGCAAGAATTGGGTTGAGTAGTACCCAACTGTGTTGGGCATGCCTAGGTTTGTACTGGAAATCATTTTTACTTGCAAAATGCTGTCAGATACAGACCGGGTGCGGCCCAACAAGGTTGGGCATACCTGGGTTCGATCTGGAACAAACTTGGGCATACCCAACCTTGTTAGGTTGTACATGTTAGACTATGCAAAAAGAAGAAAGAAGACAGAAGGCACAAAACTGCGCTGTGTAAATGATACAGGCAGAGGTTTATTTATAATATGGAGGTGGTTACAATTTAGTTACACAGTTGCAACTGCATAACTGCCGAATAGGCTATATAAACAGCGTATTTTAACACCCCCTCTTAATGACTAACCTAGAAACTATACCAAGTTTATCCCGAAACTTGACAAACAAGAAAGCACCAAGAGGTTTAGTCATTACATCAGCAGACTGCTCCTGAGAAGGACAGAAATGAAGAGAGATTTCACCTGAGTCAACCAATTGACGAATATAGTGATGATGAATCTCAATATGTTTAGTGCGGGCATGATAGATAGGATTTTTGACCATCTTCAACACACCTTGATTATCACAAAAAAGTGAAAGAGGTGTAGCAGTGACCTGTGAAAATTGAAAATCAACCAAAATCGACGAAGCCATACCACTTCGCAACTAGCACTAACAGCTGCCTTGTATTCTGCTTTAGTGGAAGAGATAGCCACAGTGGGTTGAAGCTTACTCGCATAAATAACTCCTGAACCAAGAGAGAAGATATATCCAGTGGTAGATCTCCGAGTATCCACTGAACCTCCCCAATCAGAGTCTGTGTAGCCAATCAACGTGAAATCTGCAACTCTCTGATACAAGATGCCAAAGTCAAGAGTTCCTTTGACATACCTTAACACACGTTTTGCTGCTCCCCAGTGAATGAGTTTCGGTTTAGACAAAAACCGAGAAAGATAACTCACAGCAAAACACAAATCCGGTCGTGTAGTGGTGAGATAAATCAAACTACCTACCAACTGTCTGTACAATGTTTCATCGACCGGTGGTGAATCATCATGAGCTGAAAGTTTCAGCCCGACCTCCATAGGTGTAGATGATGAATTACAATCATACATCTTAAATTTTTGCAAAAGATTCGTGGCATATTTAACTTGAGAAATGAAAATGAAGTGATCTTGTTGCCAGAATTCTACACCAAGACAATAATGAAGAAGGCCTAAATCAGTCATGTCAAAAGCAGTGCACAAATCTGATTTTACCTTATGAATCGCAGCATCTCCGCTGCCTGTGATGGCAAGGTCATCAACATAAACAATAAGAATCACAATGTCATCATGTGTGCTTTTGACATAGAGATTCGGATCAGAATGACTTCGTTTGAAGCCCGAATCTCTGAGATGTGTATCGATCTTAATATACCAGGCTCGAGGAGCCTGCTTAAGCCCATACAAGGACTTGATCAACTTGCATACCAGATGCTCATGACCACATGCCCGAAAACCCTCAGGTTGAGTCATATACACTTCTTCCTCCAAATCGCCATTCAAGAATGCACTTTTCACATCCATCGATATATTTTCCAACCAAATTGAGCGGCAAAGGCAAGAAGTAACCGAAAAGTGACCATCTTTGCGGTAGGGGGTAAAAGTCTCCTCATAATCTATCCCCTCTGTTGCGAAAAACCTTTTACTGACAAGTCGAGCCTTGTACTTATCCAAAGTACCATCTCGCTCACTTGATTTTGTACACCAATTTACAACCAATAGGGTGTTTGCACGGAGGTAATGGCACCAACTTCCAGGTATCATTCTTAATCAAGGCATCATACTCGATTTGCATGGTAGTTTCCCATTCTGGTATGCCTCGTGCATTAGAGTATTTTGTGGCTCGCGAATATGGAGGAGATCGGAAGCAAGAGCAAATTGAGCTTGCTCGGAGGAATCAACCCTCTTGCCAGTCCGTGAGGCGCCATCTAAGAGTGGAGACAAATCGTCTCGTGTCAGATCCTGAATAGTGGAATAATACCACTTGGGCCGTTCTGAACTGAGGATTCGGAAGCTAGTGGGACTTCCGGAGGTGAAACCAATGCAAGTTGATTTCCAGGAGACGGAAAAGACTCGATAGGAGAGATCATAGATTGTCTTTGGAGTCATGGAGGAGTATGAGAATGACCGGACTCATCATCACGCAAGGAAAGAGAACCAATCTCTGTGACCACCCCTTGTTGATCGCTGCCATGTTGTTGGTCTATTTGCTTATTACACCAAAGAAAGACTCTGTTTCTTTTACATCAACATCCCGACTAACAATGATTCTATTAGTGGAAGTATCAATCAATCTATAGGCTTTAGAATGATCACTATAACCAACAAAGAAATATCTAGAACATTTGGAATCTAGCTTACTCCTCTTACGATCAAGAACCAAAGTATAAGCAGTTGATCCAAAAACACAAAAATTTGATACCTCTGGTTTGATTTTGGACCATGCCTCCTCTGGTGTGATCTCCTGCAAGGCTTTGCGTGGGACTGCGATTGAGGATATAGACCGTTGTATTAATGACTTCTCCCGGTATATGTATGGCACTCCATGACCGTGCATCATACACCGGGCCATCTCCATGATAGTTCTATTCTCGCCTCTCAACCACCCCATTACGCTGGGAGTATATGGTCTTTGTCAACCGACGCCGAATCCCTTATTTCTCACAAAAAACAACGAATGTTTAGAAGTGAATTCACCCCCATTATCGGATCTTAAAATCTTTATCCGCCGGCTGGCTGGTTCTCCACTAATGCCTTGAACTTGACAAAAGAAGCAAAACAATCAAACTTCTTTTTAAAGAGATAGATCCACATCCGCCGAGAGTGATCATCCACCAATAAGAGAAAATAACGTGCACCAAGAACTGTGGGAGACTTCCACGATGGCTCACAAAGATCTGCATGAACAAGATCTAAGAGCCCCTTTGCATGCCAAACACCTTCATGAGGAAAAGGTTTCCGCTTTTGTTTGCTCCGCAAAACATCCAACACACATATCCTAGCTTTTCTGGATAGGAGGCAAACCAACAACCATGTTGTCTTTATGAAGACAGGCCAAATACGGAAGATTGAGATGCCCATATCTTTCATGCCACAAAACACTAGTATTTTCTACCACAACTAAGGCATGCAAGTTGGCCAGTGGCGGGGATCAACGAGTCAGTACAAACCTCCATGCCCAATTCCCAAGGCAACCACCTTATTATGTTTGACATCGAGACCACATACATTGTTTACCAGAAAAGTTTACAGAGATATGAGGATTATCAGTTAATTGACTGATGGATAACAGGTTCTTATTCATGTTAGGCACATATCTAACACTCTTCACAAGCAATTTAGTGTTATTATTTAACATGATACGAACATCCCCAATCCCTTCCACAACATGTGATCTCCCATCCCCTAAAGTAACTGAATCAGAAGAACATGAATTAGCATGAAAAGTAACATACCAATCTCATTGACACGTGAAGTGTCGTGATGCGCCGGAATCAAAAAACCAGCACCGTGTAGGGCTGCCATCATCCGAGCAAGATGCCATGAGGGTATACTCATCTTCTGACTCGTGTTGCTCAACTGTTGCCACATGTGCTTGCCCCTTCCGCTTCTTCAAGGCACTTAGTCGCTTCCGACAATCCCTCTTCACATGACCAAGTTTGTGACAATAGTAACACCTTACCGGAAATTTAGGAGAGGAAGGCGACGCATCAGCCTGTCGCTTCCACTTTCCTTTGGGCTGTGCAGCAAATGCACTCTCAGATTGTCCAAAACTAGACTCTTGAACTTGTGTCTATCTCCGTTCCTTCTGCAACAGATAGGAACACACCTTGTCAAACGTAAGAGTTTGACTCTCGCCCATTAAATGAAGAGCCTCCACGAAAGAGTCATACGAGAAGGGCAAATGTTTTAAAATGAGAGCCACCATATCATCATCATCAACCGGCTTGTTGATGGAAGCGAGCTGATCTCGGAGATCTTTCATCCGAAGTAGGTGCTCGAGACAATGATCCACCTTCTTTTAATTTTACGGAAAAAAGCATATTTTTGAGGTATAGAACCCGACTCTTCTCCGACGCGTCGATATTTGTCCTTGGGATCGACCCACAATTTACTCACCTCGGTGGCATTCCGGACCTCGTATCAATTCATCCGATACCGACAATTTTAATAAGCGAAGAGCCTCCCGATGACGTTTGTCATAATCATCGAAATTTTTGTGAGGTCTACTGTCGACACCGTGATTATTTTCTCAAAACCACGAAATTACGCGAGTTGTCAAGATCTTATGGCTCCACACATTAAAATTAAATGCGTGTTAATTTTTGTGTATCCAAAGAAAATCAAATTTGCAATGTTTGACATTTTATTCTTCCAAAGTAACAGAAAATAATATTAAGTTGCTCCACACTTAATAAAATATCCAATTTTCCAAAGAAATATAAGACTTATGTCTCCAAATTTAATCACGCAAAAACAAGGTAAAAAATAATTTCACCAACTTGACCCACGTTTTTGCTGGTGCGACCCACGACTTCGCTTCGCGACCAGCGTTTTGCTTGTGCAACCCACGACTTTGCTTCTGCGACCAGCGTTTTCTTTGGGCGACGCACGACTTTGCTTCTGCGACCCGCGCTGCCCTCGTCCCGCGATTTTGCTTGCGACCACGACTCCTTCAGCACCTTCAAACAACGATGCCAACTCCTTTCTTATGCCCTGCGTCGACCTCTCCTCTCGTCGACCTCTCCTCTCACCGATGCCTTCGCTCTGATACCAATGTTAGACTATGCAAAAAGAAGAAAGAAGACAAAAGGCACAAACTGCACTGAGTAAATGATACAAGCAAAGGTTTATTTATAATATGGAGGTGGTTACAATGTAGTTACACAGTTGCAACTGCATAACTGCCGAATAGGCTATATAAACAGCGTATTTTAACAAGTACATATGCCGTATTTACCTTTGAACCAGATCGGGCCCATACCCCCACAGGGACAACTACGAACCTCGATAACATAGCTTTTCCGTAGCCTAGTGCTATGGGTTCGATAAAGCTCCAATGAAATGGAATCTCAACACCTTCTCCTTTACAAACCATAGCCTACTCTATGAGTGGGGATTTCAATCATGAGATAGCAATTATTTTCTTTTTACTAGGAAAGTTTGGAAGCATAATAATTCTATCATCATGGTGATGAAAGAACTGGAGCAAGTCTTCTTTGCAGCTCGCATTTTTTCATTGGAAACCACAGATCTCAAATTTCAACCTGCCTGTAGGGATCGTAAATTTTTTAGGACATGGCCTCCCAAGGGAGCTCGATTAAGATTCAATTAGCCTTTGACTGACCGGGAAGAGCGTTAATTGGTTAGGATGGGAGGAGAGTATTATTGTGGGGCTGGGAAGGGCATGAAAAATTCACAAGTTACGGAAAATCAAAACATTTGCATAATATCAAAAGATTCCCAAGATCTACCATATTCATCTAATTGGGTAATATAGAATCACATTCATAAGATTAATTTTAATTACATCATCATATACTGTCGTAGCAGACTTCTATGCTTGTTTTGGCTCTGTGGAAACTCTCCATACCAACACAAGAAGCAAAAATACTTTATTCTGCAAGTTTTTGGGAGATAATATAAGAAAAATTCTTGAAGTGTGAGCCAACAAAGGCTTGCAGTAACAATAAAACTATGCTGTGATAGAATCTCTAGAAGTACCAACATCGGCAACTAATCTCGGAATGAAAGGAACCATCAAACCCAACCCTGGTAGAGCTTCCCGAAAAAATAAGTATTTCTTAACTTAATACTTTTTAAGTTTTTTCTAAATTATTGCTCAACTTTTTCTAGCTCTGCATTATTTCAGAGATATCAAAACTTGTTCACATTATTATATTTCCGTTATCGGTTCTCAAGTCCATAACCAAGGGTGCGACTGCAATGGAATCCATGTTCTAATAGTTTACAAGTACTCACACCCATACATTACGACACAACAGTTGCAAAAAGTGGCAATAATAACACTTTATTATTGATAATTGCAAGAATAGTTAGGAAATCTTGTGCATTACAATGCTTCAATTAGAATGTTTTTGAACTGGTATTTCATCATATTTAGTATATGTTATAATGTAAGAATGGATCCTATTCATCCATCTATTTGTATCGCTTTGAGGCATGCTCTACATTCTAAAATTTATAATCTATGCTAATATCTTAATAGATTTGTGTATGTCCAGATTTTAATCTAACCAAACACCCTTCCTTGCTTGCAAATATTTGTGTTTGCTTTTGAGACTAACAGGGTTGCCATAGCCCAACCCATTCTCAAACACCCCCTAGCTCAAAGGAGTCCGGTAGTGTTATTTAGAAGTTTGAACATAAATGCATGTTTGCATGGATATATGTTATTTCTAAGTATCACCTTATAGGATAGAAAACCAACAGTTGGAAATGAAGTAGGGCACAGCATCCATAAAACTAGGGGTCATTTTATAGAAGGTATAGTTTTAGGGAAAAACGAAATCTAACCTCTGATACATCCCAACATTGTGCATCATGTTCTTCCTTGTCTAACTGGGTTGCCATATCCCAACCCATTCTCAAATACACCCCTAGCCCAAAGGAGTCCGGTGGTGTTATTTAGAAGTTTGAACATGAATGCATGTTTGCATGGATATATGTTATTTCTAAGTATCACCTTATAGGATAGAAAACCAACAGTTGGAAATGAAGTAGGGCACAGCATCCATGAAACTACAGGTCATTTTATAGAAGGTATAGTTTTAGGGAAAAACGAAATCTGACCTCTGATACATCCCAACATTGTGCATCATGTTCTTCCTTATCTATTTCTCCATTCTGACCATGCATTCCATTCTCCTCAGCTGCATGTTTTAAAATCCAAACTATCAGAAACTCATGAATAACATATGGTACCATAAAAGCAGATTACAAACATCTTTGAAGAATGAAGACAGAAAAATGGGCTAAATTTCCACTCTTCAAACAAATAAAAATCCCATCCCCACTCTACAAGAAACTACTGAATGGCGATGATGAAATTATTTTAAACAAGCTCAATAAGTAGCTTCGGAGAACTCAACAATATTCAAAATTTAACAAAAGAAAGTATATACAAGTTGAAACTCAACAATGATTTTTTTAGTTTCTTACATTCAAATAAAATGTGAACCTACAAAGCTATTCCACTTGAACAATATAACAAACTGAAATGATAACCAAGTTCACCTAACAGCATATTTAAGCCAGACAATCCAAAAGAAAAAATACCCAAATATGGATGAAAAGATAGTATGATGGATTTCCCCAAGTCCAAGTTGAGTGAAACATTACGTAATTATGCACACCAACAGCAGAGATGATCACAATGAACACGAAATCAACTAAGTGAATATAAAGGCATGTTATTGTTGTAGACATTAGTTTTGAATATTATAGATAAAACAGGTTTTTTTAATTTGTTTTAGCAATAAGTGTTTAATAAAATATGGGCATTTACCATTTGACTAAACTCACGTTCTATAATATACAGTAATTTATCTACTGTTGTGATTAGACATGGCCTTGTAATATCTCTCTTTTTACTGCTTTTAATTTGGGCTTGGGGATGAATACATTATTGGATTTATGTAATAGCTACATTTTATGCAATTTGATTATGACCGATTATTATGTACATATGGATGACGTTTTTATTATGTTCATTTCCTTAAATTAAGTGATATATGTTATAAGTATCTATTATTGAATTAAGATTGTGAGATGTAAATCTTACGAGGCCTTAATGGCCGATGGGTATGGTATTATGGAATGGTATTTTCATTCTGAGAATGGAATATATATATATATATATATATATATATATATATATATAAACATTCCTAAATTTTATTTTAAATCCTAAATTTCTCTTTAGGGACCTACCTAGACTCTAAGACATGACACCATAAGTTTGTCTATTGCAAATAAGTGACTATCTAAAGACAGTGTGGGTCATGACTATTCTTCGACTAGTGTTTCTTATTAAAACTTAAACAAAGGATAGCTATGGCATTGAGACTATTTTTTAATTGATACTGGACTATGATTTTTATATTATGGTATGGCTATTCTTGACCTTCAAATTTGATGGTGTTGATATAATGTTTGGATGTGAAGGTAGTGTGGCATATGTAAATAGCCTAAATCCAGTTTTTCTCGCATAAATACAGTTCAATAAATAGCGATTTTAATTTATTGTGGGATAAGATTGAAGTGAAACCATAATTTTATAAACTCAGCGAGTACTCTTCAAGTCTCACCATATTTTTAGCAAACTCCCCAAAAACTCGCCAAACCTGTCAGCTGAGCATTTTTAGAATACTTGCGATTTTTTGGCAATTACTCGTGAGTTTTCAGGAATTACTTGCAAGTTTTGGTGTATTGTTTTTGGTTTGTTTTCAATTTATTATTTTGGCTAGTTTTTGGAAATCATAAATTATTGTAAATTGTAACTTGCGTAAATATGCTATTTCTGATGATAATTTTCAATGACAATCATCATAAAGTCATAAGACTTATCAGCTGGCCATTGTATTCGCATGGTGATGTCATTTTGTACTCTATTTGCATTCAAATCTAATAGAAAACACTTCCCCAACATTTTACTGCCTTAATTGATATGTTTTCTAGCTATATTTTGCATAAAATTATTTTTTTTAAAAGAAATTTAGGTGTTTTTTTAGTTGCCAAGTATTTCTGAGTTTTAGTCAACTTTTGTTGGGTCTGCTGGGTATTGGCCAAGTGCGAGTGTGCAAACTATGGGCGAAACAATAGTCCGAACTAGTAGAAGCACCATCCATGGCAACAGCCATCTTGCCTAGCATAGACCCACTTTCTCTTCTTTTCCTAGTTTTGCCATGGAATTCCTTCATGAAAAGTAGCAGTGGTATTAGGGTCATTCCTATTTATGCCATGCTTCAATTTAGAAGAAAGTAGGTCAGTTTGGGATGCCTTTATAATGCTTGTCAGGGATGGTGAGAAGGAACACACAGAAGCTATTTCAAAATGTCCACGAAAGGGTACAGATGTACAAGCTCGAACTACAGCTAAAGCAAACCATCCATATTCACGTTCCCTTCTTTTATTTCTGTTTTCTGTCATAACGATGAAAGAGGTTAATGGCTGTGATAGATTTGGGGGTTGTTCACTAAATAGGAATTTTATGCTTTCAAAACAGTTTTGAAGTAAAACCCTGGTCCGAGATATTTGTTTCCTTTCATATGTTTAGAAGGAATCATCTCCACAGCCATAGTCATTGCATTATAAAGCTTGATGTGTTTTCTTTTAAACTGTGAAGTTTAACCCCTATATGGAGCTTCATTATTTTGATACGATGATTGTAATTGAATGTTGGTTGTCAGAATTAAAATGAACTTCATTCCATGTGGACTGAACAGGTGGAAAACATTGCGAATGTTTTTTGCGAACCACAGAGGTTACACGGGATGCGTCCCCTAAAGTTTTGTGACATCCCGAACATTTCAGGGACTTGGGGACTTGGGGACTTGGAGAGGACGTCCCCTATTTTTAAAATTCTTTCAAAAAAATTCTGATGTTTTTACTTTATACCTCTCTATGGACCTTCATTATTTTGATACAATTATTGTAATTGAATGTTGGTTGTCGGAATTAAAATGAAACTTCATTCCATGTGGACTGAACAGGTGGAAAACATTGCAAATGTTTCTTTGGGAACCACAGAGGTTATGCGGGGACACATCCCCTAAATTTTTGTGACATCCCGAACATTTCGGGACTTGGGAACTTAGACGGCACGTCCCCTATTTTTTGAAATTCTATCAAAAGTTCTGATGTTTTTACTTCTAAAAATTTGTTATTTTTAAGAAGAACATTAAATTATAGTCTTGAAAGTACCTAAAATACATTAAATACAGTTTAAATCCCTAAATTTCATTGAAATTTTTCAAATATTAATTCTATATATTATTTTAATAGCCGTCCCCAAAATTGGAAAAAAATCCATCCAGGAAACCCTGTCCCACCATCCCCATCCCTGAGACTCGGGCAACTATGGGAAAATGTTACAAACCAGATTATCGTTTGTCATTATAGCGTCCTGTGTATGACTGAGTTGAAGCCAATAACTCCTTAAAGTGACATTACCACAATGAAATTTCATTTTTGTTCCATATGAAATTTTGCATGAGCCTTAATGAATACAACAGGTTTGTTTGAACAAACTTATGAAACCAAAATATAACGCGAACAGGTTCATAATGAATTGTTATATTGATTAAGCCTGGCTGACAACTGGACTCAGCTCAGTTGAAAATCATAGTATAGGAATTGAACAACAATGTTCCTTCAAATACAGTATCATCAATAGCAGACTGATAACCTTATTGAATGTTCTCATGACGTGATTTTGGAGACGGTTATAAGTTTGCATTCATTTTGAGTATGTGCAAATACATATATACATACACATATGCATACTGTGAGTTATGCACAATTATGGTAAAATGGCCATGAACAACTGTAGTGTAATGTCCCTTTCTAGGGCTGAAACTGAAAAACAAGGAATTAGCACAAACCCCAATCTGATTTTTGGACCAGCAAACTGAAAATTAAATCAATACGGAACAGCGAACTGATTTTTATAACAGCAGTCTGAAAAACACAAATTTTCACCCAAATATCACCCTACAATTCATCCACAATATTTATAGACCCTTTTGGAATATTTTAGAACAATTTCCAGCTGGAAAATTATTTAATAACAGCAGAAGTGCAGCGAAGAGAAATAATCAAAATGAGGGTTTCCAAACCCCAACAATGCCCAAATATGAGTGATTCCAGCCTTATAAATTATATCAAATCTGAATATCAATAAATGAATGAGTGTCGTGCCCTAGAAGGCACTTAGAATGACCTCTACCCTAGTCACTCCCCTAGGAGAGGGCTCCAAAAATATGTAAAAGCTCTTGTAGGTCTTCTTCTTGATGCCCTAGATCCAAATCTACAAGAGTCTTCAATTCACCAACATGGAGAGTTTTCGTTCTCCACCAAGCCACAAGGAAGGGTTTCGTCCTCCTTGGATGCCACACAAGAGGGTTTTCGTCCTCAAGTGGAATGGTATTGAGCAACCAGCCCAACAAACCAAGTGTAAGTGTAAATGCGCCAAAAGATGATCTCCAAATGAGGTCATACAACCTCTTTTATACCCCTTGCTTGGCACCAAAGGCCAAATAGATGAGGACCGACCTCCAAGCTCACTTTATCTTTTAATTCTTTGTTGGGAAACTCATAATCCCAGCCGACCTGCTGGAGGAGATAAACACTAAAGAAAAACATTAAAAATAAAAAGAATCAGAAACAAAGCTCACTTACTTCCCTTGTTCACTTAATCTTCTTGGCCACGGGAAGAGAATGGCAAGAAGTCTTCATTTGGCCTCAATTCAAAAAAGGGGACATTACATGTAGAAAAGAGATAAGAACATATGTGGAAAACAGTTATAGCATCCTATCAAAACACAATTCTTTATATGACATGTACAAGCATGACATTTGCAAAGACATACTTGAACACGTTAGGAGATATGAACATGGCATGTAGAAACAGATTACCAATATGATATGTTAAACAATTCCAAACACGATTTAAACATGGTAAGTGAAATCGGTTTTAAACCTGTTATAAACAGTTACGCTTATGACCTTGTGGAATTTGCATTTAAACTTGAAATGAGATTTATATTTAAACTCTAGACAAAAATCAACAAACTTGAGTGTTTTCCATGAATGGACTTTTTAGTGAATCAGTAATGAATAATTTATTTAGCAAACTCGTAATGATTGGTATATATGTTTATTTGTGTATGTGTATATATCAATGTTTCAAAAATGGGTACATAATACAATCATATACAATCCCTTGTCTCTCATAGCCCTCCTTCACCCCTTAGAGGAGGAGGTGCTTCACAAAAGCAAGGATAGCCCCGGACATCGGATAACAAGCACCCGGCTACACAAATGACGGGATTGGTTGAACATTGCATTGTTTCTTCCATGGTATCGGTTGCCAATATTGGCGGGAAGCTCAAGCACAAGCTCTGCAAGGAGCTCAACACGAGCTCTACAAGGTTCTTGGAATGATCTTTATGAGGAGTTTGGTGTGAGCTCTGCGAGGAGTGTAATGATGTGGTCCTCGTAAGAACTTGATGACAATGTATGTTGTGCAAGTTTTGAAGGGCTACACCTCCTCCCAAAGTGCATGCAAAGTATGTCGTTGTGATTGCACAACAAATGGTGAATTCTATAGGAAAACACTCATCAATGTGTTTAAAACCTAGAATTTATGGTTCACCTACAACAAAAATAAACAAGCACATTTGAACAGTTTGCGCTTTATATATATATCCCCGTGGTCCTCGCATCTTTGTCCGCAATTTTCCATGAGGTTGTCCTAGTGGAGCAACAATGCAATGTTCAACCAATCCCTCCACTTGCACAAACCGAGTGTTTGCCATCCCACGTCAAGGGCTAACAGGTATTGTATATGATTGTATTATGTACCTATTTTTGAAACAATGATATATATGTATATGTGTGTGTGCATACATAAACACACACGTATGTAAAAGTAAATCTACACATTATTACTCGCAAGAATAATGTGTTTATATGTATAGGAGTTGAAAAATTATTCTTGTATGTTGCGAAAGAGCTGGTCTCTCCTTTTATAGAAGGATTTCCTTGTAAAGTGAGTGTATTGTGGAAAACATAGAACAATTGTCTTTATAAAAGGTTTTGTTATCCAAAGGGTTGGGCTTCTTTAAAAAGTTGGGGATTCCCTAAAAATCGTTATGGTGCATAAACATGTGTGCATAAAATAGTTATGGATGATACATAAAAATGGATGTGAGAACATTATTTAGCAAGAAACGGTGTTAGAAGACAAAATAAAAGGGAATCATGACACCCGTTGTATCATGAGAACATAGTGGAAAACTTGGTAACATTTTAGTTTGTGTTACTAAACCATCACACCTGCCAAAACAAGATCAATGCATCTCATGACAATGGAATGCATACGATTGCTTTCCCAGTCTTATGAGGGAAGCAATCAGGTCTAATGAGGTGTTTGCTTTATAACTCGCAAGACCAGACAGATATCTTGTATACGTTAACCTTATTTACATTAGGCTATAAACAACATCCATTTGTCGTTATCAGATAATGTAGGTACTATGTTATCCCTAGTAGCATATTATGTGTTTCCTAAGGCTTTATGTTCATAAGACTCACTCATCTAGGATGGGACGTGGTAAAACTTAACATAGTTTATAAGAGCTAGCTAATTTACATCACATGGTTAGTAGGACTAAGGAGGAGGCAAGCATGTGGGTTAGTCAATCAAACACTATAGGCCACCTTGCTTAGTCTCTCCTAGGTGATCAACAAAGATTGAAATCTCACGACTCACTTTACATAGCTATACTGGATTTCAGGATGTGGCAGGGTACCACTAGGAATTGTGACCAATGATAAATTAGTGATATGCTCACTTTGTGGGTAGTGTCAAGACCTAGAAAGTTGTCTACTAGCTTACTTGCAGGGCATAATGCAAGCTTATCAATAGGGAAGTATAGCCAACTTGTTATGATCCTAGTGGCCTTCATGCCAGCAATTGAGATGTTGTTTCCCAAGGATGTGATTGAGATGTAGTGCCAACAATTGTCTAACAACGACTGAGATTGTTTGGCAAATGCATTGTTTGAAGCATGTTATGGTTTACTCTTGATTGTTAGTATGGCACAGGTTTTTGGATTAAGATTATGTTGTTGGTTACTCATATGCATGACTATGCTCTTCATTATAATTTTGTATATGTTCTCATGTTTATTACATCATTGATCTGTTTGACATGGTATCATGCAAGAGCATCCAAGTTCACTTATAATATTACATCACCCAAAAACATGTTAGCTAGCTGCTAGGCAATTCAATTAAGCTAGCATTGCGCAATTCTTGCACCAATTCTTTGTTTTGTTTTGAGCAAGTCCTATTTTGTGCCTATGATTGTAACAACTATGCAGCCTGCAAGCGTGCAAGAGTCACTTCTAATGTTTAGCACCATCTATTGGCATGCAAGTGCTTTGATGTTGTTTTGCTGATACCTTTATAGGATGCCTATGTTTGTATTTGTTCCACGCAAGTCTATAGATACGCTCAAGTTTGTAGACACACGCAAGTGTCATGTAATACTTCATAGTTGCTTTATGATTGCAGCCTAGCAAGGTTTGCAGTATCTTCTAGAGCCCATAACATCTTTTAGAAGATAGTGCAAGCATGTGAATAAATAGCGCAGCGCAGAAGAATGCTTCCAGCAGAATTGGTCCATGCATAGAAATCACCTTTTGTGTGCAGCATCACAACAAGCACTTTTAGAGTTTTGCGTTATCAATATGAGTTCATCTCATTAATATGCATTTACTATTGAAACCGCGAGGTCATTGGAGTTGTGGTGCAAGAGTACACAAGGATTCTTTGAGGAGCCAACATGTACTCTTATGTGCAAGGGTGTAATGTGGCGTGTCAATTTAAGAATTTCAGAAGTTCAACATTATTCGAGAAAGCCAACATGAGTTCACCTAACTCATAATAATAGTCGTTGAGATGACTCATTGTGCATCGAGTTGAGCTATCACTTGAGCTCTCTTCTTGCATGGAGGTTTGGGACACATCTAATGTCTTATGGGTCACTTGGTATTTCATGGCATATTGTAAGGTAGGTCTTGAGTCTATATAAGCATGCCATCATATTTATGTTAGGGATGATTAACACGCAAGCTAAAGCAATGGTCTAGACAAGTTAGTTCAATGTGTATGTTGCACGTTTTACTTACAAAGACTGTGAGTTAGCGAGTTGAGATCTGTGGATTTATTGTCTGTGGTTTGAGAGTCTTGACTTGTGAGATCAATGTGTGTTGATGTTGTATTTCTCTCTCTATTGAAGTAATCAAGATTCTGAGTTTTTGTTCAATGAGTTGTGTTGAATGTTGCATTAATGCATAATTCCACAAAGTACTATATGGGCTGTGTGGTATAAGGCATCTCTTAACCAAGAGCCTTATCTGTGACTGCATCAATCAATATCAAAGCAAGGTTCTATTCCTCGCAAAGTTGAGTGTATCTTTTGGTATTAATGCTTACATATTTGCAAGTGAGAATGGAAACTAAATACATCTATTGGCATGAGATAGAAAGGTGTAGAAGATCAACATCAATTGATACCTGAAGATAATTGAAAACATCTTTGTTGCAAAACTAAAAGAAAAAAATTATTCCACACGATTATCACATAATTATGTTCAAGAAACTCCAAAATTTGTGGCAGAGGGATTTGAGTGTGACTACACAAAAACTCAACAAGCTAACTATCAGTGTTGGTCGTGTTGAGAATGACATAGAAAAATTTCACATTATATGAATGGATTGCACACAACAATTCAGGATGAATTTGGGATGATTAGAATACATTCTTTTAAGAAGCCTAGTAGTGCATGCTTAAGGAAAAGAAAAGCTATCGTACAAGCAGCAAAGCACGTCGTGAGGGAAAGAAAAGTTTGCACGTAGTCATGGACAAAGTAGTGGTAGAGGAACGCCTGTGCAAAGAGAGGCAAGTACTTCACAACAAAACAAGGGTACGCAAAGAGGTAGAGAATTTCAGAGCAAGAGATTGAAGTCGTAGATGTGGATTCACTAGCACATGCTTCAAAAGTGGAAAAGTGTGACATAGCACGTTCGCATGTCATCACGCACATATGGATGGCGGTAGAAATGCAAGTGCGCATATTGCATAAGTGGATAAGAAGAGTATTGCAGCAATACATTACACTAATGAACTTGAAACAAGAGAAGCGCTCGTGATGAAGAGAATATTGTTGAAATCAGCTAAGGAGAAAAATAGTCCCGCGCAAAGGAAAATTTGTTTTAAACTATTTGCAAAGCGGGAGATAAGTGTTGTAAGTTATCATAGACAATGGTAGTACAAATAACATTGTTTCACAATAAATGGTGAATAAATTAAAATTGAGGAGAGCACATCACAATCCGTGAAAGGTTTCGTAGTTGCTGAAAGGTCGTCAAATTCTAGTGAATGGGCAATGTTTAGCAAACATTTAGATTGGTGCATACAAAGATAAGGTTATGTGTTATATCATGCTTGTCACATTTTTCTTAGGAGACCTTAGTAGTTTGACTGCAAGGCACAACATGATGGTCACACAAATACATATACTTTGGTGGTAAAAGATGAAGTGACACATAATCGGAATCCATTGAAGGGCAAATGTGAGGAAGTGGAAACCAATTCTAAGGTTATGTTGATGTCAAGAAAACAATTCCTTAGTCGGTGAAGGAAGGTGATTAATTTGCATTTGTAGCAAAGCCTATGCAATAATTGGTTATGTTGAAGGCGGGAAGGGAAACTTCCACAAGAAATGACATCGGTGGTGAGTTTGTGAAGATTGTTTCTAATGATCTCCTAGATGGATTACCACTAATGAGGAGTAGAGGTCATCAAATGGATTTGATCCCAGGATCGAGTCTAGCAAATAAATAGGCATATAGATCGACATCACAAGAGAATGCAGAGAGGTGCTAACATAAGTTCAAGAGTTGTTGGACAAAGGATTGATAAGTGAAAGTTTGAGTCTATGGGCGAATAACAATGATATTAGTGCCTAAGAAGAATGGTGAATGGAGAATGTGCACAAATAATCGAGCAATAAACAAGATCACAATCAAATATAGTTTTTGTTATCATGGATAATGATTTTATGGATTGCTCAAGTGGTCCAAGGTATTTCTCAACAATTGGCTTGAAGAGCGAATATCACCGATTTAAAATAATAGAAAGCGATGAATGGAAAATAGTGTTCAAAATACAAGGACATCTTTATGAATGGTTGGTTATGCCATTTGGGTTGACAAATGCACCGTACATTCATGCATTTGATGAATGGCATCCTCGAACCCATATTTGTGTAAGTTTTTGATTGACTACTTAGATGATATTTTAAAATTCAATAAGTCAACAAAATAGCATTTACAACATCTGCGTGAAGTATTGATGAGGTTACAACATAAGAAGTTTCTCATAACCTTGAAGAAATGTAATTTTCTCAAGGAACAATTGGTATATTTTGGCTTTGTTATTCCCAAGGTCTTAAGATGGATCCCAAAAAGGTGTGCACAATTAGTGATTGGCGGTCGCCATGAAGTACATTTTAAGCGCAAAGCTTTCATAGCTTAAAGCAAGTTTTTATAGTAAGTTTATCAGCAATTATGGATGTCATGCGCGAATGATAACAAGGATTTTTTGTGAAAAGCGAAGCTACGCTTTCAAGTAGTTGAATAAGAAAGTGGCGAGTAGCTAGCGTTGGCATTGCGAAACTTTAACAAGAAACTTCGAGTAGATCGCAACACAAGTGACACAGCAATAGGAGCAGTCTTAACTCAAGAAGGAAGACCAAGAGAAATTTTTCAAAGTGAGAGGCTCAATGATGTGAAGCACGTGTATTATGTATATGCTCAAGAATTCTAGACAATAGTGCATGCATTCAAGAAATGAAGACATTATTTGTTACCCAAGGAGTTTGTTCTATGTACGGATCATTAGGCATTACATTCATCAATGGTCAACGTAAGTTGAACCAAAGACATGTGAAGTAAGTTGAGTTCTTGCGGGATTTTCTTTTGTGTTGTGGCATAGAATTGATAAGACAAATAGAGTCTCATGCAACTTCCCACCACCAAAAGGTGTTTCACCTCAAGAAGATATTAATGTGGCTCAAGATTATGTCACACCTCTTGAACTTGTAGAGTAACAAGTAATCAAACTCTATCGCACGTAAGAGTTTGACTCTCCGCCATTAAATGAAGTGCCTCCACAAATGACTCATACGAAGAAGGCAAGCTATTTAGAACCAAAGCCACCATATCATCATCGTCCACCTTTTTATTTATGGAAGACAACTGGTCTCGAAGATCTTTCATCCAAAGTAGGTGCTCAAATAGCGATCCACCTTGTAATTTTACGGAAAAGAGCATATTTTTCAGGTATAAAACCCGACTCTTTTCTGATGTCTGATATTTATCCTTCAAACTGGTCCACAACGTGCTTGCTATAGTAGCATTCCGCACTTCCGGTATCAAATCATCCGACACCGACAACTTGAGGAGCAATAACGCTTCCTTATGACATTTGTCATAATCCACGAAGTTTGTTGTTGGTTGACTTTCACTACCCGTGATTATTTTATCTTAATCACGACACTCATTCGCTGTTAAAATTTAATAACTCCAAACATTGAAATTAGTGCCCGTTAACTTTTGTGAGTCAGGCAGAATAAGATTTGAAATATTCGCCATTTTATTATGGAAATAAAAATGGAAATAAAGTATTTTGCCCACCAAATAAAACAAAATCACTTTATGCATATACGTGGCTGGGAAAGTATTTTATGCAAATACGTGGCAAGTATTCAAACAACCAATACGTGGCAAGGAGAGAAAAATTATACAAAGATAGTTTATTAAATCTTTTGCTCCCAGACTTCAGATTTTACCTCTGCCCTCACGACTTGGGATTTTGCATTTGTGGTTTCTGCCCCACGGTTTCTGCCACAAGTTTTTCCAATTGTATTGCCTTCAACAGAAACTGGATTTCTGCAATTCTGGGCACGTTATATTCACAGAGGAGGGCACGTTTTCACACTAGCAGGTCACGTTTTTGTTCACAGCGTGACTGCCTTTGATATTTCAATGCCACTGGACTTTTGCCATTGTTTATACCAACGACTCTGCCTTCACACGACCGGTTCACGTGTCTCCAGGAACCCACAAATTTGGCACTCTCTGAGCAACAAAGAATAACGAACATTACACCTCCAGCACCACGATTTCTTCTGCTCCTGCGTCGCTTCTTTCGTCGACCTCACCTCTCAATGGCTTCCTCCAATGGTGACTAATTGCTCTGATACCACTGTTAGTATTAGAAGCATAGAGATAAAACAAAGAAGAAGAAAGAGATGCACAAAACTGCACTGATCCGAATGACCCAGGCAGATTCATTTTATTGAGAGGAGCAGTTACATTTAGTTACAACTATTTGTTGGTTATCTTAACAACTGCTTGGAACCGTACATGTTTATGTTATATATTCAACATAAAATTGATATCTCGCTCAAAACTCGATATTTCTTCACCAAATAAATTGCAGATTGTTCTATAAATTAAGGGCTTTCCAAAGAACTATCAATCTGAATTTTTGAAACAATGTAACCCTTCCAAAACAGCCCCCAAAATCCTAAACCCAGTGCTTAGGGTTAGCATAAAATATTATTTCCAGCACTTTGTAACCCTCCAATGCACCCCAAATAATTGCTCAAACTCGGAAAAAAAAAAGTCAACACAAATCAAATCATGAATATAGATGATTTACCCTTGAAACATGTTATAGAATAATGCCCAGTCAAGTCGTCATAGCTGGAATAAATATACCGAGAATAAACCAGATTTGTTAACCACTTCAAACATCACCAAAATATGCCAATCAATCGCTTATTCAAGTCGCTTAGGGCTGGAATAATTACAGCATTAAAATCAGTTCATAAAACACTCAATAATCATCACTAACATCCAAATATTCTCCTCAAATAAATGCGGCACACATCCAAACAAATCACCAATGCTAGCAAGCATAAATCATGCACAAAGACACTTCAACACAATGAATGGAACAAGAGAGTCTTCAATGTTTTCAACAATGGCTTCCAAATGAGAGAGAGCACAATGCAAGAACTAGGGCATACATCCCAATACTCCAAGCATGGAGTGAAATCAAATGATCAATCCAACATAAGTCTCACAATGATCCCAAGCTCTCCTTTTATAAACAAGGAGGCACAAAATTCGAAATCCCTAGGAGAGGGAAATCATTAAATAAAAATACTTTATCCTCCCTAGGTGTGGCGTCCCCTTTCTAAGGGTGATTTTATTATTAAAAGTCACCCAAAAGTTATTTAATTAATTCCCTTTTTTTTAATTTTGCAGGTGTGGGAATTAAATTAAATAAATTACATAATTTAATAATTGTTGATTTATAATGTCAAATGATAAAAATCACTCTCCGTGCAATAATATTTAATTATTTAGTATAATTTTCCCTCGCAACATCCCAAAGGCCAAAGGGAGAGATAAGCTAAGGGTCTTCAAAAATGTTGACATTACACATCCCTACCCCTAGGATGTCCACCATGCCACCTCATTGTTCCAAAGATATTTTAAATATTAGCTCTCATTGCCTACTTAAACATACCTTTCTTCTATATTGTTGTATTTGTGCATTCTCTATATGTGTCAAAGATGTGTTAAGCACTCCTCTTAGCCCACTTTGTATTGTAACTTTGGGCAGCCATTGTAATTAATTTTAGTCATTTGCAAATATTAATATTTATTTATTTTTGATTGATAAACGCTTTTGACGAGATCTTTAAACGAGGGCTGAATGGGATCCCATCCTTAGAGGAAAGAGAAATACATACTAAAAAGATCTCACAACCGATATGAACTATATAAAGTAAGATTACAAAATGGAGGCAAGATATACTTTGGAACTCAACATAACAAGAGGCAAGCTATACTTTGGGCCTCGACATAGCAAGAGAAAACGAGAATACAAATATCAAGAGCAAAATTAGTTATCAGATAATTCCACTATATCCAGAGGCTCGGATTCCACAACCGCAGCCATCCTACCACCAAGTTTACCGCAGGAACCAAGCTTGGTGATCCTTGCCGAGAAGGAGAATGAGGAGCTGGCATGAGCTCGAAACTGTTGAATCCAGGCAGGAGGACCAATGGATTTTGCCAGTCCTAAGAGATTGAGAGGTGGGACTCGCAATGGGACAGTGCCTTTAACGCGGCAGATGGAGTGGACAGAGATGGCAAACTGCAACAAAAGTTAATTCCGCCACTCCATTTCCATAAAAACCCAATGATCAACCCACAAAGAGGAGGCTGAAGAATCAACAAAAGAAAAAATCATGGCAAGACACACCTGGTACAGGCTTCCTCCAAACCACAGCGATGGCGGGGAAGGATGAAGTGAAGAGCAATAGAAAGAACGATGCCTTTATTGGGATTCAAAAGGAGGAGGTGAGAAACGAAGACACTTGCAATCTCTGAGTTGACCCTAGCACGACCCGAGATTTGAAGATAGGAAGGTCCGATAATCTTTTCAATGGCTTTCATCACCGAAGGGGAACCCACACTGAAGATCTTGTAAAGACGGCAAGGGGAGACCGAAGAGAAGAAGGCAACTTCTCTCTTTTCGCCACGAAGATGGAGTGAGTATTCAGGGGAGTGCCATTCTCGCAGAAAAACAGAGGGAACATAAAGAAGAAGAATAGGATACTCGCCACCGATCGCCGCAATAAAAGGAAATTCCCACGTATCAAGCGAGCTCTCCCACATGTGGAGTGAAGTTGGAGCAACCATGAATGATAATGGCATCAATAAAATCCCATTGATCGCCTTTATTAGAAATGAGGGTGTCAATATTTTGGAAGACGCCATAATTGGCTAGAGCATCACCGTTGAAATATCCCCTTTGGGATATTAATTAATTATTATTAATCTACTTGCAAGAGAAGCAAACTTACACGAGAAACCCTTCTAAGTTCACCTCAACTAACCCAAAGGTCACCTAAACGCAACCCAGATAGAGTTGGAGTGAGCCAAGGTAAGGGTTCAGATGGGCTATCTAGCTAGAATTTACACTCCTTTAACCAATAAATTTTGCAGAAGTAGAAAAATAAATTAAAACTGCTGAAAATGATTGTAAACTTTGAAAATTAATAACTCCCACAATCTTTATCCGATTTGAATGAAATAACTTGCAGAAGAATGATAAAATTATGCACTTTCCAAAGAACTAACAATCTGAAATTTCTGATCACCGAAAACCCTCCAAAACAGCCCCCAAAATCTGCCTCCAAGTCGCTAGGGTTAGAATAAATGCTATAAATTAATTTCAGCTCATACAACCCTTCCAAAACACTCAAACAATCAACCCTTGATCTGAAATAATTGATTAGACATAGCAACAAATAGATCTAGTATAAACAACCTTAAAACATGATAGATCAAACCCCAAACCAAGTCGATTTGCCTTTAATTAATTGCAGCAATAATAACAGTCACAAAGTACTACAAAACGCTTCACAAAAATGCTTATTTATGCTTCAAATAAATGCGCCAATGCTCTAGACAAGTCGCCAAAGCTAGAAAGGGCATCACCAACAAGTAGATTTGCAAATCTCATGAAAATACTTCAATTGAATATCAAACCAACACAATAACTCCCATGCAAGAGAGAGAACATTAATGGGCATGCATCCCAACTCCAAGCATGGAGTGAAAATCAAATGATCAATTCAACATAAGTCTCATAATGAATCCAATCTCTCCTTTTATAAACAAGGAGGCACAAAATTCGAAATCCCTAGGAGAGGGAAATCATTAATTAAAATAGTTTATCCTCCCTAGGTGTGGCGTCCCCTTTTCTAAGGGTCATTTTTTAAATTTAAAAGCCACCTAAAAGTTATTTAATTAATTCCCCTTTTAATTTTGCATTGTGGGAATTAAATTAAATAAATTACATAATTAAATAATTAAATAATTATTGCTTTATAATATCAAATGATAAAAATCACTCTCCAGGCAATAATATTTAATTATTTAATATAATTTTTCCCCTTGCAACATCCCAAAGCCCACAGGGAAAGATAGGCTAAGGGTCTTCAAAAACGGGGACATTACAATGCGGGCAGAATTGGTGTTCTAAAAGGCATGTTTCATCAACCACTCCTCTAACAATGATAACCAATGGAGGATTTGAATGATTAGGAAATTAAGTTGTCAAGCCTTCGATTTACCCTTCTTTATAGCTTGAATGATGACCGAGAGTCACCTTCAATACAAAGTTTGGAACAACCAAGATCGGCGGCCACTCTGATACCGAAAAGGAGAGCCTTAGCCTCTGCTATGTTGCAAGAGCCTATTGCAAGCTTGAAGGAACCTGCTTTGATCAAATTACCTTTGACATCCCTAAGAATGCACCCAACCCCTGATATGCCCGGATTGCCTTTAGAGGCTTTGAAATATTCATATTATTTTCATATTAGGTTAATCTATTTGGACCTTCCTCAGTAACCATCAAGGCAATGCAAGTACCCCTCTCGCAAACATAAAAGGGGAAGAGGAGAATCATTGGAGGCAAACACAAACCAACAATAACCCCTAAGGCCATTCTTATTGGATAAATTTTAGGCCCACTTCTATACAAGCCTTCTTAAATTTTTATTGCAGTTGTAGGGGCAAAGTTATTTTCATGCCCAACAAACAACTCACCTTCATTACTCTAGGCATAGTTCGCCTATTCATATTCGGTGAATATTTGACAAACCAAAAAAAAATTGACTCGGCAAAAACTTGGCAAGACTCGGCAAATATTCGGGAATATTCGACAACTTAAAAAATATACTCAAATTTCTTTAAAAAACATAAATTTTATGCAAAATATAGCTACAGTGTTTCAAATGAGTCCATAAAATGTTGGAGAAGTGTTTTCTATTTGATTTGAATACAAATACAATACAAAATCGCATCATCATGCGAATACAAAAGCCAGCTGATAAGTGTTATGAATTTATGATGATTGTCATTGAAAAATATCATCATAAATTTCATATCTATGTGAGTTACAATATACAATAAGTTACATTTTCCTCTTCCCCACTTTAGAGAAATGTTGGGGAGAGGGTCTAAAACTGGCAAAAAAAAAAAACTTGGCAAGACTCGGCAAATATTCGGGAATATTCGACAACTTAAAAAAATACTCAAATTTCTTTAAAAAACATAAATTTTATGCAAAATATAGCTACAAAATGTATCAAATGAGTCCATAAAATGTTGAGAAGTGTTTTCTATTAGATTTGAATACAAATACAATACAAAATCGCATCATCATGCGAATACAACAGCCACCGATAAGTGTTATGAATTTATGATGATTGTCATTGAAAAATATCATCATAAATTTCATATCTATGCAAGTTACAATATACAATAAGTTACATTTTCCTCTTCCCCACTCTAGAGAAATATTGGGGAGAGGGTCTAGTGCCTCTACTAGTCCCCACACTCGGTTGCATCTCCTCGCTCCTCCTAGAAGGCTGTGACTCTGGCTCCAACCTGGTAGTAGATGGTGGTGGCTCCTCTGTTGCATGTTGAGATCACCTCCAAAGATGTCATCCAATCCAATATCTCCTGCTAGTGCTTCTCCCTTCATAGCTTCCCTCTCAAAAGAAGCAATCTCATCCTCTATGAACGCAGGATTTCCTCTTCTTCACGCACAAATTCCCCACTCATCAGTATGGATTTATCTCATCCAAATCAATAAGCTCCTTTGATGTGGCCTCCACTTTTCGTGTGCAAAGCCGGAGATTGTATTGAACAAAAACCAAGTCGTTGAGTTGTTTTTAAGTCAACTTGTGTTTCTTCATGTGAATGGCCTCAAACAAACTCCAGTTGCGTTCACATCCAGAAGCGCTACAAGGTTGAGATAGAATCCTGAGGGCTAGCTTTTGAAGATGCAAGGTATTTCTTCCCCAATCCTCTCACCAAGAACCTACAAACAAGATAATCAAAAGTTTATAAGTAATTAATAAAATCAAATCTGTAACTAATAAGTAACTTAGTAAACATTCTAATTTTTATTACCTAGTGTTTACGTAGTTCTCCTCGGATAGCTAACCCTAGAGAAAAGAGCCTCCCAAAGATGTTTGTAATTTTGTAGATCTACAATAATTAGGTCCTTCGTCTCAACATTTTCTATCATCCTCTCAATTCATGTCAAAGGCCCTCCATAACCTCTCCGTTCACATCTCGTAAGCCATCAAAGAAGAAAAACTTGGGGTTGAGGTAGTACCCACGGCATGAATAGGTCGGTGGAGTTGATTGTTCCACCTCTCGATCAATAATCTTCCAAAAGGGACCAAACGCAAAAACCCTCTCAACAAACACAAAACTCTCTCGACACCTACACATAAATTAAAATGTAAGGTTACAAACTTACAAATAAAGTAAAAAAAAGTAAACAATATATTTATAATTTAACAAATTTAAATAAAGGAATCAACTTGAAATATAAATCAAAGTTTGAAATTACCTCGATGATCTCTATAGCTCTCTTTGCAAAGATATCATCAAAAATTGTCTTTGCAATCCTCTCCATCAGCTTTCTTTGAATATTGTGAGTATAGCCATGCTTGACTCACAAACATTTACTTCAATGATGTCAACAAACTAGAAATACTTTGCAACGTCGAGAAGTTAGTTGTAAACATTGTGACACCGGCTCGAACAAGCTCTTTACCCTTTGTATGTTCTCTCATCAAACTCAGAACCCAAGGGTGATTATATATGTACTTTTTTATGTTTCTTGCATCTTCTACAACCGGCCTCACCCAATCAATTTTGTCTATGTCCTCCAAAAGAAGGTCAAGACAACGAACAAAGACAAGGAGTCCAAAAGAGTGATGGACGTCTCTCCTACAATAGTCTCCCAGCCACCACATATGTTGTTGCATTGTCTGTGACAACTTGCACAACATTCTGTATACCCACCTCTAATACAATTGTCTCCAACATAACACTCAAATTCTATGCATTTTTTACTATGTTATAGGCATCAATAGACTTCAAAAACACCATTTCACCATTTGAAGTTCTAAAAAAATTCATGAGGGTGCAATTCCTTCCATCCGTCCACCCATCTTAAAGAATGGTGCATCCGTATTTGTGTCATTGTTTCTTTTGATCTTCTAGAATTTTAGTGGCATCTGCAACTACACCTTGGAACAATTTCCCATTAAAATCTTTTGGAGAGGGTGCCGTGTACCCTTTCCCTACAACTGTCAATGTCGTCACCAAGTACTCCCAGTACGGGCTCTTTGCCACATCAATGGAAGGTTATCAGTAGTACCAGAAAATTTGCACATGCTTTATCCGCTTCCTCGAGCATATTCTTGTTCCAGTCAGTACCTTGCAATGAAGGTCAGGCTCAAGTATGTTCATTGGCACCAAAACGTTATGTATGCCTTTGCTCGAACTTGATGAAGCAGATGTCCCTCTTCCGGTTCGTATGCGTGGACCACAAATAAAGCCCACAATTGTTGCCACATCATCCTTTGAATCCTCTGTCAATCCACCCTAGGTCTAATAGCTTTTTTATGGCTGCATACGCCCTTTCCTTCTTTAATTTCTTCTCCTCTAGTTTTGCACACTTTGCTTTCATCTCTCGCTTTGCCTTTTCCATAATATTGGGGCAAACCACAGTGTCCTGGAAAACAATACATGCAAGGTAATACTTCAGACGATTGATGCCTCCAGAAAATGTTTTGCCACAGAAATTACAAACCATTGTTTCTTTAACTGCTTCACGTACACCATACTTCCAAGCGAGGGTAACAGCATTGCAAAACGGTTCCTACTAGTGATGCTTGACCTCGATGCCGAACCTAATGCTGAACCTGATGCTAAGCCTAATGCCATTGTTAAGCTCTAATCTGCAACACAACGCACGTTTAAAAAATTAAATAAACGTAAGCTTAATTAAATTAAATAAAAACGTTCTTGAATAACCATATTTCACCGTAATTTAATAAAAATAACATACTGCACTTGCAAATGAGTATTAAAAATTTAAAATGATTCGCAATCACATTGAACACACTTAAAATTACAAAACATATTCGATGAATCGATTACAATACGAATATATAAAATTTAAATAATGTAGAACGAATTTGCGTTAAAAAAACCATACCTCCAAATGGAAATGACTATTAAAAATTTAAAAGCATTCGCTTTTACATTAGATGTATTTAGAATTACAATATGAATATCTAGAACTTTAATTATTTATACCAAATTTGCAAAAACTTGAAAGAATTTGTAAAATAAAAATTACCTCCTAATGCAATTTTCTAAATTTCCTCTTCAAATTCGTTCAACACATGCAATGCAAGCTCAAATGGTTGTGTGAATGAAAATGAAGTGCTTTAGGGCCTTATAAAGGGAAAAAACTGAGTTTTTTGAGTGTAAAAGACGTGTTTGCGTGTACATTCACGTTGGCGAGTATTTAGCTCGAACTCACGAGTTTTGCCGAATATTCGCCAAAACTCGGTGAGCCCGAGTGGCGAGTTTTCTAGGCGAGTATTCGTTTGGCTTTTTCTTTGGCGAGTACTACTTCCGATAATGCTAACTATGACTCTAGGCATCCTTTGGAGGGTGTCACCGTGGTCCGATGTCGATATTTTATAAATGCAACCAGCAGAAATGAATATAATACTGCTTGGAAATATCATGCAATAGCCCATGAGAAGAATGGTAAAGTTGCTGACAATAATAGTATGGAATAGACCACCAAGAAGCAAGCTAAAGTTGCACACAATAAAACTATAGAAATCCATAACAGCTGATATGATTACTTAAAAAAGTCAAAACCATTCGAAGTTACTAGATAATTGCTGATTATTTAACCCTGTGAAAACCTTTCATCTTTCTTTGGAAGTTCAAAAAAGAGGCCGAAAAAGTCTACTACAAGAACCTTAGGCTGCAAAAATGGATGAGAACTGGATACAAAACAGAAAACTAGAAATTGTTAGGGCATATTCAATGGTAATTTCATTGACTATAATTTTTTTGTCTCTGCCATCAAGCTACTAGTAGCTCAGAATAGAGAAGCCATAGTTTCTATTAATGCAAAGGAGACTGCCAATTGTTTTTACGTGCTATTTTAATGAGCTTAAATAGTGAAAAATAGGTTTAATTTCCAATCATGTACAGTAAAATTTTCTTTTCATCAATCACAAAGTCATTAAGCACCAACTATTTGGAAAAATATATTTTCTTTAGTATAGCTATGGTCAAACAGACCTTCATATCTAACAAATTTGCATGCACCAGGGGTAACATATGTGAACCAGGTTTTGAAGTTAAAAATCAGAGTGGTCCATCAATTAAATTGAAAGATACCAAGAGAGTATTGATTCTTCGAGGCCTTATAAAAGGCAATGGCACTGAATCATTATTTTCGCTAAATTATATCTTGCAACTCTTTTACACTTTCATAAGGACCAAAAGACATTGCAGTGAAAAATGAATCTGTAAAATTCCTGTTTATTAAATAATAAAATAAGAAAAAAAGTAGCAAAGAATGAGTGATCAGGGTTCAACCTCTGTTGGAATCAAGAAATTTAGAGACAAGAAAAATCCTACTACTCGTTAAGAGATTGTGAACGAATGTTAGTTGCTTATTCTATTCTAACAAATTGAATGCAAAGAGGTCCCATTTCAAATGCCATAACTCATAAATACTTAATCCAAACTCATCGACTAACATCAATGAAAGAATGTCTCAAATACCATACAGTGGTATGAGGAAAAGGAAAGAGAATAAAAGCAGCTGTTCATTCCTGACAAAATATTCTATTTTTTTGTAGCTGACCATGCAGATATACTTTGAGTGTGCTTATTTTTGTCCGTAAAGTATACAGACCTGAAATAGGATTAGGTAGACTTTCTGCTGCCCCACTCGCAGCTTCTGCATATTCCAACTCATCATCGCTATCTTCTTCAGTAGGTTGAGGTATTAGAGATATTTTTGAATATGCTGGAATGGTAAAGTTCTGTCCGATAACAACCTGAGAAAGAAAAAAATCATGTTAAGTCTTCTTGTTCAAAACAGGATTATAGCTATTGTTTATCCACTAATTCTGCCAGTTATTATGACAAAAAAGAAGTCCATAGAACTTCCTTGATGCTTCTGAAATCAATCAATTGAATAGATTGAAAATCTTGACCAATGGGATTGCACGTGAAGTTTTATTACAAGTTGAAAAGATTTGGTGGAAAGGATTGGCAAAAGCGGAGTTTAGTCTATATTCAGCTAATTAAATGATGAAGAAATATATTGCTTTACCATATGCATGAAAATCAACAAAAACATGGCAGCAAGCTGATGTTGAAGAGGTCAATCAACATTTAGGATTGACAAGATGCATAAGGACGGAAAATTTGCATAATGGATAGAAGCTACATAAAAGTGTTCTTGGCATAAGCAAGGTTTCGGGAATTACAGACGGATTTGTAGGTAGAATAGGAATGCCAATCAGTTCACAGAAAATGAATACTTAGTTTATACAAGAAAGATCGAAGTCACACATGGTATCTGATCTCACACCTGAGACTTAGAACAAGAACTAAGGGAAAGGAGAAAGATATGTCTAGAGTTCTGTTATCAGTGATTACCATATGGATGGAACCTAATAGAACCGCCCGTGATAGAATCTGTATATTGATATACATAATCATTACCAAGTTATTGTAGGGAACCTTAGTTAAAAGAAATGTCAAATGAAACAATCATAGCATGAAATATAGAATATCATGTTCAGCCGCATTTCTAATTTTGTACGAAGATAAAAGAGCATAAGATATAAAAACAATGGAAACATAGCGACGTTTATAATGTGAATTATTGGCATACTTCTACTGCCAAAAGACAATAGGTATACAATAATTCACCAGAGATATATAGCTATAAACAAATCAAATAAATAGAGATGTAAGTTACTGATATTTGTCCTACAAGTTTCAGGGACTGTTCTTACCATGTGTCAAAAGAGTTCAAAGCTCAACAAAAACCTGAAGGCCTCTGTGCTATGCATCGAGCGGTTTGCTATGCTTACTCCTAAACCCCTTTGTCATTCAAGCGATTTGCTATCAATCCCTTATAAAGCAAATTTGCCAATAAAGGCCCCTTCAGATTCTTGGCCCCCTGAATTCAGTCGAGTGCCCAAAGGCCCTCGACTCATCTGTTGAATATGTTTTCTTTCAGGTGATTCCGAATCTCCTTTCCATTGTTTTGAAGAAGATTCTAGATAGTCATAACTCACATAGAAGAAAAGTGACCCCAATCTCATGCAATAGAATAGAATAGAATACATGAGGGATCCGTCAAGCGGGAGAGCAATGTTATGGATGACCTAACTGCACAGTTAAGCACTTGTGAATGCGATATAAAGCTCAAGTAAGGCAGTCCCAAGGTTAGGGAGCTTTAGGGGTGAGCAATAGCAAACAACTCAACCGATAGATCGAGGAACTTGGCCGCCTTGAGTCGTTTATGGCCTTTCTCATCAAAGAAGTGTGGGAGGGAGTGGGGGTGGGAGTTGGGGTCTTTCCTGTTTCAAAACTGAAACACCCAAGAAACTTGCCATGTAGACTTGCCACATTTTCAAATGTTTCCATGACATTTCCCAGTGTTTTGGATGGAAGAAACAAAGTCTGGATTTTGGGGTTTCAGAAAGGGATGTGGGTCACACGTGGGGCCACACTATGACCTTCCATAGAATAAATATAAATTAAAAAACATTCTGAGATGAGAAACAACGAAATAAAAAATCTAATACATTGAAAATAAAAGATATTGGGTCAAAGAAGGCAGAGAATCTAGCTTTTGTGCATCTAATCTTTTTCTTTTGTCCCATAAGAAAGAGAAGTATGCAACAGGGAGAACAAAAGATTGGGAGCAAGATCCTAAAAAATTAGTTTAGACCTTTCTATGGATACGCTTGATCTCGACAATGAACATCCTCCTCATGCATCTGCTACTAGAGCTAATATAGTCAGCGTTTTTTCTGGTCTGTAGCTGGTTTTGATGATTTTGTAAATTACAGTCTACGTTTGTGACATATCCATGTTATTCTTTATGGCATGAGATGTATAGGCTCATATATAAAAGTTAATGTTTGGCATTGAACACTGTAATACTATATGAGATTTTCATAAACAAATACGTTTTTCATGCAATCCTCTTCTTTACTCATTGTCTATAAATGTTTAGAATTTTATTTTTTTATTTATATTAATTCCTAGTTTCCTTTACCATACTCCATTTCTGGGGTATTTGAGAGCTCACACTTCCAGTGGTATTTCTGTTTTGGGAACTGTAGTTTCCATGTTTTGTGCCACATATGTTCAAAGCAATGCTTGTCCTGTGAGAAATATGGCCAACACAGTGTAGAATTAAAAATGCCTAAATGCAGACAAATTTCATGTTTTGAGCACAACCAGTAAACAAAACATTAGCTCTCACTCTTTTTAATCAATCTTCAAACACTAAAACTGATATTATAAAGGTGAGGCAAAGACTTCACAATATATCTTGAGAACTTACTCTAAATGATAAGATAACACCAGGTTCTACCATAGCCCCAGCCCTCACAATAGCCCCATCACAAACAATGGCATATTTCAGAATTGCGTTGTCCTGGATCATCACATTGTTCCAAATGTAACAACCTTCTATAAGAACATTACGACCAATATTGCAGCCTTTCCCAATAACAGAATCAGTAATGGTGCAATTATCTCCAATTCTAGTACCCTCTCCCAGCAGTGTTGTCCCACCAATTATTGCAGATCGTGATTGCAAAACACCTACAAAATATAGTGTATCAGCACATAATGCAGACATAAGCTATTGCCAAACTTGTAACAGCAATTAATAACCAGGAGCTATCATGAATCATGATAATCCAATAATGCAATATTCAGACAACTTCACAGCAGACATAACTCCCATGCACTGAATAAGCTTCAATTTAATATAAGACAGTAAGATAATAAATTTTTAGTCTATTAGCAATTAAGTATTCTATATCGAAATAATAAGGTGTGAACTTACTGGGTAATTGCATAAAACTAAAATGACTACAATATTAGATATCTTCCATATTTTGAAAAAGATATAGAAAGTTTCCCAAAAGAGAGTTTTGATAAGAAATATTATCATTGCAAGGTGGAATGTTACGACTCTGAAAAAGACAAGATTATGTCAGTTCAGGAAAATTTATTTTTTTATATTGAAATAGAAATTTAATCAATACATATATGCCCAAAAATTAGGTATATCGAATATTACAAAATTTTAAATCAAAGTTTAAAATTGACTGTCATCTAACCGAAACCAAAAAGAAACATAAGTAGGACAAAGTAACAAATCACAGCCTAACTAGCTGGTAAAGCACTATATCACTACTCGTAGTTAGACAAGGCCCTGCACCATCATCTTTGTCAACTGCCTAACCCATCTCATCTGGTGCATGTCCATCATTCTAACCTCTAGATATCCTCAGACTTTATGCCACTTCCTCCCTCTCAACCGGAGTGTCTATGATGCCCTGAAAACTGATGATAACATCTTGGATCCTTTCTTGATCATTCTTTCTACAAAAACAGGAAGGTAAACAGCAGTAAAAATAACACTCTCAGGAACAGGAAAATCAGCAAGAAATGGGTAATAAGAGAGTGCATTTAGAATTATCATTTCCATTATCCCCTGCACAAGATAAGCTACTGGAAGCTTGAGCCTGAAGAATGAATTAAAATTTGACTAGAGAAGATAATATCTGAAATAGGCAGATATACAGAGTGTCCAAGAAGGAGTGAAGAAGACAGACATGGCAAAAAGAGATGAGATCAAGCAACATGCCTTTTGAGATAGTTCACGTGCAGATGAAGCAAAAGTAAGAAAAGGACATGTTTTCCCCTGAAAGGACCCTGAATGGAAAGTAGTATCAATAGAATAGAATTTGAGAATAAGAAAATAAATATAATAGAAATTCAACCTCGTAAAAGAAACTAAAAGAAACCTATGTGCCTATGTCTCCTTCAAATTGCATTAATTTTGCGCAGTTACAAAAGGATTTTCCTAGACCGTAAATATGCACAGAGAAACACCTGTTTTTAAGGTGGACATACTAGTCTGGTGAATTAATTTTAAGATCAGCTGGCCAGAAAGTGTCATACATTTGGGCACTTTCGAATCTGCTTGGTCATCTTAACCCTTAAGTAATGGAGCCATCTATGCAGAACAGGATACCAATGGTTGTAAATTAGGCCCAGTATATAAAACAAGTGGAGAATCATTTTGAGAAATAGGATCTGTTGAATAGCTCCGCTTTGATAACATCACTTTCATTAGTAATTCTGATAGTAAATCAGGAGAAATAAAACTAGAAAAAATATGAAGAATAATAAATTATATGAAAGAAAAATATGAAGGACGATAAATTAAATAAAACAAAAAGAAAAAAGCATTATATCGAACCCCATACGAGATGATAGCCCATATATTCAGACTGTAGGTACAACTTTTCCGCAAGCACTTTTATAAAGTAGTTGCCCAAATAAAGATAGACTAAATTGTAAACTTCTACTCACTAGTTTCCTTTGGAGTTGTAGATAAGAACTCCCACCGACACATGCAACTCTTAAACTACTCTCTATGTATGGCAAGGAATAAAAAGAACTGAAATCATGTGTCCAATTTTCTATCCAATCTTGTTAGTGTAAACATTGTAGCTATATCACGTTTACTATCTTTTGTGTCTGTGAACATGCTTGAACTCCTCTTATATTGATTTATGTTAGTCATAGCAATAAATCTATGTTACACTAGGGGACATCCCCATCCCTCAGTCAGCGATGTTCCCATGCTATTTTCTTATTCAGATATCATTCTTAGGATTTTGGGGGTACTACTAGACATCCCTAACTCTGTTCATGTTAGGGTTTGTAATATTAAGCGGAAAACTGCTTAATTAGAAAACCCGCCAAAGACTAAGAACTTTGGCTTATAGAGTGGCGGGTTCCCATATCGGGTCGGCACATGTTTTAAATTTAAAAGATAAGAGAGGATCCCGACCACCCGCCTTGATATATAACAAGGTGATCTCATTGAGATTGATATACATAGAGAATGTGTGAATGCATGCAAGTTGTTTATGTGAGCAGTTTGATGATACATGATGCTAACGAGTCAAATATGATCTCTACTCATGAGCATGTGTATATGACAGTTTATAATTCCTCCTTGAAGGTGTAATTGTTGTGTACTCAAGAATTAGTCGGAGAGTTGGGTGAAATAAATTTTCTCAATAAAGATAAGTGATTTTTTGGTGGGTCTATAACCGAAAGGTTTTCCCACTTAAATCTCGTGGCTCATGTTCATTTACTTTCATGTTTATGTAATAAATCTAATATCTAATTCATGTAATGTAATTTATCATAACTTGTTCATTCATAAACTATAATCCTTGGTTGTTTATTTTGGTGGATATGTAAATTTGTGTTATTATTTTTCCTCGTGTTTCATAACATGGTATCGAGCTGGATGTTTGTGGTTGTGTAGGATAAATCTATTTTGTAGATGCAAGATCATCTGTAGATCAGTTTGAAGAAGATAGCTTGAAGTTTTCAGGACCCACTAAACCTTTTTTTTTAGATTTCCGGCTTTTTCAAAGACTACATGTGCAAAACTCCAATTCTCTGTCAACTTGATTGAAGTTGGAAGTTTTGGAAGTTCAAATTCAAGGTGGATGATCAAAACCTAAGTTGTTATTGACTTCTTATATCTATCAAGCCTCTATTTGTATAGATCTCGTAGTTTTAATCATAGTTCAAAAAATTGTTATCGGCAGGCCAAATTTTGACTCGGAAATTGGAATCGGCAATTTATCGGCATTAATCGGCAACTTTATCGCTACTTTTAAAAACATTTAAATTCATAAAATAAACTTAAATTAAATGTAAAAACATTGTTAAATGATGCGAGAAGTGACTCTATAGAATGTCATAGGCCCATATGTATATTTTCGATTAACTATACAAGATATAGTAGTATACAGTGTACACAATTTCCAACTTCATTGTTTCTAGCTCAATGAATTTCAGGATATTCGAATCAGAAATGCTGAATTCGAACAACATTATATGGCTCTTAATGTTGTCCCAGTTATATTCATAACCCATAACTCATGTATTATTCTTTATATGCCATGATGTTGAATTAAAATTTGAATTAGAACAGTAAGTCTGAAATTATTTGGAAAAATATTCAGGGATAAAATATACATATGAAATTACAAGAACTACTAAGCATGCTGAATAAGGAAAAACTAAAACAGATCCTAAGAGGCTTGACTATATCCTAAGTGACCAGGTTCGAGTTCGAGTTCAAGTTCGACAAGCATAAAATTCAGTTCAAGTTCGCCCAATGGATAAAGTTCGAAAAAAAATTCGCCATTAAGTTCGATTCAAAGAAAAACATAAAAAACTTTAAAATTAAATAATGAATAAAAATAAAAAATAAAAAATATTATAAAAACATTTAAAACATTATTGAATATATATATATATAAACTACTTCATATTAGATTTTAAAAATAAATATAATAAACTATTGTAAGCGCGAACAACTCGTAAGCGCGAACATTGAAGCGGACATCAGAAGACGAACACTGTAGCAAAACTAGGGTTTATAAAGACCAGTTTGGGCTCTTTCCCGTGTTCTTTTTCCCGCCCATGCTGTTGTGATTTTTGGCATTTTTCCCAAAACGAACTGCACGAATTTCAACGATTTTTTTGGGTACGTGGAAAGTTCGACGAATTTCAGATTTTTTGCAAAAATTTCGGCGAACTTGGTCACTTAGACTATATCTATGCAATAAAAGCATTTTCTTCTATTTTTCAAGATTGGAAACTACAAAGTGTTGAAAATGCCCATCCAACGGGACTAATGTCTTCATAATACACACAACGACATTATCAATAAACTCATAAACCTGCAAAATCTTTTTTAAAAATGAATAATCAATGAAAATAAATAAAAAGTCAAGATCTGACTACATAGTACCAACCGTGGTCGAAGGGAAACCCGGATTCGTGTAGAGACTAAAACACGATTCGCGCAAGAGAAAATAGCCATGAAATGGTTCCAAACGGGCATATTTTTTTCGCTTTGGTCGTTTTTTTAGCTAATATACCTAACCCACGCGATTTTCCACGGTTTTTTGGGGTTTTTCTCGCTGGAAATCGCCGATTTATCGGCAGTTCAAAAATCGCGATTTTCTTAAAGATAAATCGTTTCCTAAGCCCTAAACGATAAACCTGTGATTTCGGGTGATAAATCGCCATTTCTTATACATAGGTTTTAATCATTCGCAACCTTCCTCTTTTTTTCTTGTCTTAAACAACATTTTTAGTCTTACACTGGATTATTGAAGACTTGTGTCGCATTTTTAGACTTGTGCACTTTGTTTTAGTTTTGTGTGGCATTTTTACGTCTTGCGTGACTTTTAGATTTGCACAACTATATTTTAGTCTTGCACGGCATTTCCTTATTTTTGTGGCTTATTTAAGTCTTGCGCGGCTTATTAGAGTATTTCACGACATTTCTACTTGTTGCACAGTCCTTCTCTTTGCTCTGTTGTGCAGTTTTTTCTTCATCTCGCAAGTTGTTTTCCTTGTTTCGCAGATTTCCCTTGTTTGGCATAACGATCCTTTGTCCCACGACCTCTACCTTAAATTTCCGCGAACGCTAAAAGTTCAAAAGCCCGCATAACACTATTTCTTTGCCTCGCGACTTTTGAACTTGGATAAGCTATAACTTCTTGTGTGTTGGCTTACAACTCTTCACGACTAATTTTTTGTGCTTTACAACTTCTCCTCGGTTGCTCCATATAATTTTTTTCAAGAATTTTCATCAAACTTCGGAGAAATCTTCATTTTTATAATTCCACTAACATTGTTTCCTTATTCCATGGCTATTAAAATTTGAAAAAGTTTTATCTTCTTATCTATTGCCTTGCGGCCTCTCGTGACTTGTTATTTGTGTTTTGCAACCTCCTTCTTGGTTCTCATACCTTGTTTGAGTGTGTTTATTAAGTTGCAAACATTTCCCTTTGTTTTAAATCCATAGAAGTTTATTTTTTCTAACCAAGGATATCTCGCAATTTGTTAAAACCCGCATAACACTAATTGTTCCAAATTTGCTAAGTTTTTTTAATATGGCTAGTTCATCTAATTTCTCCATGGATAAATCTTAGTTGTTAAATGATACTAAGTTACTAACTATAGTATTTGGAGAGTTAGGCTTAAAGCCATCTTTATGGCAAGAAAGCTTTGGGATCTAGTTAGTGGTGTTGAAAAATGACCCACTTGGGAGACAAGCTAACCCTAAAAGCTTAAGTATCTTCTCCCTATGTCAATCATGTTGCAAAGTATCAAAGATGAATTCTTGTTGCACATAGGACACATGGAGTCTCCAACTGATGCATGGAATCAATTACAAACTATGCATGAAGGCAGTTACCTTTCTAAGATAATTAAACTAATCATGGAATTTTTTACAACTCCAATGAAAGGAGATGAAAAGATAGTTAATTATTTAGCTAAGATTAAAAACATTAAGGCTTAGTTATATGGTTGTAATTGTGAATTATTTCAAGATAAGTTGTATTTTATTATTCGATTAACATTCATAAAAATTTAAAAATTATATTTCTATTTTGAATTCTAAATATCAAAAGAATCTTGATTTACCTAGTGGAGATACTTTAACTCAAAGGAGAATGTCTTTCTCACATCGTTCTCCCAAAATCAGAAATTTGTTAATCAGAACAACAATACTAACCAACAATCAAACTTTAAATCTAAGTTCAAAACTAATTCTAAAAATTCTATAAAGAAGAATAAGAATTTCAAGGTTAAGTTTGATGGTACTTGTACCTTTTGTGGTAAATTTGGTCATAAAAATCTGATTGTTATAAAAATGCTCAAAATAAGAATAGAAAGAAGAATAAGAACAAGAACCAAGAAAATATTGTTGAGCAACCTATTGCTTTATGAAAATGTTCTTGGTAATGTTATTTATACATGTTTAATGTATTTGTGATTGCATGTTTCATGGATGCATGTCTGAAACTTGTTTTCTTCTTCTTCTCATAATGTTCTACAACTTTGGCATGAATGTTTTAGGAATGTATATGCTATAGAGAAACCATTTTTTGTATTGACCTCCTCTCCTGAAAATGTCATCCTTAATCCTTGATGGATTTGGAAATGTCCAAGAGGATGATCATCCTTCTTTAGTTTTGATGGATTTGGATCTTAAAATGTGTCTCTTATCTCAAAATGTGTCTCTCCTCCTAAATGGGCTCAAATTTGGGTTTATTCCTCTTCCTAATAACCTAAGGAAGATAACCCGCAAGCAACCTTCTTATCATGCTTGTTTGAGGTTGTATCTTTTTTGAAGAAGCTTGTCTTGTTGAAATGGTTTGAAACCTTTTTTGGCATCTTGGTTGTAATCCCAATCAGTCTCTCCAAACCAAATTTGAGAACTTTGCATCAAGTCTTGTGCAAAATTTATGTTTCTCCTCTTATAACCCTAGTTGAGGGTTTTCTAGGCACCCGAGAGAGAAAAAAATTTTGTATCTTGAGCAATAGAAGGTTTCATGATCTAAAATTGAACTCTAAAGTTTTGTTTCATCCTCCTGCATCTTTCCTTTTTTGAGACATCATGCCGCAAATGCACCAGATGCTCTAGACAATAAGTTTTTTTCCAAAATAGAGCATGTTTAATTGTGCTCAGTGTTGAGTTTGCTTGAAATATGCATTGTCTTCCATTACATAAGTTGTTTACATGTTCTTAAACATTGAGGATCACCTCATCATGCAAATGTAATTGGAAATGGAGGAGTTTTACAACTTTGCTTCTTTCAAGTTCTTTTTTCTTTTAAAATCTTTCTTGTTTGTCTTGTTGATTATGATTTGTAAAATCTGAAAACAATCATATTTGTTATTATTGTCTTATATATGATCTCTTGATTGCTATAGCAAATAAGAATCTAATTCTTAAAATCAAAAAGAGATTAAGACAATGTTTTAAATCTATTGATTTAAGTTTGATCATTCTTTTAAGCATGGTTATATGTCAAGATCACAAATATGTTGTTGCATCTCTTTTGTTGTATGCCACTAACTTACTTCAAAGAAGTTAGAATCATTGATTATAAACTCTGCATGTGATAAAGTTATTTAACTATCACTAATATCCTATGAACTAGGAGTTGCTCCTAAGATTCAAGCAGGATCCTTATGAGGACCATTGGAAAATGAAAAAAAATTTTGAGGTATAATCAATTATGTTTTGTATTATTCGTTAGTAATAATGAAAATTATTTTGTTTTTTATGATTCTAACCATGTTGATATTGTAGATAGAATATCTACTTCTAGATATGTTTGTTTCAAGTTGAATGCAGGTGCAATCACTTGGAGTAGTAAGGAGCAATCAATATGAAGTACTATGGAAGTAGCAAAGGAAGCTATGTGGCTGAAAAAGATTGTTGATGGACTTCATATGGGCGTCAAAGGAAGCATTCTTCTAATGTGACAACCAGTGTTGCATTGCTCTTGCAAACAATCCAGATCAACATTAAAGAATGGAGCATATCAAGTTGGTGTGCAGTTCAAATGGTGAATCTATTCTCCACCTCTGAATCTAATGATCATGTGGAAGACCTTGATCTCCACCTCTGAATCTAATGATCATGTGGTAGAATTTGACTCAAATGATCATGTGAATGACTTTGATCTTCACCTCTGAATCAAGATGAGCTATGGCCTTTCAGAGTTGCCCTTGAGGGGAAATAAGGAGAAATGAGCATGTTTTGTTTTTTGCAATACCACCTCCTTTGCAATGCCACCGCTTAACGGTCTAATTGTGCCAATTATAATCTCCATATACTATTTCCATTTTGTTTAAGTAAATTATCACTTTATGTGAGTTTACTTGTAATACCCAATGAAGCATTAGATATGAGAAATTCTTGTTTTATAAAAGACTCCATAATCTTATGTAAGGCTTCATACTTAATCACTTTATCTTGAGAATTATGCTTTGTTCCTATGTATTATGTGTTTATTTTTTCCAAAACCCACGGAACACTATGCAGTGTACCGGAGTTTTTGTTCTTTCAAAAACCATGAAACACTTTTTAGTGTAATGCGATTTTTCTAAAAACTCGCGGAACACTAGCTTTGTGTTACGGCTTTTCTAAAACCCACGAACACTAACTAGTGTACCACATCTTTTCTAAAATCCATAGAACACTTTTCTAAAACTCAAACACTAGCTTTGTCCACCGTGGATTTTTTCAAATCAACAAAAAACACTAGCTCTATCCACGAGTTTTTTTCAAAACCCACGGAAGACTAAAGTTGTGTAGTGCGGTTTTTTAAAATCCTTGGAACAAAGAGCTTTGTTTTGCATGCTAGCCTAAATCATTTCATGATTTATGGATTGTAATTCCTTTTGTATAAAAAGGTGACTTGGCATGTTTTGTGGAACAATAAGTTGTGTTTGCATGCTAGCCTAAATCTTCATTTGATGATTTATGGATTGTAATTCCTTTTATATAAAAAGGTGATTTGGCATGTTTCCCTACTTAACATTAAGGGGGAGTGTTGGGGTTTGTAATATTAAGCAAGAAACTGCTTAATTAGAAAACCCGCCAAAGACTAAGAACTTTGGCTTATAACGTGGTGGATTCCCATATCGAGTCGGCACATGTTTTAAATTTAAATTATAAGAGTAGATTTGGACCACCCACCTTGATATATAACAAGGTGATCTCATTGAGATTCATATAAACAGAGAATGTGAATGAATGTGAGCAATTTCGTGATACATGATGTGAATGGAGTGAAGTATGATCTCTACTCATAAGCATGTGAATATGACAGTTTATAATTCCTCCTTGAAGGTGTAATTGTTATGTACTCAAGAAATTAGTGGGAGTGTTGGGTGAAATACATTTTCTCAATAAAGATAAGTGATTTTTCAGTAGTTTATTACCGAAAGGTTTTCCCACTTAAATTTTGTGTCTTGTGTTCATTTACTTTCATGTTCAGCATTCAATCTAATATCTAATTCATTTTGTAATGTGATTTATCATAACTTGTTCAATCATACTATAATCCTTAGTTGTTTATTTTGGTGGAGATATAAATCATGTGTTATTATTTATCCCCGTTTCTGACAGTTCACATGTTTCCTTGTTTCCTATGAAGCAAGACTTCCTAGAACATAGAAATAAATATAACAAAGCTATGGGTAAGAAGTATGTTTCATAGCTGCACCATTGTGTGTAGGTTGCAAAAACAATTCACTTATAATAAAAAAGTGAAGCAGCCCTTCTTTTGTTGTCATGTGAACAAAAAAAGAGCCACGACTTCTCCCTAATTGCTATGAAAGTAATAACATCATATGTAGAAAAATAACAGTCATATCAGTTCTTCACCATCTACTAAACATGAAACAACCTTAGATAGGAAAAAAAGAATTAGGCTGAACTCCATTACATCCCCCAAGTGATTGACCAAACATTGGTTACCTGTATGGTTTTCTGAATTTGAGGAATCAAGTCGATAAAACTTGAGTGCACCAAACAAAGAATTAAACTTGAACAAAAATACAAAGATGAATTAATACTATTTGAAACCAATTTTTTCATGTTATTATTGTCTAGTTTGCATTTAGAATAATAAATATAAGATAGTTTTCTAAAAAATAAAAATGTGTAAACCTTTCAAATAAAACAAGTTGGTCAGCCTTCTAGAGAATTTGATACAACTCAAAGTAATCTCTACGGCATAAACACATATCCCTAACCTAAGTCACGGGGTTCGAAGATTTTAGGGCAAAAGCTCGAAAATCGCCGAACCTTTGTGGTGTGTGAATGAAATTCGCGAATAATCGTGAGTATTCGGTGGCGGATTATATTGAATGGAGGACTCGAGTGATGTCTCTCTTCGGGAAACTAAAACAGACCGGGAGGGAAAACCAAGTGCGGGAGGGAGGTAGAACTCGCGGAAGACCTGTGGATGAGGAGCCGCCGCCACCACTCCCAATGTGCTAATTTCCTAATTTCAGCCAAGGTTGTAAATAGTCGAGAGTTAGTTTTAGGTTACGGAATTTTATTCTTTAGATGTAGGTTTCTATTTTATATTTTAATATTTTTTTTTTTTATTAATTTTTAAAAATATTTTATTTTATTAAAAATTCATTTTATTTTATTTTATTTTGTTATGTATTTTAGGTAGTCGGGACTTAGTTTAGGTTCTAGACTTCTATTATTTTAGATTTAGTTTTTTTAATTTTTTACATAGTTACCTAAGTCTCGGGACAGGGGGAAAGGGTACAACGGTACAGATTTCCAGGGATGGGGTTTTGAAACGGAGTTTCCGGGACAGCCAAAAAATCCCGAATTTTGGGGGCGGCAAGGGGACAGCTTTTAAAATAATACATAAAAATTAATATTTCAATATTTTAACTTTTTTCAATGACATTTAGGAATTTAAATTGTATTTAATGTATTTTAGGTACTTTCAAGATTATATTTGATGTTCTTGGTAAAAATAACATCTTTTTAAAAGCAAGAACATCATAAAACTTTTGAAAGATTTTTAAAAAACAGGGGACATCCCCTCCAAGTCCCCAAGTCCCCAAAACGTTCGGGACGTCCGGGATGTCACCAAAATCTAGGGGACGCGTCCTCGCGTAACACTATTTTTTAATAGTTTCTTTTTGTTAATTTCTTTAAATATTTTATTTTATTAAAAATTAAAATTTTATTTTATTTTATTTTGTTATGGAGTGTTAATATGAAGTTTTTAAATATTGACGTTTTAAATTTTAATATTTCAAAATCCTTAGATTTAACATTTATAATATAAATTTAAAATATTTAAAAATTAAATAATATAAAATATAAATATTATATGATATTTAAAACTTAAAATTATTTCAAATTTAAAATATAGAAAATATTAAATAAATTTATTTGCAAAATATATTAATTTTGAAATTTAAATTTAATATTTTAGTAGTCAAATTTTATCACGATTTTTTTCCAATTTTTTTCATTGCCGAACTTCATCCGAATTTTATCTTAGCCAGACTCGAACTCAAACACGAACCTTGTTACTTAGGCCCTAACAAGTAATGTTCTCCTATGACACCAATATCAAAAACGTGAGATATTGAAAACATTTAGATATTGAGGCAGTGTATTCACTGCAATTCAGAACAATTAAACAGCATAAATGGGGTAAATAGATATTCTCCCAGGAACATTGGTATAAATGAATTTTTTGGTTTGTGGCTATATTTACATTCAACGCAATTTAATACTATCTAATAGCAACATAAAAGAAGACGTGCTAAAATGCTCAACATCATCAACTTATAGAGTGTAGAAGAATTCTTAACAATGTTTACTAATCATATTAAATGCTACATATGACAGTTTAAATATGATAAATAAACAACAGAATATGACATAATTCAGATAAGAAATCTTGGAGCTACGTTTCAGGAAAAGAAAATTTAAATAAATCACCATGAACAACCTGCTGCTTTGTAACATTCCTGGCGATCCATTCTTATTGGAGGGCCATTACTTGAAAATTGGATATCTGGTACCAAAGGATATGTCCATCGTTGAAGAATATCTTTGCTAACAGCATCATATGCCCTGAAATTGTCAATCCTTGCAGCATATTCTGAGCGGATTTCATAAGTGAATATTTTATACCCCATAACCTGGAGGCAAAATAATTCTGATATTTAATTCTCTATATAACAAAATAGGAAAAATCAGCAAACAAATTTCATATATATCATCAAGTCTGGAATTAAAGTGATATTCAATTCTCAAATATCCCTAATTTGTGAGAGTTATCTCAAGAATAGACATTTGAAGATGTACTGTGTATATAGACAAGTTAGAAAAAGGATATTACATCTGGTCATTGCTAGCTTTTCTCATGTAAATATGCCTTGAATGGAGTCCCTTGTTGGAATGGTTGGTGGTTTAATTACTTGTTTATTTTTCTTGTTTTGAGCGTCTTCTTCAATAATGTTTTTGGGACTCCGTCCCCTTTTTGATAAATATTATTTTTTTCCTTATCAAAAAGAAGTTAGAAGAAAGCATAGAGAGGGAAAGAGAAGGATGCACTCCAATTACGCATAATGTAGTTACATTATTGAAATGATAGGATAACTGTAATAATGGCAAAAGCTAAAAAAATAAATTAGTAAAACCTTGGCATTTAGACATCATGAAAGTCCTACTAAGCTCCTAGTCACTAGTTCATCCTTAAACAAAGTGCAAGTCAGAAGAAAAACAATATGGTTATATATGGCCCAAAATAAGGACCTGTCCCACCTAGCCATAAAAAGATAAAGGAAGCAATCCCATAAAGAAATCTTCACAAAAAGCCATTAACAAAATTAAGATGGACACAATCAACAAGGAAATCATGTCTAAACAAAAGGTGAGACCATGTACCAGAATAGATTACTGAACCAATTGAAACGATGAAAAAGGCTCAAGATGAATTTGCCAAAAACAAGAATGATGTAGGCAAGTATTCATTGGAGTGAAAAAAACAAAACATGCAATGTGGTTAAGGATGTTTTCATACCAACTTTGTTACAAAGTTGGAATATAGAGCAATCAATGGGAGAATGAGAGGGAGGGACTTGTCAAATTTGCAACCTACTCAACGTAGAGACTGAAGATCACTCTAAGCTTAGACATTCTGCCAATGATTATAAAAAAGAAACTCCAAAAATGCATATAATTTCATTGGTCATACTCACCCGAACAAGTGGTCAAAGCAAGGTTTTGAAATAAACCTTAAGGGTATGTTCAATCAAAAATTGTATCCTTCCGGGGTGAAATCCTGCAAATAAAGCAAAAAAGCTCGCTTGGAGACTTTCTCAAACAAAGTTGACTTCTTTGATGTCTTGACTCTTACTTGTGAAATAAACATAGCCGCTATTTTTTCTTTAGCAGGTCATGACAAAAATGTGTTGGAAGATCAATCCACACAACAGGAAATATAAAATTGTAAGGTGCCCTTAGCTCCGTTGTAGAGCACCCCAGCAAGTCAATGGGAGATCTTAGGTTTGACGCATAGAAACTCTGTGCTTTTCAGCATGGTATCACCGTATCAGTGCAGGGCTAGGTGAGCTAAGCCCACTATGCAGCTTTTCAGTGAGGATGTTGGAAGGGTAATCCACACTCCAAGAAAATAGAATCTGTAATAGGCTAGTAGCATAGTGGTAAAGTGCCCTAAAATGCCAAGGGGAATTCCTAGATTCGAATTCTAAGTTGTTAATGCTATTCAACAAAACTGAACATGTATGGATTTGAATGTAAAATCCCTCACCAACAAATGTAGGGTATGTGGAAATCACAAATCCAAAATGCAACACATAAGAGAGGATTTTCAAGATAAATCCACACTCCAGGAAAATAGAATCTGTACTAGGTTAGTATCTTAGTGGTAAAGTGCCCTAAAATGCCAATGGGAATTCCTAGGCTCAAATTCTAAATCGCTGAGGCTTTTCAACAAAACTAAACATGTATGGATTTGAATGTAAAATCCCTCACCCACAAACGTAGGGCATGTGGAAATCACAAATTCAAAATGCAACATGTAAAACAAATTTATAGCCCCTGGTATCAAAGTGTTACCAAGGAGAGGACCATTGAAAAACAGAGGTGATGAAAACATAATTAAATTCAGCCTGTAACCATGCCAAAAAGACATGGCCAACTGATTCTACTTACAAGTTGAATGAAGTTAAATGATTTACAAAAAGAGGTACGTCAGTACCATTGCACACAGAGGGCTACATTGCTGACAGATTTATCAAATTCTTCCTGTCGCTTCTATGAGCTAATAAAAGGGTGTATACCCAACTAATATATCGTTTTCTATATAAATTTTGCATGATGTCATTATTGTGTTTTCAAAGAGGAATGAAAATATTTAAGTTGCTGAGTCAGTTAAGTACTTGCTTGGACTTGGTAGGCCTCCTCTTTCCATGCTCAAGTTCAAGTCACTCCAGCCCTATCATGTTATATCCTGTTCGTCTCACTCATCCCTTTCAGTCCCTCTGGTCTTTGCTGCCCTTGCCTTTAGTCCCTCCCGTCCCTCGAAAGAAACAATTTCACAGTTTCAGATTTAATAATCTGCTATAAGTGCTGTTGTTCAGCAATAGTTTCTCCTCAGTCATTTTTCATTCCTTGCTGTTCAAACATGTTTTCAGATTAATACATCTGAGACTTCTGTTCTAGACAATTTTCAAGAGGATGTTCATGTGTTTCCACCTAGTTTTGTTGTTTATAAAAGGATTTCCAGGTTTTTAAAGTTTTTGGTTTGAACTTTTGGATTTGATAGATTTTTTTCCTCTGTGAGAATCCAGACTTCATCCTTCCTGCGAGTTAGTGGATGACTTGCATTTTGAAATCTTTGTAGAGACAGCTTGAAAGTCATAAATCAAGGGAACATTTTCTTGCTACTTTTTGTCGGGCTATTTTTTGGACCACCTTTTTCTGGATGATTTCCTGGATTTGCAAACCCAGACTGGACTTTCCTGTTTTCTAAGTCAAGACTTGGGCCTCCTCTGTATTTCGATCAGAATTTTGGAAAGATGGGTTTCTTTGGATTCCCTTAACTTCTGTGCAGTTATCTCACATTCTAGAGAAAATTTTACCTCTGTTAAATTCTTGGTCACTTGTGGATGGTATAGTAATTTCCTTTTTCTCTCACCATGTGTTATGACTAAATTGAATATAATTACAATGCCTTCACTTTGATTCTGAATATCTCATTTTATAATCCCTCTTTAAGTAGGGAGTGTTCAGCCTTTTAATTTATCTATTTTAACATAGCATTGCCCCCAAAAGAAAACCAGTCCCTTGACCGGCATTTAATATTGGGAAGGAGGCTTGTCTCTTGTAGCTCCAGGTGGCTGATTTCAATTGTTGACTTCCCCAGTGGATCTGTTATAACTTATAGCTAAGCTGTCTGGAACATGATGAGATACTAAACTTGAGAACTGTGAATGGAAAGCAATAGCTGCTTCCAAACCTTGCTCAGCGCCTTTAACTTCTGGCAGCTTGATTATATTCTGCAAGTTTTGTTCCCCTTAAAACATCCCCACAACTGGATGAGATGCTAACTTCAGAGTGTCCACCTGTTCTGCAATCTAATAATGGCTTCTTCCAATACGATTCTGTTTTTATTTACATCTGTGTTTGGTAAAACCAGTCTTTATTTTTTCCCTGCTACCTCTTTCAGAAATTTAAATTGAACTTTCATGTTGCCTCCAAAGTCTCGATGTGATGATTGTATTCCGTTTCAACTCGGGTAGTCTCTGTTTCAAAATAGTAACCTATTTTAGAGAAGCAGGGTGTTTTGACTAATTCCTATACCTGGTTAATGACTATAGTAATCTCTGTGGCAGAGTGAATGGGCAGCTCCAAGTTTTTGATCATTTAAGTGAATTTTTGAAGCAGCGGTCTCCTCAATCATATACCGAAATCATCCAGCTCTCTCAATTTTTTTTCACAAGATATCTCAATCAGATTGATTAAAAATTTCCTTCAAGGTCTCCACCTCCTTTCATTCAGAATAGTAAATATTTCAGCTTATTTGCCTCTAACCAGTTTCCCAACTTGTGATTGAATATTCTGAGATCCTACCTCCAAGGCTCCAACCGCAATTCCCCTCTTAAGTCTTCTTTAGGCATCTCAAAAGCAGTAACTTTGAAATATCCCTTTTAAGGGCTGAAACTGAAATTTAGGAAATTAGCACAAATCCCAAAGATATTAAATCAGATTTCTAAATCAGCAGACTAAAGATAAACCCAGATTTTGGACAGTGAACTGATTTTTGGAAAAGCAGTATGAAAAAATCACAATTTCACCAATGTATGCACAATTTTTATAAACCTTTTAGAGATATTTTAGAACTGTTTTCAACCCCAAAAAACATGTTATTGCTCAGCTGAAAAATTAAATATAGCCAGCAAAAGTACAGCTCCAAAATAATTATGAAAAGAGGGTTTACAAACCCCAAACTTAACAACAAATAGTAGATTCTGGCTTTAGAAATTATGAGGAAGACAAATATGAACTCAAATCAGATTGTCGTGCCCTAGATGGCACCAAACCCTTCACCAATGCAAGTCGCTCCACAAGGGAGAGGCTCAACAATGCCTATAAAAATTTGATTGTCTTCTCTCCTCTAAAATATGTCTTCAAGCCAATGGAAGGAGGGTTTCCGTCCCCAACCAACCACTAGAAGGGGTTTCGTCCTTCTAGGAAGATGCCACACACTTGGATTGCCGCCCAAGAGTGGAAGAACAATGAGCTACTAGCCCACAAGTCCAAATAGAGAAAATGTGTCAATGTATGATGATGCAAATGAGCTCCCTAATCCTCTTTTATACCTCTTTTTGGCGCCAAAGCCCCAAAAGGACAAGGCTGACCCATACAGTGTTCTTTTTAATCTTTAATTGGCTTTATTAAAGCTCCAAACCCAACCGACCTGCTAAAAGGAAAAACACACTAAAAAAGAAACATTAAAATTAGAAAATAAATGCAAAGGAAGCTCAATTCCTTTTCCCAACTCTTCTACTTCGTTGCCATGGAAAAGGGAATGGCAAGAAGTCCAAAATTAGGTCCTTAAGTGGGAAAAAGGGACATTACAGTCCTCCCTTCCCAAAATTGTTTGTCCCCAAGCAATTGCAAACTCATATGCCCAAGCATCATCATGTCATGGTGAAGGAACATGTTGTAGTGCTCCCATAATCTGGACCCTGTGCCTATTAGATGAAGGAGCTTCAACCCAAACAAACTCATTCCTTTATTGCCCATCTCTTTGCTCATCATCTTCTCATAATTTCTATTCAAATGAATGCTTCCCAAAACTTCAATAATGTTGTCCCAAAAACAATTGTAATCATACATTTTTCTTTCAAAAATCAGAATGTTCAAGTCTGAAAATAACACATCATAATCTGATTTTGTTCCTCCTTTCAGCTGAGATCCTTTTCCCCCAACATTTCATGACGGAATGCTCTTCAAAAATGGAAACATATTGTTGTTCATGGCTGTTAATGGCATCCCCAATTCTGATTTTTGCAATCTCAGTCTTATAATCATGGCATAACAACTACCAAACTGAAATCTCACGAAGAATGGTAACTCCATGAGTAATGTAGGGACTGAAACTTGATTTATATATGCTGAAAAACTACGAACAGCAGGCCTACACTTAAAATCAGCAGACATCTTGGCCTTAATAAAATCAGCCTTCTTAACACTCCTATGAATTCTAATTTCATCATAAGTGCTTCCTTTTTCCATATTTATTTTGGTTCATTCATGGAACCATGGGTTAGCAATTCATAGAAAATAAAATCAGAATTCTTATGTTTCCTTAAACATGTCATGCTAGCATTTTCCTTCATCAATTTCCTTATTTTCCATAGGTAAGGAGAAAAATCAAAACTCAAACATTTACCTTCTTTGGGCCTCAAGGGTTTACCCAGATTCCAAGAATGCAAGCAATCTATGTAACTCTTCATCATCCCACTTCTTCTCTCAATCATCCTATGCAAGGAAATCCCTATCTTGAAGTCCAAACTCATGACAAGGTGTTTGTAATGATCAGGCCACCAAGACGATCTGAAATGTGTGCATACCCTGGGCTGTCATAAAAAACCACTTCATTGCTTGGAAGATGTATAGTGAGACCTTGGCAAAGAGCCTTCTCCCAACCTTGCCCCTCGTTAGCATAGACATGATCACCCAAGCATGGCCATTATAACTAATGATGCAATAGGCTTTTGACATGATCAAATAAATTATCACATGGCTTACCATAAGCTATTGATCTGAAATTTCCAGCGGATTGAAAGAGGTCATGGACACCCGGAAATGCCCTTGTCTCATGTGTGCACCTCACATCTTCCCTTGGAAGCTCCACTTCATCTTTCCTTTTGTGTTCAGATTTTTTCCACTTATAACCCCATTTTTTGCTCGTTGATCCACATGCACAGCCACTTGCCATGGTTTGCAAGGGAGCCTCAACAATGTCATATTGTTATCAAATGGCTTAAGACAACAAAACTAAATTGGAGTAGAAGAAAGCAATGATTTTAGAACACCTTAATAACTTTGGACATCCCTGATATGTTCAATTCCCTTTATCCCATGAGACTTGCATGGCATTTTTCCATCATTCTCTTGTTGCTCATGTGCTTCTATGCATCCTTTTGCTTATGCTTCCAAGATCCTTTAGTATCTTGCCACATGCAACCATTAGAAAGCAAGGGAATATCATTAACAACCAAAAGTCTTTTACCTTCTTCTTTGCTTGGTTCTTGCTTGACAATTTCCCCATTCTCTTGAGCTTTCGTAGGGCTGTGATTTCCATCAAACGACCTCCCTTTGATTGCGTTAGGAACAGACCAGCCACTTCATTTTGTCTTTTATGGGGAGTTTCCTTCCATCTCCATGACCATGAAAGGCTTGTTGAAGTACCATCAATACAAGTATCATTGTGACCCTTATTTCTTCCTTCAAACACAAACATATCAAATGGATTATAAACCAATTGGAAAGAGGAAGTAATTACCTTAATATGCCTATTGTTGGCCTTGGAAAGAAGGTCATCTCTTATCAACCCAATTTCAGTCCTTGAGCCTAAAGTGACCTTTCTTTTGAGGCATGCATGACTTGGAAATTGCTTGGAAGGGTGCACTTGCCTTCATACCTTGTTCATGTGTGTTTGAAAGGTCTTCATAGCTCTTACCAAGGCCTAATTCTTCACCTTTGGGCTCTTTATTGTCTGTTGTCATAAACAGACCAGCAAGCGGACTGTTATCATTTCCACTTGGGAAGTGGGTTCCATCCATCCCTTTCGCTTCCTCTTCTTGTTCACACCCCTTCTTTCACCTCTGAATTCATCACATGTAAAAATATCATCATCATTAATCAAACAATGATCCACAATTACCTCATGATGCGGAATATCCGGAATAAGAATGGGAGTAAGGGTTGAATCTTTATCCTTTATGGCTCCCTTTCCTTCAAGATGCGGATCTTGAGTTGTATGCTCACTGTTCTCCTCCTTCCTTGGCTTGTGTTCCACAATTTCATCAAACCCTCGTGTCACTAAGGTGTTAGTAGGAACACTAGTCAAGAGACCAACCTTGGCAAGAGGGTTGAAGGTTTCTAATCCTTCAATTACCAACTGCTGCAATATACCATCCACTTTCTTGTTCTTAGGGCAATAGGCATGCCCATCCTCTTCTAGCGAACTTGGGGGTTTGGTTCCTTCTCCAACAAACTCCATAGCCACTCCTTTCTTTTCCAACAAGATGGGGCTCTTCCACTAGGGTAGGGATATTTTCCCATGACCCTTGTGCATGCCTCAAGGCTTGGACCAAGTTCCAATGCCCACTCTTTTTGTTTCCAATTTTACAAACTCTAAAAAGGTAGGGCATCACGGATCTCCTCCGAAAGAGCTCTATATACTCTTCATACCATGTACCAATGTTGCTTCCTTTGGGTGACAGAGAATGAATGATTTCCCTTGAAGAGATTCTTCCACCATTAGAGCCTTGCATGGTATGGATAAGCCGGGCCATTGTGTTGGTCAATCTTTCTTGCCCTGCAATCAACTTATCAAATTTGGCTTCTTGAGGATCTTGATTAGCCATATTGTTTTCTCCCCTTGGTTGATCCGCTTTTCCTCTTCTTTGGTAGTATAGCAAACCCTTGTTGCTTTCTTCCATTGAAACCCTAGGCCTTTGAGGATCTCGTGCTCTGATACCACTGAAATATCCCTTTTAAGGGCTGAAACTGAAATTTAGGAAATTAGCACATCCCAAAGATATCAAATCAGATTTCTAAATCAGCAGACTGAAGATAAACCCAAATTTTGGACAGCGAACTGATTTTTGGAACAGCAATATGAAAAACTCACAATTTCACCAAAATATCATTCAACAATGCATCCACAATTTTTATAAACCTTTTAGAGATATTTTAGAACTGTTTTCAACCCCAAAAACATGTTATTGCTTAGCTGAAAAATTAAATATAACCAGCAGAAGTACAACTCCAAAATAATTATGAAAAGAGGGTTTAGAAACCCCAAACTTAACAACAAATAGTAGATTCCGGCTTTATAAATTATGAGGAAGACAAATATGAACTCAAATCAGATTGTTGTGCCCTAGATGGCACCAAACCCTTCACCAATGCAAGTCGCTCCACAAGGGAGAGGCTCAACAATGCCTATAAAAATCTGATTATGTCTTCTCTCCTCTGAAATATGACTTCAAACCAATGGCGGGAGGGTTTTTGTCCCCAACCAACCACTAAAAGGGGTTTCATCCTTCTAGGAAGATGCCACACACTTGGATTGCCGCCCAAGAGTGGAAGAACAATGAGCTACTAGCCCACAAGTCCAAATAGAGAAAATGCGCCAATGTATGATGATGCAAATGAGTTTCCTAATCCTATTTTTTACCTCTCTTTGGCGCCAAAGCCCCAAAAGGACAAGGCCGACCCATACAATGTTCTTTTTAATCTTTAATTGGCTTCATTAAAGCTCCAAACCCAGCCGACCTGCTAAAAGCAAAAACACACTAAAAAAGAAACATTAAATTAGAAAATAAATGCAAAGGAAGCTCAATTCCTTTTCCCAACTCTTCTACTTCGTTGCCATGGAAAAGGGAATGGCAAGAAGTCCAAAATCAGGTGTTGAAATTGGAAAAAGGGACATTACAAACTTCAAGTGCTTGCAATTCCAAATGGTAATCTCTTACCCGTATAGTATCTACCCATTGAAACAAAGTCTCAAGAGACGGATAAATCAAATATTCTCTCTTCATTTTCAAAGCCCTAATTTGCATAGTATTTACTATATGGGTTGGGATATAATCATCTACAAGGCAAGCCAAGTTGTGGTAAAGTGTAAATCACACTATTATCCCTTGTTCTCTTTTATTCCAGTTGTGTCTTGTCCACCCCACACCACGCACTAGATGTGTCTTCTTCTTCCTCGCCATCAGAAATCACCAGTACTTTTTCTTCCTCTCTAGTGGTTGTAACATTTCTTCATTTTATACTCTGCTTCAAATTTTGTTTAACCTTCTTCACCTCGTCTTGAAACATACATATATTTCAAATCATCTTCGCGAGTTTCCACTCACTCACTTTATATATGGATGGAGAGTATCTTACACTGTCAAACCTATTTTCATAACTCCTACCAGAATTTTTAAAAAACAAAAAGGTAGTAACAATTCCGCCTCCAAGTTGTAACCTCTCAATATCCTCCATTCTCTCATTCAAATTACTAGCCCAGTTATCTACTACTAAACCATTCATAATTCACTCAACATACTAAATTCTGGTAATTCAGCATATCTGTATGTCTGCATGTGTCAATCTATCAAAGAGAAATTTTGCACTGTAACACTAGCTACATGGTACAGTCGAAATAAATTAGTATATGAATTTGTAAATTGTTTAATAGTCTTAGATTGCTTCATACCCTCGTCTTAAATTATCCATTAAATTCATTAATTACTCCTTGTTGCTGCTGCATTTAGCTCTGTCAAGTTATGCCAAAAATAGTTTGTCACCAACCAACATCTTCGCTCATCAATTTCTTGACCATCCCAATCGTTGTAATATTTTCTTTCTTTTTGTTATATAGGTATTTGACAATTAATTGTGAACCAGTTTTTTTATCCAAATACTAGTGTTTGATCCAATTTGGATCATAACTGTTCACAAGATAAGATAACTATGACGATATTCTCATTATAACTAAAAATGTAATTTGAAACACTTTCTTTCACTCTATTCCATCACAAAAATTAAATTGGTTAAGGTAATTGATTGTTAATAGGGTTCAAGAAGTATTAGCAACATGCTAGTCCTAAAAACATATAGGCTTTAGGGCAAAGACTAAAAGACCATATCAACATCACCAAAACTACTTTTTGATTACATATTTGGGTTCCCCTTGAAAAGTAATACACTTTCAAAAAATGGCACCCAATTTCAAGTTTGTAGGCAAAAGTAATGGCCTCCGGAAGTTGAAAGGACATTTTACAATTGTGAAACTGTTGGTTAGGCCAGTTGGCGGTTTTGCAACCTTAACTGCTGATCTTCCCTTAGCAGTGGTTTCGTAATAGCCAAACTGTGTAAATTGGAAGTTTCACCCGAAGACAAAGAAAGGTGGAGTAACAGCCTCAAACGTTGTCTCTTCTTCTTCTGTCTTTTTGGCTTCCTCTTCAAGCTTCTTATGATGTAAAATTGTATAAATGCACCTTCAAATAGTTGTTGGAAGGCAGGTAAGGGTGATTCCTAGCAATTCATTTTGGTCGTATGTGATTGAGATTGTTAAAGTGTGTAAGGGAGTGATTTGCAGCACGTCGTACAGCATTGGATGGGATTTGGCTATCTTGTCATCATCAAGAGTGCTCATGAAGGCGTCTTGAATGTTATAATATGCAAAAAGAGAAAGAATGAAGAAAGAATAGAATGTACAAAGATGAAATGAAGAGAAACTGGGATGCACACATCATTCATTGTGTGTCCATCCTTTTATTGTGTGAAAGATGGTTACCAAGTGGTTGAAGCAAGTTTCAACCATTTATTAGTTAACACTTAACTAATATTAATATAACATTAATACATAAGCCTTATATTAAGACTTATATTTTAATACCCCCTCTTAAGGCTTACTCTATAGAACATACTGACAGAAGATTAAAATAACATAACCAACCAAGACCGCGTATTCTTCATAAGCTTTCCCCTTTGAAAACAATGTTTTGACCAGGTAGAACTCCATCAAGTGCCTCCCTGACCCTCGTAAAGGTGTAGTTCCCGAGTTGAATTCCCGAGTTCCCGATTCCACCTCCCGAACTCCCGAATTACAGAATCTCCCGAATTGTTGGACAACCATCCATACTTGAGCCATCCACAAGCTCCATCAAGTTGTCTCATGACCCTCGTAAGGGTAAATTCCCGAGATCCACAGACTCCCGAACTATCTGGACAACCATCCATACCGAGTTTCACATACACTGGATTCCTTCATGTCTTCAAAGTGTTGCGATTCTTTTAAAATACGCATTCTCTATCAGTGAGTTCATCAATGTCAGCATCCGGTGGATTTTCAACACTATTTGATTGGTCTTTGTCTTGGAATTTTCCCTTCATCTTTTTCTTTATGATCTTATCCGTCTCGTGAAAAATATTTCACTCAATAACTTGATAATATAAACTTTCTTCACAATTATTTATCATTTGCTCCAAGCGTAACACAGTCCATTCATGGCCAAATAAAAATCCCTAGTTCGTGATTTGCAACAGCAGATAGGATTTCCATGCATGCCCTAGATGACTTATTACAATCTGAAATTCTCTATTTTTGCTCTTGATTTTGTATTATTTAACTCAGCTTTACACAACTCGTACCTGATTAGGGAGAGATTAAACACAATTTTAGACTGATGCCCTTCACGTTTGCAGGATTTCGTGCCCTTGAAATCAGTCAAATCAATGGAGTTTGACCTCACAATTGTTTTTCATGCCTTTTGTGCCCTAGCGCAGGAATTTCCATACTCATTTTTGCTTCCTCAACCTCAGTTTCTGCCTTTTCGCAAACTGTAACATGACTGTAACAGCAGCAACAATGGAGACCTCTTTCCTTCTCTTTCTCCTTACTTGCCACGCTCTGATACCAATGTTAGAATATGCGGAGAGAGAAAGAATGAAGAAAGAATAGAATGTACAAAGATGAAATGAAGAGAAACCGGAATGCACACATTATTCATTGTGTGTCCATCCTTTTATTATGTGAAAGATGGTTACAAAGTGGTTGAAGTAGTTTCAACCGTTTATTAGTTAACACATAACTAATATTAATATAACATTAATACATAAGCCTTATATTAAGACTTATATTTTAATATTGAATGCAGAACACCCGTAATTACACAACAAGGAAGTGCAAAGAGGAGGAGATCCTCACTCTTCTGGAGTTTTTCCCATATTGGGTTTCTCCAAGGTAACTTTTTGTTTCACGTCTCTGTTCTTTCTGTATTTTGCAGTCGCTTAATTTCTCTATATGTTGTTTACCTTTTTCCTTTACAGTATCAGCACTTTATATTACAATTCTAAGCACAGTTCATGATTGTTTTGGTAAATACATAAGAGAACAGTAAGCTAACAATCAAGTCTCGTTAGGAAAAGAACATAGGGTTCATGTTGATGAATTAGTATGGAATATATACGCTAGTTACAGATCAAAGTTATAGTTAGGTGAAAATGTGTCACCTCTAGCATTATTCCCCTCCCTTCTCATTGATACCATGCTCAGTGTAACTGGCTGTAGTGCAATGTTTGGCAGACATCATCATCGCACCTTTATCTCTCAGTCTTTTTGCGAATAGACTTCATTGTGGTCATACATTCAATATGAGGCTTGGTTTCGATTGACTATCACCAGCCATCAATTGTCATTCAAGGTGCCTACCATCAGACACTTGATAACATGCTTGCCTGGTACTGTTCTTTTTGGGCCTTCTTCAATTCCAATGTACTTTTATCATTTCATCTTTTTGTCTGATATTTTAGCAATTTAGAGATCGTGACATCCATATTTTGTAATTGCATTGCTCCATTATCAAATTTTTGATGAACTTTGTAACTGCCTTGTTCCATCCATATTTTCTAATTGCATTGCTCCATTATCAAATTTTTGATGAACTTTGTAACTGCCTCCCCACAACATTTTTAGCTTTGGTCCTTTCTAATCCATTTTTCTTATAAACATCATTACTAACATGCCTCAGACATAATTGAATTCTTTTGATTTGTTTATCATGGCAATGCTTTCTTCTATTTTGCTCTATTTCAATGGACCATTGTGCCACAATTCTTTTTTCATCTAAAGCATTTATCTGCATTATGCATTCTTTTAAACTTCCAGTATTCCCTAGCCAAAAAAATCATCGAATCAAAAACTTGGAACCAAGAATTCTACATGTGCTACCACTTCTTGTCCATAGATGAGCTGAGATGGTGTATATCAAGTGAAATTTTTACAAGACATTCAATATGCCTGTAATGCAGCCATAATTATTTCTGCCCAACTTTGCATATCAATGCCACAGGCTTTGTGTAAGCACTATAATTATGCTTGCTGCCTATGGATGTTTATTTTAACTTTGTTAATAGGTTGATATGCAATGTAGATTTGTTAAGTTTCCAACACTTCTCTTATAACTTCATTTTAAAAATGAGTACCTCTGTCACTTGTTAGAGATGGGGAACAACCAAGTCTAGCATTTATGTTTTCATCTATCAATTCTATGGAGTTGTAATCTATGTTATTTGTTAGCACTTTAACTTCCACCCACTTAAAACACTTTGTTGCTTCTAGCAGATATTTATATCATTTTGTGAAGGGTGTTTAAAGTTTAAACAGTCCTACAAAATCCAATCTGCATCCCTCAAATAGTTGTTAATGTTGCGTAGGTTGTAATTCATTTAAGATTTTTTTAAACTAATGTTCATGTTCTTTTCCATGTATCACAAGCTTGCACCCATTCATAACAATTTTTATGTAAGGTAGGCAGCCATAATCCTCCTAGAATAATAATTCTTGTGGATACCTCATAACTTACATGCCCACTTACTTCTCCTTGATGTGCTTGTTGAATAACAACTTCTTTAAAACCGCATCTTCTAAAAACTTTATCTTTGATCATGAGTATATAACCCATGAATTTACTAAAACAGTCTTCTTATTCAACCCTGTAGCTAAATATTCCCTACTTATACCAAATTAAGACCGCTATTTGAAATAGCCATCTATCAGGGTAATCATCATTCACTCTTTCAGCAGGTTCACCATTAGAAAACTGTATAGATGATCTGCCCTGACATGAGCAGTTCCTTTTCTTACTATGATAGAAAAGGTAATAATAATCATTTGAAATTCTTTCAGGTATTACAGGATAGTTAATCAAATACAACATGCTTGATGATTACAGAGAAGAAAATCAGTTGGCTAACAAATTGTGTCGGAATTTTCAAACTGAATACCCTATGCTTCTATTTTTTGTTGCTCTAGAGAACAAGGATGAACTAATTTATGTGTTCCTTCTTGGTCTAACATGCAACCAATTGCATAATTTGACACATCTACATGTATATGAAACTCTTTATCCCGATATGACAAGATGGGCATTGGCACACTTATGAGCATGATATTCAATTTTTCAAATGCTTCTAAATTTATTCTACTTTGATAATATGTGCAAAGTGCAGAATCTTATAGTCAGTCATTTGGCAATGGAACGGCCTCTATTTGGATATCTGTTGTCTTTTGAGGAATCATCTAAATTTAAAACTACTTCCTCTGGTTAGAACTGTAATTCATCATCAGAATCTTGACTTATGGTTTATGTTTTTATTTTATTAATTATGTCTTTTTATATCCATATTTTATTTATTGTTTACAATTTTAATGTAGATCAGATCCTGGTGCCAGTCAATTAAAGTTTTTATTTACCTCAGCCAAGGGCGGACCAGTATTGCATCATATTGATTTAGAACAGCTTTTATTTTGGAAACTTCATATTCGACTTATATTACTCTCCTTGCTATTGTGACTTTGTACCTTTATATTACTCTCCTTGCTATTATGACTCCGTATCGTCAAAGAACACTTTTCAGGAACACATCAGGCTTGATTTGCCATCTTTAGACAGAAATCAGATATTAACAATTTGGGTGCCCCTAGTTTCTGCCATGCTCACTCCAGAAGAATATTTAATCCTGATCCTCCATCAAGTTATGTATTATTTGAAAAGAATTAATTGATTTCCATGGCAATTTTAGGTGTACAAGTTTTTCAACAAAACAAAATATCTTAATCTTCCTTTTCTAGTGATGTTTGTAAGTCACCTGATTTTTCAACTTTCTCTAGTGCATATAACAGCATTGCTTGGATAATTCTAATTTAACTCCTGGGATTTTATTTGCTTACATTGGATTGGTTCCCATGTGATAGGTGATGATTCCAACCCAGGAGTGGTCCGAATTTGTGTCTTTAATTGTTTGCACAGCTTCTTGCATTTTTTTCTTTCCTATATTCATGACCACTTCCTTTTACTTGTCTGCGCTAATAATAGCCATAATATATTTCATTATTATCCCCCATCAATTTCTATCATGTTTGCACACTTGGTTTTAGGGCATTCCTTGTATCAGTATGTGTAATATAGAGACCACATTCTATACACAAATTGTTTGTAAGGAACACGCATTATTAGGAAATTCTCTTGCCAAATGCCCCCATTTTCCGCATTTTCTAGATTGTATAATGATTTGAATTTTTTGGTCTCTCACTATCGAAGTTCTTGAGCCATTACTATTACCTTTGCTAGGCAACCTCTGAATCCTAGTTTTCCATATTCTCTGCTAGTGGGTACTTCTTGTGCCAAAATACATTGTCTATACTCTTTTCGTTTTGCTTTTAAGTTGAATGGATACTTATATTATGTGTCTTCACATGCAAATTGAACAAAACTGTGCGGGACAAGTATCCTCCCTATGATTCTTTGCATACCATTGTAAACAGTGAACAACATATTCCAGAATTTTCTACTTTCTATCTTCTTGGTTTTTCCTCTTGCATCATTTTCTTAGAACATGATTGCAACTATTTGCAGCACAGATGCTTAATCATAGTCCTCCAATTCTTCTAATTGTTGTTATTCTATATGCAACATACACGTTAAAGTTTCTTTATACCCCGGTTACAATCCTTGATTTTTTTCTTAACTCCTTTTCTTAATCCTCTTGCAAAATATTGTTTCTTAAATCCATCTCCTAATGATTTGAATAATGTTTGTGCCAGGTCTAACATTCTTCAATCATAATCCTTGAAATATTCTTAAGCTACTTGTTTCCATGATTGTTAAACATTTATAATGTGTTTATAATTCTTCCAGTTTTTATATTGCTTAGGAAATCTATTTTTATTGTTTCCCAACATTTCTTACTCCCATCCGTCCGTTGGTGAAACAATTTTTGTGGCAGAGCCTTTCAATGTATTTGCAATCAAAAGTATTTTCATTTTATCGTCTACTATCCCATTTACTTCAGAAATTTTACCCATTTAGACAATGAATGAGTGAGTTTTGGCGCCAGGGAGCATTATGGTTCCATCTTTTATCTTTTTGGGCTCAGCTTTCAACATTGTTCTCTGATACTCCTAATTACTGTTATTCTATATACAACATACAGGTTTAAGTTTCTTTATTCCCTGAGATTGTTACAATCCTTAAAGGTTTTTATAAACCCCTATTCTTAATCCTCTTGCAAAATAATATTTTCTTGAATTCATCTCCTAATGATTTGTATGATGTTTGTGCCAGGTCTAACATTCTTCAATGATAATCCTTGAAATATTTTTAAGGTACTTGTTTCAATGATTGCAATGCATTTATAATGTGTTCATAAGTCTTCCATTTGTTATAGTGCTTAGTGAACTCTATTTTTTTGTTTCCCGACATTTCTTACTCTCATGTGTCCATTGGTGAAAGTTGAAACAACTTAAGAAATTTTACTAGTTTAGACAATGAATGAGTAGGTTTTGGCACCAAGGAACGTTTTGGTTCAATCTTTTTCATTTTCTGGCTTGACTTTCAACTGCACCTTGTTCCACTCTTCTTTCCTTCCATCTAGTATAGACAAGTGGCTCCAAATCCTATGAAGCAGTTACTATTTCGTACCTTGTAAATAGACCCTGAGTTTTTATTAATAACTGACCAAACTGTGTATAAATCAACTCAGATTCTAGTGGACGGATTGCTATTTGACTGATGTCAATATCTTAGCAGTGATTATTTCTTCAAAATTGTCTCGACTGAGTAGAAATCAAATCAACTTCTAGTGGATATATTTGTATTTGAATGAAATCAATATCATTTTGGTAATTCTTTCTCCACAACCAAACTAATCTCTGAACATTTAGTGCCTTCTCCCATCTATCCGTCTTACTAATCAATGTCTTTTCAATCTCAGCCAGTGAACTCTCTCGTACTTATACTGCCATATACCAATCTCAGCTGCAACATCATGTTCACCAATGTAAAGCCATTCATGGACTAAACCATCAAATCAAACAGCAGTACTGATTCATATATGTAAAAAGTACATCAGCACACACACAAGAATAGTAATAGCTGATATAAAAAGAACACAACATCAAATATATTGCAATTGTAGCTATTCTTTAAATGAAATTGATGCTAAAAAGTATGAAATGTCTTCCCACATAGATGGGTCTCAAAGGCCATCTTCAAGAGCACCATTGTAATGAAACCCCTTGAAGATGCATTTTCATGATTAGTCTTAAACAACTTTTTAATAAATAGCTTGCTTCCAAAATAAACTAAGTCTTGATTCACAGCTTCAATAATAACTGGCCAAACTAATACCAACCTTCAGCCTTACAAACCCAACGCCCAGAAACTGCATTTCAATAGTAATCTAACAGCCTCGGGCTTCATGTAACACAGTTTGATAAATAACTATCCTTTGATATTTTCAAAATCAAATATGTAAAGGAAGTCCTGCCGGACTAAGTGACTGTTAACCAATAATCAGAATAGAGACCCAGGGATATGACTAGCACATAAGCTCCAATGACACTGTACATACAGGGGCTGGAAATAACAGCAGCATATACAGTATTATATATGTGTATGTGGACAGTTATTAATGAATTTGTGTGCAAATATGAGTATGGGACCTTAATACTTTGTCAGAAATTACAAATATTCAATCAAGAGGAAATTGCTGCAGTCAAATGCAAATTACAGTTTCTATGTTACAGCAGACACAAAAAAGGTATGAAAGACTAGAAGACAATACAAACATAATAATTTAGATCAAAAATATTGAAACAGTCCACAGCATAGGAAATTTCATATCAGATACAAGTAGGACATCATCCAACACAGAAAAACTTCTGTTCCGCACACTGCCCAGCCATTTTTGCACTTCTGATGTCATTTCATGACAGACAAAGCCACCTCCCATTTCAAGACAACTTGACATCTTAATTCTACTTCAAAAATTTAAGCACTTTCTAGGAATGCAAATGTACAGTACACTGTAAGGGCTCCAGAGAAGTATGGAAAACCTTGAGTACCTCATCACCGAGCAAGGCTTTCACATAATCGTGCCTAAGATGTTGATAGTCAAAATTGTCAGTGAATAGCATGAGCACTTCTGGCGAACAAATATCAATGAAGCAGTCCTGAACAATATATCCAAAAGTTAGAATTCATTATAGAACCTCTCAAACTATCCACCTATATTCTTAACACTCTATGAAATTACTCAGAGACTACAAACAGCCTATCTTACCATAATATCAAGTAATAAGTTCACACTTAAAGCCTACAGGAAATCTGTCGAATCTCCTATAAACAACCAAAATATTGCCTTTATTTGTTATTGACTAAAGATTTATCAGCTTAATACATCACCCAAAAAAAGGAAATGGTGGTCTGCGAATCACAAACAATTTTTTTGGTAAATTACTTAAACCATTTTAAAGATGAAAAAATCAAAACAAGCATTTGTCCAAAAGCTGAAAAAAATGGCCCACAAAACATATTCAAAGAGTAGCAGACAGAATTTTGACCTCAAAACTAAACAGTGTGCCAGAAAACATTTTCATAATGACGAAGGCATTATATTTTTAGCTGCAATCGGTTGTTCCAGTGTTTGGAAGTTAAAAATCTGGAACAAGCATACAACAAGCCTAATCCTATGTAATATGAACTTGAACAACTCTCATTATATGTCTAATCCTCAAGTATAGGAAGAAAGCCTTGTATAACTTTAATTTTAAATAAGTCAACTTAAAACAATATTAAATCAAATTATAAGGATAATAGTTGAAAATTTTTAAACCAAGCATTCGCCCAAAATCTAAAAAAGGCCCGCAAAACATATTAAGAACTAGACAGAATTTTAATCTGAAAACTAAAAAGTGTGCCAGAAAACATTTTCATAATGATGTAGGCACTGTATTTCTTGTCTGCAATTGGCTGTTCCGGTGTTTGGGAATTCAAAGTTGGAACAAGCATACAACAAGCTTAATCCTCTGTAGTATAAAGAACTCTCCTTATATGTATAATCCTCAAATATAGGAGGGAAGCCTCGTATAAATTTATTTTTGAATAACTCAACACAAAATTACATCAAATTATAAAGATAATATGCAGAAGCACAAACACCACAAGCAGAACATCATATTGAGCAAAGTGTATATACAATTATAGTTAACATTGTAGACCATTATCTTTAAATTAAACATTGTTTTGCGGCCATCTTTGTTATGTGGTTAGTATTCCTTTGTCTTCTGTAGGCAGTGTCTTAATGAATCTTTAGTTATGTTAGGCTGTAGTTGGCAGCTGAGTTTTTACCGACAACTGTTGGGTCTTTTGTATTGAACACTGCCTTCAGCAATAAAGTTGTTCTCTTATGTTCTCCTGTGCTATGTTGTGGTGTGTACTTTAAATTCTGTAATGGTTTTTCCTTGGTAGAGTAGCTTCTATAGCAAATATTTCTAACACGATTGCATTTGTAAAGTTGGTTCAGGCTAAAGTCAGATACAATTGAAAGTCGGTCAACAATACTTATTGTTGACAACACATCACATGATGGAAACATAACAGACTGAATTTAAAAAGTACATGAAACTAACAAACAAAGAGATGACTACCTCACTAGAGATTTCAAGTACTTGTGGGATCTCTTTGTACATGAGGACATCAAACATGAACCTGAGGGAAACCAAGTGCTTGCAAACTCTATCACAGGCAAGTTGGTGGTGAATGAAAAAGTAGATCAACTACTTGATAATATACCCAAACTCCTTGATGGGGACTATATTATTTTATGAGATCTTTGTGCCAGCACGACAGTGAAGTATGACAACAAAATTTACAACGGAACAAGGAGAGGCATCATCGTGAAGGCAAAGAAAGATTGGAAGAACAGGGAGAGGCATCATCGTGAAGTCATGGAGGAAGTTGACTTGAAAGAGAATGTCTCTCAGACATTGTTCTTCCAAAATCAGAAATCATTTAAAAGTAAGAATAACATCAATACTATTCAACAATCAAACTTTAAATCTAAGTTCAATTCTAAGAATAATCAAAAGTTTAAGGTTCAGTTTGATGGCACATGTACCAAATGTTATTATTCTAAAACTAATAAGGTTCATAATAATGTTAAAAATAAGAACTTCAACAATGAAAAGAAGAAAAATAGAAATCATAATCAAGCTAATAATGTTAACCAAACTATTGTTCTTTATACTGCTTTTTCAGCCTCCAATAACAATGAATAGATCCTAGATAGAGGTGTCTCTAGGCATATGACATATATTCATGAAATTCTTTATAATGATGTTGATTGTCATGAGAATATATATCTAAGTGACAATTATGTCATTAAATCTGAATCTTGTGGTAATGTTTTATTTGTTCCTAACTTAAATAACTTTTTATCTTGTTCTCAACTAACTAGAGAAACCTACAAAGTCGTGCTATCAAAAGATAAATGGTATATAAAGAATGAGTTTGGTAAGATTATTGTTGTTGGTTTTCAGAAGAATGGCTTATATATCTTTGAAGGATTTGTTGTTGAATCTTGTCTTTCTTCTTCTTATAGTAATGTTGTTCAATTATGGCATGAAAGGCAATTGCCCCTTCCAAAGGACGGACCCATAAACCTTGCAAACTGGATACGAGTGGCAAAATCTGCAAAAGAGTCCATGGAAATCTAGGTTAGATTCGACAAAGCCCCCTCCTTCTAAGGGAAGGCTTTATTCCAAAACGGAGTTCAATAATGACTTTTTGCATAAGAAGAAAAGCCGCAAATGAGAAAAAAACTTGCAAAATCGAAGCTCTATTGGTTGAAGAGGTAGAGCCAAAAACACCAAGGCAGCCCGAACGACAAGTTGGGGTGAGGAGCTCGGAGGGGAATTGACGATGAGCAATACAATGCATGAATCACTTCGGTTGAAGGAAGGTTGACTATAGTGACGTTTGAACAATATTGAATGTGCAGAGGAATGTCCAACAAACACTTTCCTAAAGAGGACTGTACTCCAAGAGCCATGTCGAAGAACCCAATGACCACAATGAAATATCCCTTGTTGGGATCTTACAAAAAATTGACAAAATACAGAAATTTGCAGCAAATACTAAATCTGATTTTTTTCTGATTTTATGCAGAAAATTACAGCTAGGGCAGCGAACAGTAAAATATGAATAACTCCCAAATTATCCGCTCAAATCACTTGAAATTTTAAAGAGAACTAGATAATAATATAAAGAACACAAGGGAAATATTTTTGGAATTTTTCAGTCAATATAACGCTGCCAGAAATTTACAGCGTGCCTAAAATAGCCGAAAACTTCTAAAATTAATATCTTTTGCTAAAGAAGTCCAAATGAGCTGAAATTTTGGATCTTGGGCCACAAAAATATGAAGAATAATATTCCAAAATTAGTTTTCGCACAGCAAACACGAAACCCTAATTTTGCCCTAAAAAGTAGGTCGCCCAACACATTTAGGGCATCAATTCAGCTCCAAACTTCTAAAATTCATATCTTTCCGATTACAAGTGCAAAAAATATGAAACTTGGGAAATAACATATATAAATATAGTAGATGACCTTCCAACCTTCAGATCTGAAAACGGCCAACTGGAAACCCTAAAAATTAGGGCTGCAATCTCCCAAACAAGTCGCCCTCCTTGGTAGATGACCAAAACCCTTGTGAAAAGTTCTGTAGATGATGCCAAACCCTTCCTTTATTGCTGCCGTAGGTCTGATCCGAAAACCAGCTGAAAATCTCCACCCAAACTCACCAAAACCTTCAAAACCCTATCTCTGAAAACCCTGAAAATACCTCTGTAAAACAGCCCTGAAATCAGCTTCAAATGACAAGCTAGGGTAGATCTCTCACTACCGAAGAATGCCCTGCTAGCTAGGGATGGATCTCTCACCACCGAAGCTAGGGTTCCCGTGGGATCTTACTCCACAAGCTAAAAAGTTGCAAACAGCAGTTGCACATGAAAGAAATATAAGTGTATGCATGAGTGATCTCCCACTACACCCTCCATCTCCTTATATAGCTTTTTATGAGCCCCAATGAAGAAATATAACATTTAATGCAATACATATCCCCTCAAGTCGCCAAAAAGGGACTTTAAGTGGCCCCAACGAAGAAACATAACATTAAATGCCAAAAGTGTCCACTTAAGTGATCCCAACGACAAAATAGAACACAAAGGGCCCATTAGACCCTCCCAATGCCCAAAATATAACAAAAACATAGTAGGAAATCAGACAACCATCCCCAATAACCTCCAAAGTCGTTAGTCCCTTGGGAATGACCAGGGCTAAGACCAAAATAGGGCCGTTAGGCCAACTGCTTGGAATTGGGGACATTACACACAACCATGGGCACCCTACCATGTCCATCCCCCAAAAACAATAGCTTCCAAAGTTTATTGGTTACCGATCCAAAGATACAAGTGCGGCATTACAAAACTTGCATCACAACTGGACCGCCACTGGACAAACAAATGAGCTTTCGTGTGAATGTTCTTCCAAAGGAGATTTGAAAGCCTTCAAAAGCCAACTACTTGGCTACGAGATCTTCCAATTGGTGGGAGCCAACAAAGTATGATGAAGGGATTGGGAGTACTTATGGCTCAAAAGGCATTTTTGGCACCCAACCCTTTATATTGCAATGTGTAGTCATTTCATTGCAAAAGAAGACATATGATGCATCCTTGGGTCGAGATTGACTAATAGAAACACACAAAACCACAATTAAAAGAAAAATCTACTCTTGACTAAAAATAAAGACCAAAAACATATAATAGACTTGAAAAATCTTGCATTGAGTGAGGAACCAAACTCCTGAAATTCATATGACTCGAAGAACGCTCAACACATGGATATCGATGTACGATTGAATTGAACGATGAAGGGATCTTGGTGCTGCAATCATGCCCAAGGATGAGACAAATTCCCTCAATGGTCTCTTCCAATTGCAAAAGGAATGCTATGAGGTGTTCCAGTCTGATTTTTATTTTCTCTAGATTATGGAGATTTAGGAAAGGCGAAGGGCTGCAGCGAGATGATCAAAAATTGATGTCGGTGATGTCGAGTCCTCCTGCAAGACCATCATCCTCACAATCAGCTTACCCACCTAAGTTCACCAAATATAAGATGGGTGATGCAAAGTTAGATGAGAAGTTGGGAGTGTAGAGAATATGAAATATAAAGAGCCTACCAACATCAGGATGAAATTTAGTCAAAAGGAAATCCCCAAACGATTATGGTCAGCGATGATTGTCATCTAGTGTTGAAGGTTGCAGCATTTTGAATCTTCGTGGATTATAAGAATATGATTCCCTGGACATACAAAGGTTTTAAGGGAGTACTAGATGAGTTGTGTGTGAATAGAATTCTTCTAGTACCAAGCGCACAGCCTGTGTTGCAAAGCATAAAGAATGAACCAGAATTATGTTGCCAGAGTCTAAGGAGAGACTGACAAAATGTTCAAAGCAAGAATAATCCTTAAAGTGGAAACAAGGGAATGGGTCTCCAATAGTGATCAGTCTGAAGAAAGAGTTGGGAGAAATAAGAATCAGTGTCAACATCTGAAATCTGAACACAGTTACTATTGAGAAACCATTCCCCTATTCCGAGAAAATATTCCACACTTGGAGAAGAAGTCAGGCATAAAAGTTATTCTTTTATGTATGGCTATTCTGTATATAACTGAATAAGCATAGATGAAGAGGGCAATATGGACACTGCTTTTGTAGCAAAAGATGGATTCTGCAGTTACAATCGGCTTCCATTAAGATTTTGCATGCCCCAGCTATCTTCCAATAGATTTTCTTGCACATTTTTGATAGGATGACTACAAGCAACATTAAAGATTTTCTGGATAATTGGTCCATTTACAGCAGCCAAGAGTTCCATCTACAATCCCTAACAGGGTGCATGCGACGCAGTCGGGCACCAAAGTTAGCTTTGATTCAAAAGATGTGTAAATTTTGTTAGGACTGTAATCTTAAGCGCGAAACTAACTTAATAAGAAACCCTCCAAAGACTAAACAGTCATGGCATAAAACTTATATTTAAAATATAAGTGTGGCGGATTCCATATCAGGTCGGCACAATGTTTAAATTTAAACTATAGGAGTGCCCCAAAACAGGTCCACCCGCCTTGTTATAAATCGAGGCGATATCATTAGAGATTGGTTACACCGTGAAGCATTGTATGTAACAGGCAAGTAACAAGTTTATGCGAGCAGAGATAAGAAACATGATGCGAATGTATATGACAATTTGTAATTCCTCCATGAAGGTGTAACTGCTGGAAATAGTGGGAGTGTTGGGTGAAATGTTTATTCTCAATAAAGATAAGTGATTTTTCAATGGGTTTTTTACCGAAAGGTTTTCCCACTTATATCTTATGTCTTGTGTTCATTTACTTTCATGTTTATGTATGCAATTTAATATCTAATTCATTATGTGATGTAATCTATCATAATTTGTTGTTCAAACATAAACTATAATCTTCGGCAATTTAATTTGGTGGATAATTAAATTTGTGTTATTATTTATCCCCGCGTTTCCCTAACATGGTATCAAAGCTAGTGTTTATGTTTGTGCGGAGATAGATTTGGTTGTTTGTGATTTGCGGTGCAAAGAATCTTGTAGATCTGAAGTACTTGGAAAATTTCAAGATCCGCAACACCCTAACTTGTGTTGTGCGGTTGTTTCAGTCCTACAAGGTGCACAAACCCTAATTCATGTGAATTAAGATAAATGCGAGTGCTTGGATGCTTTAAATTAAGTGTGAAAGATCAAAACCTAGATTGTTATTGACTATGCATGGTTAGAATTGTATTTTTAATCATTTGTGACCTTCCTCTGTTTATTCAAGCTTTAGTCGCAGTCTTATGCCTTGCTTCGCGGCTTACTATAAGTCTTGAGCGGCACATTTGAGTGTTTCGCGGCATTCATGATTGTTGTGCAACTTCCTTAGTCTTTTGTGCCATTTTTAAGGTTTTCGCAAGCTAGATGATTGTTCTACGGCTCTTTTGGTCTTGCACAGCTGCACGTGTGCGTTATGCGCGGCTCATTTGTGTGTTGCGCATTTTTGTTTCATCTTAAGCAGCATTCTGAAGCCTTGTGCAGAAATTTTGCTCGGTCCACGGCCTTCTACATTGTCCTTTGTTGTGTGGAAAATTTGTTTGTTCCGCAAAATTACTTATTCGTGGTCTTTTTCTTGTTCCGTGGATTGTTTTCTTTGTTCCTCAAACTTCCTCTGATCTAGTAGACTGTTTTCTTTACTTCCACAGGGATTCCTATGATCCCCTGGACTTTTTTGTCTCTCGCGGATTGTTTCGTGTTCCACGGGTTTCCTTGGTCTCATGGAATGTTTCCTTTATCTAGCGGGCTTTTCTTGTTCCACAGGCACTCTGTTGTTCCGCAGCTTTTACCTTATTATTTCGCGAACACTGTGTGTTCAAAACCCACAGACATTGTGTTTTTCTTTTCGCGTCTTCCGAACTTGGAAATTTTTATATCTTCTTTGTCCTTGTCTTGCGTCCTCTTGCGGCTTGTCCTTTTTGTTTTACGACCTCCCTTATTGGTTCTCATACCTTGTTTTAGTATGGTTAGTTAAGTTGCAAGCATTAAAAGGTTTTCCCTTTGTTTCAAATCCACGTAAGTTTGTCTTCTTCTAACCGTGGATATCTCTAATCTAAAAAACTCACATAACATCTAAATTTTACTAAGTTCTTCTTAATATGGCTAGTTCTTCTAACTTTTCCATGGATAAATCTCAATTGTTAAATGGTACTAACTATAGTATTTGGAGAGTTAGGCTTAAAGTCATCTTTATGGCAAGAAAGCTTTGGGATCTAGTTAGTGGTGTTGAAAAGAGACCCACTAGGAGACAAGATAACCCTAAAAACTTGAATATCTTCTCCCAAAAATCCCAAGAGGCCATGTCAATCTTATTGCAAAGTATCAAAGATGAATTCTTGTTGCATATAAGACAAATGGAGTGTCAGTGATGTATGGGAAAAATTACGAGACTATGCATAAAGGCAAATCATTATCTAAAATAATAAAACTAATCATGGAATTGTTTACAACTCCAATGAAAGGAGATGAAAAGATAGTCAATTATCTAGCTAAGATTAAGAACATTAAGGCTCAATTAGATGGTTGTAATTGTGAATTATTTCAAGATAAGTTGTATTTTATTATTCAAATTAACATTCATGAAAAATTCAGAAATTACATTTCTATTTTGAATTCTAAGTATCAAAATGAATCTGATTTACCTGATTTAGATACATTGTCTTCTCTACTCATTCAAGAAGAAAGAGTCATGGAGAACTTTGACTCAAAAGAGAATGTCTCTCGAGGACATTGTTCTCCCAAAATCAGAAATCATTTAAAAATAAGAATAACAACAATACTAATCAACAATCAAACTTTAAATCTAAGTTCAATTCTAAGAATAATCAAAAGTTTAAGTTTCAGTTTGATGGCACATGCACCAAATGTTATTATTCTAAAAGTAATAAGGTTCATAATAATGTTAAAAATAAGAACTTCAACAATGAAAAGAAGAAAAATAAAAATCATAATAATAAGCTAATAAAGTTAACCAAACTATTGTTCTTTATACTTTGCTTTTTTAGCCTCCAATAACAATGAATGGATCCTAGATAGAGGTGTCTCTAAGCATATGACATATATTCATGAAATTCTTTATAATGACGTTGATTGTCATGAGAATATATATCTAAGTGACAATTATGTCATTAGATCTTAATCTTGTGGTAATGTTAAGTTAGCAAATGGAACCATTAGTAATGTTTTATTTGTTCCTAACTTAAATAAGAACTTTTTATCTTGTTCTCAACTAACTAGAGAAAACTACAAAGTTATGCTATTAAAAGATAAATGGTATATAAAGAATGAGTTTGGTAAGATTATTGTTGTTGGTTTTCAAGAATGGCTTATATATCTTTTAAGGATTTGTTGTTGAATCTTGTCGTTCCTCTTCTTATAATAATGTTGTTCAATTATGGCATGAAAGGCTTGGGCATGTGAACTTTAAAAGTTTATTTGAAATGTCCCTCCTTAACCTTGTTGTAGGTCTTCCTAAGTTGAAATCAAACCATGAGTCTTGTGAAAGTAGCTTGAATGATAAGCAACATGTTAAACCATTTCACAGACATCATGAGTTTAATTCCTCTAACTTGCTTGAGTTAATCCATAGTGATGTAAGAGGTCCTTTGCAAATTCCTTCTCTTGGTGGTGTCTTGTATGTTGTATGCGCTTCATCGATGATTTTCTAGAATGAATTGGTCTTATTATATTAAGAAAAAATATGATGTTCTTTCTAAGTTTTAAGAGTTTAAACTCTTGGTTAAAAACATGGTTAATCTAAAAATAAAGAGAATCAGAACTAATAATGGAGGTGAATATGTCAATAAGAAGTTTGATGAGTTTTGTGTGTCTCGTGAAATTCAAAGAGAGTTAACAACTCCATATTCCCCACAACAAAATGGCATAGTTGAAAGGAAAATAGAACTATCATAGAAATGGCTAGGACCATGTTTCATGCATCCAAAGTGCCTAAGTTTCTTTGGGCTGAAGCCATGAACACTATTGTTCATATCCTAAATAGAGTTCCTCCTAAAGCCACCTCATGAAGTATGAACAAACCAAAACCTGATATCTCTCATTTTAAGATATTTGGTAGTCTTGCTTCCCTTCTCATTCCTAAAGTCAAAAGAAAAAAACTTGATCCTACCTCTTACTCTTGCATTTTTGTTGGGTATGGTGGTCACACAAAAGGATTAAGAGTGTATGATCCAGTCAAACATGTGATCACGAAAATAGGAATATTCATGTTTTTAAGAAACCATTTTGTGATTCTTCCTTCCCTTTTCTGCATTTCTGAGTTGAACCTCTTCAACTTGATAATCTTTCTTTAGACAATATGGAAACTGATTTTCAAGAAGTTGATCATCTTTCTTCTGATTTGATGGAAGTTGATATTGAGGGGGGGGTTTCTCAATTTCTGTCTCAGTCTAGAATTCCTAACTGGGCTCAAAATCTGGTTTTTAATTCTCAACCTAATGATATGAGAAAGATGACCCGTAGTCAGCATTTTTATCTTGCCTCGTTGACTTTGTATGAGGTTGAACCTCAATCTTTTGAAGAAGCCAGCCTAAATGAAAGATGGGTTAATGTTATGAAAGTTGAATACAATGCTCTAATAAAGAATAAAATTTGGGAATTAGTCCCTCTTCCTCATAAAAGAAGCATTGTAGGATCTAGATGGTTGTATAAAATTAAGTATAACTTTGCTGGTAAAATTGACAAATTCAAGGCAAGATTAGTTGCTAGAGGGTTTACTCAAAAACTTGGTTTAGATTATGTTGAAACCTTTGCTCATGTTGCCAAAATGAGCATTGTTAGAATTCTTCTAGCTCTAGTTGCTCAACATGGATGGGAGATTCACCAAATGGATGTGAAAATTGTTTTTTTAAATGGTGATTTGAAAAAAAAAATTTGCATGCATCAACTTAAAGGGTTTGAAGAACCTAGTAAGAAATTATGTGTGTAAGCTTAAAAATCTTTATATGGTCTTAAACAAGCTCCTAGAGCTTGGTATGCTAAGATAAATAGTTTCTTTCAAGATCTTGGTTTCAAAAATTGTTTTGTTGATAATGATTTGTTTGTAAAATATGAAAACAATCATGTTATCATTATTGTCTTATATGTTGATAATCTCTTGATTACTAGTAGTGATAAGAATCTAATTCTTAGAATCAAAGAAAAGTTAAGACAATGCTTTGAAATGACTAAATTAAGAATATTAAATTATTTCTTAGGCATGGATATTTATCAAAATCACAAATCTATTGTTGCATCTCAAGCACAGTATGTTTATAACCTTCTTAAAAGATTTAACATGATTGATTATAAGCTTGTCTTTATTCCTATGGAAGTTAGAATTAAATTAGAACCAAAACCTGCTTGTGATAAATTTAATCCTACCGTATATAGACAACTTCTTGGTAGTTTGATTTACTTTACTATCACTATGTCTGCTATATCCTATGCAATTGGAATTGTTTCTAGATTCATGCAGGATCCTTATGAGGGCCATTAGAAAATGGCAAAAAGGATTCTAAGGTATATTAAAGGTACAATCAATTATGGTTTGTATTATTCTTCAAGTGATGATGCAACTTATTTAGTTATTGTGATTTTGAGCATGTTGTTAATATTGTGGTCTTCACCTCTAAATCAAATGAGCAAGGCTCAAGTGATCATGTGGATGACCTTGATCTCCACCTCTGAATCAGATGAGTATATGTGTTTGACTCAAATGATCATGTGAATGACTTTGATCTCCACCTCTAAATCAGATGAGCAAGACTCAAATGATCATGTGAATGATGTTGATCTTCACCTCTGAATCAAATGAGCTTTGGCCTTTCAGAGTTTCCCTTACGGGGATGTAAGAGGATTGAGCATGTTCTACATGCTTGTTGCAGAATGGCACCTCTTTTACAATGCCACCTCTTATCGGCCTGATTGTGTCAAATGTAAAATCTCCCTATACTATTTTTATTTTGTTTGAGTAAACTATCACTTTATGTGAGTTTACTTATAATACCCAATGAAGCATTAGATATGAGAATTGTTGACTCCATAGTCTTATGTCAAACTCCATAAGTAATCTCTTTATCTTGAGAATCTTTGATGTTCTTGTGTAATGTGGTTTTTATAAAATCCGCAAAACACTTGCTTTTTGTCGCAACTTCTTGAAGTCCGAAAACACTAGTGTACCGCGGCTTTTCTAAAACTTCGCGAAACACTTACATGGTTCGCAGCTTGTTTAAGTCTGCAGATATCGTGGTAGTGTACCGTGGAGTTGCAAAACCCACGGAACACTAAAGTAGTATACCATGGAGTTACAAAATCCGCATGAACACATGATTTATTGCATGTTAGCCTAAATCACTTAGATGATTTATAGATTGTAATTCCTTTTGTACAAAAAGATCACTTTGCACGTGTTAATTGGAACAAACATTATATATTTGCATGTTAGCCTAAATCTTCATGTGATGGTTTATGGATTGTAATTCCTTTTGTATAAAAAGGCAATTTGGCATGTTTCCCTACTTAACATTAAGGGGGAGTGTTGGGGTTGTAATATTAAGCGGGAAACGACTTAATAAGAAACCCATTCAAAGACCCAACACAGGCCACTGCGCCTTGTTATAGATCAAGGTGATCTCATTAGAGATTTGTTACACTGTGTAGCACTGTATGTAACAAGTGAGTAACAAACTTATGTGAGCAGTATATGCGAGCAGAGATAAGATACATGATGCGAATGATGTACTCATGAGCGAATGTATATGACAAACAGTAATTCCTCCATGAAGGTGTAACTCACCGGAAATAGTGGGAGTGTTGGTTGAAATGTTTATTCTCAATAAAGATAAATGATTTTTCAATGGTTTTTTACTAAAAGGTTTTCCCACTTATATTGTGTCTTTTGTTCATTTACTTTCATGTTTTTATGGAATTTAATATCTAATTCATTATATGATGTAATCTATCATAATTTGTTGCTCGAATATAAACTATAATCTTCGGCAATTTGATTTGGTGGATAATTAAATTTGTGTTATTATTTATCCACGTGTTTCCCTAACAATTTTTGGTGCCACAAGAATAGGTTTTGGACCAGATGTTGTAAGGTTGGATTAAAGAACGATCTTGACAAGATTCGGGCCATGGTACAAACGGAAGCACCAAAAATATCACGGGGATAAAATCACTCTTAGTCCATGTTTGATACTATCAACACTCCATCCAGACTTCGCCCAAGTTTCTCATCTCTTGGACCCACTTACAAGGAAAGGAGCTTTATTCGTATGGTCAAACAAACAGGGAGCAAGAATTCAAAGGAATAATGGTACCCCTAATTAGTTCTCCTATTTTTGCATATCTAGATTAAAACAAAGAATTCCATGTACATTTGGATGCTTCTAACGATGCCAATGGTGCTACTTTGGCACAACCGCAAACACAAGGATTAGACCACTTTGTGTTCTTTGCAAGTCAATTGTTATCTAATTTCTAGAAAATCAGTAGCACCACAAAATGGTAGAATGTCTAGAAGTTCCAACATTATTTGTTGGCAATTTTATTCACATTTTATGTGGATTACTAGGCCTTGTTGTACTTAGTCGACAAGTCGATTGTCCAAGATCTGCTAAGTGAGTGACCGATGTTTGTTTGCAAGAATTTACACTCAAGACTCATTGCAGAAGGCCTAGAAAAGGTAATGTCATAACTAACCACCTTTCCAAAATCATGTCAAAAAAAACTCCTAGCAATGTGAATAATTTTTCTAGATGCTCATTTATTCCAAATTGTTTTTGTACCATCCTGCCATGAAAGCATAGGGTATTATCTATCTATCGCATGCTTTCTGAAGGAAATGTAATGGTTGAGGAAAGGATTGTGGCATTGAAGAGTTGAACATTTTGATTGTTGAATGGCCTTATGTACATGATGGTGCCTAGTCGTCTTGCAGAATGTGTGACGAAGGAAGACATCAAAGGCGCACATCAAGAGGCGTATGAAGGTCCTACGGAGGTCATATAGGACTAATTCCACAAGAACGAAAGTGTTTCTTGCAAAACTATGGTGGGCGGTATTGCACTATGATGCAAAAGAATGAGTTTTGGGATGTGACACCAATCGAGACCTAGGAACCTACTAATAGGGGCTTTGAGTCCTATGGCCATCTCAACCTTAGGAACGCTTTGGATGGTAAGGCCTAGATTTCATTGGACCATTGAAAGTCAACAAGGTCCATTGGTGCAAGTATATATCTAATGAAATAGGTAGAGGCATGAGCAATACTTGACAAAAGTGCACAATGCACACAATTATTTATAACAAAGTAGTAACCTAATTTGGATTTCCCAAACATATTACAAAATATAGAGGTTGGCATTTCGTCAACCATGTGATTTTGTTGATGACTTCAAAGTTATGGACATTTCATTCACTCTCCAATCCTCACCATCCACAAGCAAATGGTCAAGCAAAGGCAAATAAAGTATTAAGTTACATAATTCAAAAGTCAACCAGTATCAACAGTGCAGATTGGGAAGAACATCTTCTAGATATTATTGGACCTATCAAACGACCTACAAGGTGACTACAAGACACACACCTTCCATCTGATGTACAGATAGGAGGCAATCGTTCTTATGGAATATCCTATACCAAGCCTAAGGATAGCAAATCATAATAGACTTGGAGATGGGTAGAGTTTGAAAGAACGACTTGTGCATTTGGATAAATTGGGTGAATTTCGGATAAGGGCGGAATGGGCAACAGAGATCATGCAAAGAAGATGGAGTTATTGGGATGACAAGCATCTCTAAATAATGAATTTTAAGGTTGGAGCATTAATTTTAAAATATAATGGAAAGCAAGAAATTAAGCTTGGAAAATTTTAAGTTATGTTTGCTCAGACAGTTTAAAATTCAAGAAATATTGGAAAATGTAGTGATCAAACTGGAGAATCAAAGATACCATGAACCATTCTAAATTAAAATTATAACAGCTGAGAACGGAAACTATCAATATTGACCTTTAAGTGTGGATGTAGTACTTGACTGGTGAAGTCTTAACAAACAAAAAGATAAAGGTATGTCTAATTTTAATTAAGTTTTGCAATTAAAAAATGAAAAACAGAAGCGAACATGCATAAATGTAAAGACAAGTGTCTAGACACATTGTAACCTCTTGATAAATCATGCACCCAAAAATATACAAAGCATTTTCTTCCACCGTAGGTCCAAGCAACATCATGTGTTCCTAAAATCTTGTCGTGCACCCACCTACATGCCCTTACACCATACAGTCAGCCAACACCCATCCCATACATGCCTTTACTATCATATGTTTTCAGCATTGTACGCCCCTAACCACACCACGCTTCTACATTTGACTACTGTACGTCCCTTGAATACTATTTAGTTGTACAGTCTCTCCTCTGCTTGTTGTATGCTCCCTTTGGCAGTTGTATCGCCCCCTCTCTGCAACCGTATGGCCTTTGTGCATCCAAGTTCCAAGTCTATGTTGAAAGACCATACAATGCCTCATTTGCTCGCAGCCATGTGGTTCTTCTAACATATCATATGCTCATGTTTTTGCAGCATTGTCGAATTCCTTAAATATATCTTGTCCATTGTTGTAGAATTCATTTTCTATAACAAAAAGTCATCTGCCTTAACAACTACAAGAAAAATGGTTAGAAAAAAACCGTTTTTGTTTCTGGAAGCAAAAAGTACTTTCAGAGAAGAATAGTCACTGGCAAAGTTGGTATTAGAAAATAGCCTGGGTGTGAAGAAGCCCTCTTTGTAAGGGTTGAATAAATTTCACAAATCCAACGGCCAAAACCTTCTTCCCAAAATTTGCAGCAGGAAGGTTTCAGCAAATATTTTAAAGTTGAAAATTTTGGGTTTGCTGCAGTTGTCATGGCTAAAAATAATAATAAACATCATCAACTACAACCATGGCACTCTCTTCCATTCAAGAAAAAATACAGAAGATGACTTTGGATGAGGCATTTGAAAAAATTGGTACTACTCAAGAAGGCCGCATAGTTCCACAACCAAACTCTACCACAAACAAATCCCGAAATGATTTAGATGCCAAATGTGTCCAAAAAAGAAAAGAAGAGCAAATGTAGCATGTCCAAAAGTAAACCAACCCCTTGGGCTACTCCGAAAAACACCGTCGGATTTCAAAGTAGCACGATCCAATTCAAAAATCTCGCCTAATTGTGCACGCCTAGCATATTTTTTGACTATAGTAGGATCACCAAAGCTAACCCCGTCAAGTTCACCACCATAGAACTCAACAGTTACACCTACTTGTTCAACACTATACTTTGATTCTGCTCTCCTAAAAGGAACATCGGCTTTTACAATTCCTTCTTCATCTACTAGAACAACTGGAAATGTTTCGAAAAAGGTAGGCATACGACGTACAAAAAGCTCATGTCCCTTTTTGTCTTTAAATATAGGGTGTCCTAACCAACCAACAGCAATTCCATCCCCATTCAATTGTATAGATAGATGGCCCCATCCCCATCTATCATATCACATAACGGTAGACTTCCTACCAGCCGATACTTGTTCCAAGCAAGTGGCAATAAAAGGGACATAAAAGCTAAAAGTTTGAGAACCAACGCGCCCAAAAACAAATCCTAAGTGTTTCCTCCACTTGAGACATTATGTTGGGAGAGTCTACCAACCACCAAATCCCACATATGGTGAGGAAATATACTTGATGATCACAAGGTAAAGATGTCACTGGGGATAGCTGGAGTGGACATAATTCTACAAATGCCTTATTTTAGTGTCACAGACATCAAGTCACATTTGGTTTGAATGGTATCTACCTAAAATTGGTGCGACAAGGGTTCCTTCATTTGATATATGAACATGGACATCCAGATTACCTACATAGTCGAAGATTTTGCACAGGTATTTCACATACCCTCCCATGAACTGTTATTAACCCGACAAACAACCCACAAGTCACACAAGCCCAAAAAAATTATGATGTCCAAACATTAGGCAGGTCTAACTTGATTGCTGGAGTGTTGGCTCACATATGAGCTTAGGGACGTTGGGGCATTAAAAAGGAGAACCTAGCTTCAATGGAGTGGTGTTGCTTATAAGATGTGATCCTGTCGACAAACGGTTGGCAGTCCAAGAACCGACGACATTATTTGGATGATTGGTTTATGGAGAGCAGAAATTTGCAACAAGAGAGCTAATATCAGCGCGAATTCATGAGTTTATCTCTCTTAAGAATAGAACGTTTACATGACATTGGATTGTTCCTATACGTGTTGTGTACTCCCAATCTACCTTAAAGGGTGACTTCACTTCCAACAACTCTTAAGACCCCAACTGCACATCGATGTTTCATGTAAGTGACCACAAAGAGAAAACCAGCAGTAGGGTTTCCTACTACATAAAAGGATGAGAGTGAGAGGGATGAAGGAGATTGTACCAACACTTATGAGGATAGTGATAACAAATGTGATGGCAGTCACACACAATGGATATCAGATCCTTCTATAACTTCTTTTTCCTCCCTCCTTCCTTCCATGAGTCTGTGGGTTTTTTTGCACCACAAGCCCCTTTTGTTGTGCTTCCTTCCAACTCTATTGTAGTTGCTTGATAGCCTGTAAGAGATGGACAGCAGATAGAGGATCGGCTGAACCAATTCAGTGCACCAGTTAATCCAGCCTTGGAAGTTCTTCCAATCAGTTTGTTACTGTGCCATGAGGAAGTAGTGCAAGAGTCGGAGAACAAACATGTCCATTTGGGGTATGAGACCAAGTTTTATTCATCAGATGTATGCCCTTTCAGACTGGACCAAGTGATTCTTAGGCCAAAGAAAATGAGTCCATTTTATTGCTTCTTCCTTGGCTAAACACTGATAACCCATAGGAGACTTTTGTCTCAATTTTTGCAGAATATGGGACCCATGGCACTGGCACTCATCAACATTTCCAAGGTGGTTAAAAAATCTCAATGCTACAGTTTGGCAATCACATGTACAACTGATTTTGGATGAGGCCGCCCGGATCCGCAAATTTGTAGAAGAGGAATGTCATTTTGAGTTTGTGTGGGTCTTTATGATCCATAGATGGCTGAAGCACGACACTCCTTAGATGTCGCAGTAATCATTGCCCGTTCAGACCTTACCTGTCATCACTCCTCCTTTTCATAGTATGTTCTAGCCCTTGAACACCATTGAACATATGTTCCAATATCAATATTTGATGCTCTAGACGACCATGTGTGAGCAATGGCGACTTAAGACTGAGAAGGACAACATTACCCTCGAGTCAAATGGAGGATCAATGTGCCCAATTTCAAGAGGCTCGAACTCAAAGGTTGCTATACAGTAGAGAGAGGTGACACAAGTAAAGGAAAAGTTGCAAGAAGTTGTGCATATTATTAAGCGTTCATGTGAGCATAAAATTGAGGCAAGACATCATCTAAACACACAAAGGAGGTTTATGCACTTCAAGCCAAATACAATAGTTGAGGTTATAATAACATCCTCTTTAGGATTATGCTCAGTTGGCACCACGGTATTTTGTATGGGTTTCGTTGGATCATTTGATCCAAAGTATTTTCTTGTATTTATTATTGTTGTGTGTTGTCTTTTATAAACTGTACAGGGCATGCTTCTCATGAGAGACATCCCTTTGGCGGTAAATATAATGTCAAGAGTTAAAAGTAATTAATATCATGTACTAGCGAGTCACATGTGGTTAGGTAGTTATTCGTTAGTTGGTTACCGTATGAAACCCATCTACATCCCATGAAAACTTATATAAGCTTAGGAGCGTCGTAAAAGAATTTAACAAAGAAACATATTTTAATAAAGTGCAAGTTTATATTACTATGTTAGTATGTAGATTTATATTCAATTTACTGTGTTTAGTTTCTATTAGTGGTATCGAGAGCCAATGGTGGCAAATGAATCTACGAAGAAGTAATGGAAGATCCTCAAGTAGAAGTTGTGATGATTTCTTGAAACAAATATTTGAAGTCTTTTTAGAAAAAGTTCTCTAATTTTATTTTTAAGAAGAAATTGTTTGTCTCCGTATCGAAGCTTCATAAATATGTTAGAAGCCTAGAGAAGCTATTTAACTACCCATGGGTGTTAGAAGCTATTAAAGGGCATTGATATCTGCTATTTCTGGGAAGAAAGGCACTTAATTATGTGGTTGGGCGTTGAAACTACTGTTGGACATTGGAAATTGTTGATAAGGCATTAAAATTTTTACCTGGGGTGTTTTCATTTGCCTGAGTGCTTCAAGTAAAGCTGGAAAAAGCTTCAATAGCGTTGAAAAGCATTGGATTGAAAAGCATTGGACATCTAAAATGTCGACATAATTAATTTCAATTAATTTTTCCTGCAAATATCCTAACATCATCATCTAATTAATCTCTTTCCTATAAAATACCACATATACCCTTTATCCTAATTAATTTCATCATTTATCTAATATCCCATCATTAATCCTTTTAATTCATTATTATATCCCATTATCCCACCTTAATCCTTATTATCATTTTCTAGGAATTTAATATTCCTACACCTACCTACCCACCTACTCTACACCTACCCTACACCTAGCTTCTCCATGTAATCACATCCCTAATCATCTTTTATTAATCTAATATAATCCTAAACTAATCATATCCCCTACCTCTAAATCTAGAGGCTTCTATTTCTAGAAGCCTCTCTAAACTTCTTCTACTCTCCATTGAATTTTAAATTCAATGGAGGCTTCTCACAAAATCTAGAAATCTCTATAATCTTCCAATCCTCTCCTCAATTCTCATCCATTGATCTTCATCCCACTTGGATCAATCCTCACCATCCATTCTCCCAACCACAAACTATAAATTTAGCTCTCCTCCTCCATGAGAGCTAGAGGAAAAGAGCTTGGGAATCCATAACAAATCTTTGTCATTTTTATCCTCTATCAGTCATCCACAATCTTCAATCAATCCATCCAATCTACCATCCAGTCATCCAAGCAAATCAAGGGGAGGTGTTGCCCATTTGTCTCTACAAAATCTGAAGCAAGCAAACCCAATCAACACATCTTTGAGCAAATCCAACACAACAAAGGAGGAGCATTGCATTTCATTGGTAAGTGCAGGTATTGATTCTCCCCCTTTAGATCTCTGCTCAATCTAAAGTATTGTTGAAAGGATTAGCATATGAGAACAATTTATTTGTTTTCTTATATTCACTAACTAATCTTCTCTAACATATACAAGTACATATACCATAGTGTACGGGTTGTAAGTCTAGTATATTTCAATCACCCAAAATCATGACAAGCTTTGAAATTGGATTGGTGAGGGGTAAATCTTTCTAAGAGCCTTTATGCAGATATTTCTAGACAATAGTGTAGACACCTAAAATCCGCTTACGCAGTTTTAATACTAAAATTGTACTAATTATCCTCTTTCCCGTCATTTCGTTATAATTAGTGATTTCCCGCTAATTAACTAACGTTCCCCTCCATTTCGGTCAATTAACGACACTTTATTAATTAACTAACTTTCCCCATTCTGGATGCCAATTAATGACACTCCGTTAGTTATACTCCTATAGTCAATTAACTATTATTAGTTAATTAAGCCTTTTTAATCTTTTATTTAATCAATAAACCCTCTTATTGGTTAAATCTCCCTCTTAAATCCTCCAAATTCTACTAATTTCCCTCTAAATCATCTCCAAATAGCTTTTTAAGCTTATCCTAGCCTATTAATTAATCCTAATTGATTAATTAAATCATCTCCAACTCCCATGAGTTGCTAATTACTAATTAATTCCTTCTAATCATGTTTATCCCTTCTAATTCTACTTTATCTTTTATCCCACATTCACTAGGTTTCTAGCTTCTCCCAAATTGGAAAGCTATATAAAGAACCTACTACCTTCCTTCACACCTTACACCACACTTTTGCTAGTGATTACTATAGGCATATGATAAGGGCATTCTCCATTGTTGGAATAGCTTCTTCATCTTTGCATCCATTCTTCTCATAGTTGAGTAGTAAAGGAAGATCCAAACATGGCCATTAAGCCATTTTGGTGAGATCCTTTCCTCACTTGGAGACAACATATAAATTGATTGCTTATGATCTAAATAGGTTCATATTAAATAGCAATCATACATTACAAAGCACATCCAATTTCAAGGGATGGCTTAGCATTAGATGTTTTATTCATGTTGATGCATTAGATTAGCTATTTCCTTTAAGCTTTATCATGATGTTTATGGTAGATTAGCTTTGTTATTGAAACTACTTGGTGTTAGTTTCATTTAATTAGCTTAGCTAGTTTAGCATACATACAAATAGTACTTGTAGATGCATTTTATATATCTTTTTGGAGAAAAAATGTGTTTTAATATATAACAAGGGCATTTTCGGTGGAATCGACACCCTACTTTTGCTTGAGGTCAATGTGCTTCAAAACTATGGATATAACACTGTTTCTTGCCGCTTTTTGTTGGAGAGAACAACGTTGTACTTCAAGGTTTACAGGTCCCTGGAGATCTAACAGGCTAACAAAACCAATGACACACCCATCTTGAGCGAGCTGCTAGGTCCAAAAATGGGATATGTTATAGTGGCAATTTTTGTTACATAAATGTGTTGTTTTGTATAACATTTTGGTTTTCAAATCTTTGAAATCATTGATGCGGAGCAGACCAGATTGTTTTGATTGGTTTTTTTGTTGCAAAGGCTTCTCACCTCTCACCTAATGGGAGGAAGATATTGTGTTAGCCTTTGATCAGTCGTCCGTGATTGTATGAGTTGACAAGGGAGTTACTAGCACCAACAGTGTTGAGAAAAGGTTTGTTGACATTGTTGGGCATCAAAAAATGTGCCATACATAGTACTCGATAGTCATTGGAAGGGTCTCTATGTGAAGTTTTATGTGAATCGACATAGTTGAGAAAACCTTGATTGTTCCTATATTGTAGTATGGTTACAGAATGGTCAAAGGTGATGGGGATTGCCAACTAGAGGTTCGTCATTAATGCCACAAACCGTGGGGTACCGGACATCTGTGTGAAGCAGCATCAGTTGATCATTACCACAATGTATAGTGTGCCAGTTTGCAGCTGCGGCAAAGACTATTGAATGACCACAAACATATGCTCGACATCATCTTCTATAACCCTTTGGATCAAGGGGGGTTGTTGGGTCATTTGATCCAAAGTATTTTCTCGTGTTTATTATGGTTGTTAGTAAGTTAGTTTAGTCTTGAATAAATTGTACAGGGCATGCTTTTCATGAAGACACACCCCCTTGGTAGTAAATATAGTGTCAAGAGTCTAGAGTAATTATTAATACATGTATTAGTGAGTCATGGGTGTTAGGTAGTTACTTGTTGGCTAGGTCCAGTATGAAACTTGTGTACATCCCTTGAAAACTTGGGAGCATTGTAAAAATTAACAGAGAAATATATTTTAATATAGTGCAAGCTTATCTGAATGGTAGATTTATCTTCCATTTACCTGTGTTCAGTTTTAACAGGTGTTGCCAAAAGGGATCCACTTATTTTAATTGGGGTGGGGGCAGGAGAGGGGGATGGCAGGAGCAAGGGGGTGATAGGAGTAGGGGGCAGTGGGAATGTGGACCATTGACTTTAATAAAAGCATTGTTTTGTAGTCTCCTTATGTGGTTAATATTCTTGTCAGCTTTAAGTTGTGTTAGTGACTTTTTACTTATGTCCAGTTGTAGTTGACAGTTGTGTTTACAGTTTTACCAATAACCATCCAGCCATTTGTCATATAAATAGAATTATTCATGTTGGCGTAGACGTGCTGATGTGACAAGCCCTCCCTATACCAAGTAATTGTATTGCACACTACCTTATGTAATAAAGCTGTTATTCTCTCATGTTTTGATGAGCTATGTTGAGCTATGTTGAGCTAGGTCCTTTAAATTATGCAGTAGTATTTTCTTGGTAGTGTAGCTTCTATAGCAAACAAACAACAGTGGCTCTACAAGATGAAATAGTATCGTAAGAACGAAAAAAGCTAATGGGAAAGCATATCCGGTGTAGTATTGGAAAATATAAAAGAAATGAAACAAGCTTTAACTTCTAACCTATTCTACGCAAAGTGATCATAAAAATGCTAGAATTAAATAAATCGGTAAATAAAAATTCCTGAAAACAAGAAAGTATATAATGGCAAGCATAAAATAGACAGTACATGAGAAAAAGTACCTGCAGGTCATTACACAACTTTACAGATTTTTTATCAGCAATGATTGACCGATCAAGAATTATATTCTCTGTAAACTCGTTTGCTTTGCTATAGTCTTTCTTGTCCTCGTAATATAGAAGTTGTTTGGTTCCTGAATCTATTGCCAATAACAACTCATCATTTCCTAGCCGATTTTGATGTGTAATACAAGAAGGTTTAGTGCGCTTAACCACCATGGTCATCACAGCAAGTTTGTCCTTTTTTCTTCTTTCCTTGTGCTCTTGGAGAACTTGTTTCAAAGACATATTACTTACAGTATCGCCGCTAATAAGTACAAAATCACCCCGCACCTTCAAGAGGAACATAAGATGGGAATCAGGATATGCAAACTTTAGTAATGAATCAAAACATATGATGGATTAAATTTAAAAACAATTTGAGCAAATCAAAATTAAGATGGACGACCTTTCAATGGAGCTGCAAACATGAAATACCAATATAACAATCATATACAGCTAAACAAATGATCTATTTTATGTAGGAGCTATAGTATCTCGTAAATATGAACCCAATGCTCGTAAACAAGGAATTAAACTAAAAACGGGATCTGGAAAATAAGCAGAAAAGACTACCTCTTTCACGAACAAAAGGTGAGCTTATTCTATTAATAAGGAGATGCACTACTTACAAAAATAATAATGGATCATTTTTATTAAGCCTTTACAATGCAACTTAGTTCATAAAAATGAATAGACCCATACATTAAGTTGATGAAGTTTAAATACATACAGTTTTAGAGATTACATATAGGCCTGGAAGAGCCTTTTGAAATATGCAGCTAACGGCCTTATAAGAGTCTAGAAGGGCTTTTGCAAAAGAAGGAACACAAAAATTGTAGAAAGCTAAGTGTTTGTGAAAAACACAGGAAGCAAATTATGGAAGGGACCAGCTTAGTACCCTGATTATATCAACAATCATGAAAACAGGGAGCTGGGGTGAGAGCAGATTTAAAAATTCTATACAATTCAAGATTTACAAAATTGTCATGAATGTGGAATTAATAATTTGTTCTTTTCCTTTCACGTTTTGAATAAAAAATCAATTGCATTATTATAAAAATTAAAAAAGTAAAATACATTTCATTCAAATTCAGGATATATTACACTGAATCAGTTTAATCACTTGAGTGTATCAAACCATGATTAGCTATCAGCAATAGCCATGACAAAACATTGGTTCTTATCTTTCGAGTAATACAACATAAGTATTGTCTAGATAAATATCTCTAATAAAAGTTAAATGTGCTTGAACTATCTGAAAGATCTAAGTGCTCCTAAACTACATAGCCAATACATTCAATAATACAATCTACCTAAACCCCTTATATTCAATGATAAAATATACACTAACCATCCTCAGGGTTATGGTATAAGCCTCTGATGTGGTGTAGGGATTCTTCACACTCCATGCCTACACAGATTTGATCTGTTCCTTCTGACCCTCCAATTTCTTCCCTTCATAGGGAGCTCTTTCATGGCTTCTTGAGTGGGTTTTCTTGTTTTTCTCTCAAGGTTTTTGGCTGAAATATGAAGGTTTCCACTTTTGCTGGGTCAAGTTCTTACCTTTGGTGGCTCTCGATCAAAGCATTGGCTTAGAGAAATCTACTAATTATGTGAAAAGAGCCTGATCGGCTCTGGGTTTTGTCAGAATACCTGATTTTTGCTCTTCCTCCAATGCTTCTGTTGCAGGTTGGTGGCTTCTTCATCTCCCTTCGGTTGGTCTATGGTGATGTCTTCCACTTTCATATCCTCCTGTAAATCCATGGCTTCAATTTGTAGCAACTCTTTTGACTGAAAATGGGATTTCCCCTTAATTGAATGAGCTCTTTGAAAATTTTCTTCATCCATAGAACCTTTCACTGTATTACTCAATGGTGATCTCTTTTTGGGTTTTCCTCTCTTATCTGATGTTTTGCCTGGTAATCTGGTTATCTGATCTCTTTGTCAGTGTTCTCACTTGAGCCCATTGTTCTATTGTTTCATGGCCTTTTGGTGTTGAGGACCCGATCCAGGCAAATGAAGCAACCCTGATTGTCTGGTGAATTAAGAGACAGCAATGTATTAACCAATTACATTGCCTGTGTTTTGTAGAAAGGATTCTTGTCAGTATTCACTAGGTACCAATAGTAGTCTCAAACACACAGGAACTGTGCTGGGTAGATCCTCTCTGGGATTGAAAGCTGATGACGATGTACATATGAAAATGCTGGATTTCTTCATAAACCATATCCCTCCTTGAAAAACCTGGTATTTTTTATATCTAGCGTAAAATACAGACATGAAATAACTTCAAAGCATCATCAGAATATCCACTATTCCAGAGGATTTCCAATATTCTTAAACATATGTATGCAGAGTTTTTGGACAAGAACAAGCTCTCATTAACCTGCAGATCAACATTTGTCCTTTAAGGTGTCTTATTTTCCATCTCATCATATGAGAAATGGAGCTTGAGTGAGATTTCTATCCTTTGATAGCAACCATTTTCCTTTTGCATGGGAAAGTAGGCCCTGAGAATGGTTCTCTAGGCATTTTGGTGCATAAAATTTATCAAGACCTCTCTGGAGATATCATTTGACTCTTGCTATACTGCAGATCTCAGATTCAGATATGTGGAGCACTAGTTAGATTGCAGGTATGTCCAAAACACATGGATCAATCTCGGTAATGGTTGGACCAAATAAAATTGCACTAGAAACCCAAAGTTTTGTAATGTCCCCAATGGACATATTTTTGCCCCTAGTTGGATTTTACGCAAATCCCAAAACCAAATGCAAGCTCACAAAATTAATATCAGATTTTTACTATGCAGATCTGAATTTAACCTGAAAAGTGTGACTAGGGTAAAGTGGGAAACCCAAACAAATCAGCCAATAAAATATAACTTCTCCACTCCAATCTGATCTACCAATTTTATAAAGCCAAAATATGAAGAAAATGCAAATTTTGATGCACAAGAAGCTTGAAATAAATTTATTTTGAAACCCCAGTCTGCAGAAAATTATGGCAACTTCAAAAATTCATAACTCCCTCAAAAATGCTCCGATCCACACAAATAAACTATGCACGGATTCAAAAATTAAGGAGAACACAATGATATTACCCATTCATGCAAAAGACCACCATAAGTTCCCTAAACAGCCAAAACACCAACTCGCCCCTAGGGTTTTGGGCTGGAAAAATACTGAAAATTGGCTGCTTTAATTCATAAAAATCAGATTATGATATAGCAATACAAATCTGGTCTGAAATACCTCAAAACAATTCAGATTTATGCAAGAGATAGGTCGCTCCAGGCTGAAATAATGCAAGAAACACAGTTGCACTCTCTTCCCTTCAAACCCTTGTACCAAATCTACAAAATCTTCTTTATTCACTGCTGGAAATAACTAACAACTTTGCAAGCTCAATAGAATTTCCTGAGTAGAAATTCCTCACAATGCTCTTGGGGTTTTCGTCCACAAGAGGGATAAATCCTAAGGGTTTTCATCCTTAGAATATATTTGGTAAAAGCTTCAAGCTTCAACACAATTCAAAAAATATCAAATTGTCATAGAATGCCTTCCCCTCAAGTCGGCTTCTCCTTATAAAGGAAGAGATCCAAAACAACCTCCAAAATGTCCAATCAACATGCAATGATTTTCTCTATGCAATTTCTACCCTCCATTTCCCTTCCTAGGACAAGTCACCATTTCCCTTAGGGAGAATACAAAAGACATTTAATAATTATTTTTCCCTCCCAAAGCTAGTCGCATTTTTCCTAGAGGGAATACATAGTGAAATGGGCATTTATCCTTTCTAAGTTCTCATTCCCCCTTCTAAGGCAAGTCTCCATTTCACCAAGGATGGATAACAATTTATATTTGGGCCTTTCCTAGATTTAATAATTATTAAGTCATTTAAATTATTATAAGTGCTCTATATATTTTATTTTATTTTTTATTAATGGCACTTAATAATAACTTAAAAATGACTTAGGTCCCCTTATATGTTTCCTTTGGCCGTCAGGTTGACAAAATAGGCCAAAGGTCTAAGAATGGAAAGGGGATATTACAAGTTTGTGGTGGGCAAAACTTGCACCTGCATTTTGCATGCAAGCCTACTTCCTCATACAACCAATAAGAAGCTCAAACTCATTCCCCACAAGGTTGTGGAGATTAATCCACAAAATCAGGTTTGGTATAGCTCTGATTTGCATCTCATAATAGGTTCACAAACTATGTGAATGCTGGAAAGAGCTCCTCAATCCTAATGCCTGCTGACAAAGCTTTGTTCAGTAAATTGATGATACTTGCAAATAAGGTCGACCCTTTTGTTGTTCAATGGAACCAAACAATCCATAATTGTGAGAACAATCCATAATTGTGAGAACAATCCAGAAGAGGATGTCAAGAATTGGATACCAGGTTCAAATGGATCATGTAACAGACTGCAAAGAGATCAGAACACAATGGGCTACCCTGCTACAATTGGTTATGAAAACAATGTTTTTGATTGCTTAAGAAAACACTGCATTCTAGAAACACGGTTGTGAGCTCAAAGCTTAAAAAATAATTCTGCTCACTAAAATCTTGACAGTCAGCAACCAAGACACCCTTGAATGGAACCTAAACCTAAAATGGAAGTAGATGTCCTCGTTCGCTGTCTTAGACAAGCAAATATGATGCACCTGAATAGCTCCTTCTTTCTTACTCTCCAAAAGCTCTCAGAAATAGCTTAGGACCATCATGGATCCAGTCTTACAGAAGTAATGAAGAAAGCTCAAATGCTGTAGATCTCCCCAAACTAGAGTGTCACAGATCTCCAATAGTAAGAATTGATAAAGAGAATTGTTTTCTAGCCTATGCCATGCCGACTCCATAAAATGAAATGAAGTGAGGGTTGAATAGCGGAAGGATAGATCAACGGAAGACATGTACAGAAAGAAAGTGTAACTTGTTGATGGAGCTCAGGTGGGAAATGGAAAAAGATAGGGAATCAATGTCTGCATCCACTAGCCCAGGTTGGCAACTATTTGACCTTTTATTTATCCCTATCACTTCTGCAATTCTCAAAGAGACACATATACCATCAAGGTTGTAACACATCAACAATAGATAAGCAGAGCCAAAGGGATCTTCACTACATCCTATGCATGCCAATGGTAATGATTCTAAATGATGAGCAAGTATTATCAAACAACTATGCCCAGATTAAAAGTTTTACAAATAGGGCCACATTTTATTTTGTTACTGACCTTAACATTTAATGTTTAACTGGAGTTACAATGTTAGTCATTATTATGTTGCATGAGTTAGGTAGCATCTAACTACTTGACATATGAATAAAATTATGTACATGTAAACAATTAGTGGTGGAGAATAATAAAGAATAAATATTATTTATGTTTCCTCCTAACTTTTCCTTCTTAAAAATATGATAACATACATCTGACCTAGTGTGTTTTTGACAACTGACGTGGAAAGTACAGAAAGTAGTGCAACAGCAGAAACAGAGAGCAAATATAACAGCAGTGCACAAGTAGATATGTATGCAGATAACAACTAGAAAATGCAACAAAATGATAATGTTTCAATACCAAAAACAAGAGAACATAAATACAAATCTAGGGATGATCAAAGATCACACCTTTGAAGACACCTTTCATTACCAAAACAATACATAATTAAAATGTATCTTAAGACAGCTTAAACATAATCAGGTTACTTAGTTACTAACTAATCTACTCAAGTACCCACCAAGTTGCCTACAAATGCTACAAGCGCAACATAGGAAAGATGCGCACCACTTGCTCAACTGAAAAGTTGATGCACTACACTCTAGTAAGTGGTCTGACAAAAGATTTCTCTCTGGTTTTTGTGATTAAATAAAATAAACAAAATCCCTGGAAAATTGTTACACAATTCTAACAAAATATAACTGGCTAGGTGGACCTACCTTTTTTATTTGTTTTTAACCCAAATGAATGGCAGGCTTAGAAAGAGGCGCCATCAACACAGTGGACAAATATATGTGAAAAAAGTAGTTCCTTTGAATTAAAAATGCACAATGGCAACCAGAAGATAGACATAAATAAGGACACAGACAATAATGAGAAAGAAAATTAGTGTTCTTCAATAAAACCTAGTGACTTTTTAGCAAGTAAAATAGACCAACAAAAGGCAACAAAATAAGGTGGAGAAACAGAAATGTATAACAGTCAGCATAGGTAAGGAAGGACTGTACACTCATACATCCTGCAATATCTTTGCACACCAAAGAACGCAATAATAGGAAAAACAAAAGACGTGCAGCAACGCATCAGCGAGAGAGCGCCTACACACTATATTAAGTACAAATAATGTCAAGGGCACCAGTGCAGCTGAAGTAGATACTTCATGGAATAAATATAGCATCTAATTTCTTTTAATCATAGTTCACATACTCAGACTTGACTTGGACTCAGCAGACCCAAAAAATTCCGACTTGGCAAAGCTCGGCAACTTCAAAATACTTAAAATTCTTAAGAAACTAAAATTTTCCAACTGGAAAAAACTTAGAAAAACTCTGCAACATGAAACGCTTTTTCAGCATCAAAACCATGTTTCCGCATACAGTCAGCATCCCGCGAGTTGCAGACTCAGACTTGCCGAGTACTCACAGCGAGTACCGTCCAAAACCTCAAGTACTGGGATCTTGCTGAGTACTCGGCTAGTAGTTCAACTATGGTTTTGATATGTCATGAGTGGATTAATAATGCAATGAAGGGAACATTCTTTTTTATAATAGAAGGCGAGGCTCACTTCGCAGGCCTCTTAAACACTAACCCTAAACATAGTTTTCTAATTCAATGAACATCGTAAGGGTGCATGACGTGAATAGACATATGAGCTGCCCTGTGTTATAACATATGAGCTTGGTGACAATATAGATAGCCAGTACATGACAGAAAAGATGTGTCTAGGTAAATCGTGTACTCTAGATTAGGGATATTTTTATTAATGATAAGAACATTTTCTCACCTACACATTATTGATCCTTCATGATGCTACCATAGAGAAGTCACAAACCCTTACCCTTGCAGTATTTGTTCTCACAAGTGGCTAGCTTAGGTGTAGAAAGAAACAAGATTTTCTGTTGTTTTTACATCAAATAGAGCATAATAATGTATATCCCAAGTGGGCCTGATGGTGACGGTTACTCCATATAGGTCACATGTTCAAAACCGGATGGGAGTAGGGTTGTGCACCTTGTTGAACAATATATAAGATAAATGGAAAACCAATCTCCTTGTGGGGTTCCAGAAGGGAAATCAGTGTCTTGCTTGGCGGTGACCTGAAAAACTACCTTTATCTTTTGCTTGAAGAAGGTGGAGAGTCTTGTCTCGTGCAAGAAAACCAGTATTTTTATCAAGGCATGTAGATGAGTAGCATTTGAATCTTCAGATTACGGACAAACAAAGAACTCACTGATGTTGAATTTAACATAGAAGCCAAATTTCTGCAATGTTGTGGGCTTCTTTAAGATTTTGCATCAGAGCAACCTCCATGAGAAAATATGATATCCAATTGATTTATTTTTTTGGTTGTATTCCCTGACACTTCTTTTACACGATGTCAAATTATGTAATCATTTTCAAATATGGATTGTAATGCCTATCCCTTTGTTGTCAAGGTATTGTCTAAAGTAACCTTTATCTTGGTCTTTCCACACTTTGAGCCTCACATCAATGTTTAAACTTTGTATACAGACATAAGATGAGATGTTCCGCATTTCAAGAAACTAAGATGACCGCAATTAAACCTTTATTAAGTTCAGAATGTAATCACTCTTTAATGACTAAGTTACTTTGCATTCAATTACATATCAATAATACATTCGATTGTCACCAAACAAGAATCACTCCACTAACATTCCTTAGAAACACTGATATATCTAAAGAGAATGTTCAGTAGTCGCAAACCTCTAGGATGAGATGCCACCATGAGTCAGCATCCTTATATACAACATTTAAATTGCAATCCTTTAGTATTCAACTTTGAATTGGGCAATTCTAACTATGTTATTACAGTGCTTTGTGCACCCACTCAAGCAGAAACTCAAACACTTCAATAATTCATGGATTTGTCTACAAATTCAGCATTTTCTATGTGATTATCAACCTTGCACCAATATTTAATAATGTGTAGACACCAGAATTTGGTACTGGACTAGTTAATTGTTCGGTACTAGTGCATTTATTTGTGTATTGATTATTGGTTTAAGTTAGGCTCATGTTGGCATGTGTTCCTTGTGTTGATCATCCTTAGCCTTGTTTTTCTTGTGCCCCATGCGAATTTTAATATCTTCAATCTCATTTGTCTCCTTTCGACTCCATCTTCTTCTTGTCCCATTTGTCCTTCTATCTCTCTCTTCCATGGATTGTTAAGAAATTAGTGTTCATAGTGTGAACATATGGTTTGAATATTTGTATTATTTAATATTTAAATAATATGTGAGTGTGCACAATTAATTGTCATGCACAACTCATGGATAGGGCTGTGGGAGTATGACTAAGGATTAGAGGAGAGATATGGGGATAAGGTGATGAGACTTGACTCCATGATTATAGGAGCAAGCAATTGTATAAAATGCCCTCTAATATTCAATAGAAATTGCTCCATTCTACTTTCATTTTCTCTGTACTTTCCATTTCACGAGTTAATTTGATTTATTGATGAAATTATTTATGCAAATCTAGAGATTTAGCATCATCCGGTATCAATGAGAGTCATTGCAGACAAAACCGTAGCCTCTAGGATACAAATCGAGAGTTTTTAAGCTTTCGTGGCTATTTTTTGGATTCTAATCTTAAAGAAAAAAGACTGTAAATTGTGTTTTTCTCAAAAACCCAGATTCCGAATCTTCTAAAATTTTTGGGTTTGAAGATACATATTTTATCACTCTACAGTTAAAATTTCAGAATAACCCAATTTTTGGTTTAAGAGAAAACGTGAAATAGATTCTGGCGTTTGAAGAAATTATGGAATTTGTATATGATTAAAAAAAAAATTGTCAAAGTTTGTTTCTGCATCTGTTTGGAATGGCAATAAGATATGGTGTGAGTTCGATCTAATCATACATTGGTTTGTGCTTCAAGATATTATCATTCATCTCAAGCCATTTGTTTAGTTGTGGTCCTATTGTCTATGTCCTACCTCTTAGGAATCATTTGTGTGTATTTCCATTAAAATTGTCAACTTTGTTGTGTCATAGTCAGTCATCCGAAAGTGTCGAATCATTGTAGATTTGTGAGTCATTGTAAAATTATATTATAAAAAAAAAATTGCCCCACTTGTCAAAAATCAGACACATTTTCGCTTGTACGCGACGTCCATAGTGAGGGGGTGCATTATCGGTTGAAACCGACACCCAATAGAATTGTAAAATGAGACTCAAAGACAAATTCAGCTTGAGTTAGCAACATCACAATGGAGGTTGGAGGCAACGAAGGAAGGAGGTGTTTTAGCGACCTCTCGTCAGGCACCATCGATGAGGCCGCAATATTGCTTTGGTGGCCATGTTTGACACCTAATAGAATTGTAAAATGAGACTCAAAGACAAATTCAGTTGAGTTAGCAAGCATCACAATGGAGGCTAGAGGCAACAGAGGAAGGAGGTGTTTTAGCGACCTCTCATCAGGCACCATCGATGAGGCCGCAATATTGCTTTGGTGGCCATGTTTTTTCAGTTGTGTTCGGTGTGTTTAATTTCAGCATGTGTGGTAGTAAATAAAGAACAGATGGATAATTCTTGTTCATAGTAAGGAACATATTTTCCTATATTTTGTTCTCTTTTGTAAATTATGGATGAGGAAACGTGTACGCTACTATGAAAGTGGTTGGTGGTCCACTAGAAAACCAATTTGAGAGTTTGTGAATCTCTTAGAAAATCACATACAAAGTGGTTAATGGTTCCACTAGAAAACTTGTTGGAGTTGATGGTACTCTTTGAAAACCATCGTATTGTAGAACATGAGCAGGTACTAGACAGAACTCACCCATGTTCACACTAAGGGGGTGAATGTTAGGAAATTAGTGTTCATAGTGTGAACATATGGTTTGAATATTTGTATTATTTAATATTTAAATAATATGTGAGTGTGCACAATTAGTTGTCATGCACAACTCATGGATAGGGGTGTGGGAGTATGACTAGGGATTAGAGGAGAGATATGGGGATAAGGTGATGAGACTTGACTCCATGATTATAGGAGCAAGCAATTGTATAAAATGCCCTCTAATATTCAATAGAAATTGCTCCATTCTACTTTCATTTTCTCTGTATTTTCTGTACTTTCCATTTCATGAGTTAATTTGATTTATTGTTGTTGAATTTATTTATGCAAATCTAGAGATTTAGCATCATGGATTTCTCTTCTATTTTTTTACCTTTGTCCTAGTCAATGACCATTTCATGCCATTTTGTACTCGCTACAAAAATGGTCATTTTTGTCCCATTTTTGAACCCCCGAGGTTTTGTGGATTTTTTTGTTAGCTTTCCCACTCATTGTGTCTGTTTGCATGCCAATAGGGTCCTAATTTGAATTTCAAGAAGCCTACAAATAGAGGAGAGCATTAGTGCATTTAGAATAGGAATTACACACTTGATTTGTAAAGAAAAATCAAGTGCAAGAGTGATATTGAAGATGTTCTTGCTTCCAAGAGCATCCCCATGCCAAAAGAAGAATTCAAGCATTTTGAGAGCATTCAAGCACTTACTAGTTGTTTTGCATGCATTGAAAGATATACGGATTGGGACATTAGCATGCATTGCATTGCTTCCTAAATAGCATCAAGTGTTGCTTGTGATTTTCTTCAAGACGTGAAGGGTATGATAATAATGGAGGGATAACACAGACCCCATAAATATCCCCATTTTATGGATTTTATAAAGTGTTGAGACCAGATTAGAGTTCCAAACAAAAACAGTTTACAACTGATTTGCAACAAAAACAAGAAAAATGAGCAAGGTTTCCGATGACCAGAGCAAGGTGATCATGTTTGCAGATTCAGTTTCAAACCCGTCACAAAAGAACCATTTCCGTGCTCGTTTCGAAAGTGGTAGACCATTTCCATACCCATTTCAAAATGCTCGGTGTGGCCACATAATTTCAATCTCCTAGAGTTGATTTGCCTTGCTGCCTGGACCTGTCTCCTACTGTTTACCACTGACAACTATCTCCACATTCACATGTAATTGAGTATTATCCTACAAACCCTAATTCTCTATTTTTCTTGCACTTTAATTATTCCAAGCATTTTCCAGGTTATTCTCTTTCAAGATAGACCCTTATTTCTGCTGATTGGGTCTGATTTGTTGTTTTCTCTGAATTAAACCTAATTAGCACCCTAGATATGGTTAGAACCTAATGCAGAATAATTGTTAGTGCAAAACCACTTTCCATATCTACATAATGTTATCGTTATTCAGCAAGCATTTGAGCATTTGCACCATAAATTCTACTAATCCATCCACCATTTAGTTGTTACTTAGTTTCTTTGATATCAAAACAAAAAAATTAAAAGCAGTCCTTCAAAAGTTGCCATAAGTAACAAAGCAGATATTATGATAAGAAACCAAGATGCATAAGGGCATAAGCTGGAAAGAAATTTTTGTCATCATTTCTTGAAGCACATGTCAAACAACAGGTTTGCACTAATGATTGCAAAGGATACTATAATGTAGGTATAAAATGAGATCAGTTCATGCACAACGTGTTACTCCCATTGCACTTCCACACACTTACATCATCCTTCGATACTGTTCACTGCCAACATAAAGGTAACTAATAGTTTTAACTTTTAACTCTTCAAATAGGCATTTCATTTTACGAAATTTAATTCTAATTCACTATATCTAAGATTTTCCACTAACAAATTGAATTATTAGCTGGCACGAAACATCATGCATAACAAATGCATTCCCTTTCATACTATCTATAATAGTTCAGCCAATTAGCATACATGGAATTATAATTGATGCATTAACTTCAAACTAACGGCCCACAACAAGGTTTGTTCAGATTTTGGAAACCTACGCCAGGACGATGCATGAGGATATTACCTCCACGGGCCCAAACATATGGCACAAGGTTGCTATTCAAAATATAAGATTGATTAGATGAGCATCCTTATGATCAAATGTCATTAAAATTTCTACTTACGCAAAGGGTATAATGTAAACTACTCTGATTGCCAATATTAATCCGATTTGTTACGAAAAAAACTCAATCTATATATATCCTAAAAGCGTAAGTAGAAGAATTTTTGTAGCCAGTTGGTTGCGTTGATAATTCATGTATTGTCAGATTAGGTAGTGTGTTTCATATTTTGTTATGTACAATTGGGTCTGGTGGTTGTGTCTCAATGGACAACTGTTTGGTCTTAAATAGCAATTCAAGTGTCAGGGTAAAAGCATTGATGTGACAAGTCCTCCCAAAGCATTGATGTGACAGGTCCTCCCAATGCATTGCATTGGACGATACACTACCATGTTGAATAAAGTGATTGGTTCCTATATTCTCAGTGTTAATGCTTCTATGTTATGTTCTTCGTATGTCAATATAATTCTGCAAGTAGTGCAGTGTAGCATTTTACAGTAGACAAATACACCAAGGCAAAATCATCATAAATAACATATTATACATGATGCATAAGACCAGTAGAGAACGTACCACATTCCGTTGGTCAATAAAACGTAGGGCATCGCCAACACTAGCACAATCATGTGATTCAATCGTGGTCACAGTGAAATTTGGTTGAGCTTGCCAATGAGAATTTTCCAAATAGCTTGTCACTTGTTTTGCATGGGCACAGCAAAATACATAAACTTCCTCAACACCAGCAGATGCCAGCCATTCCAGAGTATAGTCAATCATAGGAATGTTCACCAGGGGCAGGAGCACCTTCAAAGAAAAGACTAAAAATAAGGTCTTACAGAAATAACTATACATAAGACATGTTAACCTTTAAGGACCATCCACTGAGAAGCATAAATAAATTATCCATAACCAAAAGAAAAGGAAATGCTCTACTTGTTTATACATTTCAAGGTGAACAGGAACCTAAAATATCTTCTAAGAATGTTCAGATAGCTTATAGCTTAAAGGAGCTCCAAAACCAAAGCAGGATTAATACAATTATTAAAACAAGATTTTCTTATATACTCATACTCACATAGAAAGTACTACAGCCAGTAAACATTATCGTGTCACAACAGTTAATCATTAAAACGTAACAACATTGTTGGCCACACTAAAGGAAAGAACGAGGATTGATATTAAAATTTTGAACAAAAATTCATAGTTGTATCACCTTTGATGTACACAAAATGTCAGGGCTATATTCCACTGAATAAATAATGCCAATGAATTTCCATAAGACATATTAGGACTCTAGAGCACATGCTTGTTTATTAAATCATACTTTAAATCACAAGGTATTGAATCTGGTTTTAATAAGTTCTTAACAGACCTCCAGGGATATTGGTCATATGATCCCTTCTATCAAGTTCCTAAACATTCCTTATTAATTTTCATATGGTCCCTTCTATCACGTTCATAAATATTTCTTATTAATTTTCATATAATCCCTTCTATCTTCCAAGAATATTTGGATAGCTTATAGCTTAAATATGCTCCAAAATTGAAGCAGGATTAAAAAAATTATTAAAACAAGATTTTCTTATATACTCCTAATCACATAGAAAGTACTACAGCCAATAGACATTACCGTGTCACAACGGTTAACCATTAAAAAGTAACGATGTTGTGGGCCACACTAAAGGAAAGAACAAGAATCAATATTTAAATTTTGCACAAAATTTCCATAGTTGTATCACCTTTGATGCACATGAAATATCAGAGCTGTATTCCACTGAATAAACGCCAATGAATTTCCATAAGACATATTAGGACTTTAGAGCACATGCTTGTTTATTAGATAATACTTTAAATTATAAGGTATTGAATCCGGTTTAAACAGGTTCTTTACAGACCTCCAGGGATATTGGTTGTATAATCCCGTCTATCAAGTTCCCAAATATTCCTTATTAATTATCATATAATCCCTTCTATCTTCCAAGAATGTTCAGATAGCTTATAGCTTAAATAGGCTCCAAAACCAAAGCAGGATTAAAAACATTATTAAAATAATATTTTCTTATATACTCGTAATCACATAGAAAGTACTACAGCCAAGAGACATTACCATGTCACAACGGTTAACCATTATAAAGTAACAACATTATTGGGCACACTAAAGGAAAGAACAAGAATCAGCTTTTAAAATTTTGCCAAAAGTCCCATAGTTGTATGACCTTTTGATGCACAGGAAATATCAGGGCTATATTCCACTGAATAAATGCCAATGAATTTCCATAAGACATATTAGGACTTTAGAGCACGTTCTTGTTTATTAGATCATACTGCAAATTATAAGGTATTGAATCCAGTTTAAATAGGTTTTTAACAGACCTCCAGAGATATTGGTCATATAATCCCTTTTATCAAGTTCCTTGATATTCCTCATTGATTTTCAAAGTCAGGCCAATTCCTGAGTTATTATGTTGTCTTGCCTAGTGTGAACAGGAGAATTTTGTTATTTACAATCATTGAAAAGGTCTGTAAGCTTCTACATCATTAAAAAAATAAGTCATAATAAAAACCACCAATCGGAAAAGAATGGAAATCAAAAAAAAAATTGTGGTCGCCCATGACCATATTTTGATGTACGAAATCTTTTTACAGGTTACCATTGTATATTTTGAAGTTTTGCATGATTTTGGTATCAATGAGAAGTGAGGACCATACTACTCTTCATTAAAAAGTTTAGACACCATGTGTACCTAACCCTTGTACACCAACAATGGCCAAAGGCATCAGTCTAGTTGACTTGTAGCCTGGAATCATGTTTCCTCCAAGAGGTCTACATCTTATGCATCATCACATGTATAATTATATGTTATCCTTTGAGTAGTTGAATATTTGTGTCCGTCTTTGTTCATGAATTTCCATGCAGCATTGTCAATTTAACTTTTTGTTAATAACATACGCATACTATTCTTCAATAATTTTTCCTCGCCATTCTCAAGATATTTTAGCTACTCGATTATAGGATCCCAACAATATTTCCATTAGATTCACTAACATATACAAATCAAAACCACACTAATCTGAAATCAAGTTCGTATGTAATGTAATTCAGTCCTACTGATGAACATGATTTGAATCCCCATTGGGACTCTCAGCCGATCCCTTGTATGACAATTCTAGCTTAAATAGCTCAAAATAAGAACAAGAATTTGATACTGAGGTAAACTATAAAACCTAATCAAATGGGATCTTTCCAACATTCAAACAGGGGCAAAAATGGAATCCATGACACAAAGTAATGGCCATCAGAAGCTTGCTTGGGTAATCATGCCCAATCCTATCAGTGACAAATTTGGCCCAAACCAAACCTATCAATCTGACCTGAACTTGCCACCTATGCACGAATAATGGATTCAGACTGGACCAAACCCACCTTTGGAACAGTACAACGTAGAAACGAATTTGAGGTGACCTGAACATGTCACCAGGACATCAACGACGGTTTTCTTAAGGTAAGAACCCATCTCAAATAAGAGAGTCGTACCAAATCCAGGAAGATATCGCAGGGCACCTCTCTAACTTGTAAGAATCGCCACTGATCCAGATCCCACGAGATAACCAAGAGACAACACTCTAAATTGTTAGAACCTAGATGTCGTATATGCATGTGCAGAATTAATATCAAATAAGTATTCAACAATGAGTATTCATATGGAGATGCAAAGGAAAGGTAATATAACTCAGAAAGAAAATTATTTTTGTGTTATATAGATGCCATACTCTTGAGAGAGATGTATGGTTTTCTATCTTCCAGCAGCTAAGTTTATACTATGATCTACTATCTAATGATTACTATCTATTTAGATACATTTATATACAAATGCTTACAAAGCCACGAAGGCTAAAGAACCATTAAAAAGATGAAACAGTAGCTCTTCCATGGGAATCTTCATCTTCTGGCAGTTGGGTTGAATGGCATCAGAATGTCACAATTGAATCTGCAATCAGAACCCCTCAAGTCATATGGAGAGATCGGCCCCTTTAGGAACGAAGCCAGTAATGTTGTTAGTGCTTTCCGGTACCACACATTGTTAAAGGTTTGGTCTGTAGATGTCTAAAGCCCCAAATAAGTCAATGATGAAGACCACATAAGGTTTGGCACACGCTTGGATGGCGCCACATCTAACTACCCAAATTTCCACATCCCACTTGAAATGTGTATGCTGCATCTAATAGATATGGATTCATAAACATAGAGATAACGCGAACACTAGAGGTTACTCGACAGTACTGCAGACCATGAAACAGGAATCGACATTGCTGCAATCCATAAGAATGGGTTTCATGGTATCACTGGAAGTATATTTGGAGATTCCACCTAGACCATGATTCTTCTATGCCAATCTTCTAACCCAATCTATACCTAAGTATGACTATTGGGCTCTTGCACAAACAACAGAGAGGAAGGGAAGAGCAACAGATCATCACCTAGAGAGAAATCAGATAGTGTTCTATACATTTCAGTTGAGTATACCACTGGTTGGCGGACTTTCAGAGCATGACAAGCTTAGGAGAACATGACAGATGGATTTATCACCCACATAGTGTGTTAGAATATGCAAAGAGAAGACTGAATGCACACCTTCAACAAGTGTGGCAGCGTTATTAAATATGCAAGAGGTGGTTACAAGTGGTTATGGTTGGTTGAGCAGTTACCAACTACATAACTACATCATACGCTATATAATGCTCTATATTTTAACACCCCCTCTTAATGACTAACCCAGACAAAACACCAAGTTTGTCCCGAAATTTTACAAACAAAAGAGGACCAAGGGGTTTAGTCATTATATCGGCAGGCTGCTCCTTAGAAGGGCAGAAATGAAGAGAGATATCACCAAAATCAACCAACTGTCTGATATAGTGATGATGAATCTCAATGTGCTTAGTGCGGGCATGATATACAGGATTCTTGACCATTTTCAAAACACCTTGATTATCACAGAAGATAGAGAGAGAGGTAGGGGTAACCGGAGGAATGTGAAAATCAAGAAGAATCTGACGAAGCCACACAGCTTCACAACTAGCACTAACAACTGCCTTATATTCTGCTTCAGTGGAAGAGATGGCTACAATGGGCTAAAACTTACTCTGCCCAAAAACAACTCATGAACCAAAAGAGAATATATACCCGTGGTAAAACGTCGAGTATCCATTGATCCTCCCCAATCAGAGTTCGCATAACCAAGCAATCAGAAATCTGGAACTCGTTGATATAATATGCCAAAGTCAAGAGTGTCTTTGACATATCGTAGAACTCGTTTTGCTACTCCCCAATGAATGAGTTTTGGTTTAGAAAAAATCGAGAAAGATATCTAACAACAAAACAAAGATTCGGTCGTGTGGTTGTTAGATATTTCAACTAACCTATTATCTCAGAGTGACTCATCAACCGGTGGTGAGTCATCATGGACTGACAGTTTCAGCCCAACCTCCATAAGTGTAGAAGAAGGATTACACTCAGTCATTCGAAACTTCTACAACAGATTTGTGGCATATTTGACTTGAGAGATAAAGATCATATGATCATGTTGCCAGAATTCTACACCAAGGCAATAATGTAGGAGGCCTAAATCAGTCATGTCAAAAGCAGCACATAAATCTGATTTTACCTTTTGAATCGCATCATTCCTACTTCCTGTGATGGCAAGATCATCAACATACAATAAGAATCACAATGTCATCACCATCGCTTTTGACATATAGATTCGGATCAAAAAGACTCCTTTTGAATCCAAATCTTGTAGATGTTTATCTATTTTTATATACCAAACTCGAGGAGCTTGTTTAAGTCCATACAAGGACTTAATCAGCCTGCATACCAGATGTTCACGACCACATGCCCGAAAACCCTCAGGCTGTGTCATATATACTTCTTCCTCCAAATCTCCATTCAGGAAAGCACTCTTGACATCCATCTGAAATACTTTCCAACCAAACTAGCAAGAAACTAAAAGAAGCAACAAAAAAGTGACCATATTTGCAGTAGGAGCAAAAGTCTCCTCATTGTCTATCCCCTCATGTTGCAAGAAGCCTATCGCAATAAGACGGACCTTGTATTTATCCAAAGTACCATCGGCCTTGCACTTGACTTTATACACCCATTTACAACCAATGGGTTGCTTTCCGAAGGTAAGGGCACCAACGTCCAAGTATTATTCTTCATCAAGGCATCGTATTCTATTTGCATGGCGATTTCCCATTCAAGTATGCCTTGCAGTGTTTTTACAAACGGTTGAGCTGAAACCGAACCATAGATGTTTGACCGGTTCAATGCTTTTGGGGGCAAACCGACCGATGGTGCAATTTGGTACAAAACAAGCCATTCCCTTTGGAAAGCGCACTAACGCGTCCAAGTATTATTCTTCATCAAGGCATCGTATTCTATTTGCATGGCAATTTCCCATTCAAGTATGCCTTGCAGTTGTTTCTACAAACGGTCTTCCTCCAAAACCATCGGTTCGACCGTTCAATGTTTTGAGGCAAACCGGACCGATGGTGCAATTTGGTACAAAACCAGCCAATTCCGTAAGGAACCGGCGCTTTGGTAACAAATCGCCCAATCGGTCCGGCTTACGCTCTCAACTGAGAGCAAAAAAAAAAGTGCTATAATACATCGCTACTTTTGCAAAAACAATTTTTTAATTAAAAGCATAGATTTTTAGCTTATCTAAACCCTAACTTATTGCCATTTTGCTATAAACACCTTTCTTACATGTTATATAGTATATACACAAACTTTGCATATTTTGTGTCCGATTGTTGGAATCATGGTTTTTAATCTTTCAAATGTATTGTTTTCATTACAAATGTAATTTTTAATGTGTTTTTAGTAAACCGGTTCATAAAGTTTGAAAAGGTCATTCGATCCGGTTCCTGTTCGACCGGCCCAACCCTCAATCGGTTCCAAGTTCGATTCCAATTTTTTAAACATCGATGCCTTGTGCTATATCATTGTTGCTCGTGAATATTGAGAAGAGCAGAAGAGAGAGCAAACTGAGCATGCTCGGAATAATCAACCTTCTTACCAATTCTCCATGGTCATGCATCTAAATGGGACAATTCACCTTCCCGCACATCCTGTAGAGTGGAGTAAAACCACTTAGGTCTTTGTTATACTAAGTCATGGGATGCCGGTGAGGCTTTTTCAAAGTAGGAACCAACTCAGGTTGGCATCTTTGATACATAAGTGTATTAGTGGGAGAGGATACAAGCTATATTGGAGACAATGGAGGAGTATTAGAAGAACCAGACGCATCATTGGGTAAGAAAAGTGAAACATTTTCCATTGCCCCTTGTTGATTGCTGCCCTCTTGCTAAGTAAAGCCCCCTACAGATTGATGTCCCTTGCTTTGATTACCAAAGAAAGACAATGTTTCTTTCACGTCCACATCCCGACTAACAATGACTTTATTAGTGGAAGTATCAATCAACCTATAAGCTTTGGATTGATCACTATAACCAACAAAGAAGTACCTTGAACTTTTAGAGTCTAACTTACTCCTCTTTTTACCATGAACAAAACAATATGCAGCTGAACCAAAAATGCGAAAAGTTGATACCTCAGGTTTGATTTTGGACCAAGCTTCTTCAGGAGTGATTTCCTACAAAGCTTTGCATGGACTCTGATTAAGAATATATACAGTTGTGTTTACTGCTTCTCCCCAATATCTATATGGCACTCCTCTGTTATGCATCATGCATCATGCCATCTCCATGATTGTTCTATTCCGCCTCTCTACCACCCCATTCTATTGTGGGGTATATGGGGCTGTCAATTGATGATGGATTCCTTCTTTGCCATAGTAATCCTTGAACTACTTAGAAGTGAACTCACCCCATTATCGGATCTCAAAGTTTTGATCCACCGCTAGCCTGGTTCTCCACCAATGCCTTGAACTTCGTGAAAGAGGCAAAACAATCAAACTTCTTTTTCAAGAAGTAGACCCACATTTTTCTAGAATAATCATCCACTAGCAATAGAAATATCGAACCAAGAATAGTGGGAGACTTCCACAATGGCTCACAGAGATCTGCATGAACAAGGTCCAGAAGCCCTTAGCACACCAAGCACCTTCAGTAGGAAAAGGCTTCCTCTTTTGCTTCCTTGCAAAACATCTTGCACACATATCCTGCTTCTCCTGGATACTAGGCAAACCAAGTACCATGTTTGCTCTACTTAGTCTGGCAAGATACTAAAGGTTGAGATGATTGTATCTTTCATGCCACAAAATGCTGGTATTGCCTTCTACAACTAAGGCATGTAAGTTGACCGTGGCAAGATCAACCAACTTGTACAAACCTCCATGCCCAACACCCAAGGCAACAACTTTGTTTTGGTTTATATCGACACAATACATTGTTTTCCAAAAAAAGTTTACAGCAATATTAGGATTTTTCGTTAATTGACTTATAGACAACAAATTTTTGTTCATGTTAGGAACATATCTAACATTTTTTACTATAAGCTTGGCATTATCATTTAACATGATACGAATATCCCCTATCCCTTCTACTTTGCATGAGATCTCCCATCCCCTAATGTAATTGAATCAGAAGAATTGAAATTTGCATGAAATTTGACATACCGGTCTTTTTGACACAAGAAGTGCCTTGATGCTCCAAAGTCAAAGAACCAACACCTGGTAGGGCTGCCATCTGAGCATGATGCCATGAGGGCATACTCATCTTCTAATTCAAGTTCCACTATGCTGCCATATTTGTTTGCCCTTTTGATTTTTTTTTCTTGGCAAGGGCATATTGTCTCTTCCGACACTCCTTGACATGACCAAGTTTATGACAGTAGTAACATTTCACTTGATATTTAGCGGAGGATGTGCCTTCATCTTGACGCTTCCACTTCCCTTTTCCTTTGGATTGAGCAGCAAAGGCACTCTTGGTTTGTCCTAAACCGGACTCGTGATTTTCTGTCTGTCTCCACTCCTTTTACAACAAGTAAGAACTCACCTTATCAAACGTGAGAGTCTAACTTTCAGCCATTAGATGGAGGGCCTCCACAAATGACTCATATGAAGAAGGTAGGTTGTTCAAAACTAGAGCCACCATATCATTGTCATCCACCTTTTTGTTGATGGAAGAGAGCTGGTCTCAAAGGTCTTTCATCCAAAGTAGGTGCTTAGACAGCAATCCACCTTCTTGTAACTTCATGGAAAAGAGCATATTCTTCAAGTATAACACCCAACTCTTCTCTGATGTTTGATACTTATCCTTCAGACTGGTCCACAACACACTAGCCACAGTGGCATTCCAGACCTCGGTATCAAATCATCCAATACTGATAATTTTAAAAGTAATAGAGCCTCCTTATGACGTTTGTCATTATCGGTGAGGTTTGCAGCAAGTTTGCCTTCGCTACCTGTGATTATCTTCAGTGCCCTCGCACGATCTACCCTGCAAAACACGAATCCCGTTGATAAAGACTTATGAGTCTTGTATAGAAAAATAACTCCCAAAAACGTGCCCTAAAGTCTGCGCTTTTCTAACTCACGTCTCGTATAATTAAATTGTTGCCCTCGAACTAGAATTTGAATCTTTGACCTCGTTTTCGACCACTAGAAATGTGACTATCTTTGCCCTTACGATTTACCATGAACTCGCAAGAATTGGTGGTGGTTTACCCTTGTTTTGGACCACGAATTGGGCCCTCGCTTTTCACTTAGCTCTGCTCGTTTTTGCCCCGAACGCAACGATGTGCCCTTGCGCGTTTTGACCACGAACTGGTCTTTACCCTCACGTTTTTACCACGAACTAGACGCTACAGGTCTGCACGACCTCCACATTCTTCTCCTTGTTTGTACTCTTCCACCGAGAGCTTCGGACTATGCATGGCTTTTTTCCCTCGAATCAGAACCTAGCTCGATACCAATGTTATAATATGCAGCAAGAAGAAAGAATTAAGACAAGACCAATGCACATCTTCAACAAGCGTGGTAGCATTATTAAATATGCAAAAGGTGGTTATAAGTGGTTATGGTTGCTTGAGCGCTTACTAACTACATAATTGCATCACACGCATATAGTGCTCTATATTTCAACATAGTGTTCTTGGAGACTCCATGATAGCAAAATCAGCTTGTCATCTTGTTGATCAAGATATATAGGACGGCATAGGCCCATTCGCATCTTTGGAGATTTCCCATATTGGGTTTCTCCTTGGCATATATTGTGTCCCTCTTTCTAAAATAACAATGTTGAAGACCCTTGGCCTATTTTGTCTACCCGACGGCTAAGGGGTGAACACAAGGGTGACTTAAGTCATAGTAATTTTTATATAAAGTGCCCAAAAAGAAAAAAAGAAAATTATAAAGCACTTATATAAAGTTATCATGACTTAATGATAAAGTGAAAATAGAAAGGAGAAAAGGAACTTCGCAAATTTATTTATTCCAGGGAAAATGCGACCACCCTTGGAGATGAAAACATGTGGGAGGGACATTAAAAAAATAGGAAAATGCTGATTGGGTGTTGTATGTGGCCATTTGGGTCCTTTCCTCTTTTAAAAAGTAAATCGACTTGCTTAGGAGGAGATCATTCTATTTTTACAAAATTGGAAATTTTCTTGTTTGCCTAGTTCTTGCAACAGAAATTCTCTAAGGACGAAAACCCTCATGAGTTGAAGGTAAGAACAAAAACTCTTCTCTTGGGTATTTTCTAGCAGTGCATTGAACATTTGTAGGGAAATTTGAAGAAGGAAACAGTTTGCTGAAGTATCTTTTTTTCCCAGCTGAAGCGACCCGTTTGGAGAATTGTTTTGGGTTGATAGAAGGGAACTATGATCAGATCTATCTGTTGTTACCAAATCTGAATTTCAGTTATCTATATTAGCAATTTTGGAGTTTTGTTTGAGTTCCAAACCCTTCTTTTTCCAGTTGTATCTGCAGACAAGGGTTTGCAGATTTTTATAAATAAAATCAGTCATTTTGGAGCCTCAAATTGGTACACTTATTCTTGCTTTTACCTCCTAAAATTTATTGCTTTCATTTGAAAAAGGAAAAGCATTGTTTAGTACATCTGTGGTGAATTTCCCTCTACTTGGGCAAGTCACATTTTCTGTTTTTAATTCCAGATCTGCATTTAAAAAAGTTTTATGGTATATTTTAAGTTGGTATTTGGGGAAAAACCATTGTGTGCACTTATATGTCCTTAGGGGACATTACAGTGGTATCAGAGCAATGATTCTCCCAGCCTGTGAAGGGAAAATCATATTTGCATGGACAGAGGTGACAAGGGTTTTAGATACCATTACTCAAGAAGAACTCCAGAAGGGGAGATATGGATGATAGAGAAAGACCTCCTCCCAATGATGAGCTGAGTTATATGAATGAGATATTCTCTAGAGGTAATAGAGAGCTGCAGAACTGTTTGATGGAGTCACATAGAGATCTAAGAGACTCCTTTATAGGAGCCATTGCTGATTTGGGTAGATCCCTACAAGGATAAGTAATAACAGGAAAAACCCTCAAGGGAATCAAGGCAATCAAGGTGAGGGAAGCTCTTCTACTCATCATGCAAATAGGGTTTCAAACAAGACTCCTTCCAAGTTCTTTCATGTTAGTTTCCTTCAAAGAAATGAGCCACAAGAGGAGAGAGAACAGCCACCAACACATGGGTTTGCTGAAGAAATAAACCTATATGGAGATGAGTATGCATCATTGAATCCCAACACAAGGGATTTGTTTTTGTTCAGAGACTTTTTCCAACTAAGGAGGAACGAAGGACCAAGGAAGAAGGTGAGTCATCCACAAGAGCCAAGGAAAGATATCCAACATCGATTGGGTAAGATCACTCTCCCTACGTATGATGGTTCGGATAAATGTTCTGCAAGGGCCTGGCTGCAAAAGTTACACTTACCTATCACTAAATCCTATGTATGAAGAAGAGGCTCTCAAATTTGTCACCTTACATTTCGAAGGTATAGCTCACGAATGGTGGTATCATAGTCTTGTGACACAAGGACATGGTTCCATTACTACTCTTGATGAGTTTAGTCAGAGGCTAATAGAAAGATTTGAAAGGAAACATCCGAAAGTGCATTTCAGAGAGTTAGCATAACTCGAACAAGAGGTATGTTCCTGATTTTCAGAAATTAGCAGTCGTGGTTTCAAATGTAAGTGAGTGAAGATTAGTGGTATTATTCATGGAAGGCTTAACCGATCCTCTTAAGGGATTGGTAAAGGCTTTTGAGCCTCCCTCTCTCCAAGATGCAATAAAGAGGTCATTAAATCTAGAATCTACAGCAGCTAAGGGCAAAAATCTGCCCTTTGGACAGTCAAAACCAAATTATTTGGGGCAGCCAAGACCCCATTTCAAGGGCAGTCAAGAACAGCCCCCATTAATCAAGCAAGAAGGCCATTTCAGCAAGGTACAAACCCCCAAAGAGAGCTTCCAAGAAACAAAGATGCTGAGAACACAAGAAATGAATTAAGGAGGAAGAATCTTTGCTTCACATGCAAAGATCCATGGACTCTAGGGCACCGTTGCCTAGGCAAGGGCCAAGTACATTACATTGAAGTCATTTCTGATGGAGAGGAAGAAGAAATAGACAAGGAAGAAAACCATGAGGATGAAGAGCAAGAAAGGAAAGAAGAAGTTGATCAATTGGATAGTACTCTTGCCACACTATCCGGAGCTCCAAGGTACCACCCTTTTCGTGTTAGAGGGGAACTAAAAGGTAAGAGAGTTATTGTTTTGATTGATAGTGGTGCAACTCATAATTTCATTGATGTTGATTTAGTTGCAAGATTGGGGCTGCCATTAGAGGATTTCAAAGGATTTAATGTGACAGTTGCGGATGGCTTCACCATCCCTTGTACCAAGAAGATATCACAGCTGAAAATCACACTTGGTAAGCATATGGTAACGGATGACTTTTATGTGGTGGGTATTGGTGAAACTGATTTAGTTTTGGGTGTACAATGGTTGCATTCTCTTGGAGAGTTCACCCAAAATTATCAAACAATGGAGCTGAAATTCAAATCAGTAGATCAGGAAATAGTGCTACATGGAATGGCAAATGGAGCTCCTATGGTGGTGACCGCAAAACAGATGGAAAGAGCCTTTCAAAGAGGGCAGATTGCTTGGGCAGCTGAGTGTCTAATAACATCTGCAGATCAGATTTTGGGACAGCAGAAGTATAATAAAGATATTCAAGCTATTCATGACAAGCATGCCAAGGTATTTGATAACCTTCCTCATGGGTTACCTCCAAATAGAGGTTTTGAGCATACTATTGAATTAGATCCAGGTATTAAGGTTGTGATTACTACTCCATACCGTCATCCTAGTGCCTACAAAGAATATTTGACAAGGACATTAAGGAGTTGTTGGAAATGGGGCATATAAGGCCTAGCTCTACTCCTTTTGCATCATCCGCGGTTCTTCTGAAAAGGATGGGACTATGAGAATGTGCATTGATTACCATTTGTTGAATAGTCGGACCATCAATAATAGGTACCCCATACCTAGAATTGATAAGCTTATTAATAAGCTACATGGAGCTATCTACTTCTCTAAGATAGACTTGAGATCCGAGTATCATCAAATCCGGGTAAGAAAGGAAGATGTTTACAAAACTGCTTTTAGATGTCATTTTGGCCATTTTGAATTTCTTGTGATGCCTTTTGGGTTAACCAATGCCCTGCTACATTTCAATCATGTATGAATCATGTTTTTAGAGAGCAATTGAGGAAGTTTGTATTGGTCTTCTTTGATGACATATTGGTCTATAGCAAAACATGGGAGGAACATCTTCAACACTTGGATATTGTGTTGGGCATTTTGGAGCAGCAATCACTTTATGCCAAGGAATCAAAATGTGAATTTGGCGTGACTGAAATTTTATACTTGGGGCACATTATCAATGCCAAAGGTGTTCATGTGGATCAACAAAAGATCATTGCTATCTTGGATTGGCCTCCACCCACCACCATGACACATTTGAGAGGATTCTTTGGTTTAAGCAATTATTATAGGAGGTTTGTGATCTCAGAACTTCTACTTTAGAAATTCATAAAAATCACAATAATTTGTCGTTCTACTTTCTCTTTGGAAAATGACAGATTTGTTTGAAGATTAGAGCTTTAGTGACTAATTATCTAGTGCTTAGAATTGAATTAAAGAGAGTGCCAACAAAACTCAAACACACAACACAAGAATTTTATCCTGGAAACCCCCAATTTGAGGGAAAACCAGTGGGAAGGGCAACTGCTCTTTCTTCCCACTTGTATTGGCCAATAATCAAATTTTATAGATTACAATAAGTATGAAAAGAAGCAACAATGTAAACCTTCTCTCCAATTACTTGTTTGCTCTGTTTTCTTACACCTTGCTCCTACAATTCCACTCCAACACTGAAGAATCTTTGCTCACTTGCTCTCATATAATTAAACTTTGTTCTTGATCTCTTTGGATCTTCGAATCTCCGTTCTCCTCTTCCTTTCACGCATTTATAGGCCTTCCCATGTCCTCTCGTGCATTGGAGGATGTGAAAGGGCATAGAAGGGAAGAGACACAACCATCTCTTCGAATTCTGGAACTGTTCGTTCCTTGATTTTATTTTTCCTGTCAAAAGTGTCAGGACCGCCGCCTGATGCAGATCGACGGTTACAGGACCACCGCTTTGCGCGAGCGGCGGTTCTGCGTTAAAATACGAGACATGAACCTCCTATTCCTCATTTTTCTTCACTTTTCCTTGTTGGTGTTGATGGATCTGATGGAATGGTGTGTTTTTCTGGATCCCTATGGATCATACCTCCCCGCTTAGGAGGCTTTTGGTCCCACAAAAGCTTAGTGGGGGAGTGGTAGAGGAATCAACTCCCTCTCTTGCTCCTTCGAGTACCACCGGGTTTCCCTTGGCATCTTCTCTTCTTGTCCAACCTGCCAAGACTCCTATGGATCTCTAGTTTAATGCTCAAGTACAATCCTCTTTAGAAGGCAACTTTTGTATGTTTTCTTTATCACGCATAGATGACCCTAGTAGGTGCGAGCTCTTGCAACTTGCTACTAAGTGCATCCGCATGAAGTGTGGCAGACTTTGTCTCTTGAGATGGATTTGTCGGATCCTCTCCATGTGCATTGCTTTCTATAGTCACCACTGTTCCTTGTATCTCCTCCTCTTCCTGCTGCCCTACTGTCAGGTCCAGTGAATCAATAAGTAGATATGGTGACTGCATAGCGGAAGTTTGTATTGCTCCTTGAATGAGCGCTGCGCTGGTGGCTTCCTCTACAAAATCTGACAAGTGTTATCCAAATTCTCCATCCTTTGGTTAGAAACATTTGTGCTCTCTACTCCATTTTGCTTTTCTTCCAATGAAAAGAAACAAAATTGATGATTTGCCGGATGAGTCCTTGTGCTTGGTTGGCACTTACCATAACCTTCTTTGATTTGCTCTGGTGTGCCCGGAAGTTAAACCGACTATGTCCTTGACCCATCTGTATCGGTTCTCCCTCCTTGTGAATACAACATCCCTAGTATACAAGTAAGGACTTCCAAAACAACGTCAAATGCATCAAGTGGAATTATATCAACCTCTAATACATCTATGTATTGGGAATTTATCCCAAATCTGAACTTACACTTTCTTGTTACTTGGATTTCTACACCCTTCTTTACCCATCCCAATGGGTATGGACGTGGATGCTCGTAAGTTTCTAGACCAAGCTCTTTTACAACCGTATCAGAAATCAAATTTGACTGAGAACCAGAATCTACTAAAGTGTTTACCTTAGTCTTCTTGATTTGGATTTTGATTTGAAATAGCTTACTCATCTCTTCTTCTTCTTCCCCCGTACATGTTAGTGGCCGTGCATCCCAGCCTCTTGTCTACATCTAAATCATCCTCAATCTCCACCTCCTCTTTTGCTTTCACAGGGCCATGGATTTCTTAGAATCCTTGGTTTGGTGTTTTGGGTGCAATTCCGGATGTAACTTCCAACATGTGGCATCAATATGTCCATTTATATCACAATTCTTACGAAATTCTTAGGATCTTTACAAGTATGCAAAATAGTGGCGGCCTGTCTACCTTTCCATTTACCTTTGTAACTTGTTGCTCCTTTTGTTGTTGATTTGTTGATGGTCTTCCTTTGGCTCTGCTTCTCCTTGCTTCTTCTCATCATCAATATAGTATGCTTGCACGCAAGCTTCATTGAGATCCTTGGGCTTCGTGGAGATTACCTTCCTCCGAAGGTGAGTGTGAAGTCCTCCCAAATATTTGGTTAGAATGTCCTCATCCTCCAAGTCCATATTAAGCAACATGGCTTGTCTCCGAAACTCCATAGTATAGTCCTGCACGCTTTGACCGCTGCCCTACCTAAAGTACTGCCACTTAATCATCTAGTCAGTCTTATGGCCAATAGGATAGAAATTAGCTCTAAGTAACTCTTTAAAACCTTTCCAAGTACTAACAATAGGATGTTTCTTCTTTTCACAAGTGGCTAGATGGGTTTCCCACCAAACCAGAGCATGACCTTCCATTTTGAGACATGCAAAGGTGATCCTTTGTGCCTCAGTGACATTATGCACACTAAAATAAACTTCCAACTATTTTAGCCATTTATCAAGTAATTTTGCATCTACTTGTCCTTCAAAATTCTTTATTTCAACTTTCATTTCGACTTTAAAAGGAGTATGAGCAGATTTTACCTTCTTGCTTACAGTTGTAGTCTCTTCTTCATGCCCTTCCAAATCTTCCTCATCATGGCTCCCTCCAATACCGAATTTTTCGGCCAGTGCTCAAACCACTAAGTCCATGGAATCTTGCTTAACTAAAGCCGTCTTTTGCAGATTTGAGAGTTCTTGTTGTTTTCTATGCAATCTATCCATCATGGTCTCTAGCATCTCGACTCTACGGACCAAGTTCTCTTCCTCCATTTGAGCTCAAATTCTCTATTTCCACTTCTTCGTAGAAATATCTAGTTCAAGGTAAAACTTCTTCACCTTTAGACCTTGTCACTGTCATACAAATCACAAGAAAGAATCAAATACCACAGTCCTGGATATATAATCAGCTATGATACCAAAATTATCTGTAAACTTCTACTTTGGAAATTCACAAAATCACAATAATTTGTCATTCTACTTTCTCTTTGGAAAATGACAGATTTGCTTGAAGATTAGAGCTTTAGTGACTAATTATCTAGTACTTAGAATTCAATTAAAGAGTGCCAACAAAACTCAAACACACAACACAAGAATTTTATCCTAGAAACCCCCAATTTGAGGGAAAACTAGTCGGGAAGGGCAACTGCTCTTTCTTCCCACTTGTATTGGCCAATAATCAAATTTTACAGATTACAATAAGTATGAAAAGAAGCAACAATGTAAACCTTCTCTTCAATTACTTGCTTGCTCTGTTTTCTTACACCTTGCTCTTACAATTCCACTCCAGAATTGAAGAATCTCTGCTCACTTGCTCTCATTTAAGTAAACTTTGTTCTTGATCTCTTTGGATCTTCGAATCCCCGTTCTCCTCTTCCTTTCACGCATTTATAGGCCTTCCCATGTCCTCTCGTGCACTAGAGGATGTGAAAGGGCATGGACGGGAAGAGACAGCCATCTCTTCAATTTCTAGAACTGTTCGTTCCTTGATTTTATTTTTCCGGTCAAAAGTGTTAGGACCGCCACCCGGTGCAGATCGAGCGGTTACAAACCGCCACCCGTGCAAACCGATGGTTACAAGACCACCGCCTTAGCTGTTGTAACCGCCGCTCTCTACGCAGAGCGGCAGGTTCTATTAAAATATAAACAAAACCTCATTTTCCTCATTTTTCTTCAGTTTTCCTTCTTGGTGTTGAGGGATCTGATGGAATGGTGTGTTTTTCTGGATCCCTGTGGATCAGTTTGTCAAAGGTTTCTCTCAACTTGTTGCTCCTTTGACTGATTTAACAAAGAAGGGAGCTTTCAACTAGTCTAGGACAGCCCAAGATGCATTTGACAAATTTAAAAAGGTAATGAGCACATGCCCTGTACTCGCTGATCCATATTTTCCAGTCATTTTGTTGTTGAATGTGATGCATCCGGTGATGGTATTGGGGTTGTTTTGATGCAAAACAAACACCCCATTGCATTTGAAAGTAGGAAACTCAAAGAGATTGAGAAAAAGTACTCTATTTATGACAAGGAAATGTTGGCAATCATGCATGCCTTGGTTAAGTTCAGCAATATCTAGTTTGTGGCAGATTTGTGGTGAAAACAGATCACAATAGTTTGAGGTACTTTCTCAACCAATCTGATTTGAATGATAGACAACAAAAATGGGTGAGTAAAATTCAGTCCTTTGACTTTGAAATTGAGTTTGTGAAAGGAAAAATAATGTTGTAGTAGATGCATTGTCTAGGAAGCCATATTGTTGTTCTATGTCTAAAATTGCAGCGGATTGGAGGGCTGTTATAACAGTAGAGTATGCAAAAAATCAGTTTGCTAGTGTTGTCCTAGAAGGTGGAATTGAAGATGAAAAATATAAAGTGATGGATGGTCTTATACTCTACAAAAACAGTCTTTTGGGTACCTGAATCCAAGGTGAAACGTAAAATTCTAGAAGCTATGCATGATTCACCTTTGGCTGGTCATCCAAGTTACTTTAAGACATACAAACAGATTAGAGAGAAGTTTGTATGGAAAGGTCTCAAAGGGGAGGTACTCCAACACATAAGGGAATGTCTCACATGTCAACAATGTAAAGCAGAACATGAGTTTCCAGCGGGTCTTTTGCAGCCTCTACCTATTCTGAATCAAAAGTGGGAGAGTATTTCCATGGATTTCATCATTGGTCTTCCTTCAGTGCAAGGTAAGAGTGTCATTTATGTTGTGGTGGATAGATTGACCAAGTTTGCACATTTTTTCCACTTCCAACTAAGTATGATGGACCATTAGTGGTTGGAATATTTTTTAAGGAAGTTTTCAGACTTCATGGGCTGCCAAAAACATTGTGAGTGATAGGGACAGCAGATTTCTGAGTTCCTTTTGGCAAGAACTCTTCCATCTTGCAGGAACAGAGTTGACTCCTAGCACAAGTTACCATCCACAAATGGATGGGCAAACTGAGATTGTCAATAAATGGATAGAGGGGTACCTAAGGAGCTATGTTACACGGCAACAAACAGCATGGATAAAATGGTTATATTTGGGGGAGTTTTGCTACAACACATCTTACCATATGTCTATTGGTATGTCTCCCTTTAAGGCTTTATATGGTTATGATGCATTTTCCTTTGTGGATGTTATTCCGGATAGTAGAGTGTCAGGAGCTAGAGATTTGGTGCAGCAGAGCCAAGACATTTTGAAAGCACTCAAGGACAACCTCTCACATGCACAAAACCAGCAAAAATTGTATGCAGACCAACGAAGAATTGAGAGGTCATTTGAGGTAGGGGACATGGTTTTTCTAAGGTTGCAACCTTATAGACAATCTTCCCTCAAAGGGAAAGGATCTGAAAAATTGAAGCCAAGGTTCTATGGCCCCTACAAGGTCATAAGAAAGGTAGGGAAAGTTGCCTATGAGCTTGAACTTCCGGCTCAAAGCAAAATTCATAATGTGTTCCATGTTTCATGCCTCAAAAGGGCATTGGGACAGCATATCTCTCCTTCCATGGAGTTGCCCCCTCTTGATGATGAGGGCAAATTAATATTAGAACCTGAATCTATTATGGAGGTGCGTGAAAGAAGGTTGAGGAATAGAGTTATCAGGGAATATTTGATACAATGGAAGGGTCTACCCCTTGAGGATGCAACATAGGAAGGTGCAGAAATTTTAGAGCGTCTAAATATGAAATTGCTTGTGGGCAAGCAATTTGAGGAAGGGAGGACTAAAATGTCCCTCTTTCTAAAATAACAATGTTGAAGACCCTTGGCCTATTTTGTCTACCCGACGGCTAAGGGGTGAACACAAGGGTGACTTAAGTCATAGTAATTTTTATAAAGTGCCCAAAAAAAAAGAAAAAAATTATAAAGCACTTATATAAAGTTATTATGACTTAATGATAAAGTGAAAATAGAAAGGAGAAAAGGGACTTAGCAAATTTATTTATTCTAGGGGAAAATGCGACCACCCTTGGAGATGAAAACATGTGGAAGGGACATTAAAAAAATAGGAAAATGCTGATTGGGTGTTGTATGTGGCCATTTGGGTCCTTTCCTCTTTTAAAAAGCAAGTCGACTTGCTTAGGAGGATATCATTCTATTTTTACAAAATTTGAAATTTGCTTGTTGGCCTAGTGCTTGCAACAGAAATTCTCTGAGGACGAAAACCCTCATGAGATTGAAGGGAAGAACGAAAACTCTTCTCTTGGGTATTTTTCCAGCAGTGCATTGAACATTTGTAGGGAAGTTTGAAAGAGGAAACAATTTGCTGAAGTATCTTTTTATTCCCAGCTGAAGCGACCCGTTTGGAGAACTGTTTTGGGTTGATAGAAGGGAACTATAATCAGATCTATCTGATGTTACCAAATCTGAATTTCAGTTATCTGAAGTATCTTTTTATTCCCAGCTGAAGTGACCCGTTTGGAGTGTTGTTTGGGTCCAAAACCCTTCTTTTTCCAGTTGTATCTGCAGACAAGGGTTTGTAGATTTTTATAAATAAAATCAGTCATTTTGGAGCCTTAAATTGGTACACGTATTCCTGTTTTTACCTCCTAAATTTATTGCTTTCATTTGAAAAAGGAAAAGCATTGTTTAGTACATCTGTGGTGAATTTTCCTCTACTTGGGCAAGTCGCATTTTCTGATTTTAATTCCAGATTTGCATTTAAAAAAGGTTTTATGGTATATTTTAAGTTGGTATTTGCGAAAAAACCATTGTGTGCACTTATATGTCCTTAGGGGACATTACACTCTTGTTGTGTGGTGTTCTTTTGTGTACTTTACTAGCTCAATTGTGTTTTTTCTTACATGTTGATTTCATTTCCAGAAATTAAGAAAGGATTATAATCACATGTTCAATTGATTTCAAGCATAACTCTTGGTTTACTACAGAGTGTATTACTAGAATCAGTCACATATAAGTTAAAGCATCAAAATACATCTTTTGTTACACCATTGAATTCGTGGCTGTGAAGAATCACACATTAGAGGTGACATGTAAACGTGTGGCATCTGATTTAAAGTAGCATAGACACGAGGGTGTGCATGCACACACTGCAATTTGAATAGAAGATGTAGATACAAGCTAAGAGCTGTAACACATAAAATTTCCACATTTAATGTGTTAGCTTCAATAGCCGTTTATATTCAAATAGTATATAAGTAATTTAAATCCATGGTGGTAAAGCAAACATTGGTATAACCGAGCTCATTAGCGATCACACGCGACTTTACTCAGCATTGACTCAATAGTCAATGAGACAAACCCATGGGAGAGAGAGAAATTATATCAATGTCCACAAATGACCAAAGTATATATGTATGTGTATGTGTATATATATAAATAAGTGTGTGCGTAGACATAAGAAGATTCCTCCAAAAGGCCTTCATAGACATTAAGACTCAAGAGTCGAAGGCTTCCAAACTCTATTCTCCAAAATTTCCTATATCTTCCTCAATTGAAAAGAAACTTGTTATCCTTGGAGCTCATTTGCCAACAAGGGCACTGTAGTTTGTTGGACAATGGAGAGGTCACTATCAGAAGAAAAAGTTACAATGCAGTTGTATTGGCTGGATTTGAGGAATACAAATTGCTAAAACTCAAGGATGAGCCATCAGTGTCAAGAAATTATGCACATCTCGTTGAAGAAGGCATGTCTGCAAGTGTGTTGTGGCATGCAAGATTTGGCCATACCCATCATGAAAGCATTCACCTGATGCAAAAAAGGTGTGACAAGATTGCCTACATGCATATGAAACTAGAAAAGTGTGAGGCCTGCATATTCAGTAAACATGAAAGAGAACCGTTCCAAAAGTCGGAGTGGAACGCCGATAGAAAGTTGCAGTTGGCTCATTCTGACTTGTGTTCTCTACCAATTCTCTTTGTTGGTGGTCATAAGTACTTCATGTTGTTCATTGATCACTACAGCGGGATGACTTAAATCTATTCCCTCAAACATAAATCTAAAGCATTTGACACATTCAAAAAGTTTTGAACAATGGTAGAGAATGAAGCTTAAACCTGCGTCAGGACTCTAAGATCAAATAATGATGGTCAATACACGTCAAAAGCCTTTGAGGCATGCCTCAAAGAAAATGGGATCAAACACCATCTAAGAGTTGCACGCACTCCCCAACAAAATGGAATGGCGGAAAGAATGAACAAAACTATGATGAACATGGTCCGAGCAATGTTGCACTTCAAAGGGATAAATTTGCATTTTTAGGCAAAGGCAGCTCAAACAGCAGTATATCTCTACAACAGGTCACCATCATCAGCTATTCAAATGAAGACTCTGTATGAAATGTGGTGTGATCATCTTCCTTTAGTGCGTCATCTTCAGGTTTTTGGATCCACATGTTACACATTGATCCCAAATGAGAAAAGGGTTAAGTTGTACCACATGGGTCATAAATGCATTCATTTGAGATATTGTAAATCCTCTAAGGCATATTGGCTCTATGATGAAAAGAACAAGAAATTCCTCATTGTCAGGGATGTCGTCTTTTGTGAAACTGCAAAGGATGAGGCCAACATCAATCGTCAATTGAGTCAACTAGAGAAGTTTGCCAAGTTCAATGTCTACAAGGAGGTTGATTTAGATGTTTCAATAGTGAAGCGGGATAGGCAATTGGAAACCAACTGGTTCTATCTTTCTCCTAAAAAGAAAATGATATTCCTCCTCAAGGAGAAAGTGAAACTTCATCAGAAAGTGAACAAGGGCCACAAGAAAAGAAGTCAGAGGATGAAGGAGCTTCAAATCAGGAAATTGAGGCACCACCTGCTCTACAAAGACCACAGAAGAAGATTCCAAAATGGGCCACTCAAACATTGAAAGATGTCAAACCTGATGTAGGAAAAACAAGCACTCGAAGTGCCTATACAGAGAAACAACAAGAAGCAAACAAGTTCCTTGAAGAAGTCCAGGACAAGCTAGCACAATTCACCTTGAATGATCCTCTAGAAGAAGAACTCAATGTTGCGTTTGATTCAGAACCAACCTCATACAAACAAGTTGAAAAATGAGGCCTAGAGAATAGCTATGAAGGCAGAATTTGATGCTCTTGTCAAAAATGGAACTTGGAAATTAGTGGATTCCCCACTAAATTGTAAACCAATTGGCTGCAAGTGGGTCTTTCGCAACAAGTACAAGGCAGATGGCTCACTTGACAAACATAAAGCAAGGCTTGTCACAAAGGGATTTTCCCAGAATAAGGCATAAACTACAATGAAACCTTTGCACCAATAGTGAAGTGGACTACCATTTGGACTTTGTTGGCTTTGGCAACACAAAACAAGTGGAAAGTTCATCAGATGGACATGAAAACTATTTTTCTGAATGGTGATCTTCAAGAAACAATGTACATGACTCAGCCTTGAATGTACATGACTCAACCTAAAGGTTTTGCAGTTGATGGCCAAGAGCACAAAGTGTGCAAACTAGAAAAATCATTGTATGGTTTGAAACAAGCCCCTAGAGCATGGTATGAAAAGCTCACTGAGCACCTTCTAAACATGAACTTCAAGCATTTTGAGTTTGAAGATGCAACTCTTTTGTCAAAACCATTGACAAGACAGTTGTATATTTGTTGTATGTGGATGATGTGTTCATCATCCGTTATAATGAAACATACACAAAAATCAAAACACAACTAATGAAAGGGATTTGAGATAACAAATTTGGGTTATCTTCATTACTATTTAGGCATTGAAGTAATTCAAAAATCAAAGTACATCTTCATCACACAACAAAAATATATTGGTGAAATTTTGAGCAAATTTGGAATGACAGATTGTAAGCCTCTTAGTACGCCAATGGAACAGAATTTGAAGTTAACATCAGAAGATTTTATAGAATTTGTTGATGCCACTAAATACAAACAACTCATTGGAAGTCTAATCTATGTGACCACAATTGGACCAAATATTTTCTTAGTTATTGGTAATCTTTCTAGATTCATGCAACAACTCAAGGAAAGCCACTTGGTAGCAGCAAAAAGAACTCTTCGATATCTAAAAGGAACACATAATCTTAGGCTTAAATACTACAAGGTAGAAACCTTCAAATTGGGTGGATATTCGGATTCTGACTATGGTGGAGATCTTGAAGATGGGAAATCCACTTCGAGTTTTCTAATGAATTTAGGAACAACATTGATTAGCTCGAATTCAAAGAATCAATCTATTTTGGCAATATTTTCAGCAGAAGCAGAATACATTGCATCTCCAAAGGCAACCAAAGAAATTTTGTGGCTTAAAAGTATTCTTTCAACTTGCAAGAACAACAGCTTCAACAACACCACTCATGGTTGAAAACTCATTGACAATTCAAATGGAAAAAATATAGTCTTTCACAAATCAATACAAAATTCCACTTGATTCGGCATTATGTAAAAGAAGGCAATATCAAAATGTTGCGTTGTCCAACCTGTGGAACAACAAATAGATATCCTAACAAGGGCTCTTGGAAGAGAAAATTCAAAAGTTTAAGGGCATGCTTGATCTCACTATTGCCCCTATGGATTAAGGGGGTATATGTATACACATAATTTTTCACTTTACTACCTTTTGTTCTTCGCAAGCATCATTGGCACATTAGCTTCCCCGGCAAAGTGTCCCTCAGAGGTACTGCCGAAAGCGAGGAGTAACTGAAAAAGATTATGTCCATCCTTCGGGTTGCATTGGGCTGGTCAACAGTGGTACTTATGAGAGAGCTTTGATGTGTAGTGCAATTATATCATATAAATCACATGTTGTCACACTCTTTATAGTCATCTTTTACAGTCTCCTTACGATATCACCTTGCCATCCTCTTGTGATCACTCTCACACCTACTTTCGGTGCTCTCACACCTTTCCATTTTATACCTCAACCCCTCAAAGTTTCCTCCATCCCTCATGATATGCTTCTTTGACTTTCCCATGCCCGCATTTCCCTCTCAAATGGCATCGACCATGGTTGATGTCATCTATTAGCAGATTTCCCTAGCCGACGGCGCTTGTCAAACCGACGGCATTGATCACGGTTTATTTTATACTATAATTAGGTTATTTATACTTAACAGCTTGAGCGCTCATTCCACATCTCATCTTTCACTCATTCAATCACTAGCAATTTGCCATAAAAGCTTAAAAGGTCTTGAAGTTGGTCATATTTGTCTTCTTTGGAGTCCACACTTGGAGCATTGGGTACTTAGGATTTACAAGCATAGGAATTGCCATGGTCTACCAAGCCTTTGGAGTCATTGGAGTCTTCAATCAAAGGGTGTTCCTAGGTCTTCTTCTATTCATTTGTGGTCCCCACATCAACTCTCTCATAAGGTGTTGCCGACCCTGGGGGAAGTTAATGTGCCAATGGTGCCTTCATGCAAGTATCTCTAACCTCTCCTGTCTTTTATTTCATTTCAGATTTAGATGTTGTGGATGTGGTCATGCATAGATTAGGATAGGGTAGCATATCTTTTTTCTATTGCATTATTTATCTATCGGTCCTTACCTTACAACCTTGCACAACCCTTGATCTTACTTTGCAATCTCTTGGACCTCTCTTGTAATCCTTGCAACTATTGCCTGGCAAACTCTTGGTTCTCTTACCTTGTTACCATCTTGATTGCAATCCAGCCTTATGATCATCATATTACAATCGGGAGCTATTTAGACGCCACTACCCTATTCTAGGTCTAGGCTTTGGAACCCTATACCTGCTATAGAGTATGAAATAACACCTTCCTAGTTTCTTGTCCCCATCAACTTACAAGCTAAGGTGTGCATCTTTAGCATAGTCCCTTTTGTTATCCTAGTCTAGAATACCCCCATTATAGAAAGACGAAAGGATTTGTTATTGAGTCATTCTTTATTTGCATACAAGATGTAATATTATTGTACATAATATTGTTAATCCTAGGGTAGGATCTCGTTTGTCCCGTAGTGCTAGGTGAAGAGTTTTCTCTAGAATATAAAGTTGTGGAGCAAATGAAGTGTAACAGCCATTCCAATGGCAATATATTTGTAAATCCTGTCATTTGTTCTTGCGGGATGATAATAAAAAAATTTCATTTGTACATTCTATTTCCATTTTCATTCTCTTTTGCAGTCCATCCAATTCCTGGTCTGACAGGAACAAGACAAGTTGTCAGTATGTGCATGTAGAAAGATTTGTGCGATGAATGCAAGTGCTCTAGAAAAGAACTTTCAAGTTAAATTTTCTTTTATACTAGAAATGTCAGCTCTATTGTTGGTTGAATGGCATCTTGCATTATCCTTTCTATATGATAAAATACTATTGTAGGAATCAGGCTGTGACTAACTGTTGTACAATCGCATTCATAGTTCTGCAACCAATATTGATACGGCTAAGTAGTACTTGAAGGTAATTGATTGTCTGAGGTGGATTTAATGATATGTTGAAGATACTGCAATTGACTTTGTAAGTGGTGTTGTTCTTGTTGGATTAAATGTTTGAACTTGAGGTAATGATTTTTCATGTTGGTTGTATACATTGGCCGAATGATGAATTAAAACAAAATGTAACATGATATCCACGTGCTTTGGTGTCAAGCATTGTGGTTAGTGGTATACTATCTTTTGCTATTCATAATGGTTTGAGTGGCGCAGGATAATATGAAGCCTTGAAAGATTGTCAGTTTTTCTAAGGTTTGATACCTTGTGAGTGATTCAAATCGAGGCAGGAAGCAGGAAGATTTCACGGATCCATGAGAATACCGCGTACCCAGCAGACATCAGGCGTTGATATGCAAGAGACTCGCAGCAATGCAAGTGTCTCGCCTTGGATTATATGATAAATGCAATTAAATGCCATTTGCAAGGATGACATATGCCCCCATAGGAGCAACTTGTATCATTCAAATATAGAGTGTTTTATGATCTTTGTGATTCACTTGAGTAAAAGGTTTATTATAATCTTCCATGCTCCTTTGGTCAAGATTGTTTGTCAAGGGTTTGAGATTACTAAATGTTGGAATAGCTTTTGCATATGAGTTGGGAGTTACAATTTGTTTTACTATTTCATTTGATCTTTTGTTATGCATTTGACTAGCTTGTTTAGTTGTGGGTGATTGGCATGCCAGCTTATGCTGACTCCATTTACATAATGCATGTTGGTTCATTGCAGACTGAAGTTGACACCATTAAATAAACTAGTTGGACTCTAACTGGTTGCTGCTAATTTCTTGATAGTCTGATCAATTTTCGGGTACATAATCTTGTATTTTGAGCTATAATTACAACAATGACCAATGCAGAATGTAAGAAAGCTTACCTAGTGGGCCGTTTTAATCTGCTGTAGCTCCTTTGTGAGCCTTAGCAATAAACTATTATAAGTTGATACATGTTATATAATAACCTGCAAAAGTATAGGGGCATAGACCTGAATTATCCAGCATTGTAGTGGAATTAGGATTCTTCTATGTGTTTAATCTGCTTGCTGAGAACGTTACTGATGTACTTGGAAGGTTTGCATAGATGTACAACAAATCTTATTTCGATAACTAAGAGTTATCTAGGGGGATCAATTGTATGTTTAATTGGACGAATCAATATGTTTTATAAAATGGATGTGAATAAATGTTGCAAAGGAATATCAGCCTTCTCGTCTACCCCATTCTCTTTTGAAAGCTTATTGGTCTCTTTAAGGCATGGTTCTGCATGGAACTATGACCTGTATTATTGGGAGACCAATTGAACTCAGTTCCCATTGTTTTGTGAGTAGATTTGTGATTCAAAAAAATGAAGGGTTCATTATTGGACAGACTTTACATCTTTTTAACATTAGAATATGCATACTATTCTTCAAAAATTCCTTTCTTGCCACTCTATATATGACATTTTAGATACTCGATTAAAAGATCCCTACAATATTTCCATCAGAGTGACCATTATAGCCAAATCAAAGTCACATAATCTTACTCAGAAAAGACTTGGCATGGTCAAAGAGTCAATCATGCAACAAATAAATAAAGAAATTGAAGTAATTTCTGCAAATGACCAAATAGCTATATAATTTACTTATGTATACAAATATCTATGTGTATATACTTATATATGTACATATATATCTCTATATTTATATATGTATGAATATATGTTTGTAAATATGTACAAATATATGTCTACAGACACGTATATGTGTGCATGTAAGTATATGTATATATATTTATGCACACATCCATATACATGCAGAGACTACATCACAATATGGTACAAATACGTCCAAAAAATTAAGGTATATGTGGCAATTTAAGTAGTTTTAAGAGAAGCAGGCTCTTAGTATACTCTTTCATATTTACAATTCCAACATTCGACTATTTGTTATTGACACATCTCTAAGAACATTGATTCCATTTCGAACTTTAATGCTCTGCTTTATTTTCTATATTTTTATTTTATATGCCTTATTGCTATTGTACTTTCCTTTACCCTCAATCTCATTTTGCAAGAATTGATGAAGTTTAATGGCTTCATGGCTTCAAATGCATTTTAGTGTTGACGCTCTTGGCACTTCAAAAGAAATCAACAATGATTACTATTTCCGTTTCTATTGGACGTCGGGCCTTATTCATATTCAAGTGAGAAATTCTTATGAGGATATTAATGTCTTGGGCAAAATCAAAACTTCGCTAGTTATTCACTTGTACAGACATATGAGAGTAATGATTGGATCTCACAGGAGTAATGTTTTTCTTTGCTTAAAGTAGTAGAGTAGCGATTCGATACAACCTTGGTATGTGCCAAATATGATTGTATCTATTAAGGTACTGTCTGGACTGCCCTCTCCAAGTCATATTGGGATACAAATGAAAATTTTAGTGGTATCAGACACATATCTAGATATTTAGTGGTGCATGAATAAAAAAATCCAACAAGGGCCCCTTGGTTTATCCAATAACTTAGATATACAAACACATACACGCGTTCATACAAATCTCATACATATCAATGGGACAACCCTTGGAATTGCTTGAATGTAGATGTGTGATGAGCATAAGCAAATCTTAAGAACAAATGTAGTATTGCAGAACTGAACAAGGAATAAACGAAGAAATGAATATTGTTAAAGAATAGAGTATATAATGTATATGTGAACTATTTTTATTATATTGACTTTGTACATGACAAGAATATGTAATGTCATAGTTTGTTATACATGCACCATCAATTAATATAAACTAGAGAATATAGAGAGAAGAGGAAGCAACACTTTATCTCTTAATGTTCAAGTATGTTGTTACATTTAACATGTTCTTCATCAACTGATTTTAAAATTGTCAACTGACATAACTACCAACCAACTGATCTCTACCAGCCAACCCATTAATACCAACTCATATGGTTATAATTGTTACATATATTCTAGTACCCTACCCCTAATGGTCATGAACGGTGCAACATAATGTGTCTCTAAAGTTGACAAAACCTGTCTGGTCCAAGTGGTTTCGTGAAGATATTTATTGGCTGCCCCTTGCATCCCACAATTTCTCTCTAGTTTCGACGAGTTGTTGGATATAATTAAAGTGTACCTCAGTATGCTTTGTGCATGCATGCAAGAATAAATTATTGTTCATTTTAATTTCACCCTGTTACACTGAATAGTTGTTGCTTCCATTCGAATCACATGCAAATAATCAAGTTACCACCTCAACCAACTGCTTCACAAGCTACAAGGAAAACAGCTTCAAACTCCACTTCAGTGGAGGCAAGAGCTATTCTTTGCTGCTTCTTAAACCAAAATCATATCCTACTGTAGATTTCCTATCATCTATTGAACCCCAATCAACATCATTGAAACGAAAAAGCTGAAAGCAATCACTTTGATCATACCCAAATGCCAAACACTGGTGAACCTTGTACAAAACCCAGAATTCATTTTGCTTCTCATAAATAACTCATGAACCTGAAATTGAAATGTAGCTCACATCATAAATGAGATCAAGCCTTGTCGTCGTAAGATAAATGGTTTCTTTTGCTCCTCTCCAATAATTCATCTTTGATTCACTCATAAACCTGGAAATTGGAAAGGAAGCTCACACCATAACTGATATTAAGCCTTGTAGTTGTAAGATAGATATGTAGACCGCTAACTTGTCATTTATGAATTATTGTAGCTGACAAATTCTGTTAGGAATCTCTTGTCAGCAAAGCCTTGTTGTTATGTCGGTTGGACAGTTGGCATAACCGACAACCATTAAGTCTTGTCCTTTAAATAGTTTAGTGACTGTAATAAGATTGTGATAGACATTATCCTTGAGGAATACAAAGTTGCTGTTCCTCAATATTCTTTAGGGATATCTGCTTCAATGGTCGCTCTATGCATGTTTAATATTGCTGGTAATCTAGCATCTCAATAGACTTCATATATACTCCATTTTGGCGTCGTGCCTTAAAAAGAAATCAAATCATATTGAGCACAGAAGTCGGTTGACAATCCTGTAGACAACTGTTCTCATTGATGACGACATGGAGAACTAATGGGCTAACCAGTCCAAGAAATAGTTAAAACAAAAACAACAAAAAAAGAACTTACAAAAAGTACAGCTAGATAGAATTTGGGGCAACTTGACAGTTACTGAAGATGCAGAACGGCTCATTGACCACCTTCCACAAATTATTGTTAGGCATTATATAATTTTGCAATACCTTTGGGCCAATTGTGACCAAGATATTCGAAGAAAACAAATACTAAAATGGTATGAGGAAAGGCGAAGTATGCAATAGAATGAAAGATCAACATACCAACTTTGATGCCATTACAATTTAGAACGAAATTAAGGAGGTCAAAGAAGACAATGTAGTGGAAGAGATGAAATAGAAACTCGGGATTGATCCAACCCTTAGAACAATAAGAGAGACGATGAAGGTTGCAAGAAGTAACCCCTTCAAGAAATAAAATACAGGAAAGCAGAAGTCCAAGCCTGAGCCCAAGGCCAAACCCAAATATAAGTAGGAGCCAGACACAGAACCAATGGAGGGTTAAGTCGGCACTAGCAAAAGCAATTGAGCACCCTACACCACTCTCTCTGACCTAGCAAGAGGAGATTGTTAGGCACCTTCCTCTAGGATAAAGTTGGGAAGTCCCTTGGCAGTCCCAATGGAATCCATTGAGGACTAGACTCGTATCTCCCATTCTAGGAGAAGTATTCTTTCTATTGTTGGGATTGAAAACAACTAACTTATTTTGGAGGAATGGATTTTGTACAAATCAAATATCTGAGGAATTGAAGAACTATTGACTAAAGGTCCACTGCCAAATACTCTGAGGCAGCCAAAAAAACGGAGCAGCAATAGAGGGATAATAGCACATAGAGGGAACCTGAAGGTCAGCAAAATAGAGTATGGATAACTACTTAAGGACAAGTCAAGTATACAAACGTGTATTATAGTGCGAGGGTACGTTTGATACAAACTGCCCAAAAGAGGAAGATCATATTCGATGAGCCACTTTAGAAGACACCACAACCATGAAACCCATCACCTAATAAACAAAAGTTGCCCAAATTCAATGGAGACAGTTTTGAAGACCCAACGCGGCATTATAGAACATGCATCACTATTTGGACTGCCAATGGGAAAACAGGTAAAAGTACATGATAACGATACTTTCTAGGCACTCTAGGGGTGGCTATTGATTGGCACTCAGAGGTACCAAACCCTTAAAAAGAAACATGGAAGACCCAAGCTAGTGTTTGAGAAAGAATTCAAATTCTTGAGGGACGACAACAAGATTGTTGCTGAAATCTACAACACTCAACAATCTAAGCACGAGACAATACGGGCTTACAATACAAGGCTCAAGGAATTGCTTGAGAAAACTTGAGAAGGAACTAGGAGCCAAGCAAAAATAAAGATGGTTTATTAAAGGATTGATTTTCTCTCGAGAAAAAAAGGAGGTGGTACCACCCTCATCTTACGAGGATGCCTATAACCAAGCAATGGACATTGAGAGTGAAAATAAAACATCATTACACACGAGAAGATGAAGTGGAGATGACCACGATTCCAATGACAATGAACAAGGATTTGTATGAGATCTTTGGAAGGACATGCTACAAATGATGAAAGAATTAATAAAAGATAACAAGGAAGAAGAAAAGAACCTTTAGTACAACGACTACAAAACAAAAGGGCACACAAAGGCCAATTTTCCAAGAAGGCTATTTTTCGGAATCTCTCAAATCAATGACCATGATATACAAGCTTCTCTCGTTCAATTTGAAAAATCAGACTGCCTAGGGGTCCTCTTTACCCAAGGGGAGCAATCAACACCACCTACCACCCCGACAAAATTCCAAGGCAATATAGAAAGATCACCGCATGTATCACATAGCAAATATAGAAACCAACGAAACAATATAGGATGCCGAACAATGCATCCAATTTGATGAACAAGGTCTGTCAATGAGTCAATGCATTTTACTATCAAGATTTTCCTAATGTATATGGTGGGTTTGCCTGTGTTGGACAAAAAAGAAAAGTAATGGTTGGAGAAGGTGTCTCTTTGTGTTCTTTGGCGTTTTGGATGAATTTGATTCATTCATGTGGTTTCAATTATGTGTGCCCTTTAAATCAGCCACTGAAAGTCCTTTTCAGCCCAAAATTTGATTCTCGACATTGGGTAGGGCAAAATCCGAACTCGTTCTATAAAATTTTATACAATGTCATCTTGCACTTGGAAATTTTGAATGTCGAAAGCTAGCATGATTGCTGGGCCTGGGAAAGCCTTCCAAAAGTTAGTGCTTTTGCCTAGTTAGCCTCCCACGTAAAAAATCCTCACCCAGACCGTTGGAAACGCATGGGACTACAAGGACCCACACTTTGTTTTCTATGTCACAAACATGAAGAAGACATCAATCATTTGCTTCTTCACCCCCATTCTCCAAGACATGTTGGGATTCGCTTTGCAACAAGCTCAATTTGTCCTAAGTCCCCCAACCACTCTTCTACAAACCCTCCAGGTCATAACCTACTCTTCACTCAAATGACTACTTCGCATCCATCTAGATCAACAACCCCTCTCTCATCTAACACTTATGGAAAGAGAGAAACAAAAGGATCTTTGCGGGGAAGTCAAGTCCACCCACTTCAATTCTACAAAGTCTAGTGGTGGCAATCTTAGCAAATGTTATGATGAACGCCTCAAAGTGACATGTTCCCTCATCAGCTTGGGACATCACACTAATAAATGCATGGCCCCTTCTCTTCCCCCGCCCCGCACGCCCCTATTAATGGGCCAAGAACTATTCTTTCATGTCCAAAGGAAATTTGGAAGTCCATTCTAAGTGGCTTCACCCGAAGCCCGTGTTTTCTAACTCAACTTTGACAAAGCACATCTCGTGGCAACCCACGAAAACAAGGTGTTGGATGTGCGATTCAGAATGCTCGTGCTCTATAATTCAAGTGGCTTCTTTTGAGCATCCGAGACGACACCAACAAAGGTGCAAAGTGGAGGCCACTAAGTTAGTCCAAGGAATACAACTAGCATTAGAATGTAGCATTCAACACCTTTCCATCGAAGGGGATTCTCAAGTGATTGTTTGAGCAATTAGATCGAGGAAGTTGAGGACGTGGAGTATTGAAAATATTTGAAGTCGGGTCACACATCATCTACCAAGGCTCGCCATTTGGGAAATCCACCATTGCTCCCAGGAAGCTAACAAGTTGGCTGACCTTTTGCCTAATGTGAGCGTGGAATAAGCGGAGATCATAGTTGACAATGTCCTAGATCCTTCGCGCGAGCTTGCCCCTTTTGGCTCAAGGACCTGTTGTCACCCAGAAGTTGCACACTGATAGAGAATGGCGTGTGTATTCTCTCTCCTGTTGACAAAATTGGAACACCTCAAGGTTGTGGGTGACCTATGGCTAAGGTGAACCTCCAGAGGGGTTGGTTCCCTTGTGAACCACCTAAAAAACAAAACTTGACGAGGAAATGGGGAAAGGAATGTGTAAAGTGGGAAATAGGGGTGATACACCAATAGTTTGATACTTGCATGTAACTCTACACACAGAGAATTTAAAGATTCACACACCTGCACAACTCTAAACTATTTTGCAACAAAGGAGGGATTGACTTCCACACTAAAGTGACACAATATCCTATCAAACACGATGAACAATCTGAAAACAGCGATATGAGAGGGCAAAACAAAGCTTTATTTTATTTAGAGGTGCAAGTACAATGGCTAAAGATGCCTAAGCAAATCAGCGCTCAAGTATATCTTTTTTTTACAATAAAAATTAGCCAATATAGACTGCTCCATCCCAAAATAGACTGCTGCAACTTTCAAGAATAGACTGTTGTGTCTTTATTTTATTTTATTTATTTCTCCTTGCTGTTGGCGCCAAACTCTAACTGCAGTCATCTATTTTTATATTTATTTATTCCATTCATGTTGGCACTAGAGATAGGAACAAAACTACTGCTATTTTTAAACTGATTTATTTTTATCTATCCTTCTCTTTTGGCGCAGACTTCTGTAGGACAGCAGCAGCTTTTTATTGTTTTTCCATTTTGTCCAATTCATGCTCGTCTCTTCCTCATGCTTTTGTCTTTTTGTTTTATCTTTTATTTTGTCCTTTTCTTTATTATTTGCTCTCCCATGCTGTTGCGCCAACTCTTGTCTCCTGAGTGTTGCTTTCTTTTTTATTTATTTTTTTTGCATGGGCTGCTGCGCATAGACTGTAACAGCAGTTAGTAACCTTAGTTGACTTTACCCTTGCCTTTATCCCCCTTTGGTGCCATATTTATGACCAACTGCTGCATGCAATTAACTGATTTAACTCTCCTTAATCACCCTTGGCGCATGTAAGGACAGCAGTTTTTGCTAATAATAATAAAAACATGCTAAATTTACCACCCTTTTGGCACAGTGTCCTTTTTGGAGCAACTCTTGCTAAATTTAGCAAAAGCAAAGCTAACTTTATCCCTTCACCTTTGGTGCATGGAGCTAATATATTTAGCCAAGTGCTATTTTTAGCGTCAACTACTTTTAGCAAATGCTATTTTTAGCAAATTCTATTTTAGCCAATCTTCCACAAATAGCAAATCCTTTGCGTGAAAAATATGGTAACACGACCTTCCCCCGACCGATAGCTTAACCAAAGGTTAGCGCCCTTGATGTTTATGATGCAGCAGTCACCACCATCTGGCACTAGTGGCTTCCACACACTTTCCCCCGTAAGCGCTCATTAATTCACGCACTCTAGATACTCGAGTCTGTCCCTCATTATTGTGCATGGTGGCGTCGAAAAAGAGGCACACAGCTAGTTTTATTTCTCCCTCTTCTCGGCCCGCCCCACAATTGTAATCCACTCTTCCTTTTTACAGCTCTACCCTTGGAGAGAGGCACTAAGCGCCAGATTGATACCAGCCCAGCATCACACTCCAGATCAGTACAGTTCAGGGGTCCATATTTAACCCCCGATATCTCCCAGGCACTATTATACCAGTCCTAGTACCAGAGGGTGGACTAGATCCACCAGGCCCTTGAGACATACTACTTTCAACAAACAACAACACAAGGAGGTCTCGTCATCTCACCTCCTCTTCCTCTTCTTCGGATCATCACACTATTCTGAGTTTCTTTCGGTCGGCCTCGGATGTTAGGAGAGATGGGTTTACCATTCCCAGATAGACATTCCCCATTGCTTCATCTGGGTCTTCTTCCTTCTCTTCTTCTTCCCTTCTCATGCTTTGTACTTCTTTGGAAACCTTTTGGTTTCCCGCTTCACTTCGCTTTTGGTCTTTGACCTCTTCTCTTGCTTTGTACTTCTTTTGGAAACCTTTTGGTTTCCCTTTGTATGGACACATTTGTACTTTGCAATCCCTTTGACCTACTTTTGTGGTCATTCATTGGACATTAATATAAATATCTTATCTTATCTTCCCTTAAAGCTCACAGGTCCTCAACCGGTCAGAGGTATGGATGGGTTTTTCTTCCCTCTCTTCTTCCTATGGGGAAAGACCGAGAGATGACCTTCAACACACTAATTTCAAATGGCGAAGATCTTCCATTTTCATTTGGATTTTGTCTTGCAAGCCATAAAGGATGTTTTAGGCTCAACTTACTTGGCCTTCGCCATTCATCCTAGGGTTATTTATGAGGTGGCCTCTTTCTTTGTAGACAACCTCCTTAAAATTGACCCTAACAAACAAGTGGCCATGGCAATGGCAGTGATATTCATTCATGCAGAGTACAAGATTGGGTTAGGTGGGGAATTTGAGAAGTCATGCGACTCACTAGTTCCTTGGTCCTCCCTATTTCTAATGCAGTTTTTCACGGGATGGTAACATTTGCAGCCTTTTGGGAGCTCGAAGGTAGGTTAAGGTAGATTTTTCACCCCGATAGATTTTGTAGACAATTTCCAGCGGCATTGCAAGTCCTCCTCAGCAAGTTTCCTTCCAAATCTGGATTTGAACACCCTCCAGCCGCCGGTTCTCCCCGAAGGACAACATCTCCACAAGCTGCATATGGAAAAGGCAAAAATGGCATATAAGCTCTTGCTTCGTCAAGCAAACACTAAAGGATTTAATATCAACTTGGATGAAAAGAAGATGCCCCTGGTAAACATTTTTGATGAAGTGGGTCCATCTTCCCCATGAGGGCTTTTTGTGTGGCAATGGAAAATGACAATAGTTGGTCCATGAATGGACTGGTTTTTAGATTTTTTGTATATAGTTATCTATAGTAGCACCAAGTTTTAAGATAGGCATAGGTTGCATCCTCTCGTAGTAGTCTTTTGATTTGATCTAGGTGTTTTTACCTATTGAAATCATGTTAAAAGTAAATGAAAATCTTTTTGGAATTTCGAATATAAATGGGAAGAACCTAAACAACCCTTATTCGCCTATTAAAAAAATATGTGTCCCTTAGGGGTCAATATGTTGATTCATTCTTGGTTAAGTGTGCTAGGGAGTTCTAGCATAAATGTGCGATAGGAGAGTATGCATCGAAGCAAGTTGCAGAGCATAGCAATTTCTAAAGATATTGTTGGTGTCCTTGGAGGCATCAAGAAGGTAATAACTTATAAGCTTGCTATATGGTGATAGCGGCAAGAGAAGGCGAGGCCTTACTCTTCTGGAATTTTTCCACACTAGGTTTCTCCTGCTAGATATCCCTTGTGTTGTGCTTTGTTTTTGTATCTCTGCAATTTTTTTGTTTCATTCTTGCATATAAAAATCGAATTAGTTACAACACAAGCAACTCACTTCTATGCACAAATATACTATTTCTTAAGTAAATACTAAGGAGGAAGCATTCAAATCACTACGTTGTTCGTGGATGAAATAAGATTCTTGTTGATGAATTAGTTATGGAATATCTATGCTAATTACGGATCACCCTAGGGGCTAACCTCGCCTTGCACTTATTTAAGGATATGTCAGCCTTGTACTTGTCTTATACACCCATTCACGCCCACCGGGCTTCTTTTTTATGGTAATTCAACATGTATCCGGATTTGCTTTTTTGTCAAGGCACCATACTCTACCTGCATAGCCCTTTCCCATTCAGGTTCTCCTTTGCTTCACAATCAAAGCAAAGTTTTAAAATGTTGAATCAACATGAAAAATTAGTGAATTGCACACTTTTAGTATACCTCTCTTAGGCCTTCGAACTAAAATGTCTTTAGAGCAGTCTACCTTCTCTGGCTCCTTCTATGGTAGAATAATGCCATCAGGTCTATTGTTTGTTAAAAATCCACTGGTCAAACCTGCCCATAACAAAAATCATGTTGCACTTTACATCCTGCAGTTTGGCTTGAAACTCCTTGTCTACTATTTTGATAGTATCAATGGGGCATGGGGAATCTGAACTAGGCTGAAAACATTAACTAGGGAGAATATTTGAAGTGGACTGATAAACAACTGCATTTTCATCTACATTATCATCCCCACTAACCGTGACCTAATTGGTAGAGAGACATCAATTAGCCTATTTGCCTTATCATGACCATTATAACCAACAAGCATCATTTTATTACAGTGAGAAACTAACTTCCTCTTTTCTTGTGGAACAAGAACAGAAGTACTTTAACAGAAAATTCTGAAATGACTTAGCTTCAGTTTTTTGCATGCCCATGCCTCCTTAGGTGCAATGCTCTGAAGTGCCTTACAAAAGCTTGTATCAAGTAAATAGACAGCAATATGAACTGCTGTCACCCAATACTTATCTAAAACTTCCTTTTCTTTCAACCAGCTCCTCACCATTTTCGTTGATCAAGGCAGTAGTTCATGGCACATCCCCTTAAGACAGTCACCTTTCCAGGGTCAAAATTTGTTTACTTGTTCTCAGAATCAAAAATCATGATATCCGTTGCCAAGCTTAGGTATTCTCTAAGTCATTCCTCTTTATTTTGAAACATCTGATTTTCTGAAACAACGCTCTAAAAGGCCCCAAAAATGTAAGAATCGAAGATGTACTGAAATCCAAAAATGGAAACCGAACTTGTAGCATACAATAGATGTGCCAAGATATATATAAGGAATTACATATCAAAGACATATAGATATGAAGAGGAATATGAAATATTAAACACAGGGTCGTGTATGAGAGAACATGAACACATGTCTGCTAACATTCAATGGGTTGTGTAACCAAAACATAACCATTCTTAATTAATGGTGTAGTTAAGTGCATAACAAAAACATTGTGTTTTAATGAGTTCTACTTCACAAGAGATCCTCTGAACTTCATTGTCACATGACTTTTTGCATTCTCAAGATATGTCAATTCTTATACAACAACTCTTTGGGTTCTATATATAAATCACTTCATCTACTCTTCCCCATGCAACTACACATACAATCTTCTCTTTGAGCCTTTAGAAAAATCTTTTTGTTCCTTTTTGGCAGCAAAGGTGCATTTTGACAATTCACCATTCATGTGAAATAGCTTCATCTGTCTGTCCCTGGAGGACTTTATTACATATCTTAATAAATTAATACTAGCATCTTTAGGAGTCTGACTAAAAGTTTCAACAAAGTTATTGACGAAAGGTGGCGGGCTTCTAAGATTGATCACAATTGCTTCCACTTCTTCTACCTCCTGGTCAATTGTCAGCCAATTGATCTCTTAACGCCTTTTTATGTTCAGCGGACGTTGATGAAGTAAATATCTGGCTTCCAATTTGAGAGAGACTAACAGTTTTATTCAAATAGAGGGCCCTCCCTCTATCTGAAGTCTAGTATTTTTCTTTCAATCTACTCCAAGCTTCTATGCAACTTTTGACCCTAAAACTTTTACCTCAGAGATTGCGATCTTCTTCAACATTATCTAACTCTCCTTCCCTTCAACAAATTGTTTTTTACAACACCAATCAAATCTCTATATTCAAATAGGGCACCCGTCCTACTTTTACAGATATCGAATTGCTGACCCTTAAACTTTGGCGACTCGATAAGAGAGGGGTTGTTCAGATTTTCCATCTTTTCTAGGTTTCTCATTTCAAAAAAACAGTTATTCTTGAAAACCTCTGACAGAAACTTCTGATAAAAGAACAATTTGCTAAAATAACAGAGACATGGGAGTGCTGCTAAAAGAACAAACATTAAATTGCTTCCATTACCTCAGTATCTTCAGGACAGCCTCTATATCAGACACTGCCTTTGAATCAGTACGAAAGTCTCTCAAAAATAAAACTCAAGAGTTTAAAATTCCATAATTTGTTTCTGCAATGCTGTTTGAGGCTTCTCATGCCGATATGCTATTCTCCAGACTGTTATATCAACATGTGTTCCTAAATACATCTCTTTTCTCAGCGATTACTTCAAACATAGGATTTGTCATGCCTTGTCTATTTCCCTCAAATATCATTGGACTCCGGCCTCAACATTCAACTTCACCCCGAGACCCGTCTATGTCCCATAAATATCCTTGGACTTTGATACCATAAAGTAAGAATAAAAAAGAGCAGTAGAGAATATAGAGAGAGAAGAAGGGGCAATAATTCATGTATAATTGTTCAAGTCAGCAGTAGATTTAAAGTGTTGTTCATCAGCTGATTTTAAAACTGTCTTCCTCCTAACTGCCATCTAACTTATAGCTGCTATGCAATTACCTATATTGTAACATGCCAAAGGGTATTGTGTAACCCTGGAACTTCATTTTTGGGATGTGCCTCAAGGGTTATGAATGAACTCCCCAAACATGTGTGTGGGCTGCATAAGTGATGCTTGTTGGTGCCCATTTTTATCGTGTTGTATCCTTGGCACCATCTTTGCAAAGTCCCCCAATGCTTCATGAATGTTTCACGGCTTTGAATATTAGCATTCCACAGATTGAAGAGGATGTAGTCTTTGGCAGGTTTTGAAGCAAAACAAAGAGTCACGGAACAAAGGAGTGAAGAAACTTAGTGCTTCGCAGACTTGGTGATTATAATGTTCCGCGGAATTGGTTACTTCCGTGAAACAAAGGGTGTGGTCCACTCAACAAAAGCCGCGATGTTATGAGAAAGTGTCGCGAGGAGCCGCGAAGCAAAAAGGAGGTTAGGATGTGACCAAGTATGGATGCAGGGGGACAAAGAACTTGATGTTCCGCGGGTTTCTCAAGGTATAATGTTCCGCGGAGTTGCAAAAGCCGCGGGACAAAGAAACATGGTCGCTAGGAAAAAATGCCGCATTACAAAGGAGACCCCGCGGAAGAAGTAAAACCCGCGAAAGACTTGACAGATCAAACCAAAGCCGCAAAACGGAATGAACACTCGAGTCAAGAAGAAAAGGCGGATTGTCCTGAAATCCGCAAGATAAGGGAGTTTTTCGCATAATGATCGAATTTACATTTTTGCCCGTAACTTTCGACTCAAGTATCCATTTCACCTCAAACCAAGTGCATTGGGAACGTCTTGGGAAACCTTTCCAAAGTGCTCAAATTTGAAGGGCATGGTGGAGTATTCTACAAAGTTGCAATTGCAGAAGTTTTAACTATTAAACGTCATTTTCAAGAATCATTTGATGCCATTTGATGTTATAGATGCCATGATTGATCCCCCGCCGCTATGAGATGCTTCTACAGGGGCATATTCTTCCATTTCCCCACCAAACTGAAGGTTGTTGATTAGAGCAATGTGGAATGGACATTTGGCAATGTTTTCTTCATCCTTCTTCCTAATTGTATGGTTTTCCATTGATTTGCTCCCTAAGCACACAGATCACCAATTAACATGCTTGTAGTCCTCGGATTAGCATCTATGGGATATTTTTAAGGTTTGAGATGTTGTTGTATAAAAGAAAAGGATCCTCTTCACCGAGGTTCCTAATTGGAATGGAGGGGTTTTGGCTATAGAAGTAAGGCTTTCTCTCTAAGGTTTGGTTCCTAAAAAGGATTGGATGCTTGTGGTTCCATTTGGGGTTCATGCTAAGGTGGTTGCAATTGTACAACCATTAGCAAAGCTATGAGAGCATATGCATATATATATATGTGTGTGTGTGTGTGTGTGTGTGTGTGTGTGTGTGTGTGTCTCATTTGCAAATAACCACACACGATCATTCTCTCATGTACAATTTTGTTATGTCTTACCAGACTCGATCTAAAATAAATAAGTATTGACCTTCCTTTGTAATTTTGTGTTCTATCGTATAAGAAATAACATTCACATATCCATCGACGCTTAACGAAAGAATGGAGCGGAGAAACTTTCAAATCTCAATGGCAATAACGGCTACCCCCTCTCTCGGTTACTCCGCAGGTGATCAGGCGGGAATGCAGGGCGTGGTCTCCGCCCGATCTGCTCAGTGTCTAGGCCCTAGGCCGCATGTGTCGGATTCCCCGGTCGGTGTTCACGAGTGTGAACAAGACAGAGGAATTTCTCGCCATAAGAATATGTGTCGGTTTCTCTGGAAGATAAGGATGGTCTCTCTTCCCAGCACCATCTCCTCGGGTCGAGAGCGATTTTTGCCAAATTTGTGGGTCACCATTTGTCTTCCGACAGATTCGAAGTTGGTACGACACCCAATGGGGCAGTGGTCTCAGAGTTCGTTTCCTGGCCAAAGGCTTCTTCCTGGTTATTTTCAAAAGTGAAGCTCAGAGAGATGACACTATAGCCAGGAAAGACAATTTATATCTCGACTCGGGTGTCCATATTAGAGCGTAAGTGCTAACTTTGATCCAAAGCAAGTGGTTATGGAAGAGATTCTGTGTGGGTTAGATTATACGCCCTGCCATGTGAATACTGGAATCCTAAAATCCTCACTAAAATTTGCTCCAGTTTGGGTAAAGTTATTTGCATCGATCCTGTTACTCTCGAAGGCTCCCTCTCAGCCTTCACTCGGATCTATGTTTCTATCGATATGTCCAAAAAATTGCAGGATTACATAGTTATTTCCTCTTCTTCTGGAAAATGGGTTCAAAGGGTTGAATATGAAAGGATCTCTATCGGTTGTTTCAAATGCAAATAGAAGGGTCACTTCCAAAAGGCTTGTAAGAATGGTCATGTTCGAGTAACGATATATGGAGAAAAATCAACAAATCTTGGTCTGATGCAAAGACCTTAGTTCCTTCTTCTATTCCTGTCCAAGAAAAACGGTTGATTAAGCCCTACAATAATCTGGCTTCCGAACCCCTCTTTCTTGATCTAGCTACCATCTCCCTGGTACAGAAACAACGTCAATGGTCCAAGATTCTACCCGTATCCTTGCCCTCTTTCAAGAAGGTTTGGCCTTAGGGCATGGAGCCAAAGTTGCCTCCTTGGAGAAATGGGTTTGTGACCAAGAAGCAGAGGCTACTCTCCAACTTGAAGCCGCAGGAGAGGATACTAGCGAGTCTGAGTCGGATAAAGAACCTAGGAGCGACCAGATCTGCGCTCAAAGCTCTATTCTCCCCACCCCTGCCATTCTTCGTTCTGATTTGGGTCCTAAGAATCCTCCGGGTAGGCCCTCCAAAGAACAACTCTCCTATAGGAGATAATGCAGCTGGTAAACAACTTCAGTTAGGTTCTTTCTTTTTGTCTTCTAGTAGGAGAGGCGAGTCCTCTTTGAAGAAAGGATGAAAATCTTTTCTTGGAATGTTAGGGGTCTAAACACCCTAACAAACAGCGTCTCCTCAGGCGCTATGTTTCTGAACAGGATGTGGATCTTTGCTTAATTCAAGAAACTAAAATGTCCAAAGATGAATGCCTTTCTGGTTGGTTGCGTAGTTGGAAGGGATGGAGTGGTTTATTTGTCAATTCTAATGGTGCTTCAGGTGGTTTGGGTTTCATCTGGAAGGTTAGTAAAATTTCCGTTGACCTTATTTCAGATTGTTCTAGTTTTCAGTGGTGTAGGGTTTAGGTTAAGCACACAGATGAATCATTCCTTCTCTGTAATGTTTATGGTCCGAACAACCCTATCAAGAAGCGGGAAATCTGGTCCAAATTGGATGGAGATATTCGCTCTTTCGCTATTAATAAAATCATTCTTGCTGGGGATTTTAATGCCACCCTATCCAATAAAGATAAGCGCGGTGGGATTCGTTGGCAACCGCGCCTCAATGGACGTCATCACTTTCGTTGAGGATTCTAACCTGATGGATGTTGAGCCGAAGAGGGAATGGTTTTCGTGGACTAATAAACGTTTGGGTTTTGGGAAAATGGCGGTCAAATTAGACCGCTTCTTGATTTCAGAAGAATGGCTTCAAAAAATTTCTTATTGATAGTACTATCATCCCCCTGTCCGGCTCGGATCACTTCCCCATTTCCCTCAACATTCAGTTCGATATTCCTCCACGCAGATCCCCTTTCAAATTTGAACTGATGTGGATGCAAGACCCTATTTTACCCGATCTGATCAGAAATTGGTGGGCTTCCTTCAATGTGTTAGGTACTAGAATGTTCATTCTTACAAAAAACTTTCTTTGCTTAAGAATCAACTGCTTGCTTGGAACGCCTCTTCCTTCAAAAATATTTTTCGGAGAAATTAAGAGTTGAAAAAGAGATCCGAGCTTTGAATGAATTCGTCTTTCGGGAAGGCATGAGTCAAGTGGAATTTAGGAAAGAAAAAGCGCTTCTCAGTGAACTAGGGACCTTCTCCTGAAAAAGAAGAAACGTTTTGGAGATAGAAATCAAGAGAAATCTGGTTGAAAGATGGAGATAAGAACACCAAGTTTTTCCATGCTTCGGTCAAGGCCAGAAGAAATCAAAACTACATTTCTTCTCTCAAATTGGAAGATGGCTCGAGGATCTCCTCACAAGCTCTTATCAAAGAAGAAGCAGTGTCTTTTTTCCAAAAGTTGTTGAATGATGATATTTGCTCCTCCCTTGCCTCTCAACAACCTTTTTTGGACCAAATTCCAAAAATTGTTCAAGAAGTAGATAATGACAAATTACTTTCCCCTTTCTCTAAAGAGGAAATTCACTCTATTATTTTTTCTATGGAAAGGGATAAAGCCCTGTCCGGATGGTTTCCCAGCAACCTTCTTTCAAGATTTTTGGAATGTTATTGGGAATGATGTATGGCTTCAGTGAAGAAGAATCTAGAAGATCAGGGAAGATTTTAGGGGAAATGAATCACACCTTCATCTGTATGTTCCCCAAAAAATCCTGCCAAAATCTCGATGAGTATCGTCTAATTTCTCTCTATAACACTTCTTATAAAATCATTTCTAAAGTTATTGCTTCTAGGCTTAGTCCTCTCTTCAATAAGTTGATCGCTCAAGAACAAAGCGGCTTCATTCCAGTAGGTCGATCGCTAATGGTATCATCATTTCCCACGAGATTATCCATTCCCTACACTCGTCCTCCCGACTGGTATGATGATCAAATTGGATTTCAGCAAAGCCTATGATCGTATCAACTGGAGATTCCTTCTCAAATCTCTTCGTAAATTGGGATTCGGTGATCACTGCAATTGATCTCCTCTTGTTTCTCCGTCTTGGTTAATGGTTTGGCGGCGAGTTTCTTCTCCAACAAATGGCTAAGGTTTAAGGCAAGGCGACCCTTTGTCTTCCTTCCTCTTCATTCTCATCGCTAAGGCTCTGAGCAGAGCCATCAAATTTGTTATTTTGCAAGGATCCTTATCTGATATTACTTTAATGGCAAATCTTCTTCCCCTTTCTCATCGCCAGCTTTACGCACGACACCTTTCTCTTTGGTTCCACTACTATCTCGAAGGCTCGCGTTATTGATGACATCCTCGATTCCTACTCCAAAGTTGTTGGTCAGGTAATCAACTTCCACAAATCTGTCATTTTCTTTTTTAATGTTTCTCTTCGCCTTCGGAGGAATCACGGCAATTATGGGTTTTGAGTTGGGCTCTCTTCCACATAAGTATCTTGGTATCCCCTTATTTTCCTGGATGGCAGAGTTTCCCTCCGGGACAATTTACTTCGTTCTCTCTCTCAGAGATTGCAATCGTGGAAAGGGAAGTGGCTTTCTTTAGCTGGCCGAGCTCTTCTTATCAGATCGGTCCTTTGTGCCCTCCCCATTTACATGTTTTCTGTATTGCTTTTTCCCAAATCCGTCTTAAGCAAGTTCGAGAAAATTGTCAAATCCTTCCTCTGTAGGTAATAATGAAGAGAGGAAATTTCATTTGGTTAAATGGGATGATGTCAAGCTCCCCAAACATTTGGGCGGATTGGGATTTACTGATTTGGCTTTGCAAAATATTGCTCTTGGTGCTAAATTAGTTTGGAATTTTATCTCTGATCCCAAAACACCGGTCTTTCAAGTTCTCTCGCATAAATACCTTGAACCAGGTCACCCTAAACTTATGCTTCTCCAATGAAGATCTTCCCAAAGGTTCCCACATTTGGAACTTTCTATGTAAATGCAGGCATCTTATCGCAGATCAAGTTTCTTGGCAAATTAACAATGGCCTTAGTGCTGATTTTTGGGAAGATAGTTGGGGTGGGCTAGAGCCTCCTATTCTCAATCCTAATCTTAATCGTGTCATGAACATCTCCAAGGTCAAGGGGTAAAGCAAGGTTGTCATGACTTCGGGACACCCAACCGATGGATCTCCTTCTCTGTTATGGAAGGATATCGCTTCTCTTGGTGCATCCGAGCAAGAAGTTTCTTTCTACACAGAGGCCCTCTCTTCTAGAAAAGTCAACTATAAGGCTCAAGAGGACCATCTTCTTTGGTTAAGCTCTAACACAATCAAAGCAGTTATTCAAACTCATCATTGTCTGCAAAGGAGTTCCCGATGGACTAGTTGCTGGAACCCCATGCTCCTTCCGAAAGTGGTTATTTTTGGTTGGCCCGTCATTAAAAGAAAAATCCTTACGCAACTCCGCAGAAGATCATGGGGCTATGTCGGTCCCTCTAAATGTGTCCTTCGTGATAATGTCGAAGAAGATATTGAGCATCTTCTTCTCTTCTTCCCTTTTGTTGTTCGGGGTGGAATTGGCTTTTAGGCAAGTTGAGCTTAGCTTGGGCCCCCAGTAGCAATGATAGTTATTCTTCAAGCTTGGCATAAGAAGGAAATAAGAGTTCTCTCAGCTCCATTTGGTCCATTGCACCCTTCCTCCTGATCTAGCACATATGGTGGGAAAGCAATCTCCGTATTTTCAGAGAGCAAGTATCGTGCTTCCCAGTTTTCTCCAACAAGCTAGAAATTGCAATTTCGGAAAACGTCAGCATTCACAGTCTCAACAATCCAAATTTCACCTCTCGTGATACTAAAATTAGGAAAGCTTCACCTCTCATCAAAATTCCTAATCCAAGTTCGATTGTTTGTCAGGCTCTGTCTCGCATTTAAAAATCCTAAGGAAAAATTTGAGATGGAAGCCTCCTCCAAAGTTTGTTGTAAACTGAATTTTGATGGGGCCTCTTGGGCAACCCGGGTAAATCTGGGGCAGGTTGTCTGGTGAGAAATGAAATTGGCAATCTCCTCATAGTTTGGTCCTTCCCGCTTAAAGAGGGCACTTGTAACTTAGCCCAAGCCCTTCTTGAAGGTGTCAAACTTGTGGTTCACATCGGTGTGACTCTCTTCGGTCGAAGGGGATTCACAAATAATTGTTCATGTTATTGCTAAGGGGCTAGCAATCTCGTGGCATTTAAATTTTTGATCAATGCAACCGCTCCCAAGAGGAGTACAATTTGAGAAGTAGGCAAGTGAAAAGCCCTACCCAAACCTCAAAGACTAAGATGTCTATCCTGACTAATGTTCCTAAAGGTGCTCCCAAGAAGAATCTACCATGCAAAGCCCCTATTGTTGAGCCAAATCCAAGTGTTCCTTCTATTGTGTCTGCTTTAAAAGCAAGTTTTCCCTTTGAAAAGGCAATCACCCTTCCACTTGACACCCCCATGCCCAAGTACATTGTTTGTGATATGGCCCAAGTCTTAAGCCAACTAAAAATAATTGTCCCTTTAGTAGAGTTGCTTAGGATTCTTGAGCATAGAAACATGGCATTTAAGTATTTGGAATTCAATGACAATGTTGTTGCAAACAAGAATATCTCTCCCCTTATTGTTGAGAACAAGATTGAAGAATCTCAAGAGACCATTGAACCATCCCCTGAAGTATATTTGGGAACTGCCCTAGTTGAGAGCCAATTGGATGTTGATCGTTTCTACACTACACTAATGGTTAATGGTTGGCTTCTACATAATTGCATGTTTGACTCAGGGGGCTTCTCGTGCAATATCATGCCATTGACGGTCATGAATGAACTCGGTATAAAGATAATTGCTGCCCATGGGAGGTGTTATGTGATGGACTCTCGTGAAGTTCCATTTTTGGGTTGTGTGAAAGGATTCGTATTACAATTGCCAGCTCACCCTAGTACGTACTTGACAATGAATGTTGCTGTTGATTGCCCTGCCAAATGGGGAATGCTAGTCAAGAAAGTGGGCAGCAAGTGTGGGAGGAAGTGTGCAAATGGATCTGTCATTTGCAACAATTCCTTTGGAAGGAAAGTTAGTGAGGCTACATAGAGAAGACAAGTTAATGCACTTGATAGAAGACCCAATGAATGCATCATATGAAGTGTTATACACAGATGTGGATTTGGGGAACTTTGTTGGTAATGCAGACTTTGATGACCAGTGCCTTGATCTTGGTGCTCAGTTTGAATACCCCATTGCTCCTTGGTTGATGTTTTTGATGGAGCTTGTTCTAGTTTTGGCAATGGGGCAGGTATAGTGTTGTTTTCTCCTAACCAAGGATCCTTTAATTTTTCTTTCAAGTTATGTTTTGAGTGCACAAATAATATTGTTGAATATGAAGCACTCATACTTGGTTTGAGGATTGTTTGGAGACATGGGATAAAGAACTTGATTGTAAAGGAGACTCTGAATTGGTTGTAAAGCAGATCAGAAAAGTGTATGCAACCAAAAACGGAGGTTGAAACGATATAGAAATGCAGCATGGGAACTGATTGAGATGTTCGACTCCTTCAACATTGAATACCATGAAAGAAGTCAAAATGAAGCAATTGATAGGTTAGCATTATTAACTTCTCAGTATGATAATGAAGTTGTGTCTCCATATTGTAAGTTTGAAGTTTAAGTGCTAATTAGACCTTCTATAGCTGACAATATTGAGCATTGGCAAGTTTTTGATGATGACAGTCACATCATGAAATTCCTAAATGGTGAGGCCGAGTTCTCTAATCAATTTATTGATCTCGAGCCTATGGTAGAGATGTGTGATGGAAAAGAAACCTTGTTTGGGAAGGAGGCAATTCAATTGAAGACTAATACAATCCTAAGAGGATTGGTCAGCCTTGAGTCTAATTTTGACAGTGCTGATAGAACTTTGAGCAAATCCACTCATGAGGAAAGGGATGTAGTTGAGTGCAATCTTGGAACTTGTGAAAATCCAAGGAAAGTTTGGTTGGGCAGTAATTTAGATGCAAATGAAAAACAGACCTATGCCAAACTATTGAAAAAATATCAGGACTTTTTAGCATGGTCTTATGTTGAATTAGAGGCCTATAGGGAGGATTCGTTTCAGCATTCAATACCTTTGGAACCTCACACCAAGCCCTTTAGGCAAAAACAAAGGTCAATCAGCCCCATCCTTGCAACTAAAATGCAAGAGGAGCTTAAGAGACTCAAGGATGGAGGCATCATTCAGCCTATAAGGTATTCTTCATGGGTTGCAAATTTGGTACCAGTTAGAAAGAAGAATGGGGATATCAGATTGTGTGTTGATTTCAAAAATTTAAACAAGGCTTCGTTGAAAGATAACTATCATTTGCTAAACATAGATAACCTTTTGCAAAAGGTAACAGGGTCAGAAATGCTTTCAACATTGGATGGTTTCTCTAGTTACAATCAAGTGATGGTTAGAGAAACTGAGTAATACAAACAGCGTTTACACACCATGGGGAACCTATGCGTATGTCTAGATGCCATTTGGGTCAATGAACGCGAGAGCTACTTTCCAAAGGGCAATGGATGTTGCCTTTGTTGGATTCATCAATGAGTTTATAGTGGTTTACCAAGATGATATAACAGTCTTTTCCAAGAAGAGGGGTGATCACTTAGAGCACCTTGAAAATATATTGATCAGATGTAGAGAATTCAGAATCTCATTGAATCCAAGGAAGTGCCATTTTGGTGTGCAAAAGGAAAAGCTATTGGGACACATTGTCTCTCATGAGGGTGTGATGATTGATCCTGAAAGAGTGGAAGCAATTGACAAAGTTCCCATCCCCCAATCTAAGAAAGGTATCCAATCTTTCTTTAGTCAAATCAACTTTGTGAGAAGGTTTGTTTCAAATTTTGTTGAAATCACTTTACCTATCACAAGTATGCTTAAAAGGACCAAACTATAAAGTGGGGAGATGAGGTAGTGCAAGCATTCAAAGGAATGAAAGATGCATTGAATTGGCCTGTCCAGATTATAAAAAGAGTTTCAGATTTTCTCCTTTGCATCTGAATTTACTATTGCTTTTGTTTTGTTGCAAAAGGATGGTGAAGGCCATGAGAAACCTATTGCATTCTTCAATAAGGCATTAGAGGGGTCTGAATTGAAATATACAGTCATGGAAAAGCAAGCTTTTGCCTTGGTGAAAGCCACTAAAATTTTCAGACCTTACATCTTGAGCTCAAGGGTTGTTGCCTATGTGCCACACACCATGGTCAAAGACATTCTAACACAAATGGAAGTTTCAAGCAAGAGGTGCAGGTGGGTCAACAAGCTCCAAGAATATGACATGGACATTCAAACCACCAACTTGGTAAGAGGCCTAGGTTTGGCAAGATTGATGGCAAAAGCAAATCTACAAGTTGTTGAAGTGAACAATGTTGTTGCTGATTTGGATGATCCTCATGAAAAGGTATGTGCTTCCATTTGGTACAAGGACATTATGTACTACTTGAAGAATTTGAATTGTCCTTTTGGCCTAGACAAGAATCAAAGAAGGACATTGAAGTTGGTGTCCCAAAAATACATCTTGACTTGACTTTGGTTTAGCTTGGAAGAATCCGGAAGGGATCTTATTAAGATGTATAACTGAAGATGAAGTTCCTAGACTTATTAATGAGTTTCATGGAGGAGTTTGTGGTGGCCATTATGCTGCTAAAGTGACTGCTCATAAGATTTTAAGGGCAGGTTATTGGTGGCCATCTTTGTTTAGTGATGTTGCTCAAGTTGTGAGGTGTGAAGGTTGTCAATGTTTCTAAAGTAGGCTAAAAGCTTCAGGATCCCTATCATTGCCTCCCATTTCAGTGGAGGCTCCTTTTAGACAATGGGGGCTGGATTTTATTGGTGAAATAACAAAGGCATCTAGTGCAGGCCACAGGTGGATTTTGGTTGATACAGATTACTTCACCAAGTGAGTTGAAGCAATCCCTAACAAGAAGGCAACTCACCAAGTGGTCGTGGACTTTATCCCGAACAAAATCATTTGCAAATTTAGTGTAACTCGCCAAATTAGTTGTTGATAATGCCATGAGTTTCGAGCTAAACCTATCGTGGCAATGTGCAAATAATATGGGACAAACCTAACTTATGTCTCCAACTATAACCCCCAAGGAGATGGGCAAGTTGAATCAAGCAACAAGAATTTGCTCAAGATACTTAAGAGAACCTTGGAGGTTAACAAGAGGAAATGGGGTGAACAATTGAAATTTGCAATATGGGCTGATAGAATCGCACCCAAAAGGTCAATAGGAAAGAGCCCGTTTGGGATAGTTTATGGCACCCAAATCGTTCTTCCTCTTCATCCGGTTATCGAAAGTAACAATTCATGCAACAGAATTTGGGGAGGAAGGAGTTAATCCTTATGCAGCAAAGCATCAACCAGATCAGCTTGAACTTGATGAGGTTAGGAGAGAATCTCACCAAAGACACATAAAGTTTAAAGAAAAATTGAAGAAGATATTTGAGAAGGTCTCTCCAAAGAAGTTTCTAGATTTGAGACTTGATGTTATTATGGGACAGCAAACATGAAGACAAGGGCAAGCATGGAAAGTTTGAATCTCTTTGGATGGGCCCTTATTCCATAGATGTCAGAATTGGAGAGAATACCTTCTTCTTGAGAGATTTGGATGGTGAAATACTTGAGTTGCTTGTCAATGGAAGGCATCTCAAACACTTCTTGGATTAGATATATCCCAAATCAGTTTCTTTACAAAGTGTATAGTCCTTCCCCTGTTAGTTTTTATGTTCCCTCGTTTGCTTTGTGTTGAGCGTCATTCCTTTTTGTTGTCCTTGGCAGATTTTTGTAACAAATGTGATCTCGAAAATGCAAAAAGACCAAATGTTTATCTATTCGACTCCATTACCCAATGGAGAGGCACTGGTTTACTTCCATGAGTTTTTTGTGGTCCTCTGGACACCCACTGGGGGTGTCGGTCCACTAGTTGGAGCCAATGTCGATGCCCATTTTGATCGTGTTATATCCTTGCAACATCTTTGTAAAGTCCCCAAAGCTTCTTGAATGTTTTATGGCTTTGAATGCAGTAGTATTCCGCAGATTGAAGAGAATGTAATCTTTGGCGGGTTTTAAGCAAAATTGAGAATGTCGCAGAACGAAGGAGTGAAGAAACTTAGTGCTTCGTGAACTTAGTGATTATAGTGTTCTCGCAAAATTGGTTATATCCGCGAAAAAAGGGTGTGGTTCGCTTAACAAAAGTCGCGATGTTATGAGAAAGTACCGCGAGGAGCCGCAAAGCAAAAAAAGAAGGTTAAGATGCGACCAAGTACAAATACAAGGGGACAAAGAACTTGATGTTCCACGGGTTTCTCAAGGTATAATGTTATGCGGAGTTCCAAAAGCCGGGACAAAGAAACATGGTTATGGGGAAAAAATGCCGCGATACAAAGGAGACCTCGCGAACAAGAAAAAGCCGCGAAAGACTTGAAGAATCAATCCAAAGCCACGAAAGACTTGAAAGATCAAACCAAAGCCGCGAAACAGAATAAACACTCAAAGAGCCGCGGCAATAATGATTGTCCTAACATCCGCAGACAGGGAGTTTTTACAAAATGATCGGATTTGCATTTTTGCCAGTAACTTTCAACTCAAGTATCCATTTCACCTCAAACATAATGCATTGGGAACGTTTTGGGGAAACCTTTCCAAAGTGATCAATTTAGATGGGGATGGTGGAAGTATTTTGCAAAGTTGAAATTGCAAAAATTTTGTCGTTAAACATCATTTTCAAGAATCATTTGATGCCATTTGCAATTATAGATGCCATGATCGATCCCCTTCACTATGAGATGCTTCTAAAGGGGCATATTCTCCCATTGCCCCCACCAAAGTGAAGGTTGTTGATCAGAGCGGCGTAGAATGGACATTTGGCAATGTTTTCTTCATCCTTCTTCCTGATTGTATGGTTTTCCATTGATTTGCTCCCTGAGCACACGGATCACCAATTAACATGCTCAGCAGTCCTCGAATTAGCATCTGTGGGATATTCTTTTAGGTTTGAGATGTTGTTGTATAAAAAGAAAGGCCCCTCTTTATTGAGGATCCCGATTGGAATGGAGGGTTTTAGCTATAGAAGTATGGGTTTCTCTTCTAGGGTTTGGTTCCTAAAAAGGATTGGATGCCTACAATTCCATTTGGGGTTCATGCTAAGTTGGTTGCGGTTAATACAGACCATTAGTAGGCTTTGAGAGCATATGTGTGTGTGTGTGTGTCTTCCTTGTCTCCTTTGCAAATAAACACACAGACCGTTTTGCATGTACAATTTTGTTATGTCTTGTTGTAGACGATCTGAAATAAATAAGTATTGACCTTCCTTTGTAATTTTGTGTTCTATCATGTCAAATAACTACAGGGAAGAATTTTGCAGCTTGATTGTTTTATCAAGCACGAGGGAATGGCGTTTAGTAGTGTTACTTTGCATCGCCAAATTCCTCTATGCAATTTTGGAAATGAACATTTGTCATCTTAGGGTGTCCTTTGATTTTAGGGATTTGATCTAATAAGTGCATGAAACTTTATTCTCAGGTGTCTGTGCTAAAGTTTTAAGAATTATTTTGCATTGTTTGCTTTCTTTGGGTGTCCATGAAGGCAAAAGACTTTTGGGGGGTCAATTTCCTTTGGTTTTAGGTTTAAAAGCACGAGGAATTATCAGGACATGATGGCTAATGCAGTTACTTCCTCCCATTAAACTCCCATTCCCCTATTTCAATCCATCTTCACCTTTCATTTCACACTACCTTTGCCCTACCCCTACAAATTTCATCATCCATTGCAAATCCAACATGATATTTGCTTGCAAACTTCACACCCTTTACATAGTTTAAGTGAGTTTGCTTTGATTTGTAAGGTTTAACATCTCAAGCAACATTCCATTCCAAATTGTCAATAGTACTCTTCACACTTTGGTGTTTGTGATCACATCTAATTTGTCTTCGTAGCTTGTGCCAAAGGTATCAAATGTTTGTAGTGCTTGTGTGACCATTCCTTTGAATAAGCATTGCATTTTGTGGCTGCATTTGATCCTGGTTTGACATACCAACAAGTTTGAGGGCTAAAAACATGATATCTCCCTCTCTCTTTCAAGCTACCCCTTAAGTCCTCTCACCTTGGTTCAGGCAGAGCCATAAAGTAGCAGGAGAACAGCCACACCCTTAGTTCAAGTGCCTCCTTGTCATTCCTATGAGACTTGGTCATGAAAGAATGCTAGATCTGTCCCCGGCTACAAACGACACATCATTCATCTATCGTTCTTCTTATCCTTTGTTTTATGCATTTGCAACTAAGTCTTATTGTGGTGTTAAATTAGGAACCAACAATGTCAAGGTATATATTGATATCTTTACCGAGGGAAGGAAGCGGGAAGGGAGGTGAGGGGGTTGGTGAATGTGTATTATAATGTGGGAAAATTCACTGTGGATAAACCCCTCTGCTCTACTTTGCCATAAGAGATGTATGTATACATGCTTAGAAGTCATACAGATTAAGGAACATTTAGAGAAGATACAAACAGTTTCTCTTACACGTGTTGCCCTTCTTATTCTTTGGGTTATAAAAGCGATGTCAAGAAGAAACAGTCGATCATGGCTCCCTCCGCTATGAAGAAGAGAAAGATGCGCATGTAGTGAGGGCTGTTTCCAAAAATTATATTTTGCCAATATTGATGCCAACTATTAGAGCCATGCAGCCACTTGATCATGTGTGCACAAAGAAAAAAGCATACTACTGGTATTTAGATAGCACCAGTCTGCTCTATTGCATGGATGATGATACTTTGAGAAGGTTCAACATCAGTAATGCATTGAACGCTCAGCCTCTGAAAAAGGATCGTGTGTGACATGATAAAGTCCCTCGTATAAAGTTTGTTTCCTGCAAACATCTCAACCATACATATAGTTCTTTTAATTTAATCGGCAGATTTTCATAGGAAAATTTCTAGCTAAACCAACAGTAGTAATTTGTGTTTGGTATCAATTCCCTTGAAAATCAAATTTTAATTCTATGCAGGAAATTAGTGACTGAAATAGGATAAGTATCATAAAGGCCATCAAATCCCATTGTAATAAGATATCAGAAATTATTGATTAAGCTCTAATCCGGATAAAGGCCCTTTTTGCTTAAATCGTGCACTTTTTAAGAATTTTGCCCTCCAACATCGCGGCGGATAATTGCTCCCCGCAAATTGTTGCTGGGAAGCACACAGGTTGGCTTAGAACAGCCACATAACCTATAGTGATGGGAAATACCCACTAATGACAGTGGGAATTGAACCAGGATCTGGATGGAAAAAGAGCCCCTCTACAAACTAGCCTACATCCCATGCTCAGGCACGGACCCGTTTTAATACAAGCATAATTTTCTTTTTCATTGCAAAATACCATCCCAAACCAAGTTGCAGAGAAATTCAAATAAAAACAAAGATTAGAATAGCTAGCGGTAAATGATTTTCAGAATCGAGTAGCCGCAATACCTTGGGGCGCTCCAAGGTGATGGGGCGGAACTTCTGAGCAAAGCTGTCTGCCAAAAGAACTGCTTGCAGTGGCACGACTGCTTCGGTGTCAGCCACCTCCGCATGCTTTGAACCCTTTTTCTGAGCCATAATTTCTTCTTCCCCGTGTTTGCTTCTGATCCTGCCACTGAAGCATCCAAATTAACCAACAAAGTAAAAAGAAAATCAGAAAGAATATGTTAAGCAAATATGTCTCCTATTCGAAGGATGCCGCTTACCTAACATGGATATTAGGTTTTTTTCTTTTTCCTTTTGTGGATGAAATAGCAATACAAAGTTGGGTATTCAAACAAGAAAATTGTGTGTGAAACAAAATTGGGCATTTACACTGAGAAATGACACTAAAACAAGAAAAGGTATCTAAATTAAGAGAAACAACAGCAAAACAAGATTCTATAAGAAGTAGCCGCAAATCAAAATTGTATATCCAAACTAAGAAAAATGGCTGCCAAAAAAAAAACGGTATTCAATCAAAGAGAAATAGCAGCTTAAAAAAGGGTATCCAAACTAAGAAAAATAGCAGGAAAAAGTTTGGGAATTGAAACTAAGAAAAGTAGCAGCAAAGCAAAATTGAGTATCAAGACTAAGAGAAATGGCAGCAAAACAAAATCGGGTAGCCAAACTAAAAATAATAGCAGCAAAACAAATTTGAGTATGTTAAATACGAGAAATAGCAATAAAATAACAATTGGTATTCTAACTATGAAAAGTAGCTGCAAAACAAAATTGGGTATTCAAGCAACAAGAAAATAGTGGCAAAACAAAAGGGTATTCAAATTTCAGACTAACAGAAATAGCAGCAAAAACAATTTGGATAAAGTATGAGCTAAACAAATTGCGTATTCAAACTAAAAGAAAAAAGCACCTACACCTCCACTGGGATGAGCTCAAGTGGTAAATCAATGGAGCTTTCATGGCAGATCCCTGAAAGACATGTTGATGAGAAATATACTTCCCCCAATTCTGAGTGTGGTGTACCCACACAGACAAGGCCAGGTGCAATAACTTGGTGATTTTGGCAGAAAAAATACCCCTTGGGCATAGCATCTATACTAAAAGTAAAACTCTTATGTGGTTAAAAAGAGGGAAAATTACCAATAAAAAAGCAGGTAAACAGAAACGAGTATCCACACTAAGAGAATTACCTGCAAAGTGAAAATGGATATTCAAACTAAGAGAAATAGCTATGAAACGAAATTGGGTTTTTAAACAAAGTAAAATAGCAGCAACATTTGGAGGTTTCTTAGTTGTATCCGTGGGAAGCTTCCCGTTTTTGATAGCATCAATTAATCAAATTTATCAAAATACAAAAAACAGAAATAGCAGCAAAAAAAGCATTCAAACTAGGAATAATGGCAGAAAAAGCGAAGAATACCACATTTTACAAATACGGCAGCAAAATGAATTTGGGTATCCAAACTAAAAGAAATAGCAACTAAATAAAGTTGGATCTTCAAACAAAGAAATTGCAGGAAAACAACAATAGGTAACTGGACAGAGAAATAGCAGAAAAAATGGGTATTCAAACTAAGAGAAATGAAAGCAAAAAAATGAGAGGTCAAGGGGAGTAAGGGTCGGGAGTGAGGTGAAGGTTGGACAAGGGAAAGGGTGAAGGGTTACTTATACTAAGAGAAATGGCAGCAAAACATAATAGGGTGTCCAACCTGAGAGAAATGGCAGCAAAACAAAGTTGGGTAATCAGACTGAGAAATGACAGCAAAACCTTAAAATAAAATAAAATTGGGTATTCAAACTAAAAGAATAGTTGCAGAACAAAAAAATTGGATAAGAATAGTTGCAGAACAAAAAAATTGGGTAACCCTTCTAAAAGAAATGACAGCAAATTATAAATGGGTGGAGTAAAATAGCAGCAAAAACAAATTTGGGTAATCACACTAATAGAAATACCAGCAAGACCAAAATGGTATAGCAACTGAAAGCTAAGCCCGAGCAACAAGAAAGAGTGGTATTACATCATGCAATCAGGGGAATCATCTAAAACCCACTAAAAATAAAGGCATGATCACAAGCAGTGAAGAAAAATAAACGAAGTAACAAAACCGTAAATGACTGTGGGGATAATTGGAAAAAAAAAAGTAAAAGTATAAAATAAAAATATTTTTAAAAAGAAACATCCATGATCAAGAACTTCACAACCCTTTCTTCATCATAAAATTCAGACCTGAGACCAAAACTCTTACGCAATAAATCTGATTATCAAATACATTACACCAAAAAATACAGTCCCCTTTTTCTCTGCATTCCAACTAAGTTTCCAGCTAATAGAAAGAATCAGAAACCTATGGCAGAGAATCAGAGATACCCACCTGGGTCGAACTGTAAATAAAGCTGTGTTGGTGCAGAATTTCACAGATCCAAGCGATTTGTTTTAGCTCCTCGCTTGTTATGATGGAAAGCGGAAGGCTTTCTAAAAGGAATCCTGTACTGATTTAATATCTTTCTGCTTTACTTAATGTTTGGTGTTACAATGGGGCCTTATGGCGAGATCCTCTTCATCTCGAGAAACATGGCTGTGACTGATCTTAACTACAAAATGATTCATCGAGCGTTCATGAGTATGGAGGCCTTCGTATTACAGAAAGGTGTGCAATATGTATGGGGTGGAGCATATCATTTATTTTTGGTATTTTTAATGATTTGATTGGTTGAGATTAAGATAGTAAGTTTTGATTAAAGAAAAATAAGTGTATTTCATTAAGAATAAAGCTCTAGCCAATGAAATTTAAGAAAAAGTTTTTAAGAAAAATTCAAACTACATTAAATAAAATGGATACATTTTGATTGGCTTATGTAAAAGTGAATAATTGTTTTAGTGAAGATCATATGCCTTGAAGACGATAATAAGATAGTGATGGGAATCACAAAAAGAAGCTAAAATGGAATGAATGAATGATTTTAATAATGTCCACAAGACCAAGCAGTCTAGGGGACTCAAGGCCGCAATCAAGTGAACAAAGTCATCTTAAGAGTTGCCCTCACGCTTTGTCTATAATCTATTGTCTTTTACATATTAAATCTTTTGTTGTGGATCTTGACCAAAAGATTTGTTGTTTTGACAAGTCTTTCCTCCTCAAACAAGGATATTAGGTTGTCTACTTTCAAAATGTCCATGTATCTTATACAGATGTCATTATATGTTGTGCATTCCATAATGCAGTGCAAGTTTGTTTCCACTACCCCTTTATTACAAAACATGCATGTTCTCTCTTCCCACTCTTCTTTAGGAAATTTTCATCGATCGGTTTCACACCTAAGATGATGTGAACTAGTGTTGAACTAGGTCATCACTATTTATGCCTTCCATTTGATCGCACGTTAGATTAAATTATTTGATGTATATTATCTAGTCTGCCCAAATTGTTGTGTCCATGTGCCTATCCCAACTTTAGTCAAAACACATTAAATAAAAAATGATACATTTTGATTGGCTTATGCAAAAGTGAATAATTGTTTTAGTGAAGACTATTTACCTACCTTTAGTGGGATAATAAGATAGTACTACTATTAACAAAAAATAAGTCGGAATGGAAAGAATGAATGGTTTTAATAATGTCCATGAGGCCGAGAAGCGATTTATAGGACCCAAGGTTCAGAATCAAGTGAACAAAGCCACCATAAAAGTTGCCACTAACAGCTTTTCTATAATCCATTTTCTTTTATATATTGAATCTTTTGTTGTGGATCTTGACCAAAAGATTTGTTGTTTTGACAAGTCTTTCCTCCTCAAACAAGGATGTTAGGTTGTCTACTTTCAAATTGTCCTCATATCTGATACGGATGTCATTATATGTTGTGCATTCCATGATGTAGTGCCATTTTGTTTCCACTACCCCTTTGTTACAAAACATACACATTCTCTCTTCCCACTCTTCTTTGGGAGACTCTCGTCAGTTGGTTTCACACCTAAGATGATATGAACTAGTCCTTAATTGGGTCATCACTATTTTTGCCTTCCATTTGATTTCTACCCCTAAGCAGGCCTTTTCTTTGTGGTTGCATGTTGGATTAAATTATTTGATGTATATTATCTCTTCCACCAAATTGTTGTGTCCACATGCCTATCTTGAATTTTTTTCACATACCTTTTTATTTCCTCATTAGTGTTTGGGCACTTTTGCATGTTAATATTTTATTTTCTCATCCATTCAATGTTTTTGTTTCATCCACATGTTCTTCCTCCTACCTAGATTTTCTTCAATGAGACATTTTTAGGCAACTTGTGAACTTTCATATTTTGTACTTTCTTTAAATAAGTTAGCAATCGAGTTGACACTATGGTCGACCTACTATACTATAAATGGCGAGATAGTTACACTCAACCGGACTTGGCTTATGCCTCTAAGGGGAAGGTTCTTACTTTAGTTAATAGAATCTCATATGGATACGATGTTTTAATTTTCAATTTGTTTGTGATTAAATGTTTATTGATTCGTTGTGTTGTCTCCACTTGAAATTGAATACATTGCTTTGCCCCAAACTTCACAACCATAAAGAACCATCGGTGTGACTAACAAGCCAACAAGGTTTTTGGGTTTTTCGAGCCATAATTTTTCATTTCTACGCCTATTTTGTAATGTATATAATGTCTTCCACCCTCCTTTAATTATTTTTGTCTTGCATGTTTCCCAGCTAAGCTTGTTGTGAAAATCCAACCCAAGATATTTGTATCCTTCTACTATTTCTAGTGGTTTTTCCTCAAAAAAGAAATCTAATTTGCTTTTTTTTCTTCGTAGAGAAAATATCACGACTTTGGTTTTGTTGATGTTTACTTGCATTCCAACCTCTTGGTGGAAGAGCTCAATGGCCTTCAAATGTTCTCTCAGATTATGTGGTGTTTTTGCAATTAGGATGAGGTTATCAATACAGAGAAGTAATTTTATTACATAGTTCATTGAGTAGATGCCTCCTCCATCCATTTTATTTATCCATTCCTCTATATTATCAATGTATACGGCTCAATAAAGTGTGTCAAAGTAGACATCGGTGTTTAACGTCAATGTCTCTCTCAAAACTTTCAGATTCCCTCCTCTATTTTGATTTTGGCCCTGACTTGCTCATAGAGCTTATGAACAACAACTCTATACTCCTTTGGAACTCCAAGTTCCTTCGTTCTACTCCAAAGTTTATTTCTAGGTATTGTGACAAACATTTTTGTATTCAACAAAGCAACAAATAACTTCTTCACCTTGTTTTCCTATACTTTTCAATCAAGTGTTTAAGAGTGATGTAATGGTCCATAATGGAATGCTTTATCTTGAAATCTATTTAACCCTTTGCTCTTTTTCAATCCAAATGTTAATTTTGCACTCTATCACACTTCTAAATAGCTTTCCAAAAAGTGGTTTTACCATGATAGTGTGGTAGTTTGATGGGCTATTGATATCCCCACTTTTGTATAGGGGATAACAATATTGGTTGTCCAATCCGAAAGGAAGCCTTCCTAAATGATACGATCGAATATGTGTATGATGTGTGGTGTGATGAATTTCACACCCCATTTGACATACTTTTCTTAGAACGTGTCCCTATCCCGAGAGTTCCCCATCGACTCTTTATGTCTTGAGTGATATCCCCTATGGAAAAGAGCTCAATTGTTGTGTTGATAGTGGGGGTGTCTTTATCTTTCTCCCGCTCGAATAGCAGTTTTTAGTAAGCTAGCCATTGGGTGTCCGTAATATTATTCTCTCTTTGTTTTCTCTTATGATGAAGTTCTTTATATAATCCTTTGGGATTATGATTTCTTGAGGAAATCAAGTATTTCTTTCAAGTGTTCATGTAACCCTGATTGAATCAATTTTTATGGGCATTTTTATTTCTTTATCTTTTCCCGGATCTCTCAAATCTCATTTCTTGCCTTGTACTCTTCGTCGCGCCACAAATTTGTCGAAAAAATGCTTATATTTCTCTTCTTGGGCCTAGATATTTTACAAATGCTTAGTGCTTTGAGGATGGTGGGAATCAACATATTGCTTTAGTCTGGATAATCTGGTTGTTGATGAAACTTTATCTTCTACTTCCTAAAGGTGTTTTTCAAGGGTTTCCTTAAAAAGTTCTCTATTCTCATGAGTCATAAGAATTTTACCCTAAAGAGGTGATTTTTGTTGGTTTCGGTGGGTTTGCTCTCTTGGTTGATAATTAATGTGAATGTTGATCTTCACATGTATTAGGTTATGGTTTGATTTCATCTCTATAGACGGATCTCTATTTCTAATTCCATTGATCTCAAAATACATCCTTGTGAACAAATAGTGTAATCTACCATGTTTTGTCCATTATATGTTTTGCAAGTGATTTTGCCTAAATTCGACCATGTTCTCATGTCATTGTATATAGCCATGTTATAATGACTACATGTCCCCAATAATTTTGTCCCATATTGTGTAACAACTCCATTTCCATCCCATGACAAATTTGTCCCATGTAGACACTCAAAATTAGCAATTTACTCTTTAATATTGTTAGTTTTGATAATACACTCTTGCTAAGATAAACATGACCTTTCTATTTCCACCTGGTACATTTCAAGGTCTCTTGTCTAACTTGTTTATCATTGCACACTGATACGCTAAAACATTATGAGAGTACAATGCATAGAATCCATATACCTATCAGAGGATTAATGGGGATCTCTAAACAACAACATGAGCATTGTGTAGTTGTGGAAATCAAGATAACCAACAATAAATGTAATATTGTGATAACTCATAAGAATTGAGAATAATTCTTAACAAACAACTCAAAGTGTAACAAAGCATAGATTTCCCATTACAATAGCTCAAGTGATGGCAAGTACAAATAGGAGTGTTGTGTAACTCTTCCAAGAGAATATTCCCGATTAGGAAGGGGAGGTACATGCTTGGAATAGAAAAATAACTCATGTGACACACTATGACACCTTGTGACATGTCATAGTAAATCCCATGGCGTTGATTACACCTAAGCAAGATGAGACAACATTAGTGTAAAATAATGCTAATAAACTAATAAAAGGAAAATAAATATCCTACACCAAAATCCCCCTGAAGTGTAACATAGGTAGGTAAAAAAGTGGGTCCCAAAACAAGGTTCTGATGGTGGGAGAGTCAGGATGAGATTCGAAATTCTCTTAAAGGTGATTGTGAGAGGGAAGAGATGTATCATCATCAATACTCGTGTCATTAGAACTAGAAGAACAATCCTCATCATCACAAATATGACCAAGTAAATCTATATCAGAAGAACTATCATCACATGAAGTGGGTGTGGAAATAACAATATCAGAAGGAGTAACAACTGCAATCTCTAAAGGGTCTCCAAGTAAGGTCTGAAGAAAGCTCCAAATAGTGCGAGGACACTATGTGTGTGCCACATGATGGTGGAGATGCATGGAAATGTACATCAAAAAATGACCAACAACCATGCTATAAGTGTCAAGCTAGTCTTCAAGTTGATTTGGGTCACTAGGGGCAAGTACTTGTCCATATAAAAATGGATAAAGGTAATCTTGAATGAGAAAACGTTCCATACTCGAATGCCACAAAGGTGCATAATTTTTCCTACTACGTGGAGGTTGTGATATAGTATTAGTCCTAGGCATCATAAGTTTGAAAAGAACATCCTCCATTGTGTAATCATAAATGAGAGCAATTGGTGCAAAGCATTCATATGCATGCTCATATATGCATTGGACTCATCCAAAAATATGTCTACGAATGCAATAAGAGATGTGAATGTGATACGTCGACTCAAATGGAAATCTCTCCATGTGATTCTAACCACTCCTTAAAATTTTGTATTTCAACCCACCCAGTTTTGATACTTTATAATTTCAAAGGTGTTATAACAAAACAAACGGGACCAATGAAATGAGGACGAAAAACCATGCACTTTTGAAGAAGACGACACTCAAAACAAAATATACAAAAGTCTTCATTTTCCATTATTAGGCTTATTAATGAATTCGGCACTTACAAAAACTTAATGCACTATATAAGTGGTTTTGCATAAAATTAACAAGGAGATGAGTCTTAAACTTTGGACCTCTTATATAAACTCCAATGAGCCTTACCCACTTGCCTATAAGATCTCATTTAAACTAATAACAAATCAATTAATTTAAGCTCCACGCAAAGCCACTTTTAATCTCAAATTATGTTTTTTAAAGAAACTAGTATTTAAACACATTGAAATAGTGTCCTAGTTTAAATTTCAAAGCGGAAAAGTAATATTGAGCCGAGTTGAGAGGTCCAAGCTTTGATCGAGTAATTTAGGGATTAGCTAGAATGTCCCGAGTTGGGCTAGGTTAAACTTTGGACCTCTTATATCAACTCCAAACTTGCCTACAATATCTCATTTTAAATAATAACAACTCAATTAATTTAAGTTCCACACAAAGCCACTTTTAATCTCAAATTATGTTTTTTTAAAGAAACTAGGTTATTTAAACACATTGAAATAAAGTCATAGTTTAAATTTCAAAGTGGGAAAAAGTGATATTGACTGAGTTGAGAGGTCCAGGTTTGATCGAGTAATTTAGGGATTAGCTGGAATGTCCCGAGTTGGGCTAGGTTAAAGGGTCGAGGCTAACAGACAAATGGAGACTAGAATGTTCAAGAACCCTCGAGTTTGTTGCACACAGGCCAAGCCAAAGTACAACAGTCAAAGTTGAAGGATGAGCACTACACTTGGGTATGTGATGAGGGTTAGAGCAAGTCAGGTGCAATGATCCAAGGATGTGTAAGTTGTGCATGCCGAGTTGGGAGAATATATGAGTTACAACGCTGAGTGTTGAGGGAACTGAGGAGGAAGAGTAGATAGAGCTTGATCTAGGGAACTTCAAACAAGGGCTGAGACTAAGTTATGAGGAGGATCCTTAGACATCGATTTTGTGGTACACGGGATGAGCTAGGACATGCCACACTAGTGGCTAAGTTACTTAGAGTTACACGTGTAGATGGTGAGTTGGACACTAACGGATGCGAAGTAAGTGTGAGTTGTGTAGAGAGCACGCATAACGAGGATTCGCATGCAGTAGGGGTCGAGCCGCAGGGTGAGAAAATTAATTTGAGAGACGTGAGTTCACTAAATTATAAGCAAATGAGATAGCACATCAACAGCCACCGATCTGGGTTTATGTGTTGATCAACTTGAGCATTGTTAAGTAAAGTAAGGGCGAGTCTGTTGAGTTGAGCATCCAATGCTAATAGAACCCGAGTAGATTTGAGTCACCACATGCGCAGTAGACTGAGTCAATGTCAATCTAGAAGATCGAGTGGGCATGGTTTAGGACGAGATGAATCTTAAGTGAGATGAATCATAGAGTTGGGTGAGATCTAGCCAAGTTGGGGAGGAAGAGAGTGTAGTCTAAGCATCAAGGATCCTCTAATGTTAGAACTCCACCATTTTTAATTGCAACTTGCTAAATTTGGAGAGAAAACTCTTGAAACACTTAAAGTACCTTAACAAACCAAACCCCAAAAATGCCCCCTATTTTTTTCAATCACTCGAGGTTTTGAGTTTTTTTTTGCAAACCCCCATAATTTTTCCTAAAACTCCAAATAGTGAAATCAACAATATTACATGCAAACTTGTCAGATTAAGAAAACTTGAGTAGCTCCACAATTAATGAAAATGAGCAAGCATTTTAGTAACAAAACTCTGATACCATATCAGAGGATCTAGGAGGATCTATAGATAACAACATGAGCATCGTGTAGTTGCAAAAATTGAGATAACCAAAAATAAATGCAATATGATGATAACTCACAAAATTTAGAATAAAGCTTAACAAATAACTCAAAGTGTAGCAAAGTATAAATTTCCCAATACAATAGCTCAAGTGATGGCAAGTATGAATAGGAGTGTTGTGTAACTCATCCCAAGTAATATTCCCAAAATAGGAAGGGGAGTTACATTCTCAAAATAAAAATGTAACTCTTATGACACACTATGACACACTATGACATGTAAGACATGTCATAATAACTCATATGACGCCAATCACACCTAAGCAAGATGAGTCAACATGAGTGTAGGATAATCCTAATAAACTAATAAAAGGAAAATAAATATCCTACACCGAAATACCCAGTCAACCTAATAAGATAAAAACTTTATTTAACATGTTTTTTATCCCTATTCAAGGCCATGCAATGCAGTGAAATTTATATCCATCGTGCCCTATCCGTATGGTTTGGCACCAACATATCCTCCATCTTTGCTTTCGGTTCTAAATTCTTCGATCGATCATTTGCTCCCTTAGGATCGACCTTGTCATGACATTTCACCTTCATAACCCTATATAAGCAAGTTAACACTACCTCATTTGAAAACTTGGAAATCCTATGGCACACCGCATTAATACGCCGACTTCCAACATTTGCAAAAGGAACCCAAGGCTCTTTAGATCTAATAAAGGTACATCCATGGTCATTTGGGCACCAATCTCTATAGGTATAAAGCTTCTCACCAAGTTAAGACATCAATCTCTCTCATCCAAAAACACTTAAACATCTCTTCTCCAAGTATTTTAGCAAGATCCAAACTCAACTCAAACATTATCAAATCTAGTTGCATTCATTCAGATATCACATGCTAGGTGGAGAATGATGTGTGGTTTAAGGCCTCTTCAAAGTAGTGTCAACGTCAGCAGTGAACGAGGGTGCCCAAAACCCAACTAATGATATCATGTTTAAAATATTCATAGAGCTTTGTAACATGACTAACACCTAGGGTTTGATAATGATAAATATTTATAAGCATGCAACAATCTCTCAATAAGTTACATAGCCAAAAAAATAAACAAGTCCAAGATTGTATAGAAGGGTCAAGATCATACAAACGGTCATGGCGAGAAGTGTACATCCATACCCTAGGTCAATTTCCAGTCACAAATCCTATAACGAAACATCATCGTGTTCATATCCCTCTGTTTTAACAATGTACACTCGAGAACTTCCCAAATCCTTATGTAAATAGTTAAGTGCACTCATCCTCTTGTGTTTTCAAGTTCATATTTTGTTGTATAGATTAGTTGCAAGTTTTAATGTCTTGTTTTGATATTACATCATTAATGTTGGAAGTTAATTAATAAGAAAACCGCCTCTAGCTCCCATTTACATCCTTTTGTGTACCCAATTCACTAATTCTTAGATTTCACATAATCTAATAAGAGTGTAAACATTTTGGTGAACCCGACATTCTATCTTGCACCTTTTTTCAAATCCTATTTTTCACAAGGTTTTATATCTACATCATCTATTAATATTCCAACCTTATTTTCATCTATCACCTACCCCGTATTTGATTTCTTCAATTTTCCCTAGGATCTCATGGTTGGTTCTATACTTTAGGTCTCTTTACGGGCTCCTAATCGTTGAATCCCTTTTTGTTACATATATAAAGCATAATGATTCTATTTTCAAATTCCTTTGAGAGTATTCTTAATTTGTATAAATTTAACGACAACCTCTTTTTGTTTTCCCTAATATTTACACACTTTTTTCAGAAATTCAAAACTACGCTTTTAGTAAGTAGGGGCATAATCAAACAAATAGACACTTTTCGGAAAAATTCATTAGGCGTTTTTCTTCAAAAAAATCAGATTAAAAAAAAACCTCTCTCATTTTTGTCAAATTCAATTTCTATTCTCATATATGTCCATTTTATTAATTTGATGACAATTGCTTTTTTCTCAACACCATTTTTGGGTCTTATGATCTCTTCACTATCAGCCCTTCCATGTGTTGATTCTTATTATTTATTACCTAATTGGAGTTTCTTCTATCATTTTTTCTGCCATCATGGTCCATGCTACAATTTATCAAGTCTCCTTATATAATTTACTTCAATGTCATCGAGCATGCAAAGATACTCTCACAAAACTAGTGCAACAAACAATGTTCCTTAATAATACAACACCTTCCTATGTGAATTTAATTTTGAGTCATATTTCAGATCCTTATATTAGCAATGATGACACCTATCAAAAGGTTATCTTATAGTTTATTCAAGATTTACACCATGCTTTTCAAGATAAATTCAAAGCTATGAATATTGAGATCACGTCTCTTAAGCATGAGCTAACACATCCAACAAAATTTTCCAATTCCCATATCTATCATATATCTACACATCATGATTGATCTAGTTCCATGACCACTATAAATTAATGTGATACACACATCATGCATGATACATGTGCCCATACAAGTAAAGTAAAAGTTCTACATAGAGGCATAAATGTGTTTATTCCACAAGAACAACCTCAACTACTCAAGAGACAACAATAAAAAGAACCTCTTCGACTTGAAAAGAACGCTAGATAACCCGATATTCTATAACACTACTCAATAACAACTTAATCACTTTTTACCTACTCATTACTCCCCTTATTATCTTACAAACATCAAAGATCAACCATTGTGCAATTACCATGGAATTAACGAACATTGTAATAGTGATTGTTATGCTCTACAATGATGATTCCAACAACTTAAGCGTAAGGTCTTTATATCCTTTGATATACAACATTCTCTCTATGCAATCATATCAAGTTCCAAAATCTTGATACAAACCAAAAATTATACTAAATATATTTGATAAGTATACTACATTATTGAATTATACACGTTTTGGATATACATCACGAGTCATCTCCTCACAAAGTGCATCCGAGTACAATACCTCCTTTAGAAAAAGTACTTTCCACAAGTGACTTACATCATCCTATTGTGCAAACAAAAGTAACAACAATACTAGTTGAGCATGAAAAATTACACACCACCTCAAAGCACTTAGAACCACCATAAGCCCAATTAGGGGTAACACAACAATAAATTCTAAAAATAACTACAATCTTCCGCAACAAATTTTTATTTGGATGATGATATCCATAAATTGTTTGAAATTTCACTTGAACATTTGTGCACATTAGATTTTAGTCCCATTGGGAAACTCAATCCAATATTGATGTTAGTGATGATGAACAAATTGATACCCCAAACAAGCATTGCGTGGATATCTCGTGATTCTCCACACACTACACAAAGGTAATTTACATTTATATCTTGTACTCCACACATTATTCTTCAATAATTACTTAAGTGATCATATTTCTCTCCCTCCACTACTTGAGGTTGATACACGTAAGACTCATATTCGAGAGATTTGATTCTATCGCTTATTGTGACTATAATAACTGCATTGGTTACTTCAGTGATCAATGTATCAATCTTTTGCACATTATCCAAGATCTCATAAAATTCAATTCAATCAAATTTGACTAACCCACTAAATCTTGATTATGTTGCACTTCCTAATCTTAATCTTAACACCGATAAGTATGATTTCAAATTACCCAATATTCATGATATGATACCACCTATGCCATATTACAATCACCCAAGCTTCCAAGAATAACATATGTAATATCAAGCTACTTCATATACTACCCATACATCTACTTTGTCTCTTATTCCTTCTTTGGAAAACATTCCTACTATCGTGCCACTTACGTTTGATTCATAGTTAAGGCACAAGCCTCCATATCCCCCAACAATTTCTCCACCTCTTCAGGAGGTTATCATCGGATAGATTTCATGATAGCCCTCTCTCTTGTAGATAGATCAACATTTCAAAAAAATACAAAAATATTATCATAGTTTTAAAATACAAAAAACATTTATATATTTACAAAATACAAAATCAAGACATATACACTTAGCTTAAGTTGTTCACACTTTACATTATTCATGTTATTTCTCATGATGGCTTTAATAGATAACATGTCTCTTTACTCATACATGCATGTGTTCATGTGGTATATTGAACTTGATACAAAGCATGTACACAAAGTGGTGCACAATGACATGTGTTGTTTAGACCTTTACCCAAACTTCATATACATTTGGGAGCATCTATTATACACCTTACACAAGATTTATTACTCTATTATAGTTCCTTTCTACTTCCTCATTAGACTTGATTACTTATATTACATATATGTTACCTTTTGAGCTAATAAGACTGATGCACGTGTCTTGTGTAGCATTAACACCTGTTGCTTCACATGTCTCATTCTATATCAATTGTTGTATCATTTGATCATATCCTTATACTCTTAATTTCCATACATACTTGATTGTTGTGTGTGTTATTACTTGTTTCTTTCACTAATTGTGGCCTAAGTTCCTTGCTTATCTCATGACATCTTGGGTGTGTCATGTTTTCAAATTTATGACTATCTTATGTGCTCTTATTTACCAACTTATGGGTCTTGATTGTCTTGTGACAAAATGGGTGTCCCATATTTGCAAGATCTACACCTATTGTGTGAAACTATTTGCATACTATCAACTCGACTTCATTATTGTTGTAGTTGTCTTCTTATACATGCCTTATTACTACCATTGGTATTATCTCTACTATTTCTACTCATTGTTATTATTTCTCTTAGTGTGTATCATTGTTGTCACCATGTCAAAAACCTTCATTTTTGTAAGTACATGTTCTTCAAATTGCCCACCTTTTTAGCATCCTACACTCTCCTATAACTTCTCACACATCTAATGCATAGACACATGTCTATTGTTTTGAGCCACGTACTCAATATGGTTTTTAGCACATGCATCAAAAGAGGGGCATTCATCCAAGTATATTTTACACCTATAAAGGACAAATAGAATTCTAGGGTAGCATATAAGTATAAATAGGGTACAAGTGCTCGAAACACATTCAAACACGTAAATCCATAAAATCAAACATAATTTCAAAATTGTACATTTTGTTCAAGATCGTTTGGATGATCCCGACCCTTTCACATGGTTCTCGCCTAGGGGTAATTACATAAAATTTCTCAACAATTTCATATTTTGATCTATAGGTATAGGTTTTGGCACATTTTCATATCTACTTCACTTACTACAAATCGATTCACAGGGGCATGAAATAATTCACTTGTTCTTCATTAAAAACTTAGTTTCTACTACGCTTTCATGAATTTTCGGGAGTAGGTCTCTTTTCTTCCTCTGCATTTCAAAGGCATTATAATTTCTATTCGTTTCTATTTAGTTGTGTGGCACATGGGAAGGCATGGGGGCACTTGTTCTCTTTTCTACAAAGTGTATCCTAATCTATAAAATAGGGCCTAGATTCATGTACAACAAGATGGTCCCAGGGTTACAAAAGGTATCAAAGTGACTAAGTTCTTTGTAGGTAGTCCTTCCTTTCCTCTTACATTTAAATGGGAAGATATCAGAGTTGTTGAATGAATTTGATACACAGTCTTCTTCCTTCGTGAAGTGCTTCGGTACTCCGCTCTTCTTCTATCTATCCTATGTTTTTGTGTTGGGTTGCATGCACCTAACACTTTGGTTCTCTTTGGTACAATTAGGGACTGGTCTCCCCAATCCTTCTACAAGTTCAATGATGTAAATCTTCAAGTATAAGAAAAACATGAGAGGTTCTCCCTCTGCAATAACAAACAAATGTATTCTTTCCTTGTTTACATCTCTTTATTTCATTTTTATGCAAATGTAAATCTTTCATGTTACATTTTACATTTGAGTTAAAGTTCAATTCTTTATCATGGGCATTGACTACACTTTATGTTACAAGTTTCATCATGGAGTATGCCAACACTAACACAACATGACTCTATTGTTATCGGTCCGAATTGCACCTTTGTGTTAGAAAAGTTATCCGACTCTAACTTCGATCGGTACAATGGGATCTCCTCCGAGTTATGAGTGTCTCGGACTCAGGAGAACATCCAAAATGGGTTGGTTCCCTTGATGGATCACCTAAAACTACTGATATTGATGGGGTTGAGGGATAGAAATAAACTGGAAAGTAACAAAAAGTGAATAGAAGGGGTGATACACCAACATTTTGGAAACTCAAATCTACAACATGAACATTAATTAACTGGTAAAGACTTGCATGGTTCACTTAAACTATTTCTTGATTAACTTTGACACTCACAAAAGGCATGCACAAGATTTCAATCAAGCATGGGAGGCGTAATTCCACTTCTAAGTTGATTGAGACACTTAATATGACCTGTAAAAGCTTCACAATAACTTAAAGGAGGTGTTGTAATAGCTAACAAGAATGTAAATGAAATAAAATTCACTAAAACATACAAATAAATTGTTGTGACACACTTCAAAAAGTTGCAAGTGGAGGAAATTAGTGTTTATTCACCAAATAGGTGATACAATACGGAAACTGGCATGGCCTAGGCACATGACCAGAATAATGAGCCCCCTATACATGTGCACCAATAAGGTATAAGTAAAAAATATTCACACCCGCTTTAAAAATAACATGTCTAATATTAGCCTAATTGGCTATTTAGAAACAAATCCAATAATAGCCACTCATGCAAAAAGAACACTAGCAATTTGAGTCGACTTCTTTTGCACAATTTTGATTAAAAATAATCCAACTCTATACTTATCCTTGCAAAATAATAAAATAATATTTTTTCCACATGCACTATGTATTTTTACATGTAAAATTATTTACATATGGCTTTCACGGTTGAGTTCAAAGCATGACTTTGAGTTATGTTGAGCTTTAAATATGTGGGTTGATCCTATTTTCCCTATTTTCCTCCCACAAAATGCCATCAATTTCTGAATCAAATTATGGAAAACTAAAGGGCTCAAGAAAACCTTTCCAACAAGAATGATTTTTTTGAAATGGAGTTGTAAAGTGAAAGATATGGCCTCCTGAAGTTTTCCAAGTCATGATGAATAGAAGAGTGACACTTCACAACATTTGATTGGCTTAGGGATTACCTCCACCTATGTTTCGCTTCCATACCATTTTAACTTTGTGCTTCACCTCAGCTATGAAACTTTAAACCTTGCCCTGATCCAACACCTTTTACTAAATTCTGCTTCATTATGGGGCCTTACATCCGCCGAGTCTATTAGTCTTAAGTGTGACGGAATGACGCCACAGTTGGCCTCGGTTTCATATTTATTTCAATGTGTAGGCCCTCGCGAGGTTTTTACCCTTTATCAAGTATGCTCATCATAAATTACAAGCTAATGAGAAAGCTCCACGCACCTTTGCAGTGAGAGACTTTGATATCCCCTTTTTGATCAGTAAAACATGATCCAAAGATAAAGCTCCATGCTCCTTGTAAAGCTAGACTATTTGATAGCTCCTCATGACCGCTACAAAACATGAGCCAATGAGGAAACTCCATGCACCTTTGAAGTGTCATACTCGTTATTTTACCTTAACTAACCACCGCAAAAGGTGAGCCAATAAGAAAGCTCCACGCACCTCACAAAGGTGTTGTTGTGTCGGACCTTGTTTTTCCAGCACCATCTTGAAGTGTGAAACATGAATTAGTAAGAACATTCCACACTACTTAACAATGTAAGTCTCATTTATACCAACCAACCCTCGTGAAGTGCAAACCAGCAAGAAGGCTCCACATATGTTTCTCTCAAAACTCTCTTGCTTTTGTGTTTGTAATTCATGGGTTACAGGGTCAGGCCTTTAATTACTCCTTCGCATCGCAACTTCTATCTGGGCAGACTTCATCGTTGGCTTCATAGAATATCTCGCCACATATAGTGCCTTGCCCTACCAGACCACCCAAACCTAAAGCCCTTTGAAACTAGGTTGATTCTACTAACTTGAGGTCCACAAAACCTAAATGGCTCAAAGAGACCCAAAATGCTTCCAATTTTCCTTAGGGCATTTTTGAATTGTTTGGCGGTGTGAACCTTTGACGATGATGTTTGAATGTCTTAGACTTTTTTAAATATCTAATTCCATTTTAAATGAGTTATCGCAAAGTAACCCCCGTGTGATTTGTACTCTGTCAAGAGATGTTTTTGTTCTTGATTTAATCTCCGAACACAAGTAACACAACTAATTGTAAGTTGAATTTAAATCCCACAATATCGGAATTCTGCGAACTTAACTTGTTGTTTCCTATGTTATTTCTTATATTTGATTAGTTTCCCATCTTTGTCATGACCCTGTGGCAATATAAAAAGGTTGATGTGTGATTTTAACAAAGATGAAAGTTGGAATGGCCTTTTATGTGAGGCATGGGCATGATGTAATAACATTCTTAGTTGCTTGATGTTCGTGTGTTGTACAATTTTCCATTGAAAATGAGTAATCTAAATTTTTGCATACCCCTTTTTGATGATGACTAAAAATGGTCAACATCTTTGGTGACTATGTTGAATTGGTTATCTCTTAAGTGGTAAGAGCTCCTGAATCTACTAACTTTTAGCCATGAAAACAATTTGAAGGCATCTTGTAAACTTGACCATGCATGCACAAGGTTGAAAAACATTGAAAAATACTGAAAATCCTCCAAAACAACTAAAAATGAATGACAACATGTGTAGAACTACACTTTGAGGAAGGAAACAACTCCTAACAAGACTAAAAAATCATACATGCTTCAAGGGGAAGCATGCAAAGTGTGCACATGCACTTATTTTGTAGAAAATAAACCTATACTAACCTACTCTAACCAGTTGAAAATGAGAATCTAAACAAATCCTGATACGAGATAAGAGAAATAGCTTCCTTTCCTCATAAAATGTGACCATGAGCTCAACTTGAAAATTATATCACATGACAAAGATGGAAACAAGATTTATACCTTTAACTTGCTCAAAAGATTAGTCCAATTTGAAAAATATCTCTACCGAATCTACAATATATTTTTGGGGTATTGGGGCTAACTTTTGACATCATGATGCTCATGTTGGTGTTCTAAATCAAGCACAACTACTGGTACAACTGATCTTAGTCCCAAATCAACCAAGTATCTAATGGGACATGGTCTTCTCAAAGACTGGTAAACTATCCTTTCTAATATGTCTTGTAAACTTTCTTTCCTCATCATCTTTGAGAACATTTTGAAGTTAATAAGAACGATGTTCCGCCACTTCAAGCTGCTCTATCACATTCATCATGACCGATATTGTAGTGTTGTCATCCAAGACGGATTTTTGTGAACAAAAACAACCTCTTCAATTGCTTCCTCATTTTCATCCATCATGAAGTTTGAAAAGTCAAACTCATCAATTTTTTCCTCATGAGAACCGATATGCGCAACATGATCCTCTCTATTATCCATTTGCATGGTAGATTCTTTAACAAAATCAGGTTCAACCAAGTGTGAAAGTGAGGAAGAGTAAAAAAATCATCTTCAAATGGAAGTAAGAAGCTTTCTATGATCAATACTTCTTCAAAAATCCATGTCTTTTCCAAGTCCTTTTGGACAGATTTTGCAAAGATGTCAACCTCTTGTTCTTTATTTTGATCCACCCTGAGGTTTGAAAGCTCAAAATCATATTCTCGCTCCTCATGGGAAATATGATCCTCTCTAATGTCCTCCTCAAATGACCTATTTACAAGTTGTTATAAGCTAGATTTTGCTTCTACTTCTTCATTCTTACCATCATACTCACGTAGAAACATGATACGAAGCTAAAAACATATTGTCCCTTGTCAAGAGACAACTCTAAACCTATTAAGCCTTCCTCATATTGGATTTGAAATTGCTCTCTGTCAAATTTGATTCATTATCAACTATGGATAACTTTACATACATGGTTAGAAAATGTTCATCCTCTAAATCAATGGTATTTAAATCAACAAGTAAATCAACAACTATTACTAAATGATTTTCTAAATTAGAAGATGATACAACCTCAATGTTATTGATATGAATTTGCTGATCATGATACAACCGCTACTCTAAAACCTCTACCTCTTTTCTCAGAATCGATAAATCTGATTGAAATCGAACTTGGAAAACCAAATATTCAAATTTTCCATATATTCATCCATGTTGGTTTCTTGGGTTGGCTACCCATCTTCATTGCTTTTCTGCTTGTCCCCTTCCCAAACTGGGCTTGGGAATGAGTGAGGGGGTGGGTTGGATTTCAACCTAATTTTGAAATGTTTAGATAATGGATAAAGGCTCAAGATCTGTTGTGGAGGAGAGGGGGCAGAAATTACAGCATTTATAAAACTTGGAATTTGATAGTTAGGCTGAATTGGTTGACAAAGAATAGACATTGGATTCTGATGAGGAAGGTAAGTGGGAACATCCCATTGATAGGGTTCCTCAACATTATGCTTATCATTCTCTAATGCTTCAAAATATGTAGTACAATCATCCAATTGAGGGAGATAGTTTTTATTACCTTAAGCTTTTATTCTGGCTAAGCCAACTAGGTAGATGACCTCCCCATTGACAGGGATGCTCTACACTAGGATGTTTAGCTTAAAAAAATTTTAGTCTCTCATTTTCAACTTACCACATTTAATCCAATTCCTGAACACCACTTTTAAAAGGGTCTTCTAAATGGCAATTGCTTCCATAACCTACATATTGTTGTTCTACATACCCTGCATAACCATGTTCCTGAACATCATAAGGATTGTAATGATGACCATATTGATTTATAAGGTTTGGATCATGGGCATACTCATTGTGGTAAGGGTTATAGTTTTGATCTGGAGGAGGATATGGGTAAAAAGGATGTGGATTTGAATGATACAACTCTTGGAGAGAGGAATTCCATTGAGGAATCAATGTCATGATTACATGACCTCATAAAAGGTGGAAAAGAAAGAAAATAGGTCTATTGTAAATAAAAATAGGCTATTTGGACCAACAAAGTGACTGACTAGATCTGTTTTGAAAATACCTCTAAGGCTGAAATTTTACCAAGCATAAATCAAACTAGGAAAAACTATGAAAAAATATGAATTCATCCCACCAGGCGTGCCAAATAATTGTTATTGGTCCGAAGTGCACCTTTCTCTTGGAAAAACTATCTGACTCTAACTTCATCCAATACAATGGGATCTCCTCCGAGTTGTGGGCGCCTCGGACTGAGGAGAACCTCTAGAGTGGGTTGGTTCCTTGATGGATCACCTAAAACTACTGATATTGATGGGGTTGAGGGATAGAAATAAAACTAGAAATGAATTAAAAGTGAATAAAAGGTGTAAAACACTAACATTTTGGAAACTCAAATCTACACAAGGCACACTAATTGACTAGTAAAGACCTGCACGATTCACTTCAACTCGCTAATTGATTAACATTGAAACTCATAAAAGGCATGCACAAGCTTTCAATCAAGCATGAAACAACGTAATTACACTTCCGAGCTAATTGAGACACTTAATATGACCCTTAAAAGCTTCACAATAACTTAAATAAGGTGTTGTAACAACTAACAAACATGCAAAGGAAAGAAATATTCACTGAAACATACCAATAAATTGTTGTGACACACTTCATAAAGCTGCAAGGGGAGGAAATTAGTCTTTATTCATCAAATAGGTGATACAATACAGAAATTGGCATGGCCTAGGCATATGACCATAACAATGAGTCCCATATACTTGTGCACCAACAAGGTATAAATACAAAATATGCACACCTAGATCCAAAAATAACTCATATTAATATTAGCCTAATTGGCTATTTGAAAACAAATCAAATAATAGCCACTCATGCAGAAAAGAACACTAGCAGTTTGAGTCGACTCCTTTTGCACAATTTTGATCTAAAATAATTCAAATCTATATTTATCCTTGCAAAAGAATAAAAAAAATTCCCCATGCACTCTTTATTTTGCCATGCAAAATTATTTACTTATTGCCTGAAAGAGTTGACAGATCATATTAGAAACTGTGCACCACAATGAAGTTGCACTCAAGTTGAATCGTAATGGCTCCAACGTAATCACAAGGAAGAATCAATCAACAATTGAATAACTTGCATAACAGAAAAAAAGCTTGTTCATAAGAAAAAGACAATGAGTGTCTTGGCATGCTCATAAATGAATAGTGAAAGGGTACATATAGGGTGTTGAGTAACCCTAGTGCATGACTCAATAGCAAACCCTAAACCTAACCCATGTGAGATGACCCTCTAATATGTGAGGAGGACACATAGGATAACTCACACTAACACCCCCCCTTCATCGAAGCTGGGGTAACGGCTATGATGAGTCAGACAGAAAGAGAAGACACACCCAAACAACTAAGAAAGATGTGTCGATGGGGCCCGACAACTAAAGGCCTAATAAGGTGCCCATATATAAACACAATCTTCCTAGAAGAAGAAAAATAAAAGGACTACATAGCCCGAAGAAGATGAGTAGTTGCAGAAGACCGCACCCTAAGAAGAGACCGTAAGTGAAGAAACTTCATCTCAGTGAAGGGCTTGGTAAATAAATCTGCAATTTGATCAACTCATTCTCGAATGTACTTGAATATTGGAGTTCGGAAATAGAGATAGTGCTTGTGTTATCATGGTAGATAATGGTAAGTCACCGAAAGTGGATGCCAAACTCTATCGAATACCACGTAGCCAAATAGCTTTTGTGGCAGCGTTAACTGCTCCGTTGTATTCTACCTCTGTAGATGATATCGCAATTACATTCTGCTTCTTTCTAGACCAACTAATAGGACCTAAACCAAGAGAGAAATTATAGCTAGAAGTAGATTTCCGATGATCTAAGTCACCGCCCAATCAAAATCTGTGAACCCAATCAAGTCAATATCTACCCCTCCATGATAGTGAATGCCATCAGTATAAGTGCCACAAACATAATGAAGGATCCATTTAGCTTCTTTCCAATGTAGCTCATGTGGCTCCTGCATGAATCTAGACACAATCCTAATAGCATACGATAAATCCAATCGAGTGTGAGTCAAGTAAATCAAGCTCCCCACCAACTGTCGATAAAGAGTACCATCAACCAAGGGAGTAGAGCAATCAAAACCAACTTAACCCCATAAAGAAAAGGAGTAGGAGAAGACTTGCAATCAGACATCTGAAAACGAGCAAGCAAATCAAGAGCATACTTAGGTTGCGAAATCAAAATTCTCGAGTCAGATTGTGAAATCTGGATCCCAAGGAAGTAATGAAGCGGAGACTTAAATCAATCATGGAAAACCCATTGGCCAAGGCGATGTTCACAGAATCAATAATAGAGGAAGAGTTGCCTATGATCAACAAGTCATCAACATAGAGAATAAGAATGAGTATGGAGTCATCTTGTTGTAGAATAAAAACATTTGGATCAGAGTGACACCTAGTAAACCCTGATGTAAGTAAAAAGGAGTCCATCTTGGCATACCAAGCCCGAGGGGCTTGTTTGAGTCCATAAAGAGACTTCTTTAACTTACAAACGAGGGAGGGCTCTTGGACATAACCCAGAGGTTGTTCCATATAGATATCTTCCTCTAGGTAACCATGAAGGAAGGCACTATTAACGTTCATTTGATGGACTTTCCATTTATTCGCTACGGCAATGGCTAGGGTCAGACGAATAGAAGTCATCTTTGCAATCGAAGCAAAGGTTTCAGTATAATCAACCCCAACTATCTGGGAGAAACCCTTAGCTACTAATCGCGCTTTAAAATTTTTGACATCTCCATCTACTCCATACTTTGTTCGAACACCCACTTACACCGAATGATTTTTCTTCCTTTCGGAAGAGGGGTGAGATCCCAAGTATCATCCTTCATGAGAGAGGAATACTCCTAATCCATGGTAGAATCCCACTCAGGAATACCAGAAGCCTCCCGGAAAGACTGTGGATTAGAAGCAAAGGCAAAGAAAGGACGGGGTTCAGTGAAATCTGAGTGAGTATGTCTCATATCCAAGGTATCTCTAACTAAATCTCCAAAGCACTTTGCAAAGTTTTCCTAGCCCAAAGAGGATCAGGAGGATCGGGATCAAAGTCAAAAAATTCTTCAGTTGAGTGAGAAGGGACATAGTCCTCGTCATCACTACTTTGTCGGAATCGAGAACACTCGAGGTCTGATGGTCGGGAGGATCTCAAGAGGAGCATGCTCAACAACATCATCATCTGATGAGTCAGAATCCGAATCAGCGAGCTGAAGAACCTCAATAGGTGGAGAAGTAGAAGTTGAAGAAGACTCATCGAACTTAACACTTCTCTCAATATACAGCTCATGAAAAGTAGGATTCATTAATCAATATCCCTTCACACCATCAAGATACCCTACACATATACAAGGTTTGGATTGTGGTTCCAAGGTCTTGCATTTCTTCTTGGGAATCCGAGCCATAGCCTTGGATACGAAGACTCAAAAGTGTTCAACATCAAGCTTGCATCCAAACCAAGCTTTAAAGGGTGTCATCCCTCTTACTTCCTTGTGTGGAACATGGTTTTGAATGTAATTTGTACAATTCCCACCGCTTGCCCAATACCGCGGAGGAAGAGACTTCAAGTGAATCATACAAGTGGCCATCTCCTTCAGAGTACGGTTCTTTCTTTCTACGACTCCATTCTGTGAAGGGCTATAAGCAATTGTATGTTGCAAAGAGATCCCTTCATAAGTACAGAAATCCATGAACCTATTGTTTACATATTCACCTCCATTGTCGGTTCGAAGAACCTTGATAGACCGTTACACTGTTTCTCATCAAGAGCCTTAAAGTCCTAAAATTTTTCAAAGACTTCAGACTTAAGCTTAATAAAATATACCCAAGTATATCACGAAAAGTCATCAATGAAGGTTAGCACATAAAGAGCTCTAGTAAATGAAGGAGAAGGAAATAGACCAGAAATATCATTGTGAACAAGATCCAAGGGATGAGTAGCTCTCCAGGATTTTCCTTTGTCAAAGTTCTTTTCAAGATGCTTTCCAAGGGTACAACCCTCACAAAGACCCTTAGAAAACTTGACGCGGGGTAACCTGTTGACCATTTCGTTTTGGCTCAATTGTTCAAGGTAGCGATAATTTAGATGTCTAAAACATTCATGCCATAGCTTACTAACCTCATTTGCATGCCATAGCTTACTAACCTCATTTTTATGTTGCAAAGAGATCCCTTCATAAGTACAAAAATCCATGAACCTATTGTTTACATATTCACCTCCATTGTCGGTTCGAAGAACCTTGATAGACCGTTCCACCTGTTTCTCAGCAAGAGCCTTAAAGTCCTGAAAATTTTCAAAGACTTCAGACTTAAGCTTAAGAAAATATACCCAAGTATATCACAAAAAGTCATCAATGAAGGTTAGCACATAAAGAGCTCTAGTAAATGAAGGAGAAGGAAATGGACCAAAAATATCGTTGTGAACAAGATCCAAGGGATGAGTAGCTCTCCAGGCTTTTCCTTTGTCAAAGTTCTTTTCAAGATGCTTTCCAAGGGTACAACCCTCACAAAGACCCTTAGAAAACTTGACGACGGGGTAACTTGTTGACCATTTCGTTTTGGCTCAATTGTTCAAGGTAATGATAATTTAGATGTCTAAAACGTTCATGCCATATCTTACTAACCTCATTTGCATGAGTGAGCAAGGCAATGGGCATAAAATCATAAGTAAAGTGGGAAAAGGTATATAACTGTGAACGGTGATCAGCCTTTCCCTCAACCACTATAGTGTCATTATTAAGCTCACGAATAATCACCAAGTTAGGACCAAATTCCACTTGCATTCCTTCACCAAGGTGAGTAATTTGGTAAGCGATAGGAGATTAGTAGAGATCAGAACACTCAACACTTGGTTAAATATTCCCCATCCATCTCTACCGATCCACTATTGGAAACCGACACTTTGTCGTGTCATTACCCATCGTGATTTGGGACATTCCACAAGGTTCGATGTTGGAAAACTCAACATGCGAAGAACCCATGTGGTGCGAGGCACCAAAATCTATAATCCACGTTGATGAAGGAGCAACTCTGGCTATAAGGGTCTTTCCTTTCTTCTTATCATTTTTAAAACCTTTTGCAGCAGAAGACTCGGCCTTCGGAGCATTTTGTTTTATGGATTCAGGAACACTTATTTTATTCTTCTCAAGTAAATGAGATAAGTGATCAATCTGTTTCGAAAACAATGGTGCTCATCATGACCAGACTTCTTGCAATAGGAACACAAAAACTTGGTTTTCTGTGCCTTAGACTCATAAGTCAAAGTGTTTGTGTCATTTTTAGGTTTGGCCTTGGTTTCTTTTTTAGGTTGATCCTTTGTTCCTTTCTTCTTTTCAGTCTTCTTTCCCTTGCTAGTACTTGCTACAAGGGCATGTGACTTGGACTTGAGAGACCCCATTTGAATGAGTTTTTCTTGTTCTTAAATGAGTTGGGACGAAAAACAGTCAAAGGAGGGCATAGTCCAAGTATCGCCCAAAGCAACTTTTGTAGCGTAGAAAGTTGACACGAAGATAGAATATTCGGGACCTAGCTTAGAGAGAATCGACAAGATCAGTTGAGAATCTTTCTTCTCTACTTGACATCCTTTTAACAACAATCTAATGTGGACAAATTTCGAGAAGAAAGCTTGTAGGTTTTCAAAGTCACTAGGATTTAACCCTAGTAGTTCGTTTTCCAACTCATGCACTCTCATGTCATCTAGTTGTCCAAACATCACATCCAATGTTTTCCACGTAGATTTAGGTGTTTCGGATGCCTCAATGTGGAAGAGAAAGTTAGGAGAAACAAACATGTAAAGAAGACCTAAAGCTTCATCACTACGGTTTAACCACTTAGATTTTTCAGTTCGTCATCTGGTTCAGTCTTAGTTCCCATGGTGATGCGATATAACCCTTTACCCCTTAGTTTCATAATCATTTTTGATCTCCATTTGAAGAAGTTAAACGATGTAAGCAAAGGAATTAAAAGTGCATCCATAGTGAAGAGAGAAAGAAGAAATGCAGAAAAGAAACACAACCACCCAAGACAATATAACAACCCCCCTACTTTCGGCACTTTATAGTTTAGTGCGTTGATTACAATCGGGTCCATGCATGCGGTTTGAAACACTTGGTAACTCATCTTGCAATCAGTGTAATAACGCGCAAGAGAGGAGACCACAACAGTGTTTCGTGGAGCACAACAAATAGGACACTGTAAACAAGCACAAGCAAAAACAAGGAAGGAGGCGAAAGCCAATCTTGGTTGTGAGAAAAAGTGTCTCATGTCGCAAATGAAAACCCCTTACTACGGACTGTGGCGGACACGCTCACTAGTCATGGCGATAAGGGTAAAATACAATGATTTTAAATGAACTCGAAGGAGTTCAGAGGTCTTCAGAACACCAGAAAAATGCTCGGAAGGGGAAAAATGCTCAAAATGTCACTACACACTTGAGCTCACGATTAGTAAAAAAATCAACAATTAAACGCCTAAAAAAATTATCGTGTGGAAACGTCCAATTTAGCTAATTTTAGAGCTAATTGGACTTAAAAAAATGATAATTGCATTACTTTAAAAAATGATTTTTTAAAAAATATTTACTAAACGTAAATGAGAGTTTGAAATTAATAAAACTATATTTAATATGATTAAATCTAATTAATTTCAAATAATAAAAAACTAATTAAGATTTAATTAAAACCTAATTAAATATTTTAAATACTTTCCTTTTTTTTAAAAAGGGCCAAGTTAAATTGTTCCCACTACAATTTAAAGTTTCGGCTAAGATCTATGAAGATCGATAAGATCTATTAAATCAAGGAAACTAATTTCTGTGAACATCTATTAATAGAAGGAGATTTTTTTAAAAAAAAAAAAAGGCTTCCCATTAGAATATTTAATAAACTTACCAAATAAAACACTAACCAAACTTACCAATTTGGAAACGTGCCTTAAAAAAAGGATACGGTTTGAATGAAATAAATAAAATTTAAAGGAAGTTACCTGTATATAACACCCAAAAAACTTACCGAATAATGATCTAAGTGCCAGGAAAGCTGTGAATGGCCAAGCGAAGTGGAGGTCAGTTGAAGGAATCTCAGCAAGTAGAGAGTCGTTGGGAGCAGGCCCGACTGAAGGAAGAAGGAACACAGGTGTGAGGAGAAGGCACTGTGTAGAGCTCGCAGGGCAGAGACACAGCCAGGAGTGAGAGGAAAGCACGTGGGAGTGGGAATGAAGCTCGCGGGAGAAGACTCGAAGAAAAGCTCGAGCACGAGCGGTGGTAAGGTAGGAGCTCGCTTAGATCGACAGGGAAAAAAATGAGCACAACAGAGAAGTGGTCGAGCCTGAGGCAAGGAAAGAGCCGAGCAAAAACTTGACACCATGAAAGAGTACGAACCAGGGCAGAGAAGGGCTCGCCTTAGCTAGTACACGAAGCCACAAGGAGCCCGAGGAGACTGGAATGACCCAAGGGTTTGAAACGATTCGTACTCACCAAAAAAGGACCCGACCACGCAAAGGATACGGGAGAAAGGAGCAAAAATTTAAACCTCCAGGCCACCAATAAAAAACCTGTTGTCTACAAAATATATGCTAAAAATAGAGAAACCAGAACCAGAGATCCAATTTTTTTAATTTAATAAAAAAAAAAAAAATTAAACAACCTCTATTTTGGCTGATCTACCAGATTTATCCACAGCTAGCTAAATGTAGCTGTAGAACCCCTAAAAACTTAAGGAGATCTACACATGCACGAAGAACACAACAAAAACTGAAAACTTTCCAAGAGCAAGAATGTTAGATATGTTAGCAAGGAAAACCAGAAAATAATGATCAAAAAACTTGCACGAGGAGTTAAAAAAATGAAAAACAAGAGTAATCACAACTCAAAAACGAGTGCACGTTTACCCGATCTCAGCTCTGATACCATGAAAGAGTTGACGGATCGTATCGAAAACTATGCACCACAATGAAGTTGCACTCAAGTTGAATCGCAATGGCTCCAACATAATCACAAGGAAGAATCGATCAACAACTGAATAACTTGCATAACAGAATAAAGCTTGCTCATAAGAAAAAGACAATGAGTGTCTTGGCATACTCATAAATGAATAGTGAAAGGGTACATATAGGGTGTTGAGTAACCCTAGTGCATGAATCAATAAAGAAACCCTAAACCTAACCCATGTGAGATGACCCTCCAATATGTGAGGAGGACACATAGGATAACTCACACCAACATGGCCTTCACAGTTGAGTTTGGAATGACTGCATTAGGAAATTTATATGTTATTGTGAACATTATTTATGCATGTATTTGTAATATATGAGTTATCATAGTTTAATTATATTGGTGAGTTGTGATAATAACACACGTAGATTATCTCTAGAGAGATATTAGGAGTTGAGTAAGGGATACGAGGGATTAGAGATAGGTGGAGAGATTAGTGGATAAGACTTGACTCTTGGTTAATAGGATCAATCATTTGTATAAAAACTCCATCTATAAATGAATAATACATCCCAAATGAATTAAATTACAATATTTTTATATTTGGTGTTTTATTAGTGTGTTATATTTTCTTGTTTCTTCATTTGAATCTGAACCAACAATAATATTTGGTATCATAAAGCGGTGTATGCAAACCTGATAATGGATTTTCTGTGATTGAGCCAGAGCATTTTTGAGAAAATCCGTCTAAAGAATAGATTATAGTTTTTGTTATAGGATCTGGGTTTCTTTGAAACTTATTGGGTTTCACAAAACATGGGTAATACAACTATAGAATAAATTTCAGCACAACCCAGATAATATTTTTGGCGGAAAATTAATTTCATTGAGCCTGCATTATAAAAGTTAGGAGTTTCTATAAATGTTTCTCTTGCCACATGGTATTTAGTGCGTGGTCAGTTCGTGGGAGATTGCAAACTGTCATGCCATGTGGATTGCATGTACCTTCCTTCCAGTCATGTAGTAATTTATGGCATTTATTTTTGTTGTGTTTAATTTTCATTGTGTGTTGTAATAAGAACATATGATTTATTCATGTTCAATCTTGTAATAAGTGAGCTCTTGTGTGAGCGATATTTCTTGTATTTTCCCTTGAATATAAGAATGGGGGTGGTGAAACATGTACGCTGCTATGAAAGTGGTTGGTGGTCCACTAGAAAACCAATTTGGGAGTTTGTGAATCTCTTTGAAAATCACATATAGAGTGTTTAATGGTTCCACTAGAAAACTTGTTGGAGTTGATGGTACTCTTTGAAAACCATCAGATTGTAGAACATGAGGAGGTACTAGACATAACTAACCCATGTTTACACTAAGGGGGTGAATGTTAGGAAATGTATATGTTATTGTGAACATTATTTATGTGTGTATTTGTAATAGACTCTAAGTTATGTTGAGCTTTGAATACGTGGGTTGAGCCTATTTCCCTATTTTTTCCCCACTAAACACCATCAATTTGTAAATCAAATGATGCCAGAATAAAGGGATTAAGGAGACCTTTCTAACAAGACCAATTTTACGTGATTTGGAGTTGTAGAGCGAAAGATATGGCCTTCTAAAATTTTACAGGTCGTCGATGAACAAGAGAGTAACACATTACAACATTTGATTGGCTCAGAGATGGCTTCTGCCTATGTGTTTGCTTCCCCAACTTTTTGTATTTTTGCTTCACCTTGGACCTAAAAATTTTCAACCTTGCCCGGATCAGACACCTTTTACCAAATTTCGTTCATTATAGGGCTTGAGATCCGCCAGAGTCTATCAGTATGAAGTGTGACGGAATGACACCACGTGTCGGCCTCTATTTTGGATTTCATTTGATGTGTAGGCCCTCATGAGGCTTTGAACGTTTATCAAGTATGCTCACTGCGAAGTGCAAGCCAATGAGAAAGCTCCACGCACCTTCATAGTGAGTGACTATTTGATAGCCCCTTCTAACCACTGCGAAACATGAGCCAATGAGAAAGCTCCACAATTCTTGCAATGTCATATTGTTTGATAACCCCTTCTAACTGTTGTAAAACATGAGCCAATGAGAAATCTCCACGCACCTTCATAGTGTTAGATTGTTCTTTTACCTTGATTGACCACTGCAAAACATGAGCCAATAAGAAAGCTCCAAGCTCCTCGTAATGTTGATGTGTCGGACCTTGTTTTTTTAACACCATAACAAAGTATGAAATGTGAACCAATAAGAACATTCCATGCTACTTCGTAATGTCAGTCTCATTTATACCAACCAACCCCGCAAAGCACGAATCAACAAGAATGCTCCATGTATGTTTTTGTCAAAACTCTCTTGCTTTCGATCCGTAAACTTCTACTTTGGAACTCTACAAATCACACAATTATGTTGTTCTACTTTCAACTTTGGAAAATGACATATTTTCTTGAAAAATTAGAGCTTCGTGATTGATTATGTAGTGCTATAGAAAGGAAATTGCAGAGAAGGAAAGAATTTAAAAACTTCAACACCAATAATTTTATCCTAGAAACCTCCAATGAGGAAAACCATTTAGGAAGGGAAACTGCTCTTTCTTCCCACTTTTATTGGTCTAATATAGACAATTACATATTACAATAAGTATGAAAAGAAGCAACAATGTAAACCTTCTCTCCAATTACTTGTTTGCTCTATTTCTACACCTTGCTCCTACAATTCCACTCCAGCACTGAAGATCTTGTTCACTGCTCTTATTAAACTCTGCTTCTCGATCTCTCTAGATCTTCAATTATCATTCTCTTGCTCCTTTCATGCATTTATAGGCCTTCCCATGTCCTCCCATGCACTGGAGGATGTGAAAGGGCATGGAAGGGGAAGAGACACGGTTGGGTGCTTCAAATTCACGTCCATTTGCGTTCCATTCTTCTTTTATATTCGAAAGTGTTAGGACCACCACCCTGAGCAGACCGGTGGTCTTAGGACCACTTTGCCTGGATGGGTGGTGGTTCTAAAACCGTTGCTCTACACAAAGCGACGGTTCCTTCCAGAACCTCTGTTTACCTCATTTTATTCACTTTTCTTGTTTCTCCTTCTTGGTGTTGATGGAACTGATGAAGTGGTGTGTTTTCTAGATCCTTATGGATCATACCTCCCCTACTTAGGAGGATTTTGGTCCTACAAAAGCTTAGTGGGGGAGTGGTAGAGGAATCAAATCCCTCTCGTGCTCATTCGAGTACCACTGGTCTACCTTGGTGTCTTCTCTTGTCCAACCTTCCAAGACTCTTGTGGATCTCTAGTTTGTTGCTCCAGTGCTACATCCTCCTCCAAGTTGCCTTGAGTACAATCCTCCTTGGAAGGTAACTTTTGTATCTTTCCTTCTTTGTCATGCATAGATGGCGTTAGTGGATACGAGCTCTTGCAACTTGTTATCGCATGCATCTGCATGAAGTATGGCCTAAAGGTTTTCTTTTCCAACTTGCTCAAGTATGATGAAGGTCCCATACTATAGTGGTTTAGTCCTTGCTTGTCTTTGTCTCTTGAGATGGATTGGCCGAATCCTCCCCAAGTACGTTGTTGTTATAGTCACCACTGTTCCTTGTATCTCCTCTTCTTCTTGTTGCCCCACGGTTAGGTCCAGTGAATCCATAGGTAGATATAGTGACTGCATAGCAGAAGTTTATTTTGCTCCTTGAATGAGCAATTCTTGTGGTGGATTCTTCTACAAAAACTGATAAGTGCTATCCAAATTCTCCATCCTTTGGTCAGAAATATTTGTGCTCTCACGTCCATTTTTCTTTTCTTCCAATGAAAAAAATAAAACATATGATTTTCCTGAATAAGTCTTGGTGCTTGGTTGGCACTTACCATAGCCTTCTTTGATTTTCTCTGGTGTGCGTGGATGTTAAAAATGACTCCATCCTCGACCCATCTGTATCGTTTCTCCCTCCTTGTGAACACAACATCGCTAGCATATAAGTAAGGACTTCTGAAGACAACATCAAATGCATCAAGTGGAATAATATCAACCTCTAATACATCTATATATTGGGTATTTATCCCAAACTGAAACTTACACTTCCTTGTAACTTGTATTTCTACACCCTTCTTCACCCATCCCAGTGGGTATGGATGTGGATGCGTGTAAGTTTCTAGACCAGTTGTTCTACAACAACATCGAAATCAAATTAGACCGAGAACCGAATCTAGTAAATCATTTACCTTAGTCTTCTTGATTTGGATTCTGATTTGAAATAGCTTACTCATCTCTTCTTCTTTTGTTGCCTCGTACATGTTAGTGGCCATGCATCTCAACCTCTCGTCTACATCCAAATCATCCTCAATCTCCACCTCTCTTTTTACCTTCACAGTGGCCATGGATTTCTTGGAATCCTTGGTTCGATGCTTTGGGTGCAATTTCGGATGCAACTTCTAACATGTGGCGTCAATATGTCCATTTACATCACAATTATTATAGAAATTCTTAGGATCTTTACAAGTATGCAAAGTAGTAGCAACATGTTTACCTTTCCATTTACCTCTACTACTTGTCTTCCCTTGTTCTTTGTCCTGTTATTCTATTGACTAGTCTCCCTTTGGCTCTATTTCTCCTTGCTTCTTCTCGTCATCAATGTAGTATGCTTGTATACAAGCTTCATTGAGATCCTTGGGCTTCATGGAGATTATCTTCCTCCGAAGGTGAGTGTGAAGTCCTCCTAAATACTTGGTCAGAATTTCCTCATCCTCCAAGTCCATATTAAGCAACATGGCTCGTCTTCGAAATTCCTTAGTGTAGTCTTGCATGTTTTGACCACTGCCCTATCTAAAGTAATCTTGCCACTTAATCATCGTGTCATTCTTATGGCCAATAGTATAGAAGTTAGCTCTAATCAATTCTTTAAAACCTTTCCAAGTATTGACAATACGATGTTTCTTCTTCTCACAAGTGGCTAGATGGGTTTCCCGCCAAACTAAAGTGTGACCTTCCATTTTTAGACGTGCAAAGGTGATCCTTTGTGCCTCAGTGACATTATGCACACTAAAGTAGAATTCAACCATTTTAGCCATTTATCCAGTAATTATACAGCTACTTGTCCTTCAAATTCTCTATTTCCACTTTCCTTTCAACTTTAAAAGGTGTATGTGTAAATTTTACCTTCTCGCTTACAATTGGCGTCTTTTCATGCTCTTCCCATTCTTCCTCTTCGTGGCTCTTTCGATACCGAATTTTTGGCTAGTACTCGAACCACCGAGTTCGTAGAATCTTACTTAATTGAAGCCATCTTTTGCGATCTGAAAGCTCTTCTTGTTTCCTATGCAATCTATCCATCATGGTATCTAGTTCTCTTCCTCCATTTGAGCTCAAAATATTTATTTCCACTTCTTCCTCCATTTAACCGATCCTTCGCATCATGACTTATAACTGGAAGACTTCATCATTGGCTTCATAGAAATGTTGCCACGTATAGTGTTTTTCCCTACTAGACCACCGAACCTAAAGCCCTTTGAAACTCGATTTATTCCATGGATTTAAGGTCCACGAAACCCAAATAGATCAAAGAGACCCGGAATGCTTCCACATATATCTTTCGAGCATTGTTGAATTGCTTTATGGTGTATACCTTTGACGGGCATTTGAACGTCTTGGGCTTGTTTAAATAGCTAAGTCCATTTTTAATGAGTTATCGCTAAGTAACCCCCATGTGATCTATGCTCTGTCAAGATATGTTTTGTTCTTGATTTAATCTCAAGAACACAAGTAACGTCACTAATTGTAAGCTAAATTCAAATCCCACAACACCTCAATTTTGTAACTTAGCTTGATGTTTGCTCATGTTATTTATGATATTTGATGTTTTTCTCATCTCTATCGTGACCATGCAATAGTATGAAAAGGTTGAGGCATGATTTTGACAAAGATGAATGCTATAATGGCCTCTTATGTGAGGCATGGGCGTGATGGAAAAACATTCTTAGCTACTTGATGTTTGTGTGTTGTCCAATCTTCCATTGAAAATGAGTAATTTGAAAGTTTCACATACCCTTTTACGATGATGACCAAAAATTGTCAACATCTACAAAACAAACTTTGAGCGAAGAAAAAGTGTGTCTTCACACTCCTATATTTTTTCCTTTAAGTGTGTAATTTCATTTCATACCTATGGGGGAAATGTAGATACTCAAATTTGGTAATTTACTATTTGACATTGTTGGTTTCTATAATGCACTCTTGATAAGATAAACAAAACCTTTCTATTCTCACTTAGTACATTTTGAGGTCTCTTGTCTAGCTTGTTTATCCTTACACACTGATATATCGACACATTCTGAGAGTAGGGTGTATATAATCCATATACTAAGTCAATCTAATAGGATGCAAACTTTTTTAACATGTTTTTCATCCTTGGTCAAGGTCACATAGTTTGTTCAGAATTTATACCCAATCCTCACCTATTTGTACAATTTTACACCGACATATCCTTTATCTTTGCTTGATTGCACATTATCTTATGGGTCATCTACATCCTTTATGTCAGTCTTGTCATGAAATTTCACCTTCATACCCTATATAAGCAACTTAACACTACCTCATTTAAGAACATAGAAATCCTATGACATTACACTGATACACTCACTTTCAACACTTGCAAAAGGCACCCAAGACTCCCTAGATCTCGCAAAGGCACATCCACAATCATTAGGAAATAATCTCTATACATTTGAATCTTCTTACCAGTCAAGACATCAATCTATTTCATCTGAAAAAACTCCAACATCTAGCCACAACCCACTATTCAAGTTGTAGGTTTGATCGATCAAATTTGCACAACTACCTAGCTATTTTTGTGGGAAACTATCTCACAAATGTAAATGCATCTTATTTTTAGAATGTAATAGTTAAGAAGAGTGGCTATAGTTGTTCAACCTTCTTAATATATAAATAGGTGGGATGCATTATGTATTTGGGGAATTTTTTTATCAATTATATAAGGAGGCTCACGCGCCAATTTGAGTACTTATATATAGGCTTAAGCCTCAATATTGTTATACAAAACTGATGTTTTGCCTTCTTTCACTTCAACGTGTTGTGTATTTCAAAGTGGCAATTTTATACTTGTGAATCTTTCTTTCCTTGTACTTGAATGACCCATTTTACCTTCGCAATAAGGTTTTCTTCCTTTAGCAAGTTACATGCTGTGATTAATAAAGCTTATGGATAATAGTCATGGAATTGATTTGAATCCCTTTCGTTATTATTAATTTTCTATCCATAAATAACTCTTGTTAAGAGAAAAGGTAGAAAGTTGTACGCATTGTTCTCTTTCTGTTAAATGTTATATGCTTGTAAAAGATGACCTTTTATTCCTAAAACTATTGGTGCATCACCATTTTTCATTTATTTTCAGTTACCTCTTCCCCTTTTCTAAAAAAATTGAATAATTGTAGGTTATTTTAAGTATCGTAGGTTTTGCAGCCTGATCTTTCATCACATGCACACAGTTTAGAAGGAATTCAACCTTTTCTAGAGGTTCATCCCAAGGATCCAAGGTCCCACACCTTGGGGATGTTCCCATGTTGCATTGGATCATCTAACGATTTAGCGGTGCATGTTCCAGTGACAACACGATTGAAAATCGCTTTACATTTTTTTTTGGTGACTTGTCGAGCAAAATAGCCTAAAATTTGGGGCAAATGTTCCTCATAAAATAAGCTTTCATTTTAGCAATTGCTTGGATGATGAGGTGGAGTATTTTTGAGATACGGAGAACTCGAGCTTTCTCTCATTATTCTTCTCACTTCATTGAAGTTTTCACTTTCTCGTTGATCCAGACAAGAGAATTATCTAAAAATTGGAGCATCACTTCCTATCAAAAATATCTTTCAAACAAATATATTCTCAAATGATTTGGATGAGTCCTTAATCCATAATGACCACATATATGTGGCAACCAAAAGCATCATTAAAGAACATTGGTGAAACTTGGATAAAAAGGAAAACTCATTTGCTACATCGAGTCATCGTGCACATGAGGATTATTCAACATGAAACATCCAATTGAATCATTTGAAGTCTTTTATGATGGGAAGCACGGTGCTAGTGTATTCTAGATCTCCACAATGAAGAAAAATCATAACTTCATCCTTGATTATATTCAATTAATTACTCCTCTCTTCTTCTCTCTCTACATTATAATTCATCATTAGGAATGTACTTTTTAGCTATTTCTTCATATTCACTTAAGTGAAATTTTAATTTTGCATTTTAAAATTTATTTTTCAAGTTACGAAAGATCATAAGTGGTAGGAATATGAAAAGTCACTTGGAGGGAGATGAAGAGACATTTTGTAAGGCTATATAGTGGGATGGCTTCTCCATTCCTAAGGGTTAGCTTTTGTTCTGCTACTACTACAAGGAAGAAGTTACTTTGTTCTATTTCCTTGTCTATGTTCTTCTACTTCCTACTTGTCAACTATGTAGGCTTTGTAATTTTTTACAACCAAGAAAGAAATTTGTATCTTTGAGCAATAAATCAATAGAAATTTGTGTCTTTAATTTTTTAATTTGGTTGTAGCCTACACAATTATTTCTCTTCCTATTTAATGTGGACCTACTTTGGTTAATTTTTGTGAAATTTACAAGTTCCTTCTCACAACCTTAACCCTCTCCCTATTTTCTTATCTCCATTGTACCTCTTTTTAAGAAAATTCCTCCTTGTATTTGTATATGTTAAAAATATTAGTGAGTTGAAAACGAGAAAAACAACTAAATTGCCTTCCGATGATAATCTTCTTAACAATACCTTAGATAGAACAATAGATGGAAAGGGGGAGAGAGTCTATATTTGTACATACCAAGAAGATGCCATTGCTCCTCCTTTGTTGTGTTGGATTTGCTTTGTTGGTTGATTGTTGATTGCTTCAGATTTAGTAGAGAAACTTGAGCATCACCTCCCCTTGATTTTGCTTTAGATTGCTTGATTGATGAAATGAATTGATTGTAGATGACTGATGGATTGATTGAAGATAGAATATGGGTTGATTGATAAAATGGCATAGATTTGTCATGGATTCTATGACTTTGATCTCATGGAGGGGGAGAGCTTAATTTATAGGCCGAGGGGTGGAGGTTTCAATGGTTACGATGAAGCCAAGTTGGATTTGGTTAAAGGGTGGAGAATGCATGTGAGGATTAGAGGATTATATAATTTGAATTCAAAATTCATGGAGGGAAGAAGCTTCCATTGAATTAAAAATTCAATGGAAGGAGGCGTTTAGAGAGGCTTATAGAAATAGAAGCCTCTCGATTTCTTGGCGAGCATGTGATTAGTTTTAGGATTAGATTAGGTTAATAAAATATGATTAGGGGTGAGATTACATGGAAAGGATAGGTGTAGGGATGTGTAGAGTAAGTGTGTAGGTAGATATAGGAATATTAAATTCCTAGAAAATGTTAATAAGGAGTAAAATAGGGTAATAGGATATAATAATGAATTAAGAGGATTAATGATGGAATGATGGGATAAATGATAAAAGGTAAATATGATAAAATTGATTAATAATAATTAGCCTTGAGATTAATTATTATATAGATTTAGACAATGATTACATTATTTGGAGGACAGATTAATCGTAATCAAGCATGTCGACATTTTAAATGTCTACATTTTCCCCTCTTTGAATGGTTATTGTGTGGCAATGATCATTCAAAGAAAAAAAGAAAACATGTTAGGATGGTGATATGATGTCCCCTCGAGGGGTTATGTGGGGGAATGATTCAAGTAACCTATCGAAAAGAGGAGAGGCACAAGTTAGTAGATGAAAAGGATTAGAGAAGATTGAGTGTTATATGAGGGGAGAGAGGATTACAATATTAGATTATTGATTGAAGGGGTTGGATTATAGGATGTCCCAGTCAAGGGGTTGAGATTAAGGATATTTTATTTGAGGATTAAAGAATAGAAGGATTTTTTATGTTGATTAGGATGTTGATGAGGACACATGATTATAGGATTAGAAAATATGAGAGAGGATTAGAGGAGTAATAAATCATAATATTAGGAAGTATTGGATTTTGGAGTAGAGGATACCCCAGTCAATGATTTATGACAAGGGTGGAGATTTAAGATTGGGGGATTAGAGGATGCCCCATTTAAGGGGTTAGGTTGGAATATTTGGGATTTAGATTTGAGGATGTTGGATTTGATGATGTTAGATGTGATGATGTGGGAGTTGAGGATGTTACATTTGAGGTTTGATTGATTGGATAGGAAGATAGGATGTTGGATTTGAGGATTAGAATATTGAGGATGTTTTTGATGAGAGAATAAGGATTGGTTTTTGGATCGATTTAAATGATTTGAGGGAAAGTGTACGGAGATGGGGGACTAAAAAGTGGCTAAATATTTTATTTGAAGTGAAACGTAAGTGCATTTTGGGAAAGTATAAGTTTTTCTTTTATTAATATTTATACTTTATTATTTCTTATACTTTAAATTTATTTTAGTAAATATAAGAAATTAGGGTCACTTTGCACCTTATGGAACTAGTCTCACAACTCCATCACCGTAGTTTAGAAGATAGTTTTTGATATTCTAATATGGTCAATACATAGGTATTTTTCAAGATTTTAGCATTTAGCCTAAAGCTTTTAGGGTTTAAATTCTACAATCGATATTTGGTTTGTGAAATAATATAGTCATTATTTATGTTTTGGGGTATTCTTGATTGGTTATTGACATTTGTAGGAGTTTTAGATGTGTCAGAACTATATTTTTAAACTTAACAACTCCCAAAGGTAGCAAACAATTACTCTAATATACGAGACTCATGTAATTTCTTATAACACACAATAAATCAAAAAACATATGTAAGTTTTTATCGATTCAAATAATCAAGGGAATGGTCATCATGAGGTTTGTGAAGGATCTGAAACATCATGAGGTGATGCAAAGCTCTAACACATTTGCATGCATTCATCAACTCATAACAACCAATTTCAATCATTCTCATTAGTATCATGTTTTTAGAAGTCTTTCCAATAAGCTCTATAGGCTCAAATATGCAAAAATGGCATAATCAACCTAAAACTTACCCTTCCAACCCCCATATCCTACTCTCACATTTTGTACACAAGCCCAATCAACTATTAAAATGACTCATTTTCTTGTAAAACCTCATTTTCTCAGACTTCCACTCTATTCCTCTCACTAGCTTTAAGTGTCCTAATTCCAAATCAAGCACAAATTTGGAATTTTTGCTTCCATTTTCTCCTTCCAACTCTTTATATTGTTTCACCATGCTCGAATAACATGAAACCATTCAAAAAGTGATAATTAATCAAAGAAATCATTAATCCTCTCAAGTTTAATCAATCCTGCCTTGTTTTAGCTCTCAAGAGCCATTCCCATGCAAGATCCATGATTATGCACATCTAGTCATATCCACAACTAAACAAACACATCCTCATATACCCTTTGGGCTTAGTGTAATGCATGAAAAATTTCAAAGTTCAACCCTTTAAACTTCTCTTGTTATCACCTTGTCTCATTTTTAGCCTATTAACTCTCTTCTAGCCCTGGTCTTGTGCATTTTCTAGTGTACCTTTCAATCTAGGGGTTTCAAACCATACTGATGGTTTTCCAGATACCCATTTATGCCTTCTCCCTCTATGCAAGATTTCAATATGTGCTTCTTTGCAAAACATCCCTCAAAACCCTCTGTCTCAGTCTCCCTTTAGGTCTTCAAATTGTGACTGTAACTGTGCATGCTAATTGTCAATGATATCTTTGATTTTGACCAAAGAAAACTTAAAATTCCTTCATATTCCTTTCAAGGACCTTGTCTTTGTTGATTCTTGCAAATTTGGGGTCTAAATTCCCTGATTTGGGTTTTAAAAACCTAAGCCCTAGTTGTACCCTGTCTTCAACCCGAGAAAGCAAATAAGCTTGTAAAAAGAGTTATAATCATTTTTAAACCTAGAATTTTGGACACACGAATGGTCCCAACTATTCCCTTGTTTCTATCTTAGCAGTGAAGGTTCTTGCACTAGTTAATCTTCTAGATCACATTTGACTTGTAGCTACAGGAATGTCTCAGTAGGGTTTGTCTATTTAACCTCTAGTTACATTCAGGATAGATAATAACACAAACATATCTCTACTTGTTTGACCTTAAAAGCATCAAAAATAACCTTGTAAAACAATATTCCTCTACTCTTCTTACTAAATTCAATACTTCTTCCTACCTCTGCCTAAGATACTCAATTTTGTACACCAATACACAATCACAATCAACATAATGGCTTACTGTGCTTTTATTCTTCAATCAAAGGAAAATACTACTGAGAATAGTCTTCTTACCCCTTGTTCAAGTCTAATGGTTCCCACACACATGCAAAGTAACTCCTTCAATCAGTTTCTCACTGTATCAGTCCACAGTCTCTTAGAGATTCATGCATGCAACACAAATAACAACTTGTTCAATTCCAAAACTCAAGTAGCGAGTTTGACACCCTCATCATGAGGTTTTTGCCAAAGAAAAACACTTCTATATTGATGATCTAGTATACCCAAACATACAACAATACACATTTACAATTTCTAATTAGGAATTTGCATGTTGAAATAGAGTGCCCACTATTTAACTTCCATGAAATGTCTATGAAGAAACAAATAATTCTATATACCCATAAATAGAATCATAGTGTTAACCACAACATCAAGGGAAATCTCAACAATGTACAAGAAGGAGATCCATATGCAATGTAGAACAAAGTTTATTTAATAGTCTATAACTTTACATACAAAATTATCTCTTTGCCTCTCCCCTCAGTTCCTCCTCCTCGAGGAATGAATCCTCTAACTGATTCTTGCTCCTCATATCTCTCTCCTCTCATCAACCCTAACTGTCCCTATGACTCACTAGGACCTTTCACATGCCCATGCATCCATAATGAGGCAATTTACATTGTTTGACAACATTTTATTGTATCATACCCACTTTAAGACTTAACATAACATATCTAAATAGTCACATACCTTAGAAATCCTTCAAAACACCTTAGACACCATATTTGTCACTTTTTACATACTTAGAGATTTTGAATTTTTGATTGTATTGGCGAGAAAATTTGTCGGGGAAAATCGTTGGGTTTCTTGCCAACACTCTGGGAGTCTAAGTCCCTCTACTTAACCGGTACAATTACCGTATATGCATGCGTGAGTAAAAAGTAAGTTTTATCCTGGTGGCCTTTCAACCGGGGATCCAACAAGGACACTCCACTGACCCTGCGGCAAAAGCTTATAACTATTTGTAAGGGAATAATTTTCTAGGAGAGTAGGAAAGGGAGTGAGAATATGAGGTAGGGGATCTAATGTTGCAGGTAGAAAATTAGATTCCTACACATACTAGTTATAAACTTCACCATATGTACTAAAATTACGAATAAACAATACTACAAACACTAATAAGACCAATTATAATTTGATGAACACAAAGCATCAGTAAACCCCTTAGTCAAAAAAGGCTCAAAACTCCTTTTTTTGTATTGATGCTCAAGTAGAAATTATACACAGTATGAGAATTGAAGACATTGAGAATAGGGGAAAAGTGGCTAACTCTTTTCACTCACAAGTGAGCAAAATCTCTCTCATGAACTTACAAGAATACAACCAGCTAGAAGAATTTCATAATTAGAACCCCTTGGAATGAGGATCTCATTACAATTTATAGAAGAGGAGCAACTCTTCATCTTCTCGGTGACCCTCCATATGCCTTATTTCGACTTTAGACTATTCATATTCCTTCCAAATATTAAGTCCCTTTTATAAAATCAAGGTGACTTAATTTACATAATGTTTCTAAAGTCACTTTTAGATGACTTAAAGGTGTATCAAAAAGTGTAAACCCCAATGAAGAATTAGAACATTTGAAGAGAGAGAAAGTTGGGGGAAGGAAGAGGAGAGAGAGAAGAAGAGATGTTGCTCCAGATGAAGTCTGATGATCCTTGTTGATGGAAAACTCTAGTGCAGTGAGATTCTAGAATCTCTAAATTTGTTGGCTCACGGATGCTTTGGAATGAGTGTTTAAAAACACTTGTCAAATGACTTGACTGATGACCATGAACACCGAATCTGAAGAGATAGGAACTCAGAACTGATCATGTCAGGTTGAATGGAATTGTTTTTCCAATGACCACAACTTCCACCCTTCGTATGATATACCTATGACCCGAACCATGCGATGCTCCAATGTAGTGAAACCTGGATCCTCGAATGTCTTATACCACGAGAGGCTTCCTTTGGACAACGTCACGAACACCATGAGCTAAGTGTTTAAAAACACTATTAAATGATTCCATTGGTGACTGTGAGCATCACTCATGGAGATCCCTTTAGGAAATACTGAAGCTTTGGAACAAACCGTGTCCTGATTCCCTCGTACATATTGATTGAGTGTTGAAAGACACTGTTGAGATCCATGAAGATAGAGACTTCATTGATCCCCTTTCCTTGGCAGTCATGCGGGATTTTAGGTCATTTAGATCCATGTAGGAGACATCACTATCTTCTATCTCATATTCAGAGCAAAAGGTTGTCCTGTCCACTTATACTTCATGGTTCCTTTAGAAAAAGTAACTTACTATTTTTAGTAAGTATGAAAAAGTAGCTACCTCGAACATCAACTAGATGTTACAACTTAGATTTCCCTTTCTCCCTACATTTCTCTCACCTTCTGGATCAAATTTCTATTTTTGGCAGGTGTTCGTGGGACCACTTACTATTTTTAGTAACTCTCAAATTTGGACCAAGATGCTTGTTTTGATGAATTTTCAACTGCAGTATATCCTTTGTGTTCAACATCTCCTTCGTAAGCTATTTTGTTGATTCCTTTCCCAAAATAGCAGTCCTCTATGTAGAAGACCTGTTATTTTTAGAAAGTGGGCTTCTAGTGATCGGAATGCCCTTAACGAAGTTCCCTATATGGGTTTTTTTCCCAATATCACCCCTTTGAAATTTTGTGTTTACCTAATCAATAGTTTAGGAGATTTTAAAATTTTAAATTTTTGACCTGGCGACGCTTCTAAACATGACAACCATTGATGGACCTAAAAATTGCAGGTCTGGTTTTCTCCTCCGTTCGCGATGAAAATTATGTTTATGATATGGGTTTTCTCTTCTTATCTCACTGGTGAAATTTCTCTTCGATCCATTGTCGGTTAAACAAGAAATTAAGATTTTTCTTCAGTAGAGCCAAAAGTGAACTTTCTTCACTGTGAGCATTTATTGATGTGAATAGGAGGTTTGAAGGTGATTTTTTAATGGCCTTCAAGAGTGTAGAACTCAGCAACAAATGGTTTGTTGTTCCATGTACTAGTTTGCAAGATCTCTTCGATTCTTTGTTCTATGGCAATGGAATTTTCCAGCTTCTTATTCATTCTTCACTTTTTCTTCTCGGTTTGATCAATATTTATTTTGTTAAATGCATATTATCATGGAGAAGAGGATTTCAATTCTATGAGGGAGTTGGTTCGAGGTACGAAATGGCGGAGTGGTGGTGAGAAGTTGCAGAGCAAGATGTGCACAGAGAAGTTAGATGTTAAAAGCGGGAAACAAATAGTTATTTTAAAATTTTAAATTTTACACAATAGGGAGTGAGGCACATTTTCATGTCCCTCATGTCCCTTAAGCATTAAGGGATGAGAGGGACATCAATTTTCATGTGGCGCCTGGTCGTGACACATGGCGTAGATCCAAGGTGGGGGTTTGAGTTGAAAAAATAACTTTAAAGCACTTGGGGGCTGGAAAGAGGTCGCATGAGGAACCATGGTGATTTTTCAAAATGGACCAATTAGGGGTGGAGTGAAATTTTGTGTCCCCATGTCCCTTTTCACAAATGGACAAAGGGGACATCAAATTGCATGGCACGCCTCACAATGACATGTGGCGCAGATCCGACGACAGGGGATGAAGGCTCCACTAGTTCTCGGGGCTAGAAAACTACTCTTGAAGGGGTCACATGGGTGACCAGGAGTCTCCTTGGGGCTGGGAACATTTTCTTATTTACACGATGCACCGGGGAAGGCTGCCACTTGTCACAGATTCGATGATTGAAGGTTTGAGCTCCAGCAGTACTTGGGAGCTGAATTGGCAGTCCAAGAGGTTGTATGAGTGTCCAGAGGGATTTAGGGGATGGGAAAATTTTTGTGTCCCTCATGTATATTTTATTGAGGGACCTAAGGGACATGAAATTATGCTAGGCTCCTAGAGCTGACACGTGTCCTGTTCAAAATTTGGCTAACTCCTGAACTCACTCCTGAGGGAAACTCGAAATGATGATATCTCCAACTCCCAATGGATTTTTTTAATAAAATTTTATGTGATCTTGACTGAAATTTCCTTTTGAATCCAATAGTGGGGATAAAAGGTCTTTATTTCTCCATTTTATCTTTGAAAAATTGGACTTTTGATCTGGTACTCCACCTGTGCATGACAAAAATTGCTTACGACCCATTCACAAACGTGCTTTGTGAAAAAAATAATTTCACCATCTTGTAGGGCTTGGAATTAAATTTATGATGATGTTTTTTTTTCTCCTAACTCCATCTAGAGCTCCTGAAATCACCTTCCAAAGCTCAACAACATTTTTGGCATGTGTACTACCTAGGCCTGTGAACCTTAATTTTGGTGAAATTGCCCCAACTTCTCCGACTCCTTCCTGAATCTTCCTAAATCACTTCCATGATATTCCAAGGCCTTTTCTTCACTTTTTTTTTTTTTTGTCTCTGCTTCCACTCTATGGGGTTGCTCTAGTCCTAAGAAGGCCATTGATAACCCTTCCCACAACCCCGCCCAAACTTTGCATTTTTAATAAACTCCTAAAATCACCTAGGGGTTTTGAATTTGCTTTCCTAAATCACATAGGGACCGAGTTAACATCAATTGGGAGGTCACTGGACTAACTGGGTAGATCCGAGGTGTCTTGGAAGGGTAAAACTTGAAATTTTTGACATAGGGGTATACTTGTCATGCTTGGAAATCATCAATTTCCTTGTTGCACATTTACACGACAACATTGACTTAGAGAGAAAAAACTATAATTTGAAATTATGAGAATTTTGGATCAAACTAGCACTTGGTTTTACATCTTATATCCCTTCTCATGACTTATTGATTCCATAAACATGATGATAATAAATTTGGACATTCTTGTAACCTCTTGCTTTGACGCCCTTGCATCATGAGGACAATGGGTGCAATCAAGAAAATTATGAGGTTTATAAAAGATCTGAAACATTAAGAGCTTCATCGAAATTAAAACCATCAAGGGAATGGTCATCAGGAGGATGATAAGAGAAACTCACCATGAGTGATGGTGGAAATCATATAAACATAAAAAACAATGCATATTTTATGAGAGTGTTTCTAAACATTTAATCAATGTTTGGTAATGAACTCGCATCTTGTAAGTCAGGGAGGTGGAATTTATAGTGTTTTAGTACAATGTGGAGGCCAATAACATGGAATTAATTGTCAGACATTCCTCCAAGTTTCATTCGTGGTTTAATACTTCTACGAGGAGGAGTAAAGCTATCTCAATGAGGAGCAATTTAGAAAGAGTGTTTCTAGACATCATAAACATACTTCCACTTAGGTGACATCTTGGGTAGGGAGGTGACTTATGAGATTAATAAGAGATCATCATGTTGAAAGGTGAAAAGTGAGGCTCAAGGAGTGAATTGATGATCATCATATCCTAACTCTACTATTGTGTCCAAATCTCTTCAAGAAACAAATAAAAATGAGCTCGTTAGGCTATTAAGGTATCACAGAGCATCATGTGTGAAGGATAAAAAAGTCACATATTCTCATGAGAGGGATATGAGAAAGAAGTGTATGAGCATCTTAAATCTGATTCCATTCAAGGATGATTTTGAATCCTGGAATGGTAAGAGGATGATCTTCATATGGAGATGTTGTCATGTGAATTGACTAACCCAAAAATGTAAAACTTAAACCATGAAAACCAAGCCATAATGTGAAATCTTGCTCCCAAATATTCTTGAATCCCTCTCTAGGAAAACCTGCTTCATGTGTCATGATCACCTTGTCCTTGAAGGTATTCCTAATGCATTGGGTAAACATGTATAATTTTGCAAAAATGTTTAACAAGGTCCATTATTTCATTCATTAAAGTGTAGTAAAAGACTAATTCTCCATCAAGCCTAGAAAGGCCAATTTTGGCCATTTTGGAGCCTGTGTGCATCCTCCGGGGGTTATGAAAAGTTCTTAAGTATCCAAAGGTGTTATTTGAAATACTTAAAGGTGTTGGAAGAATTTTAGGAAGATTTAGGAAAGTTTTGATCATTTAGGGATAGTTTGTTCAACAATGGGTTTTCAAGTGCAAGGAATGAGTAGTCAAATTGTGAACATTGACTTCTCTAGCTGATTTTGGATCTCCACAAGGAGTTAGGAGGAAACCAAGAAGGCACTATAAATATTGAATAATCCTTTATAATTTGGGAGCATACATTTTGATCCAAGATACCAAAGATGATTCTAATAATAATCTCATACTCTCAAGTAATACATACCTCTCAAGAGTGTTTCTAAACACTTAATTAGTGTTTGGTAATGATCTCAATACATTGTAGAGGTCAGGAACATATGATTTACCTTCAAGTTCTAATTCCACGTGGATAAAAATGATCAAAAGGGTGTTCTCCAAAATGGTATTAGAGTTTTCTCTCGCAATGGTGTGACTCAAGAAGAATCCTAAGTTTTATAACCCAATTCTAGGTAGAATTAGCTTCTCTAAATCTTTATCATCTGAGATATTATTATATTCTTATTGAAACCCCAAAATACACTTTTAGATAACTTGATAGGAAGAAAATTTAGATTTCTTATCATACACACCCTTGTTGACTCACCTATTGAATAAGATTTCAAAGGATTAAATTCAAGTTTCTTCTTTTATAACCTAAATTTTTGGATGCTTGATATGCTCCCAACATTAAGCTTTAGGTGAGAAATTTTTGAGAGTTAATAAAACACAGTCAAGGTTGGAAGTAAATGTTATATGTCATGAACTACCACTGTATATTTGTAATGAAATTACTTAGATAGATTTGAATATCAGCAAAAATAGAACACCAAGAACACCAAAATGTAGATAAATGATCACAATATGTAAGTATAAGTTATAGGACTAAGGGCGTAACAATATTCAATCCCTTTCCTCTTGATAGACATCAATATGTGCATCCTTCCTATGACTATCCTGCCTTCAGTTCAACCTTCACCCTGGCTTAGAGGAAATTCCTAACAAGGTTTTAAAGTTTTTTTAGTGTGCAAGGATGATTACCCAAGGTGATAAATTAATTCAGTAAGATTCAGTGAAAGATAACTTCCTCCAGAGGCCTAAAAAGGACATTTTTGGCCATTTTACAATTGGTAAACACACTTTGAGAATGTTTAGGGAAATTCTAAAGCATCTGAGGGTGATTTTGAAGAGAATTGAAGGTTTCTAAAGTAATTTAGGAGAAAATATCATTCAGGATCCATTTGTTCAACATCGGGTATTCAGGGTGTAGGGAATGAGAGCTTCAATGGTGAATGTTGTCTTCTATGGAAGATTCTAGGAGTTCCCGAATGAGTTTAGAGGAAAAAATATGCATTGAAATGTGTAATATACAATCACTTGGAAAACGAGTGTAATTAGGAGAATCATGAGGTATGTGAAGGATTTGAAACATCAAGAACCTCATTGAAATTCAAGTCATCAAGGGAATGATCATCATGAGCATGATGAGAAAGGATCACCATGAGTGGTGATGGTAGTCATCTCGAGCTCACAAATGGTGCATATATCTTTAGATTGTTTCTAAACACTTAATCAATACTTGGTGATGTGCTCACATATTGTAATTCAAGGAGTGGCTTTCACAATGTGTTTAATGCAATGGAGTTCAAGAAGATGGAGCTCACCCTCAAACATTCCTTCAAGTCTCATTCAGGGATCAATCCTTCCATATAGAGGAGGAAACCTATTTCTATGAGGATAAATTAAGTGAAGATGTGTCTAGATACTATAAGCATGTTTCCACTCATGTGATATCTTGGTTAGGGAAGTGAATTGTGAAGTTAAAAAGGGTGTCATCATGTTCAAAGGTGAAATGGGAAGCTCATGGAGTAAGTTGAGGATCATCATATCTTGACTCTGCCATCATGTTAAAACCTCTTCAAGGAACAAGCCAAGATGTGCTAGTCAAGATACTTTGAGGCATTTAAGACCATCATGTGTGAAGGATCAAGGCATCATCTATCTCCATGAGAGGCATATGAGAAAAGAGGTGTATGAGTATCCTGAAGTTGATTCCATCCAAGGAGAATTATGGATCTAAGAGGGGTTACATAACGATCATCATAGAGAGTGCCATGTATGTAAGAATGAGAAATCATCTGAGTTTCACTTGATGTCACTCACTTGGTAGTGTTCTTAAACACTCATTTGAACCTTGTAGTGTGATCACACTTCAAAGGAGGAAGGACATTATAACCACCTCATTTCAGTCCAACAAGTGGCCACATGAAAATAATCTCATTCAGTGAGAAATCCTTCCATCTACATGGTGAATACCTATTTTAGTAAGTGATAGATAATCAGAAAATGGTTTGAGCATCATGGAGTTGATTTGTGATCACTAGGGTTAATTGTGGAGGCCTTGAAAAGTAAGAGAGTGATCCTCACTCTTACCTTGTAATTAAAAGAGAGCATCCTATTCCCATCACAATGTAGGTCTCATAACAGTGTTTCTAAACACTTAAGTCATCACTTGAGGTTTTAGAAACATGATTTCAACTCATGGTAACTCATTTTTACCACTTTTTCATGTTAGAAGTTTTGTCACTCAAAAACACAACTTGGGGTGTTAGGAAGGTGTTTTTAACTCACAAAATTTGGCCCCATCCTCATGAGATCCTCACCCATGGTAAACAATAGTCTATTTATGACAATACCATTCGAGAGGTACTTATCAACATTTACAAATATTCACCTATCACCATGTGGTGACCATCTCTAGAGCTTGCAAATTTAGGGCCATTTTTGTCTGGAACCGAAAGGGGCAACTACACTATTTTGAAATTATTCATGAAACCTTTAAGTCTTAGATAAAAATAGATGTTACCAACATATGTAGAATTCAAACATATTTCTAGTGCCTATTGTTTTTCCTCCTAACTCCTTACGGAGATCCCAAAATCATCCAGAGAAGTTAGATTTCACCATTAGAGTGTTTGTTCCCTGCACCTAGAAAACTTGTTGTTGAGTAGATTGTCCTTGAATGAGAAAAAATTTCCTAAATATTCCTAATTGCCTCCAACACTTCCTATATTCTCTGGCATCACCTCCAGATGCTTAATATATTTCTTTAACTCTCCCATAGGGTGTTTTATTAGCTCGTAATGACCTTTTAGGCCTCCTGGAGGAAGTTAGCTTCCATCAAGTCACACTGAACTCATCAATCATCATATTCAATCATCCTTACACCGAAAAAAAATTAAAAGCCTTGTTGATAGTTTATTTTAGGCTAGGTTGAGAGTGGTACTGAGGTAGGTTGGATAGAGGAAGGACACACCGGTGACCGACAAGTGAAAGATGCATTCCCTCGAGCTTGTAAAGTGGGTACTCATCCATAGTACAATTATACCATATTCTAAGATCAAATTAGGGATTCAACTCCATCCTCGTGGGAAAATTCATGAGTCCATATATTCGATCAATTTTCACTACCTTTGGGAGTTGTGAGGTTTGTAAATTCTAATTTTCACACATTTAACACTCCTAATGTCAATAAACAATCCAAAAGCCCCCAAAACCTAAATAATGACTATATTATTTCACAAAAATATATCGATTGTATAATTTAAACCCTAAAATATTTAGGTTGAATGCTAAAATCCTAAAAATACCTATGTCTTTGCAGATTAGAATATGAAAAACTATCTTCTAAATCGCGATTGATGGAGCTATGAGACTAGTTCCATAAGGTGCACAAGACCTAATTTCTTAGATTTACTAAAATAAAAATTATAAGAAATAATAAAATATAAATATTAGTAAATATATCCCTCCCATAAGCACATATACCACATAACAGTAGGAACATGAGCATGTTATAACGCGCTCATCATGTTTCATCTTCTTTGTGTTTGAAATTCCCAATCCATAGGCTTAGATTTTCCTTAGATATCCAAACCTAAGGTTTGGACTATGTAATCCATGAATAAATCATGTTTTACAAAAAAAAATCAAAATCTCACATGTACACCCCGATATCTCATGTGTTATAACATAATATTCCAAAAAAATTATACTATGATGTCAAGCTTGGTTTTACCTTGGTGACGATATACTTCTTTCTAAAATCTGATTAGTTTAAGGCTTTCATCCATAATTTCTTTTACTAGTGCCTTCTTTTCTTGCCAAAACCTATGCATACATTTTGGTGCACAATTTATGATTTTTTCATCCAAATTATAAAAAAACACCTCTTCTAAACTCCATTTTACACGCATTAAAAAAGAAAACAAAAATGATTTTTTTTCTCAAAGTTACGGGGGTGTACACACAAATATTTCATTTTTGGAATGTGTGCACTTTGAAAATTAATAAAAATTATAAATTCATCCGAAAATTATGAAAAATTAGTGGGACCTTGTATGTGGTATTATCTAATTTTGTACGAAAGGGTTTTGAAAAATAATATATAGAACTTAGAAAATGGGGGTGCACACACAATAGGTTCTTATCTTTTAACACAAAAATAGACATACTTTGTGTACGTAACACATTTGACCCTCTTAATCTCCACCATTTAAAAAAAATAGTAGTTTAAAAACTAGATTTTGAGCTCTACGGTACTTATTCTTATCACTTTGTCAAATTTTGAGCATATGCATGCCAAATTATTAGATGAAGTTCAAGTTTCACTGATTTTAGGAAAAATGTGTCCACTTTTGACCCCCTTTTTGTCCCCCATTTCCATGCACTTACCCAGAAATTGACAAGGAGAGGGTTGGGATGTTGATTGATGAAGTGATGAGAAATAATTTTTGAGTTTGAGTGATAAGAGGATGTTACAAGATGCCCTAGCCAAGGGGTGGGGATTTTGTATGTTAGATGCAGAGGATAAGATTTGGATGTGGAGATTGATTGATTGATGAAAGGATTGATTGGATAGGAGGGTGATGAGGTTAGATAGTTAGCTATATGATGCGAGGATTAGGTATGGTTGATGATAAGGCTAAGATATGATGATATAAGAGGGCGTGCTGTCATAAAGTTTCCCTTGTTATCGTCATTAACATTCTTATGAATGTGGCATAAAGTAGATGGCAAAGGCGGTATAAAGACCGTGATGATTGAATTGCCAAATGCCCCTGTCCTCATATCATTAGAAAAATTAATACATAAAATATGGTCCTCATATCATTGGACCATGTAAAATAAAAAGAAACAAAAGGGGCCTCATATCATCGGCCAAAATGTAAATGCAGAAATGTAAGCAAATACACATAAGCAAAAGAACACTCATTGCATTTTTGCATTTTTATTGTTTTGTGAATGTTTAGATTTTTAGATTTTGGATTTTGGATGTTTAGATTATGTGATGTTAGATGTTGATATTTTGGATTTGGGATGGGGAGGAATGGTAAGATGAAAGGATTTAGGATGGGATAGCTCATGGGGGTAGGAAGGGATGTAAGGTGGGATGTGACTTTCTCCTATAAGTCCCAAAGTGTGTTTGGGTAGAATGAAAGGGAAGGATTGAGGGAAATTGGATAGGCTGGATATGATAGGGATTGATTGATAAATTATGATTAGATGGGATGTGGGATGGGAGATAGATATATAGGATGAGGAATGTGGTATAAGATAAGATGGGGGATATGTAAGATGAGAAGATATGCCCCTAAGTATAGAGGATATGGATTGAGGGATAGATGTGGTGTGCCACTAAGTGTAAAGTAGGGTGGCATGTGTGGATGGATGGATGGGTTTGATTTTTCCCGAGTGTAGGGTAGGATGGGAAGTGAGGGGTATCTAAAATGGATAATTTCCCCAAAAAATGGTAACAAGATTGCCCAGTCCACGATGATGACAATTGAAAAGTGACATGAGGTGGATTGGATGAAAAGGAAAGGATCATTGTATGCCTGTAGATGTTTGATCTAAGGGAAAAAGGATGTGGATGTGATGGAAGGAAGGAAAATGACATCAATGATGAACAAAAATGACAAGCCTAATGACATGCATTTTAAGGCAAGAGTTGGACTAAAATAGAAGTGTGACCAAGCTCTAAACAATACCCGTCAACATACGATCCTATGTCTCGATGAGATTAAAGTGTGTCGATTGTGATGGTTGATCAAAGTGTGTGTGATTGTGATGGTTAATTACCACTTGAAGTGAATACTTAATGGGTAGTATGTGAAGACAAACTAGCTAATGTATATGGAGTGATTAAGTCAAATAGGTGGATGGAGGGTGAACAAAAGGCTAAGCCGTGCATTTCTTCACTACCTAGCCAAGTGTCTATAGCCCCGACGGAGATGCATCTGATTCTTGTCACAACATTTCTCTATTGCCAACTAGACATCCATAACCCTGGTAGAGATGTTGGAAACACCCCTAGAGAGAGTCTTGAGGTGGATTTTATTTGATAATATTTTTTTGCATATTGATTTTTTTTTTTTTTTTTTGAATAAAGAGGTTCCGCTCTCTTGAGAACTCTCAAGGGGTTAAAAAACACTAGTGGCTTGATGGGGGATTGAAATGAGTGCGAAGGTGACATTGGCTAGAGTTGTCCAAGGGTATTTACCACAAGTTTATTAAGTGTGTTAAATTGTGTGGATCTCTAGGGAACAATTTTGCTTGAATGTTAAAGGTAGTGATAGACCAATGTCACATGGTTATAGTAGGTACTCACCGGATTATAACATGTGTGATTAAGCTAATAGAATGTTTAAATGAATGAATTGGAAGAGGATATAAATGGATGTGATGATAAGAATGAATTAGATGCAAAGGTATGTAGATGCTAGATGGAAGGAGGATGGGTGGGAACGAAAGAATATCCATGCACATGTGACAACTTATCTGTTGAATCCATTTTTAGGTGTTTGGTATTTGTAGGGGAATTAAATGATTTTTGAGTGGGTTGAGTGGTTGTGATAATAAGAGTGATATAAATGGGTTGTGATGGAGTAGTGGGAGGGACGTTGTTAGTGTTAGGTTTATACCCTAAGCCTAAACGACCTAGATTTTGATGAAGGGAGATGAGTTTGTGAATGCCATATTCATGGATGCCTAAACCTTTGCCTTAATTTTTCATATTAGTAAACATATTTTTGGCTATAGGATATGAAGTGGATGGAGAGCATGATGTCATGTAGTCATCATGATACTCAGGGTCATAGTTTTTCATCCACTAAGAGGTCATACTTAACAAAGGATGGGACGTGAGATTTGTTTTAGTTTTTAGTTGGTGAAGGATATTTGGATGTAGGATGAAATTTGGATGCCTGGTGATGTTTAGATGTAGAGTGGGATTTGAATGGTGGATTATGGTTAGGGATAGAATTGGGATGGAAAGGTTGTGGATAAAGAGGTACAAGGACAAAAATCCTCTTGGTGAATGAAGGTTTTGACATAAGACCTAAATTTCATGCAATGATTGCTCGAATGTCCATGAGTGTGATGAAAGTCACAATAATAGTGTTCTCGATACCAAAGTGGTTTGGGAAGGTTTTGATTATGTGATTTGATTTGGGGATGGATAATCATGTTGAATTTTTTTATTTGATGGAAGATGGTGGTCAAGGATTCTCCTAAAGGAGTGAAGTGGTTTGGGTTAAATGGTTTTGAGGGAGTAGGAAGTAAAGGTGTAGGATTGGGTGGATTATGAGATGTTTTGGTTGATTTGGATTTATGAGTTGGATTAGATTGTTATGGCTTAGAAGATGAAGGGGATGGATTTGGATTGGGGGCAAAGTGAATGTTTTGGGTTTGGAGGCCAAAGTAGATTTGGTTGATTTTGGATTAGTTGGAGTATGTGGTTTTGAGGTAGATGGTTTTGGCTTAAGATTAGATTGTTTGGGATTAGTAGATGTAGATGAAGGGGATGGGGTAGACTTAGATGAAGGGGATGGGCATGATATGGGGGTCACATTATATTTGGGAGATGGGTGTGGTGTAGGAACCACATTAGATTTGGTCGATTTAGGGGATGAAGTAGATGAAGGTGGCATAGGATCCTCATTAGATTGGGTAGGATATGGGATGGGGAGAGGATTGGGATTAGATTTGTTAGGTTTGGGAGTTAGTGACTTAGGAGTCATGTTAGATGTTTTAGGATTGGGGGATGGTAGATTTTAAATAAGATTAGAGAATAGGATAGTGTTAAGTTTAGGTAATGAAAGGGGTGAGATTAGATTAGGTGTGGATGAAGAGGATGAGGGTGGTGTAGGAGCCACATTAGATGGTTTGGATTGGGGTGGAAGAGGATGAGGGCGATGGAAGGGATGAAATAGGCTTAGCGGTTGGATTTGATGGTGGATTAGGGAATGTGGGACTATCTAGGAGAAAGTTTGTATGATCGGATTGGGATGATGGAGATGATGAGGATGGAGGACTAAGGTGTGATGTCGGGATAATAATTTTCGATTAAGTTGTTGGGATTGTTATGGATATGTGAATGAGACTCTATTATAGCTTTTATGATGATTTGATTTAGGATTCAAGGGTTTGGATGGAGGTGGATTATCCACGGGGAGTTTTGATGGGAGGAATGGTTAGGTCATGATGATTGATAGGGGATTTTGAGGTTGCGTAATTTTGGATGGTTGTGTGGGCTTGGGATTAGTGATTATATTAGCAAGGACATAAAAGAGGTCCTCTTGGTCTAGGTCAAAGTTAGTGAGGTAGTCAAAGTTAATGTAATTGGCTTGTGGGGATAGTGGTTTATGTTGATTAGGTCGAGGTGTGGATTGAGATGATTTGGGTTCCTCAAAGAGGAAGTCAATGGGGTGAGGGGTAGGGATATTAGGAAGGGGAAATTATGGATGGGGTTGGTTAGGAGATGATGGTTTAGGAGGTGATTGGTTGATACATGATTTAAGATTGGATATTTTTGATTGAGTTGTTGGATGGTTTTTAGGATGTTAGGATCAACATGAGATAGTTGATTAGGATGACGAGGATGGGATTGGTTGAGGTAGGATATGAAATGTGAGATTTGTTTATTAATTTGTTGGATAATATGTGGAATTTTTTTAATCAAAGCAAGACGATTGACTTTGATGGGTGGGGGATGTTAGGGAATAAGAGATAAAATATGCGGAATAATCCCTTACAGAATCGCAATAGTAGAAACTAATATGTAAAAATATTATAGATCTCAAATAAAAGTGCAGAATAAATAACACAACATAGAGAAATGAGATTTAATGTGGTTCACCCAATTTGGGCTACGTCCACTAAGAATCACTTTCTCAAATTTTATTACAAGCCTCCACTCTCTCAATACAATACCTAGATCCGTTTGGAGCTATGCTCAACAAACTCTATAGAATTCACACCCGAATTCAAAGCACATCTACAATACATTTGCTTGTATATCTATCATATGCATAAGACCATATAAATAGACAATTGCTTAAGCAGTTTGATACAAAACCATGGGTATCAAAACCATGGGCAAAAACCGTGGGTATCAAAACAATGGGTACCGAAAAACCATGGGCCCAAAAACAGCCCATAATGGTTACCCATTACCCATGGGACCGCCGTAAAAATGCCTGAGTGTAACACATAGAAGGTGTACCACACTCTAACATGAAAATAGGCTCCACAAACATAATAGGGGATGATGGGATAAATTAGTTAATAGATTTAGAAAATAGGTAGGGGTTTGGATGTTTATTTGGAGAGGATGGGGATTGAGAATCAAAGATCATGGTTTGATAGGATGTGCAGGGGATTAGATTTGGATTAGGTTTGTTGATTAAGGATGGTGATGGGATTGGGATTATTTGATTGATTAAAATTTTAAGGTGATGGGATGGTTAAGGCGTTGAAAATCAAACATCAAACATACAACAAAATCCTTACCTAGGCAAGTGGGTTTGCAATCAAGATATAGCTCACTTTCAATACCACACATCGACGATGGTGCCACAATTGGCTCTCCACCTATGTGTCAATGTGGGGTTGGCTAGTGAGTTATCTTGGGGTGTAACCTCCTTGCATTATAGCTCGATATGCAAAAAAACGTTTGCCTAATCTAGGATGTATAGGCTCACTAAGGGTGTCCCCGATATACCTTGTGGTACGTGGGGCCCAAGTATGTGTTACAAGGATGTTGTCTAAGGCTTGGGTATTGGGATGTGAAACCCCTCACTTTACACCACTCTTAAATTAGCACGTTCTTATCCAATAATGACAGCTCTCCAAGAATTTGTATACCCCGCCAGTAACACTAGGTGTATCTATGTGCATCGAGATAAAGCCCATGGTCATGAGACCCTAGGACTATGAAAAGTGCATGGATATCACTTCCACGTCACATTGCCCCTATAAAAGAAAAATGGGAAGGCTAGCTGCTTTTAATCTTGAAGATTGTCCTAGGACATGAGAGGAGAATATACACGTTTACCTTCTGGATGAACAAGTAACATAGTAAAACTCACAAGAAAGATAATGCAAGCAAATACATGCTAGATGATAAAATGAAATGATAAAGATTGGTAGTTTGATGATTGGGTCTTTAAGAGGAGGCCCTAGAAAATAAATATTAGTAATTTGATTTATAAACCCAAATGTCTTGGACCGATCATACTACAAAACAAAGGGTAAGTAGTTTTAAATTGATTTTTATCTTTGGTAAGCATATGAAGCTGCACATAAAGAGTAATTAGTTTGGAACAAGAAAATATAACTCAATATGTATTTTAAATGACAATTTTTAGGAAAATGAAAACCCATGGATAAATTATCCTATGAAATGCTAAATTAACACTTTCATTGCATAGATATTTTTGATACCTTTTCGGAAAACAAATGGAGTCATTTTGAGTTCAAGATCAAAATTTATGGCTCTCGGAAGGTAGGAAACAAAAGTGCTACAACACAAAGCATAGGTCTTGAACTATGTAGTATAGGCGCTAATCTATTTAACATAGGTGGCCATGTATGGCATCGGCACCAAAATAGGACATATGCGTAATTTTAGAGCATAGGTGCCATTTTGTGTAGCATAGGCTCCAAAACACAGGTCATATGCATTGTTTCGTGTTGGGAATGGAATTTGAGCCCGAAAACTCAAAATTTGAAGGTGTAAACAAAAGTGAAAATTATTGAAACTTTAATGACTATTCTAGAGATAAAATAAGATTGGAAATGACAAAAATGGGGGTAAGCCTCATGGTGGACACCAAAATGTATATTTTACAAATATTAGTGAGTTGAATGTGATAAAAACAACTAAATTGTCTTGCTATACTAACATTCTTAACAATACATGAGATAAAGAAATAGATGGAAAGGGGGAGAGAGTCTATACTTGCACTTACCAAGAAGATGCCATTTCTCCTCCTTTATTGTGGTCTGATTTTCTCTAGGTTGATTGTTGATTGCTTTATATTTGGTGGAGAAACTTTAAAGCAACACCTCCCTTGATTTTTCTTTGGATTGTTTGAACGATGAAGATGAATTAATTTTAGATGAATGATGGATTGATTAAAAATGGATGATGAATTGATCAAAGATGGAATATGGATTGATTGATAAAATGGCATAGATTTTTATGGATTCTATGACTTGCCTCTCATGGAGGAGGGAGCTTAATTTATAAATGAGGGTAGAGGTTTCAAAGGCTATGATGAAGCCAAGTCGGATTTGGATCAAGGGTGGATAATGCATGTGAGGATTGGAGGATTCTATAATTTGAATTCAAAACTCATGGAGGGAAGAAACTCTAATTGAATTAAAAATTCAATGGAAGGACTGATTTAGAGAGGCTTTAGATGTCGGCAGTTAAATGTCTACAATATTCTATACAAGCAATTTTCAATATGTTTAATGGAGTATTTTTTTGTGATACATAGCCTAACGACCACCCACAAATTTTATTATTTCATGTATTCAATAAATGGGAGCCTCCCCATTCCCAAGAGGAGGGACCTAGTCCCGGAGTGTTGATGAAAACCACTAATTTTTCCTACGACAAATTATTTTGCTAATAAGCCTCTCTAAGCTCATCTATCACCCCTTATTATCTTCCATCTAACATTTCATGAATAGGGATGACTCACCTCTAGTGAAAATTACCCAAGTATCATAATCAAATGTCACTTCATTCATCGACCAAGACATATACCTAGGGCTCGTGTTGTCATCATCCTCGACCACACCATACACCATGACCAAGTCTATAGGAGTATCATTATCCTTAACGAGCAAGTTTTACTTTCCAGAGAGTACTTGGTAGAATCTATCTTTCACCTTGTCATGTGTTTGCATCCCTCTTTTTCATCATCTCTACGTCATTTATAGCCCTATCTCACAAACATACTAACACCATCTATGTCGATTCTCTTAGCTCGTACTCACGAGGAGTTGAGTACACACAAAGGCACTTATGCTTTTGTTGTGTATAATTATTACTCGACAACACAAATCATCTACCAACTCTTGTATTCACTAAGTCGACATATACCGATCCTCTCACCACCTTAGTGACATAATTAAAAAAGTGACTCATAGGGTCACAAGAGTAACTCTTGCCTCCACGTATCGACATGTATTTTCCTTTCATTGTCTTCACTCGAGGCTTTGGTTGTTAACAGCCAAGACCCACTCCATCAGACGTCCCCATTCCACTCTACATATAATAACCCAACCTTCAAGTATTCACAATTTAACCACACCCACTTTTTACCTCACATCCATCCTCTTATTTACCCGTGTCATTACACTCGATAATTCTCACAACCCTCTTCATGGTCGTAAGTAACCATCTCTGCTGCACTCTATGCATGGCCGAGTTACGAGCACTTGTGACTTTCTCAAACTCGCATGGTCATGGTTTGACTGCGCATGGTCACTATTGCGACTTTTTCTGGCATTTTCCATTTTTACCACACTTTCACATCAACTTCCTATGTTGATCTCTTTCTAAGTCCATACATTGTACCTAAATTCCTATCAAACAACTACCAAATTACGATGTGCTACCACGACTTACAATGCAACTCACTATTGCCCTTACGGATATCCTATCATGTGGTCATTATATTGATTGCTTCATGATCAAGTTTTCACATTTACTACTATTTCTTATCTTTTTAACTTCCTCCGCACTCCACTTTGGTCACCATGATGACTCGTAAATACCACTTTACAAATTGTGGTAGTGATTAATTGTTGTTTTCGCCACTTTAAACCTCGCCTAGTTCTTACCCAACTCATTCCCTATGTTTCTATAGTTTACCTCTTATTATTACCATTATGACTCATGTTCTTTGCTCAATTGGATCCTTCCCTTTCAAGTCACTTACACCCAACCTTTTTCACGCACGACCCTCACCCCCGTCACCCAAGCGTGGGTGTGACCTATGTTATTTCCTTGCCTCATGTGCACATAACCCTCTACTTTCAAGGAGTCACATTCATGACCTCCTGGTTACCCTCGCAACTCGTTAACACCCATAACACTCTATCCTTGATTTTTATAAGGACTTCATGACTCCACATTGTGTTATGTGCTTCAAATTTAAATCTTATTTCTAACTACAACAACATACGGGATTTAGGTGCGGCCTATTTAGTCACACCTACATATTTTCACCATTTCCACAACTTTGAACCCTACGCATGAAAATCAACCTACCTCAATGTTGCAACATGTTCTAGTGGTCGTATCTATGACTTCCTCCTAATATCATTATGCCCAACTCAACCCGATCACCTCAACACTTAAATATATTCAGGTTGTAATTATGCCTTTCTTGTGATCTCATAATTACTCTTACTTCCAATTCTTCTCCTCATATTTTTGTCTTCTAGTTCTCCATTGTGTGTACTTTTTCTTCCCAATGTGTACACTTTAGTCACCCCCGCATGCTATGGTCTCACCTATGCACTTTGTTTTACCCTACAAGCTCTGGTCTACCCTATACAATCTAGTCTCAACTAAGCAACCTAGTCTCACCTATGCTTCATTCACCCTTGCGTACTCGGTCTCAAATGCACTCTAGTTACCCCTACATGCTCTGCAGTATGTCTAATGAGACTTTGGTCTTGTCTATACACTTGAGCTTTCCTTACATGCTCAGTTTTCCTTGCGTTCTCTAATCTCATCTACATGTTTTATTCCACCCTACACGTTCCTATCACGCCTACACACTCATGTCACCCCTACATGCTTTTGTTTTCCCTATGTAATATGTCCCTTTACACACTATCTTCTCACTCCTTATTAGTCACTCCTGTGGCTTTTAACCACCCCCACGCTCACTCCCGCCCCAATATGCTCCACCACCACCTCATTAATCACATTTCCAAACTTGAGTCATGACACTTGGGGGACATGCACCTAAAACGAATTATTTCCAAATCTTCGACAAGCTTATATACCCCATGGTGTAAAGATCACCCTTATCCACCTAATTTCAAAATGCCCACTTTTAACAAATTGATTGGCACTAAGGACCCTCAATACCACTTTCACCTCTTCCACTTAACTTGATATCTCATCCATGACAATAGTAATCTCCTCTTATGTACGTTCCCACTTTCAATCACCTTTGAAGAACTCGATTGATACTCACATCTCTCAAAACAAAACATTTTCTCTTTTCGCACAACTTATTGATGCATTCCAAACTCGCTTCTCCATTTACATTATATCTAATCCACCTTGGTTGACATATATATGCTTCAATAGTCTACTGATGAATCCAATATTAATTTTATTACACATTGGCATGTGATTATACCAAACCTATCCCTACTTGTTTCCACAATGTAGGCTCGTTGACCTTTGTTCCAAAAGTTGGATCCCCCACATTTCACAACACTTGTAAATCCACTTATTGCGCACCTTCAATGTGGTTGGACTTATGGATTAACTCAGCTCAAGGATGTCCATATTGGGCATACTATTTATTTTCCATGTGTTTTGATTCCTCCCCCACCTATTCCTCCACCCCATTTACATGTTCATTGTGTCATCTTTTAGGAGTCTTGATGCAATAAAATCCTTGTAAATATGGAAATTTTTGTTCGCCCTAGCTATATTAGGTTATAATAGGTGACAAGGACAGTGAGGAAAGGTGAATGAGAAGATACTTAGGGATAACTAAGAAGAAAGGTTAAAAACAGAGTTTAAAGGACTATGTGGGTTTTAAGAACAAGATAAGCCCAAGAATCCAAAACTAGGAAAAAAATATGAATGGTGGTTCAAGGTTGATGGAGCATTACAATGTACTTGTAAAAGGTTTAAATAGGTGGTATAAGGTGGTTAAGAGGTTGGAAATAGTGGGTAAGCTATAAAACCCTAGAAGGTCTCTAAATACCTAGCGAAGACCTAATCGAACTAGCCTAAAAAGGAGAAGTTAGAGTTGTATTGGGAGTTAGGAGATGAAGTTTACCATGAAACTAGAACTCCATAAAGGGTATATTGAAAGATAACTACTTTTTCTTGAAAACTTGTAGATTGTTCCGGACACGAGCTTTGTAGGCTTGTATGCTAGAAATTAGACCTAATTGGAAATGGTAAGAAGGGAATAAAAGTGAATTGGATTAGAATGGAACCTTAAAACTTTGGTATTAGGTAAAGTGGCTAAAAGGTTATTTGAATATCTTGATAGTGAGGCTTAAGCATTTGTATTTTGTGATTTTCATCAAAATTTGTTAGTTTGAAGGGCTATAAGCAATTTGGGTGGTCTAATTGGTGATTGATAATAAACGATGGATTGTAACTTCTTTAACTAGCTAATCATGGTTGTTTGATGCATTTGAGTAGGTCTAAGGCCTTTTACGCTCTTGATTCATTTATCTAAAGAATTTTGGCATAGCAAGCAAAATTGGGCTTCTTGAGATTTTGGCATGTTTTGTGTGATTTGATGATTTGCTACATATAAAAAAGTTTATTGTGTTTGGAATTGGTCCACCACTCCTCTCGCATCGTTTTGGTATCAAAGTAGGTTTTTCTCTTGGAAGGAGAAAAAGAAAGTTGTTAAAGAGAAGTGAAGAAGATAGTGAAGAAGTGAGAGAAAGAAACCTCATCCTATGAAGGTTTGAAAAGAGAAAATAGAAGAAGTGAAGAATACATCCAAGGTGAAATAGAATTAGAGGTGTAGAGAGAGAAAAAAATTGTACCAAAAGACCAGGTGAGTCCTAGGTGAGGTATTTTGAAGAGGCAAGGTGCAAAATACTTGCTTGCTTATCAAAGAGAATAGAGAAGAAAAGAGAGAGAGTTAAGAGAAATGTAAGAAAAATGAAGGGTTTCTTTCTAGATGGGTATTATGATAAGTTGAAGAACAATGAGAGAAAAGAGAGGATGACTAATGAGGATATGTTGGTAGAGTTTGATGAGATAGAGGAATATTTGAAGTGGATGATAGAGAGAAAGAAGAGAGAAAATATTCTTAGTTAGAGAAGGAAGAAAAGAGTGTAGTGGCCCATTGAGTGGCTTGTTGAGAGAAAGAAGAATCAATTTATTGTTTGGAAAAGAGAAGAGAAGAGGAAAAAAAGTGTATTGATATCAGTTATTGCTATCCTGAGGTTGGTGTGATGTTGGGAGAAGAAGAAGAGCATAATAGTGAAGAAGAAGGACAACAGAGTGAAGAAGAAGAAGAGCTCATCAAATGAGCTTCTCACGAGGCTATATGGCCTCCATATTTTTATTCTAATATTTCCTTGTCATGTGTGAATGCAGGTGAAACAAATGAAGAAGTAAAAACAAAGAAAATTGTCTTGAATGAAGACATACAAGACAAAGAAACTGAAATGAAAGAACCAATGAAGATGATGAAGAATTTACAATAGAAGAACTGATATGGCAACAAATAATGTTTGAATTAGAGGAATCAGACCTATTTATAGAAGAAGAAGATTATAGACAAGAAAAGCGAGAACTAATTAAGATATTGCATGATGAAGAAGAAGATAAAAAGCATGAAGAGCAAGCTAAATCAGATTGGAAGAGACCATGGGAAGGTGAAGATGTAAAAGAACCTAATTTTATATGAGAGCTAAGAGTCGAAGAAGAAAAGAGGTAAAGAGTGAAGTCAAAGACAAAGTAAGTAAGAAAAGAGGAAAGAAGAAAAAACAAAGTGAAACAATATTTAAGATGGAAAGAGCTCAACATAAGAAGAAAAAGAGGAAGTCAAGGAAGCAAAGAAATTGAAAAACTAGAAAGAAAACAAAACAATGAGCTCAATTCTCTCCACTTTGGGAGTATGATGCAGAAACATCCTTGCAAATATGCAAATTTTGGTTTGTCATAGCTATCTTAGTTTATAAGAGGTGTCAAGGAAAATGAAGAAAGGTGAATGGGAAGATACTTAGGAAAACTAAGAAGAAAGGTTAAAAACTGATTTAAAGGATTGTGTGGGTGTTAAGAACAAGACAAGCCCAAGAAGATCAATCTAGGAAAACAATATGAATGGTGATTCAAGGTTGATGGAGCATTAGACTCGTGCTTGTATAGGGTTGAAGTAGGTGGTATAAGGTGGTTCATAGGTTGGAAATAATGGGTAAGATATAAAACCCTAGAAGGTCTCTAAAACCCTAGTGAAGACCTAATTGAACTAGCCTAAAAGGAGAAGTTGGAGTTGGGAGAGTTGTATTGGGAGTTAGGAGATGAAATTTAACATGAAGATAGAACTCCACAAAGGTTATCTACCAAGCTAACTACTTTTTCTTGAAATTTTGTATATTTTTCTAGACACATAGCTTTATATGCTTGGAGGGATAAAAATTAAGCCTAATTAGAAACAATAAGAAGGGAATAAAATTGAATTGGATTAGAATGGAACCTTGGTATTAGGTAAAATGGATAAAATGGTATTTAAATATCTTGACAATGAGGTTTAAGTCTTTATATTTTGTGATTTTCATCAAAATTTGGCAGCTTGAGGGGTTGCGAGTAGTTTGAGAGGTCTAATTGGTGATCGATAACAAATGAGGGATTATAGCTTCTTAAAGTGACTAATTATGGTTGTTTGATGCATTTGAGTAGGTCCAAGTACTTTTAAGCTCTTGATTCAATTATCTAAATAATTTTGGCATGGTAAGAAAACTTGGGCTTCTTGAGATTTTGTCATATTTTGTGTGATTGGATGATTTGCTATTACATATAACTTTTGTTGTGTTTGGAATTAGTCCACCACTCCTACTCTACATCAAGTATCCTCCACCCACACACTCACAACCACCATGTCTTAATAAGGATTATAATTTTCTTCTCTCCACCTACAAATTCACTCCTTTGAATAAAATACTCTATTTCATTCTCCAAAAGTTGTTTTATGATGACTTGATCATTCTACCTCCCATTCTAGCCCCACCATTGTGTCACATCTCCCATGAACGATGTGACTATGTTATCAACTAATTTTGATTTGGAAAAATATTAAGAATTTTGATTTTTTTTAAATTTTCAAATCATATTTCATTTGTCAAGAGTTTACTCATTTCGTTCATCTTGACATCCTGAGAGAATCCCTTTTCGTTTTGTCTCATTCCAATGAATGGTTCATTTTTAATTCTCAATTCAAGTTCAAGATTAATTAATTTCCTCCTATTTTCCAAAAAGGGAAAAGCTTTCCAAATTTTGTCGTGAATGCCAAATTAGCTTTCCGCTTCCTTTTTCTCCTTTTCTAGAAAAGCTTTCATTTTCCCCCACTTGTGGGAAATTCCCTTGTTATTTGCCAGCACAACTAGATATCATATGACAAAATATCTCCCATTTTCCCATGTGGAGAAATGGAGGGAATCGCCAGCCCTACTTTTCCATTATCATGGGAAAACGGTTAAATTCTCCCCTATTCCCCTAACAATTAATGCCCACTACCCAAAGAAATTAGAGATTGGTTATTAATGAGAAGGAAGAAGTGGTTACAAATTAAGAAAGCTTCTGGGATATTCATAACCTCTCTCGAGAAACTCTATGGAAAAATACATGTAAGAGCAATATTATCGGAGGAAAGCGTGTAGACCACACATTAGCCAAAGGGAGTTGTCCATGCAGATCCATTAGCAAAGGTCATGCAAAGAAAAAGTGTGAGGAGGCAATGCATGCCAAGATAAGCCCAAGCAATATGCAGTAAAAGCCATCACAACTCATGTAAATACAAAGTCAAAATAGATCCCACACATCCCAACTTCATCATATCCCAACATGCCTTCTACGAGGGAGTCAAAAGGCCATGCAGTGAAAGGAGGACGACACATTGGCCATGTAGTTGTCCACACCGGTCGAGAGAGTTGTCCACACAGGGAGAAGGCAACAAAGTTCACACAAATTAAAGGTGGCATAGGCCACACAAGTAAAGGAAGTAATGCACCCCAGGCCACGCATATGTCCACACATCAAGTGTGAACGCAATACAAGGAGATTCATTTCCACGCACATGAAGAGCAAAACAGTCCACGAAGGGAAAAGAATAGACTACCCACTTAGCCAAAGGTAGAAAAATCCCTTGCAAAGCCAAATAAAAGACCACGCATTCACCTTGGCAGGCCATTATCAAAGCAGAGAGGAGGTAACCAGGTGAGAAAAGGCCACACACGAGCCTCGTGTTTATTTTCCACACAAGCCAAAATAAAATAGTCCATGTACGCGAGAAGAAGGAAGCGAGGATTCTCGGGAGATTCATCATTTACCACATAGGAAGGACCATCAAAAACACGCACTCACTTGCACAAAGCGATAATAATAGTTTATCTCGAGTCTACACAAACAACCTTGAATTTTTCGGCTTACAAATTAAGCTCGACCCAATTCGGTGTTGTCGAGCTCATATTAACATTTAAAAAAATTGTAACTGAATTGCTTGGTTTTATTTATTAAAAAGGATAATAATAATAAATAAAGAGCCATATTTTTCTTTGCGGTTATGGTGGTCAAGAGAATAGGACTCGACAATCGCTTTTGCATGATTCCTTGTTATTCCTTCAAAATTCATAATGGTTGAAAAACCTAAAAAATCTACAGGAAAGTCAAAGAAATCAGAGAAAGGTCAAACAAGTCCACACTTAAACATGAATTCCAAGGGATCATTCCTCCCACTTCTATCAAATCTGCATATGATAATATCACCGACACCGATCTTGGCCACATCAATGTGACACAATTTTCTGATCGGGTGATAGCCGAGGTAAAACCATCTTCTCGACAAACTCTATCGAGTGGTCTACCTCAAGCAACACATTTTCCCGTTTCAGTGTAATTCCCAGCTAGTCATTGCACGTGGAACATTATGATCTCGAAAGTTGAGGAATCTTTAAGGATAATCATAAGCCTTTCCTTTTGATCACACCAGAGCACATCGAAGAATTTCCAAACATCTCTCGATTTCCCCAAGAACGTTGTCATCACTCAATAGTCAGCATAAGAGTTTTGGGATGAATAACCCCTCAAGTGGACCAAGATGGTCAAAAACGATTGGCTAGTGAGCAAGAGGACTCGTGTTTGACCGCTTCTAAGGAATTGTACTGCATTGAATTTGTGGAGGAAATCGGTGATATGATCACTCTTCTAAGCCAAGTCTTCGGTCTCCCCTCTGTCGGATTTTTCACCCATGGATGTATCAATTCATCTGCATCATCCTTACAAAGAGATAATTTATAGATTGGACCACCATCATTAGTGACACTCTCCACAAGCAGTTGATCAAGGTGAAGATGACTGGGCATTTCTACATGACATCATACCTAACCTATGTGGTGGCCAGAAGGAAGTTGTTTTCGGGTTAGAGATGAAAGGCATCATGGGTCCTTCAAATAGTGTTTTCCACTATTATCCACAATTGAGTTTCAAGAATAGCTCTCATCACTTCAGGAGAGTTAATGATGCTTTCATCTTCCATGTGATCGAACACTAAATAGGAATCTAGAAGAAATATTCTCCAAGGATGTCATGGTGGTCATTTCTTAGTGGGGAACATGGTTCATTCAGATTCCTATCCTTTTCCTACATTCACGTGAGTGGATTTGTAGGCACTGTATGGAAGCTTCCTAAGTACGTTAGTGATAAGTGGGCATTAATGGAGCTTACATGACAAATTTTCCAAGTTCATTGTCTTCTCAGCGACAAACACCATTTAGGCATCCACTTCCCAATCCAAATTGGGGAATACCAATGCCCGAATCTCTTCAGTGCACAACTCATGGAGAAGGAGTTTGCTCTCATTACCATACATCCATTTGTGAAGAGATCCCAATTTGACATCAATGGATTCATGCAAAAGGCTCTTAAAGTGAAGTACCAACACCATCCCACCATAAAAGACTTCTAGTTTTCCTGCCTTCGCTCCATTTCGTAGAGTTGATTGGACTAAGAGAGATGAATTCTCTCTTGATGGAAAGAATCAACCGATTCTAGAAAGGAGCATAGCCTAGTATGAATGAGAACTTTTAAAGTTACCATCCATCTAATTTCATACCCTAGGATCATAAAAATTTCCAACATGAGGAGGTCTCCAGTTGACTAAAACCTCTTCTCATTCAACCTCTGTGTCATCAACCCATACACATCAAACAAGGAGAGAATGGTTGACCAAATCCAATTCTCCAAAGAAGATGTCATGAGGAGAAACATCCAACAGCTTCTTACCCTATTAAAGGAAGAGAAAGTGTCTCAAGTTTTTCCACTTCGAGTAGAGATTCATCTCATCACATTACTGATAGTTCAAGGAAGCTCATCATACACACTACTCAACCATGTCATGCACAAGAGTCTACTCAAGTGCAAGTGGTCCAAATATCAAATGCTCTTGAACTCCTAAGTCATGAAAATGTTTCTCAAGGTTTCCCTAAGGTTAAGGAGGTCGATGTCAAAGTTAATTCCCTAAGGATTGAAGTTGCGGAAGGAACTCTTGTAGAATCTAATAATGTCAAGAATAATGTGAATATTGCTTTAGAATCCAAGCTTGTGTGTAGAATTGGCGAGGAGACCCTTCCCGGGTTGATTGTGAAATGTTGGCTAGATTTTCTCAGCATAGCATCAAACCTAGGCAGTCATGAGATAAATCTCCCTCATTTAACCAGTGAGGCTCCCGTGTCAAATTTGTCAATAAAATGTGTTTTTATCTATCAGGGGTTTTACTTTAACTACTTAGTTCATGAACCATAACTAAGAAGTTCTACAGGCAAAAAAAGCTGTTTAAGAAAGGAAAATTATAGAAGAAGGAAGTCAAGGTATTACAGAGAAGAAGTAAGGAAGATGTGCATCCCAATTAGTAGATAGCAGAGCTAATTGCATGCACATAGAAGAAACTTAATAGATTTGAACACACAGAATTCTAAAGCAAAGGCAGTTCTAGATCCAGATCTAAAATAACACAAAGTTTACTTTAAAGATCTAAGATTTAAAAGCAAGAAACACAGTACGCCGTGACACAAAGTTCTCCGGAAACCTGCTTCTTTGTATTCCTCTGCAACAAGTGGCTCTCAGGGGTTCAGCACAAAGTCTAGAACACAAGATTGCTTCTTACAAATTCTGATCGATCATTAACCCGTAGGTTCTTCTCCTACTTATAGAATGTAGGAGGGAAAGTACAAATAGAAGACTCAAACTGAACTAAAGTATGAACAACAAGTAAAGATGACATTTGGCAATCATCCTCAACTAACTTCTTCTTAAGTGACACATGTATCACTTAACTAATAGAAAGGTTCCACATGACTTCAAGTAATGGTTGCAAAACCAACAACTTAGAAGTTTACAATTTCATCCGGGAACATAGAAAGTAGAAGAAGAAAGAAATAGAAGAAGTCATGTCAGCTGTAACATCTACATCTTCTTCTTGTTCTGATATCTGATATACTTGTCGAACATATAATTCAGCATCTTTCCATCTGTTTTAGCTACTGCTTCCTTTTCTGTCCTGAATTGCAGCAATCCTTCATTCAACACTTTGCTGCATGCTTCCACTTCTTCCAAACTCGGCCCAAATCTCGCAATGTCCGCCTGCAGTGTCACCAGCCTACTGATAGAGTTCATCGTGAAAGGCTTGGTGGCTTTATCAATCCTCTTTTGCACCATCAGAAGAGAACTTTCCAGGGAGTCATGCACCTCGTTAGAAACAATCCGCACGTATGAAGTAACACCTCCATCCACTCTTTCCTCAGTGAAAGAAATGGTACTGTCCGGCAAATCTGATGTTCTACTCTCAAGCGCCTGCATCCTCTTCAGCAAAACTCTGCAGATCTCCAAACGGAAAGATACTGCAAACTCTAGCTGCTTCCCCTTCTCGACTGATCCATCCGGCACAATTTGTTCTGCAACCAATACATCTCCCGGCAGCTTATTGATCTCGGCCAAAATACTCAGGTTACTCTTTCGAATCGTATTCATTCCTTCTATGCTTTCTATCGATTGCTTTAGTTGATTTGCTTTGCATCGTTCATAACCTTTAGCGGGCCGGCACTTCCCAAGTCAGCACAGTGGCTTCGACGAATAATCAGATCCTTCCACTCGTCAATAGCCTTTACTTGATTGCTTGCATCTTCCATTTCCTGCATAAGATGATCACTCACCTGCGCTGAAACGGGCTGAACGGAAGATTTAGCAACCTTGGCTATGATCTCACATAATTGAGATACTTGCTTCTGCAGCTCTTCTTTCTCCGCCTTTTCACTGTCAAGCCTAAGGAACAAAGCATCCAACAACGTCTGCGTGTCCTGCTTCAATCCTTCAGTGGTAGCTTGACCGAGTGGTATTTTGGTCACCGTCACATCTTCTGCCGTGAGCTCCTCTTCTACCTTTCCTTCCGCTGGAATTGATATCTCAGCAAACTTCTCTCCCGAATCCGTGATGATCAACCTAGAAGTTGCTTTAGCAACTTTAGGCCTTCTGTCTCTTCTGCTCAGATCCTGAAGTAGCTGCAAGTCATGTTCCTCTAAGTTCATCTCTACTCTTGCTTCCGGAACCAACTGCATAGCTAACCATTCCGAGAAATTACTTCTCGGAGAGTGAGAAGTCGCTGAGTGCACTACCATCTCCCGCTCTGCATCCTCTCCATCAGAAAGTGCCACAGTATCATGGCTGCCATCTTCTGAAACATCCAAGGACAAAGCTCTTTCGAACTCCGTCATCTGCAGCTTTAACATCTCCTCTGGAACGGGTGCTGAACGAAGTGGTTGCGGAGAGAAGACGAACGTCGCTGGTTTCAATGAAGGCATGGAAACATCCTGCTGCTGTGGTGCAATAGTTGGTGATCCTCTAGGTACTGGAGAAGTCGGAGTCAAAGCTATGGTCGTAGAAGTGGTCTTCTCTTTCTCTTGAGATCTTCTGTGTACTTTCAACTTCTCGGACCTTCTGCTGCTTTCTCCTTCATGCTTTCGTTTGAGGGAATCTCCTGCGCCGAAGTTGCCCGTGATTTGATTCATCAATACTTCATCAAGGCAGTATCCCTTTGTTAGCAGCCAGCTCGAAGTACTCACCAACACAGCTCCGGATCTCTCTTCTATTGTGTTGCAGCCGCCATTGCTATCCTGCAGTATAGCTCTATCTCCTCCCATTTGATGGTAAGTGTCAAGTACCACGTTCCCATCATCTCTAAGATCTGCAGGTATCCGCGCTAGTCCAAAGTCAAATACTTGCTTTGCCGATAGCCTGCTGAAATCTTTCTTTCTAACCTCGTACTCACTTCTGCACTTCATCCAGAAATCTTCTAACGAAGGCACATGTGCGTACTCCTGGGAGATTGTCTTCCTGGCTATTCCAAATGGATCGAAATTAAGCCGCGCAGGGAAGAACTCTTGCTCATACTCGGACAACATTTGTGCTTCCATCCCTCGAGCTCTGTGAATGCTGATGCAACTGTAATATCCCACAGTGAGTGGGAAGAAGCCCGTAGACTTGTGCCGCTTCGACTGAAGGTCGTGTAACTCCACAAGTTGCCTACTCAGCTCCATGGCGATCAATCTGTCACTCGGGTACCTTGGCATCTTTATTGGTTCACCTGAAAAGCTCGTAACCCTGAGGTATGTGAAATCTGCAAACTGGATGAATACACTGCCAATCTTGGACACTGCTTCCCATGCTTCCTTGCTTACCCTGTGAGTCTTCAAGTCTTTGTCTAACCTGCAGATGAAATCGTAGAAGAAGTCATCGTTGATCACTTTGAAGTCCTTCTCGCACGCAGGTATAGTAAGCTGTGGGTAGCACTCGAAAATGGGATCCTTGGAAAGAATACCACATCTATCCAGCTTGGAAAAGACACCCTGTGAAGCTGCAACATACACCAAGTATGAAGTCATCTTGAAGCTGAAGGTACGCTTCACGTTCCGCAGTTGCTCACCGATGTTGCTGCTAATAATTTCTGACCAATTGATTATAGAATCAACCTTGTTGATTTCAATGGTCCTGATGAAAGCATACATCCATGTCCGGAAAGTGTAGGCATTCGCTTCACCATTCAACCTGCATAGCAATTTGACGATATCATCCGCTTCCTGCACCAAATTGGATCGTGGAAGAGTTCTCGGGAACTTGGAAGGGGATCTAGGCTTCTTCATGAACCGGCTATTCATGATGCTCACACAATCAGCTCTGTGCTTTTCCCACCTACTGTCAGCATCCTGAATGCTAATAGAATTCACAACCTTTCGCACTGGAATCTTCAGACAATAATCGAAGAATTCTGCATCCAAACGAATTATTGTCTTTCCCGCAACATCACGCACTGATCTGGATGAAGGATGATAAGATCTAGCACACTCCATCACAAACTCTGGCAATTGGGTTGTACACGGGAAAGCTGCAGCTCGAATAATTCCACTACTTTTGACCGCACGCATGAGTGAAGTCTTTCCAGCTCTGGATCTGTCAATCAAATCAGAAAGAGGCTCTGGGCCTAGATTCGTGTCTCCTATGTCTGAAAGTTTAGAAGCAATGCATGAATCCATCGTGCTCTCTTTTCATCTCCTTTCGCCATGGCTTTATCAATCTTTGTCCTAATAATTCTTTTTTCTTCTAATTTGGCCGGATTTCTTCAAAATCGGTGCGATCTGACAATTCTTTAGATTCGGAGGATATTTGCAATGTATTGGACATTGATAAAAACTCCTTTTCTTTTATAAAACACCCGTGATGAGTTCCTCGTAATTTATTCAGACAAAAATGGCCACCGAGCATGAATAGTGAATTTAAATTATAAAAATCTGCACTTTTCAAGCCTCTGCCCCAAAAATTGGTGTTTAATTTACACATAAAGAGAGCATGAATCCTTTTAATCAACACCTGAGCTCCTGTAACACCTGTGAAAACAATTATGCAGACGAAGATCAACCTTCTCCAAAGCATGCGCCAAATCTAGAAGCTTTTAGCCTTTGTTAGCACTTTGTCTGTGCAAAATCCTTCCTCTAATGGGGGCGCACTTTTCCTCCTTGCTGCAATTCTTAACCTATGAATTAAATAATTCATCCATATGGCTACCCATGCTTATATAACCTTCACAATTCTATAATTAATAATTGCCCTAACAATTAAAGGCAATTAATTAATTAAAAATCATGCTTTTCTCTTTTAAAAATTGCATGTTTAAGGACAGCCATCCAATAAATTAAATTAATCCAATTTAATCCTTCACACAGCACTTCACTCAAGCCCCACAGTGTGCTTTGACCATAGCCACTGAAAATAGAAATTAATTTAATGATTTAATGCTTCAAAAATCATTAAATAATGCCCAAATGGGGCGCACTTTTTGAGAGAAGGGGGCAGCCATTAAACAAATTAAATTAAATTAATTTAATTTATTTCTTTTATTCCTTCTTTGACTTTTTGACCCCCTCAAGCTTGGGCGCACTTTTTGAAGGAAGAAAGATTATTAAAAATAATCAATTTAATCACTTTAATCCATCACCAAAGGGGGCGCACTTTTTTGCACATGTAATTCTATTTTTAAGAATTTTTCCATAATGGGATTCTTTACCCTGCCAGGCAGGCACCAAAATCCCATGATCCACTTAAGTGATTTGACTTTGACAATGGGATTCTTTACCCTGCAAGGCAGGCACTAAAATCCCATGATTTCACTTAAGTCACTTTCCTTTTATTATATCATGGGAATTTTCACCCTGCAAGGCAGTGCACGTAATAAATTCTCACCGCCCGCACCTCTATTTTTCCCACGTTGAGCTTAAGTGACTTTTATAACACGGAAAAAGTACCCTACAAGGCAGTGTATACAATTCCCATCCCGCTCGCGACTTATATTTTTCCCATCGCAGCTTAAATCCTTTGTTTTCCAAAAATGCGCCCATCCCTCACAGCAGGGCTTTTCTCACGTGCACGACTTCACTTTTTCCCGCAAAGTGATCCAAACCTCGATGACGACTTCCTCTAGGCAAAATGTGCGTGTATGTTTTCCACCTGCTCCAGCCAAAATCGGGCTTACCCGCGAAGGAGTTGTTCCAGAAATTTTACAGTAAAAATGCAAGCGGACACCACAAAAACACGAAAAATTGCCAAAAGTTACAAATAAAGGTCAAAACTTAAAATAAGTTAAAATCCTTCCTGGACATAGGAATAATAACATATCCGCTCATAACAGAGTTGAAACGGAGCGCAAATAGCCTCATACGGGCTCAAAATAATTAAATACAAATTTCCCGCAGATAAATCCCGACGACGTAATAAAACAATTTTGGGCATCTAGGTATTTGGCGAAAAGGGCTAATATGGCTCTTTGGGATTATCTTGGCTTGACGCAATACAAGAACTTTCGTGCAATAAAAACAACAAATGACCCATTATTTTAAAATTACGAATTTTTTTCGAATTGGGTAGTCACAGATTTCGGGTGAAATCGAGTGACACCATGAAATCAAGAAAAGAAAGAGAGTTTTCAAGGCGATCAATATTGACTTTGATGCCCTTTTCCAAGATTTCAATTGATACCATCCCCAAGAAACCTAAACCGCTCTCAATAATAATGGTGGATGGAGATGGAAAACAAATTTGAGATCTTGCCATTCCACAAGTCGAGAATGAGCATAAAGCCATGATATCTACGAAAAAATGAAGTATCCAGGCTTAGAATTGGGAAGTATACATTGGAAAGTGACATGGAAATGGTTCGAGACTCGATGGATATTGTGTTAAGAAGGCTTGAGAAATATTAATCTCAATTCTCAACTCAAGGTGAAAAAATAATTTGTTGGTGAGTTATGTTCAACATCGATAAATCCAACATCCTCCACTTTTCCAAGACTGATATAGTGGCTACCCTTGACGAAGAAACACTCAATCTATCAAGGAGGTAAATACTTTGGGCCATGTCACTAAATCCTCGGATTTCAGAAATTCTCACCTTCGGAGAAAGACAATCGAAGCAATCGTAAAGCTCGACGAAGACATTAGTGCATACCCATATCAATCCTTTCTTTTAAGGAATATTTTGCTTCTAGCATATCAAATCTGGATGAGATATTGCTTAGTATATAAGAAATGATGAGTATGAAATCTATGATTCTATCCATTGGAGGGATCCCTTAATTCGAATGCTTTGAGGACACACTTTCTATGGTGTTTACATCTCAAGTCATGGAAGATGCTTCTCGAAGATTAGACGATTCATTACGAAAGCATATGTAGCGAAGCTTTCACTTCACTCGCCTCAATTCATGAGTTTATAGCTGAAATCCCTTCTGATTTTGTGGATGAGCATAATTAGAGGCATTCATCAAAACATGTTGAGGAACAATTCTCACAATTGTTTAAGGACATGTACATTCCTGCCATCAACTTCTCCTCTACTTCAATGGAACATTGTATTAAATTGAGGAACCTATTTGAGGATGCTCAATTGAAAATGGTCAACCGCATAATATGCCAGGTAGGATTTTGGAATTACAGGTGTTGCGTGGAGGTTGTGCTTCAACCAAGTGAACCTCCTAAAGAAGAGAAGATGTTCGAGACATTGGAAAGGTTCAAATCTTTTCAATTGGAAAAGGCGACAGATCCTAATTTCACCAATGGGTGAGGAGATAACATTCTGAGTATCTAACAAAGTGGGAGAGTCCATTTCTCATACGATTGAGATAGGCAGACCCCACTTTAATGGATAAGGCACTAGGTCTTGTTTTATGTTTTAAAATGATATTTTAAAGTGATGTTATTGTTAAACTCATTTTTAGCAGACTTTTGATCACTTAAGTGATTTCTAATTTCAAGTTACTTTTTAAAAGTTAGTTGAAAAGTCAAAGTCACTTAAGGTGCCCTAATTTAATGTTCATGTAAACCCTAACTACCTTGTAACCAACTTTTGGGTTATAAAAGGAAGTTAGGGGCTCATTTGTAAGGGTGACTTTGAGAGAGGAGAAGAATAATTTTGTGCAAGCTTTGTTTCAAGAAAGAAACTTTGTGTTCTTTTGTAAAGACATTTTGAAGAGTCAATGAAATATGAATTGTGTGTCTCGTTCATTATCTCTTGCAGATTTGATGTTATTATGTTCATTAGATGTTTGTGTTTAAATCTTGCATGTGAATACTATCTTTGATCTTATTGTCAACATTATTATGTTCATTAGATGTTATTGTTTAAATCTTGCATGTGAATACTATCTTTGATCTTATTGTCAACATTATTAATCATTGTTCTTGTTCACAGTGATCAAGCTCTGATATCTACTTTCTCATGTGTGTTCCCTTTCATTTATTCTTGTTTAGCTAATTCAAACTCTGTTTTATTTGAGTTAGTTATTCATTGTTCTTCTTCTTCTCTATGCAATATTAGGCTATGTTTTTACCTAACTATTGTATTCTCCTTCCATCCATTCCTTTCCATTTCTTTCCTTCATTTTATTTCATCTCCCTCATTCACACTTATTTCTATTTGATGTCCCAAAACACCCCCACATACAATTTTGAATGTATAGATGTAAATACAATTTTTGTTTTCAATAAAGGAAACCTCACCTTCATTGAGGAGGGACTTTGTCCTCGACTGTTGCATGTCATTTGCATACGTGAAAATCCATTTGCTAATGTACTATCATAGTATAAATAACCATTCCACTAACTCGTGTCCCCAACTCTATAATTTCATCCATGACCTACTTGATAATAGTGACATTATTGTTCAACTGTGTCCCCTCCTTCTATGCCTCCTAATAATAATTCACTACATACATTGGTTGTTAGTGCTCCCATCCCTACTTGAGTGTTTCACCCTCCCACCTTTGCTAGAGTGTTCCTCATCATTATCAACTACACTATCATTTTACACTTATACACATTCGTGCAATATCATTTGGACTCTACATCATCCCATACATCACTTGTATTTATTGTGTATAAACCCATAACAATTTCTCCACTCACCACACTTACATTATGCTCTCCTCTATGTCTCAATTTACTCATTACTTTTTATATCTTGGATCCATCTTCCACACACATCTTATTATTACCACCACAACTATTTTAGGCACATTTTTAAGTACCTAATCCCTCATCCCATCCTACGTTATCTATTGTTCTCATTCATGTGCGTATTTCATTGCTTCCTTGTAATTCACCTATACTTGTGCTCCTACATCTTCCATCGATTCACCTACACTTGTTCTCCAAAATATTCATCACAAGTCACATACACTAATTTTCCTACATATTCTCGACACATCACATACACTTGCTCTTACACCTTCACATCATTAAGACTTATTGGAAAACTCACATCCACCCGACACAAATTTCTACCTGCCTCATCCTATTACATGTATTCATCCATTTATCACACCAATTCCTTGTATGATCACATCATTTTCCAACACATCACCTCCTTACCAATTTTTCTCCAAACCTCTTTCATCCGATGTTATCCCTATCACAATGCTTCATATTAGTTTGTATCCTACCAAGGGTCTATTGTTGAGTCCTAATTCATTGGCCATTATCACACATCCACTTCTCTCAACACCTATTTTAACTTTAACCTCTCCATTTCCACACTCGTGTTCCTCAATCACTACCATTTTCTAGCTTCTATTTGGTATTCTTACTTCACTCTTCTCTAGCAACATAGTTCACATTACATTCATCTACATCATTTTTTTATTTTTCTCTACTTTATGTCTCTCCTTACTCACTTCCCTATAAGGACTCCTGGAGACTTTCATTCTTCTTCACTATTGTACTTCCACCGTGGTGTACATCCCTCTCCTCTTCATCTAACCTGGATTTAAAAATGTTATGATTCTCCACACACCTCATTCTATTATCATTGACACCACCAAGCACATAAACACCATTTTCCCAAAAGTTTAAATATCTTTTAAAATCCAAAAAGTCAATACATCCTTAAAAATTGTAATAACTAGAACTTGCACACAAATGTTCTTCCTCCACTTTTGTCCACTTCATTTGTATTTCATTCCAATTCTTTGTTCACTAGTGCACACTTCATTTACAGCTTCATTCACATTATAAGTCACGGTTTGATTCCAATCTTCTAGTGAATTATTTCTTAGCTTGTTTTCATGTTTTTTTATTTAATAGTCTTTAGTGCATCCATTTGACCTCGCTATCTTGTCACTTGGTGAATCTAACAAAGATTCTCCTGGATATCCACATATTATTACACATCTAAGAATTTTTCATGAAGGCTCGTAAACATTATTTTTCAATGTTAACCAATTTCGCTTCAAAATCACTTCAATTCCCTCCATCAAGCCACTATTGGTTCTAACACCCCTTCAAACAAATAAGATACTTGAATATCCTTTATTTTTTTAAAAATTGTTTGTAAAATAATTTGTTGCGTGGGTAAATTGTTGATTTCGCCAACGTTCACCGGGCTAGTCCCCTCCTTCTTGTGTACGAGGAGGCTCCCATTATTGAATGTAATATAACCTTAAGTTTTGGGGTGGCCAATAGGATGGGGATCACATAGGAATACTCCACTAAACCTATGGAAAATGCTTGTATGGTGTACAAGGGAGGAATTTAAAATGAAGAGAGGTAAAGGGGAGTTGGGAAATAAGGAGAGAGAGAGAGAGAGAGAGAGAGGGGGGTTAAAATTGTGATTAGGCACTAGTAAGGTTCACATAAAATAACCAGAGTAGGTCCACATTGAATTAGAATAACACAACAATGAAAACAATGATAAGGCCAACAAATCATAGATGCAAAATTCTATTGACTCATTTATCAAAGGTGTAGATACCTTTCTTGGTTTTACAAGATTATCATGTATGCAAATTTGGAAAGGGAGAGTAGAGGAACATAAGATAAGAAATAGAATAATTGTAACTTTTATTGTTCAATGTAGAAGTGGTAATCTTAACAACATACATTCAATCAACAATTGCCAACCCCTTGGAATGGAGAAGCCATTCCAACTTATAGGATTAAATAATTTCCTTCCATCTACCCCCCACGTGACTTTTCACTTACCTCTACAACTTGTGACCTTTCATATTTCTAAGAAAGAAAAGTGAGTCCCTTTTTATTAATTAAAGGGAAATCATTACAATGCTTGACTATAGGTCACATTTAAATGAATAAGACAAAAAATTGAAAAGTATCTTCTCAACAGAGAATTAGAACATGAGAGAGAAGGAAGGAAGAGAGAAGAGGGATTTTACTTATCTGATGAAGAGAAGCTTTGTATGATGGAGAATTGGCTTATTCATGATCTATGAGGTATAGTTTCTAGAACGAGATCTTGTCCTTTGAATTATCAACTAAACCGATTTACATGCGGTGCCGCCTTATCTACTACGGAATGAAAATTCATCTCAATACTTTGATCCATGTCTAGGGAACATCATTGATATTCTTGCACTGATTAAGCCATCTTTTGTGATCTCTTACAATATCGTAAATGGATTTTTTGATGTTGGTAAGGGACTCTAAGGTATCTTCATCAAGGAAAGGATCACCCGCCTCTTTCTTGACCATGTTCTTGAAGCAAACAAAGGTGAGTTCTTTAGATGATGGATTCTCGGTGAGTGGAGGAAGTCCAAGTTCTGAACATAGTTATATGCCTCATTCAAAATCTCAAAAACATTTTATTTGCTAGAGTCAAGTTCGGAGATGTCATCTACAATCATACCATATCTAGAATCCATGATGCAAACCCAAACTGGGGACAAATTATCGGCATCTGATGCGTACACATTTTTACTCACAAGGATGTGTGATTCGAGGGAGCTCATCTCAGACACAAGTGCGAGCACCTCATATAAGTGGATTTTTTATTTTTCAATCTCCTCCCTTAATTTCTTCACCTATGACAAAGTGGAAAGAACATAATTGAGTAGAGAGAGAACATATGCGAGCAATGTCTTTCCTTTCTTCATGATCTTCTTGATCCATGTCTCATTAGCCTCCCTTTGCATCATATACCTATGCTCCTTATTGCTCACATCGAGGTCAAAGCTATTAATTGGAGGAATGTATTCCACATAGAGTGAAGGTATTGAATTGTGATCCAAGGAAGGTTGAATGTATGCACTAATATCTCTTACACGTTTCTCCAATTTCTCAATTATTTGTTTGTACTCGTCATTTCGTAAGTAGGTGGGTAGAGGATTCCTTGAGCAAATGAGAGTCACCCTCATGCGAAGATTTACCTAGTGAGATGTGGGTTAATTCATGCTCTGATGGAGTCATCTCCTCAATAGGCTTTACATTTTGTGGCGAAGAAACTTCTACTCATTGGTTTCCCGAGGTGCCAATGAAGAAGCGAGAATTTACCCAGGCTTTCTTCCTCTGCTTAGATCTCAAGATTTTGGTGATAATTAAAAGTCGGCATTGCACCTTCCTACATTTTCTTGGTTTCAAGAAATTATCAATCCATGGAAATGGATTTTTAGGAGTGGACACGATGTTGGTCACTGAAGCACTTTTAGGAACTTGATGTAGGATCTTGTTCATTATGGGAAATATCTACCATTAGGTAAGACATATTTGGATGTCCCCAAGAGAAGGCTATAGTGGTTCACTCTTTCTTGACTCAAAAAGCTCTATGGGATTTATAATGAACTTTACCTTTTATGAACCCTCATGGAATATGGAATCTTTGCATGCTCCTATTTCCTTGCCTTCCTTTAAAAGATTCTTGTTTAATGCCCCTTGGTTGCACTTGGAATTTTTCATCCTTTGAGGATTGACCACACTACTAGGTGTTTGGTTGAGTGTTTACGAACACTGCTATGGAAATGTCATCAAATGAAGCCTGGATGGTTTCTCATTCTTATATACTGGTGTCCCAAATGAAGATCACCTATCTACCTTTCGACTCCAAAAGACTTCCTAAATGAAATGAGATCTGGGAAAGCTTGAATACCTTCATATGTTTCCCATGGAAAAGGATGAACTCTTGATTCTTCGCATAGGATGGCTTGAATACTCAAATGAATTTACTAGCTAGTTAAATACTCAGATGACTCGACTACCTCACTTTGATTTGCTTCTTGGAGATACAACGATGGATTTAAGACATGATGTTCCTTAGTTGCCTAAATATTTTCTCATTTCACTTATGATAATGATGACATATTTTGATGAATCTTGGATTCTACTGGGCTCTTGACTCTTGTCAAAAATTTTGCCAACCTCACAATGTTCCTATTTTTCACCTGTTATGCCTCGATATGCTTTGTCTTGCTCCTTGACACAATTATGATCGAATGATGCTTTAGGATCCTTGTGGAGAGTTGATTTTCTTGTTTGAGATATGAGACAACTTTAAAACCATGAGGATGGAAAAAGAAGTGATATGATTGAAAACAAATCCAACAACTTTTTGCATTGAAAACTAAAACTTTCTATTTTTGGCAGGTGGGGTCAGGAGCTGTTATTTTGGGAATTTTTGCTTTTTTGCTCCAATTTTTCTTCTAAATATCCTAGCACACTTAATTCATCTCCATTGATGATGATTTACCATTTTAGGAAGTTTCTATTTTTTAGCGGGTTAATTTTTAGAAACTACTATTTTGGGAAAATTACTCGTTTTATCTTAATTGTTGTTTTACATCGGTCCTATATGTTTTGGGTGATGAGAGCTTGTTGTTTTGAGATACTATTTTTATTAAGTCACTATACAAAGCATGTGATATTTTTAGGATATGCACTTACCAATGTCATTTGCAATGAAAACACCCTCATCAAATTTGATCCTACACCGGATCTCATGCTTTAATTTTCACAACAATTTATCCTCCAAAACTCTTAAAAATAAAAAAGGAAAATTTTAGGGTTAGGGTTTCAAGTTTTATATTTTAAATAACCCAAGGAATCGTCTGATATGCAAAAATGTGTTTACAAAGATGCATGTGAGGAGAGTTTTTTGAGAAAATTTGATTGATTCGATTTTGGTTGGAAAGTTATGAAGAAATCTTAGTTTACATGGTCATGGCTGTTCTAGAACGTTGTTGGTAGCATGTATAGGTTTTTTCACGTGTTTTTAGGTATTAATAAAAATTCAATGGAGTAGGGGTTGAACTATAAAAATGAAAAAACTTAGAACAAACTAACTTTGTTTTATGTCTTCTTCGTAACTCGTAGTTTAACTCGGGTTTCAATGGAAGCATAGAGTGGTTAAAAACTAGCTTTTCGTGAACTACTCATGGTTTATAATTTCTATACAATTTTCCCCTTGGTGAAAAGTGAAAAGAGGTACATAAATGGATGATTTTAGAAATATCTTGTCAAGTTTCGTCATGTGGTGCAATGAGCATATGATAGAGTTAGCCAGCTTAAACACCCGAGAGCTGGAAAGATGATCGCATGGAGAACCACACAGGGGAGCTTGCATGGAGGAACTCATTTTGTACCCTCTATCCCTTTAACACAAATGAAAAATAGGGACACAAATGGTTACTTGCAGCAAGATGCTAACAAGTGGCTTAGTCTGACGTAGTGTGAGGGAGATGAGTTTAGCCTGTTAAGCACCCCGTAGAGCTAAAGAACGTCACATAAGGGACTAGAGAGGGGGATTACATTGTGGAAATATTTTTACCACTTTATAACCTTATGAAATGGAAAAGAGGGACACAAATGAGCATCATGAGTGAAATCATGATATGTGGCATTAAAAATTTGGCTAAGTATGGGATCAACACACTTTGCACTAGAGAAGACTTGAAAACTTCATTCTTAGAGCTTGGAAAGGTATTTTAAGGTGAAATTTTATATGATTTTGACTCTAAAGTACCTTATAATATCAATTTCATAGGTTTTAGAACCTATTTCTTCCTTGAAATTGAAAAAATTCCTTGTTTTGATAAGGACAAAGTGAGGTATACCGCAAAAAGTTGAATTGTATTGAAAATCCTTAGGTGTCGTGTAAAATATGATTTTTCCACCATGAATAGGATTATGTAATATTTAAATTGCCTAATTATTTTCACTTTAAATCTTTATAGAGCTCCTGAAATAATCCAAACAAGTTCATGTTCATTTTATGACCATTCATTCCTTACACCTAAAAAACCTATTTTTGCACAGTTTGTCCATAAACCACTAAAAATACCTAAATTTTCCTAAACCACCTCCAACACATTCAAGAATATCTAATATCACCTCTCGGATGTTTACAAGTTTTTTAAACCATCCTTGAAGATGCAAACATGCCTTGAAATGGCCAAAATTGGCCTTTTTGAGCTTGTCGAAGAGTTAGTCTTCTATTGCACTTCAATGAATGGAATGATGAAGCTTGTCACACCATTTGAAATATTTCACATATTTATCCAATGCATTAGGATAAACTGAAAGGTTAATATGATCATACACATGAGACATGTTGACTAGGAGAGGAATTTGGGAAGGATTTTGGAGCAAATTTTCACATTTGCCTTAGTTGTCATGTTTTAAATTTTGAATATTTGGGCTAGAAAATAATTCATAACAACAATAATCCAACGCAAATACTTATTTTTAAAAGTATACTAAAACTCTCTCTCAGTTTCTTCCTAGGATCTCTATTTGGGCTATAGATATTTGGTTGGTAGTAGAGAAATTTTGTGATTACAATCAAATGCATCTCTATCTATTCTATACACATATGGTCGACACTAGTGAAATGCATGAATTTTAATTACTTGTAAATTACATCATCAATCCATAACCTAATATAGTCATTCCTACACATTTTTAGTCTCCTCACTTATTGTCATACCAACCTTCACTTCATGTAAAATTAACTTTCACACATGCACACTAGATCTCAATGAGATACAAGGATACTATGTTTCTAGGTGATGTTTAGAACTTGTGCCAACTCATGTTTTATTCCCCTCTTATCACATGATATGTGCCTTCTAGCTAACCACTAGTTCACCAACAATATTGTTTCAAACCTTGTGATTCAATAAAATCTGAATATTTTATTAAAATATGAAATCCAAAGATTGCTATAATGATATACAATGAAATGCAAATGCTAGGAAGTTTTATTAGACCTAATCAGAAATAAAATAAGAGAGATAGGGCATTTACCTTGGTTTCACTTGTCTTGAAGTGTGTCTGGGTTGGGAGAACTGATGGAATAGAAAATTAGAATGTCACAATCCCACTCAGAAAAATATAGAAGTACTCTTAAAATGCCCTGACACGGTGCACAGGTAGGGCGAGGGCACCATGCGAGTACCCTAGACCCTTTGGAGGTGCCGAAGTATGTAGAAAATCTCATAATCTAATTTCAGAACTGTCACTAAGGTATCTCACTTCCTTGTCAATCATCCCCTTTATGTCACAGCTTGGATTGATAGAATACCTATAAATTTGTAACACAAAAAATCTCCTGTAAAACCCTCAAAACCACATCAAATCCTAAAAAAATAAAGATGTAAAATAAGGGGTCAAATTTTCCTCGGTTGTCAAATGAATGAACTTACGACTAAGTGTTGCACTACATCTCATACCTAATGTAGTCCTATGTGATTGTGTGTACAATAGTGCTCCTAGGTTTCCCTCACACAGATGACACCAAGATAATCAAGCGGTATGTAGATAAAATGTAAATGTGTCGATGGAATTCGAACATCCCCTTCCTATGCATTGTGTATGTAGAAAAATGCACCCAAATCCAGCCCCTTTTGATATGTAGATAGATAGCCCTTGATAAAAAGTGTTTGCAATTATAATGGTGTGTATGTTGTGTTTATGTAAGGATCTCTTTCTTGAATTTTGACACTAATGACACAACATGCCGACTAGTACCTCATGATAGGAGTAATAAAATTAAAAAGGCTGACTACAAGTATCAAAAATGTGACCAAGAACAAAGAGGACATGAGTGCCCGTGGTTTGATAGGATTACTTAGGCACTAATGTCCAACCCTAGGTGCTAGAGTCCAGAGATAACTAATGACAAATGTTAAAATACTTGATAAATAGGGATCCTGTGACTGACCGAGAAATGGGTGCAAAAGTGAAAGACAAGAACAATAAAGACACTCAAAGTAAAAAGACAGACTAGGGAGTGTGTCACCAATGAATACTTTTCTTATTCAAGATCCATATATAAGATAACATACTTGTCGTATAATAAATAGTTGTAAGTGAATGATTTTATGGCTACATTTTCCCCTTTATCTTATTTCAATGAAATTTAAGTACAGTAAAGGAAGTAAGTACATGTGAGAAGTCTAGGAAGCCCTGTTTTAGAAGTATGCGCATAATGAGAGTATATAACGTGACAAAACATGTATCGGCGTGTCGATCCATGTGGCATAAATGGAGATGGTGAACCATTGTAAGGAGCACTTAGCGAGATTAATGATTTGATTTCAAGTGATTGGAAATTTTGATTTTTATCACTGATGGAGATTTCAATGGGGTCGGGAGTGATCAGTTCCCAACCCGATTTTGTGTTTGTGAAAAACCTGAAGGATTTGGGTGTCCTTCCGCAAAAGTAAGAGTGTATAGAGAGAGGTCTAGTGTTACCCTCAAACTTTAATCGCATCCTCAAAAGTTGAACCACCGCAATGCAGACACAAAGACAAAATTTCGTTCATTTCGATTCATTTGGATCCAACAAGAATAACCCATATAGGAGCAAAGATAGGAAAGGCACTTGATATCTCATTGCCCCCACTCAAGGGTGTCGTAATATGAATGATGTGAGATGGCTTCCATTTTAGGTCATCGAGAATCGATAGAAAATGTAGAGTAACTTCCCATGTTAGGTCATATGGGAAAGTGGTGATGCAATTCCCAAGCTAGGTCATCCGGAAGGAATATGTTGTTTTTGTGTCAATTGATTGATGTGATTCAAATAATAAAATATTTTTGTTAATATTTGAATGTGTTTGATTGATTACCCATGGAGATAATTTTCACTTGTTTCCCCTAGATTAGGTCATTAGGAGGAATTGCTAGAAAGTAGTGTGAAATGTCATATGATGTGTGAGAAAATTTTCAATAATGACGAATTAGAAATGTAAAATGGTCATGTAACGATGTGAGGGGGATTATAGGATGACTCTAATTGTATTCCCCCTTTCTAAGAAGGGAGAGTGATGATGAGAATGAACATTGAGTTGAAAGTAGATGTGAAAGGATACAAGAGTGAGCAAAATGAATAAAAGTGAATATCGCAAGAGTGTGTATAGATTGAGTGGAAAAAATGTTATATTTTGATATAATGTTATGGATCATGAATCATAAAATAATAGGTAGAACTATAAACCAAATGGCATAGACGGGGAAGAAAATAGAGTAGTGGAACTCAAGATATGGGTGAAACCATGTAGCGTGTATTAGTTGGAGGAATATGCGTAAATGATAACTATAACAAAGTGGGTGATTAAGAGTTACTATAAATATTAAGAATAAAAAGTGAATAGGAATCTCATTTGAACCTTACACGAGTGTGATTTTTAACATTTGAGTGTTTGAAGATGCCGTAAGTACAAGTACTATGATTGAGTTGATCCGAGATGGCGGCGGTAATTGAAGGCGTCACATACGACAATTTGAGTTGGTAAGCCTAGTTATTTTTGAAAAAATGTGTTGAAATTAGTATTTTATAATGAATTTTTGTGAAATTTTTGTTTTTGAGTTTCTAGGCTTTTTTGACTCAGAAAGAGTGGCCAAGTGTGCTAACGATCTTCGAGACACCAGCGCCCGATATAGGTGTTGGTGACATTCTCATGGGAGACCGCATCCTGCTCCCCGGGCACTCGCAACCCATAAGACTTGTTTTAGCCAAAATGTTATAAATGTAAAAATTGATGTTTTTATAGTATTATCAAGTGTATTTGCACATATGTGAGGTACTATTTATGTTTTTGTTGTTGCTTTTTGTGTTGTGCAGAAAGGGATATTCATTTACAAGAGTTATGTGGTGGTCGCCATTTAAGTACATTATTGGGATTGGGTTTATCAAATGATGAGTGGGATGTACTCGACTATGACGGCCTACGACACATAGCAAAGGATGAAGGATGTGCCCCATAATATGTCGATAATTATTGCATTGTGCGAGAGGTGGTGTCTAGATACTTGTGCATTTTGGTTGCCTATCAAAGAGATGACTGTGACTTTGGAGGATGTACACCGCATATTGTGGTGCCCAAGAGTGAGTGAGAGGGTTAAGGTGATGGCTGTGGATGATGCACATAAACAGATGAGGGTTAAGAGGTAGTATTTTATAGGGACCCCGGTTCACACTAAGCTTAATATCAGCTTAGATGCTATACCGACATAAGGTGTTCTACGATTGCGAAGTTCATTGCTGCTGTGATTACTTCTTTAGTGGTAGCGGAGGGCGTGGTATAGGCATCTTATATAATATGTATGATATTTTCCATTGTATAGAGGAGGATGCAACTAAATATGCTTCGGCATGATGTGTATTATCTCATTTGTATAGGGACTTGTACATGTTTACGCAGGGAGGAGCATTGGGGTGGAATGGGAGCCACCACTTTGTTACATATGTGGGCTTACGAGCACATTGTGATACTGAGGCCACTTAGTGGGCCGCGTGTGGAGTGGGCGAGACCGAATATATTTTTGATGAGGTGGGTAGGTGTACAAAGTAGGAGGATGAATACCGATACATATAGATAGATGTTTGATCGTATGGGGCCAGGGGCCATTATATGGAGGCCATATCAAGACTATAGATTATGGGCGAGAGGATGTAGTGGAGTTTTGATGTATCCATCATAATATGTGGCTGGAGGAAAAATTTCCTAAGGTGGTATAGCTATTTTAGGTAAAGTGTGTGTCACAACAGCTTTGGTATGGATCGAATGTGCCCTTAGAGTTGTATATATGGGTGAGAGCCATGAGGGTATCTAGGAGGGACAGAGCTAGGACAAGGCCCATAGGGGCGCAACTAGTACCTCCTGGTCCAAATGAGTCTCGATGCGGCCATATGGACGATATAAGTGGATGATAGAGGGTGTAACAAGGCATATAATACATGGTGGGAAACACACCAATGGGCACTCACTGTATTCGATTGTTGTGGATGCGGCGGAGCACCGCTAGTGAGAGGAACAGAGGGATAGGCACCGCCTTTTGGTGGTGATGAGAGAACAGTGATAACAGAGCATGAGTGTTTGTGTATTGATAGTTGTGGATTGTTAGTTATTTCTTTGATCATGTCGTATTGTGCATATGAACTAATGCAATATTTTGATTGTTATAGGGGATGCTTCATCGCCATTGATTGTTGATACTTGGATTAAAATCTTAACATGGAATGTGCCCATCGATGCTCTCATTGGAGGTGGAATGCTAGAGTGGGTGTATGTTGTTATGGGTGAGCACACTCATTTGTTTGATATAGTGGTATTAACCGCAACTACTTATACTTGTGTTATTGATTAAGCGGGACAAGGCATAAGAGGAGACTCTACGAGCTAGAGAGGGTGCAGTGGAGATACCCTAGCATAGGATGTATTTATGAAGTTTATGGATCTATAGGGTCAATTTGTGGAGTAGTTGATCGAATTGGCCTTATTATGTAGGTAGGTAGAGAGGTATAGGGGTCGCGATCAACAACACAGATTGAGTGGAGAAGCATCTAGTTCTAGAGCTCCCATAGTTGTATATAGTGATAGTGATGATGATATATGATATGTATTGATGCAAATATGTATGGGTGATTTCCCCCGGTGATTGTATTTTGAGCTTATGAGATATATATATATATATATATATATATATATATATATATATATGGATGATTGGTATTTATGTATTGTGTTGATGTTGTATTGATATGTGATGTGATGAGTATTGTTCATATGTGTTTGTTTGATTTGCATTGTGTTTATGTTGATGTTGACTGATGGATAGTGGTGTTTAATTTGGGTATAGATAGATAAGTGATGAGATAGTGTACGTGATAACTCATAGTATATGAGATATATAGTGTGATTGCGTCATGTGATAGATAAATGATGAAAAAGTGTATTGTATGTATGAACAAGAGATGCGAGGAATAGTAAAGTATGTATAAAATGAATGATGTAAAATAGTATGTGAACAATATGATTATAAAAGTGTACATAATTGCATGTTATTATGATGAAGAGGGTGGAGAATGATGAGGTTCATTTATATAAGACCCCTTAGCAGACAATAATGAACCCCAAAGCAAGATCGATGAAGTGTATAAATAAGCAAAGATAGGTCGGGGTTCTTATTGTAAAAATCCCTCAACAATAATGTAAGAACCATAAGAACACGAGTGCAACACCGAGGGGTAAGGTGAGGAAAAATAACCTACCAAAGACCAAGGGGTGTGGACCAATTGTAAGCACGTCGAGTGTAAGCGAAGATGAGTGTATGAACCAAAATGATTGCTAATGATATGGTGTTGATTATAGGAGATGCAATGGTGGGAAGAAAAATGTTGATGCCTTAAAAGCCCGTGTGTAGTAGGAGCATTGCACGGCGGATGAGATGGTGCAGTGGTGGATGAAGGAGATGGAGAGTGTGCATGAATAATGACCTGTGGTGGTGGACGAGCAACAACTTTAGAATCGGATGAAGGAGATAAGTGATCTAGAGTAACAACGCACTTATGTAGAATTAGAGACATAAATAACTCATGAGATCAAGATCCAAAACAATGACACCCTTGTCTTCTAATTGTTGTAATCTATCATGAAGGGCACAACAATCATCATTACAATGGCCATTGATGCAATCACAGGTTCGCAATAAGGACGATCACGTTGGTATTGTAAGAAATGAGGAAGATGATTATGATTAGAAGGTACGTGAATCAAACACTTATCAAATAAATTACACAACATATAATGAGGCTTAACAACACGACAAAGTGCAAGGACTCCCGAGTAGGAGATGTGGAAGTCTTAGGTGGAGCCCGACGCTGGAGGAGATGAAGGTCGCTTATGCAATGGAGAAGATTGAGCTGGCTTATGGGAGGAGGAGATAGAGACCTTGGAGGACACTCAAAAGATGGAAGAGGAGAAGAACTAGATGATGCAAAGTAGTAGCGAGCAGTAAATATGAGGAGTATCTATGACATGGGAAACAATTAGACCATATTCTAGATCAATGATTTTATAACATAATAGTGTGAATGATTCACATGTGTCATATTACAAGTGTTGTTTTAAAGGAGGAATTAATCCATGAAAAAAATATGAATTGCTTCTCTAAATCAATGGGTTGAAAGACTAGCTGATGCATGCAAGCATTGAAACGTAAAATGTAATCAATAATAAGTTTTATCTTGCCTTATATAAGTCGTAAAATGAACACTTGTAACTCTAGGACCATTATTAAGTATAAAGTGTCAAAGAAAGGCCTCTTCCATCTCACCATAGGTACTAATAGATCCCAAAGGTAGATGTGTGTACCATTAGAGAGCATCATCAGTAAGACTATGACGAAAATCTTTAAGCAACAATTGATCATTGGAGTAAGAAGTCATAGCTAGACGATAATGGTTGAGATGTAAATATGGACTGCTAGTACCATCAAAGCATGAAAATATAATCTAGAAGAGGGACAAAAGCCTCGTAATGTTATCAATATTCAATCAAATCAAAATACTATAGAGAAGGTTGCAATACTTATAGATATTGTACAAACTAAGTATTAACAAAGCAAGTTGTATAGGTACAACTGGGAATAATAAAACAAATATGATGTTGCAACAATGCAACAATAATCCTATGAGCTGATATAACAAACTCACGTATGCATAATAAAAGCAATATAAATGGTTATACAAACATAACCATATAACAATAACATAAAACTACCTAGTTACCTAAGTAACCAACAAGTTACCACAATAATAAACTAGTAACAACGTAAATATAATGCATAATTACAAAGTAAACTATGTTTACCCTAACATTCCCCCCCTTAATTTTGCATTGTCTCAAGGGATGAGGAGAGGAACTCTCTGAACAACTCAAACTTGTCATGTGCAAGTGACTTTGTGAAGATATCTACTCATTATTCAGTTGTTGGGAAAAACTGAAGTTGTATATTGTGTTTCAAGACATGCTTGCGTATGAAATGAACATGTACCTCGATGTGCTTTGTTCTCTCGTGAAACATTGGATTGCGAACAAGTTTGATAACACCTTCATTGTCAACATACATGGTGGTAGGTTTTTCCTGTGGTATTCCAAGTCCTTCCAGTATGTGATGTAGCCATATCGCTTCGCAGAGAACTCCACCTATAACACAATATTCGAATTTTGTAGAAGAACGAGAAACAAAGTTTGGTTTCTTTATTCCCGTTATATCGGTCTAGTTCCCAAAAATAATACAAGTCTAGAAGTGGATTTCCTATCATCAATGTTACCTGCATGATTTGAATCTAAATATCCTGTCAAGAAGAAGTTATTGTTCTTCTTATACTCTAGACCAAGATCCACTGTACCCTTGAGATATCTCAAGATCTACCTTGTTACTTTCCAATGACAAACTCTGGGTTCCTACATAAACCTAGAAAGATAGCTCACTACAAATTTGATATCTAGTTTAGTACAAGTTAGGTAAATTAGATTCCCAAAGAATTGTCAATAGAGAGTTACATTTACCACGTAAGATGGATCTCGAATAAGATAACCAGCATCTTGTCTCCATAGGTGTAATAATAGATGTGTAATCCATCATCCCGAATTTCTCGAGCATTGTTTTGGTTCACTTTAACTAAGAAACAAATATGTGATTCTCTTTATGGCATGCTTCGAATCCAAGATAATAGTGTATGAGCCCGAGATCTCATGTCAACAATCGATTAAGATATTTCTTTGATGCATCGATCATCTTTAATGTGTTGCCAGTGATGACTAGATCATTGACATAAACAACGAATATCACAATCTCTCCTCCTTACCTTTGGAGTTAGAGATTGGGATCATATGAATTTCTGACAAATCCATGGTGAATGAGATGCTCATCAATTTTGAGTCTGTTTAAGGCCATACAAATATTTCTTGAGTCTGCATACCTTTGTTTCTTCACTAGGTATGACAAATCCCTTAGGTTGAGTCATGTAGACTTCTTCTTATAGATCTCCATTCAAAAAGACACTTTTTACGTCCATTTGATGGAATTTCCAACCAAATTGAGAAACTATAACAAAGATTATCCTAACCATTTTGATCTTATCTGTGGGAGAAAATGTCTCCTCATAGTCTATGCCTTCCTTCTATGCATACCCCTTTGCTACTAGTATTTCTTTGTACTTGTCTATGGTACCATCTGCTTTAGACTTTGTTTTGAATATCCATCTACAACCAATGGATTTCTTCCTTGGTGAAAGATTGACAATCTGCCAAGTGTTGTTTTTCATTACCGATTAATACTTAGCATCCATGGCATCTTTCTAAGCTTTCTACTATAGAGCTTATTGGACAGTAGAGGGCTCAACATATTCAACAACTCTACTTGTCAAAGTAAATTTTACCTCTTCTTATGCTTTACTGTGAGTTTGTGGTCCAATTGTGGATGTATCCATTGGAGCATCCAATTTTGCATCTCGTATCATATTAGTATACCATTTTGGCATATGTTGTATTATTCGCGTGGGTTATGGTCTTGTCTAATCGTCACCATCTTCATCATCACAATCATCATCAGTGGCAACATCAGCTTCTGCTTTCACAACAGGTGAAATATCTACACCAGGTGAGTCTGGAGGAGGAGTCTCAACTTCCTTCTTCTCAAAGAACTCAACATCTCTACTAGTGTAGACTTTTTGGTCTTCATATCCATCAATCTATACCTAAGAGCCTCTTCATTATAGCCAACGAAGATGAGTTTTTGAGATTTCATATCCAACTTCTTTTTGTTCTACTTGGGTATGTACATGCTAGCTTTACACCCGAATACTCTTAGGTGTGCAATATATGGCTTCCACTTCGACCATGCTTCGTGTAGATTTACTCCATCAAGAGCAATTGTGGGCACCCTATTTATCAAATATATTATTATCTTTGTTGCTTCTCGCCCAAAATGTCTTTACTAGTCCGAATCATCGATCATGTAACACACAATCTCTCGTGATAGTACAATTTCTTCTCTCAATAACACAATTATGTTATGTGTGTGTGTGGAGGAGGCATCTATTGATGAATCCCGTGAGCTTAAGGTAGCTTTTTAATGCATTACTAGTGAATTCCTCGCTCGATCCGAGTGGAGAGATCTCTGCATGACAACTAGTCTTCTTTTCTACATCCACTTTGAACTTTTTGAAACTCACAAAATCATCACTATTATTATGAAGACAAAATATCCACATTTTTATTGAATAATCATCAACACATAACATGAAATACTAAAATCTAGAATGACTAGGTTGCATCGGACCGCAAAGATCGATATGAACCAAATCAAGCTTACATGGAGCTCGATAAGTACTCTTCTGGAATGAACATCTTTGTTGTTTTTTTCGATAAGCTATGATGACGCTTTTTTGTGTCCTTATGGAGAGATGGCAAGCCTCTCACCATGTTGTATTGGAAAAGTGTTTCAAGATATATGAAACTAATGTGACTAATTCTCCGATGCCACAACTGTGTTGAGGAAGAATTCTTAGCCACAAGTGCTTGATCATCCATGTGACAAAGTCAAGCTAGAACATACGTCCCACATTGGAGGATTTTGCAACAATTGTCAAACCTCTTGATTTGTCTCAAATCACACACACTTTATTACTGGAATGACTATCAAATTCAATCTTCATATTATGATCTGAAGTGACTAACGTCCAAACTTCAAAACTTTTTCTTTGTCAATATTGTGCTCGCATGGTTTTTTCGTAGAGTTCTCGGAGAGAGGTTATGAATATCCTAGAAGATTTATTTATTTATAAATCCTTCTTCCTTCTTCACATTAATAACTAATTCCCAATTTCTTTAGGTAGTGGGCATTAATTGCCAAAGGAATAGGGGAAGAATTCAACTGTTTGCCCAAGACAAAGTAGGCTGAAAATTCCCTCCATTTCTCCACATGGGAAAATGGGAGATATTTTTCCATATGATATCCGGTTGTGCTAGAAAATAACAAGGTAATTTCCCACAAGCGGGGAAAATGAAATCTTTTCCAAGAAAGGGAAAAATGGAAGCGGAGAGCCAATTTAGCATTCATGGCAATTGGAAGCGGAATTGTAATTTCCCATGATAATTGCTCAAGACAGTTGGGGAAAATGAGAAAAATTCTTCCAAATTTTTCGAACAAATTTTATGAGGATTAAATTAATATTTATTAATTAAACACCCTAAAATTTAATAAAATTAATTTTATTAAATAAAAAGGTAAAATATTAATTAATTAATTAAAACATGGTTTATGACATAACAAGAGAAGTACTTATCCAAAATGGACGAAACGAAGGCCAAAATGATCAGGAGAATAAAACGATCATGATGAAGGTGATAAATCATGAGAAAGGACACTTCCAATTTTTTTTAAATTTTCATGTTATAATTTTGTGAAGTCAAAATTAGTTGATAACAGATTGGCTCTTATTAGGGACAAGAACTTCACGATGCAAAAATGGACCCAGACCCAAAAATCTAATGAACATGATCCCAAAAATGACGATGCACAAAAATGGGATGACAAAAGAGAGGAAATTGAAAATAGGAAATAGAAACGAACAAAACCCTAATTACCTATGTACATACGGGGGACAACCCATTTTCAACTTTGATAGTGCTTGAGATATTGCCCATTTGTAGGGTACAGGAAAATGAGTTCCACTAGGATATGCCAAGTAATATGTGTTATCTTCACATAATTGTCTGATTTTAAAAGGGCCTAGCCACAACGAATCAAACTTCATGTGCTTTCCTTTTGGTTCACGCCTCTTGTCCCATAGAAGAACTAGGTCATTGATTTGAAATTGTCTCTCCTTAGTTTTTATGTCAAACAATTTCTTTACCTTGGATGTTCCCTGATCCTATTCGCTACTTGAATTCTCTGCTCTTTAAGCTTACTTAGGAACATGATCCTTTTAACCAATGCATTGGTGAAGCATTCATTGTTAGTTGCTTGAGTTAATCGTAATGCCAGTAACTCCAATGTAATGAGAATTTGAGCATCAATTCCATATAAGAGTTGGAATGGAGGTATTCCAATTGCTATGTTGGGAGTTATGCGGTCATCCCACAATGCATCATATAAATTTTTGGGCCAAGTTATTTGATTTTCTTCACCAACTTGCATGCGCGATAGTAAGTAATGACGTTTTTTTACTAGATTTTGCTTGACCGTTTCGCTGAGGATAATAATATGATGAATGAGATAAAGATATCCCATACCCATAACAAAAACCTACCATATCTGATAGAAGATAAATTGGTGGCATTGTCCATCACGATCTTTTGTGGAATCCCGTAACAAACCAAAATGTTCTCTTTGATGAAGTCACAAATTACCGCAATAGATGTTTGTTTCACCGAATGGCTTCTACCCACTTTGTAAAATAGTCGGTTGCCATGAGCACATGAGTATGACCAACACTAGAATTTGGGTTCAAGACCTCGATGAAATCTAAACCCCATTTTTGAAAGGGTTCTTCAATATCAACTTTCTTTAAAGGAAAAATGCCAATTTAGGTCTTCCAACAAATTGTTGACAAGCTTCGCATTTGGCTACCCATTTTTTAGCATTAGAAAACATAGTGGGCTAGTAATAATGCACTCACAGAATCTTATGAGTTGTTACTGGTCCAGAGAAATGACCACCGGAAGCATGATTATGAAAGGTTTCAAGCAATCTGGGTTGTTGTTCCTTACCAACACATCTGAGGAATATGCCATCAATACCTTTCTTGAATAAGGTGTTATCCCGAATGACGTACGTAGCAGTTCTTAATTTGATAAATCTTTTTCTTTAGCTATCGATTATCAAGATATTTGCCATATGTGAGAAATTAAGCTATATCAAAATACCACTCATATTTGGTACCGACAAAACTCGCTCAAAGGTAAACTTTCAACTGGTTCTTCCTCAAGGTCATTTCTTGGCTCATTCTCTACAATGAGTTTGCAGAGTGCTCTTCCTTAAAATAACTTGGTAGGATTGATATCCAAGTCATATTCCTAGATCTTGGAGACCTAGTTACCTCTTTTAGATCTTGGTTTTGTTGTGTCAACATTGATTTAACTACGGTGTTCGAACTAGGACTTTGGTATGAGAATTCAACACATAATATTTGAAATGTTTCAAGGCTCTAACCACCACGTACGCATGCCTCTCAAGGGGAGTGTAATTCAGTTTATGTTTCTTGAATCTAGAACTCATGAATGCAATAGGAGATTTAATTCCCTCTTGATTATGCTAAGTCAAGATAACAGAGATCATGTGTGGGAAACATAACAATAAAATATGAAATCCTTTTTAAAATCAAGACACACCAATGTAGGAGCTTTTGCAATAACATCCTTGATTTGTTCAAATGCTCCCCTACCTTCCTTCAACCATTTGAAGGATTCTTTTCCCTTCATCATGTCAGCAATTTCTTTGGTTAGCTTGGAAAAATCTAGCACGAACCTCCTCAAAAAGTTCACCTTCCCAAAGAATGAGTGGACTCCAGGCTTACTTGTAGGTAAGGAAATATTCTTGATAGCTTGAACGTGTTCAGGATCAATCTTGGTTCCTTCCTTAGAAACAATATGACCTAGAAGTTTCCTTTTGTAACTCCAAACACAGACTTCTTTGGATTTAGGAGATTCTATGAAGTCTGCACCTTTGCAATATTTTCTCCAAATCTCTTAGATGATCTTCTCGCTTCTTTGAGAAAACCATCAAGTCATCTAGGTATATTACAATGATCCTATTTTTATAATATGTGAATGCCATGTCCACAACCCTTCAAAAGGTTGCGTCGGCATTGATCAAACAAAAATGCATTCTTCTATACGCGAACGTACCCCAAGGGGTAATGAATGCGCTTTATGTTGATCTTCCCGACTACTTTAATCGATTATAACCAGAGAAACCATCTAGCATGGATAGCAAATCTGATCCGGTTATTACATGCGAGAATATGGTCCATGACCAATGGATAGTTATCCTTTAAGGAATCTTGATTAATATTGCGAAAATCCACGTAAATCCTAATTTCTCCATTTTTCTTGCAAACCGAACAAAATTAGCTATCCAAGTTGAATGTCGAATAAGAAACACTATTCATGCATCCAACATATTTTGAACCTCGTGGAGTATCATCCCTACTATCTTGGGGTTATACTATCTTTGCTTCTTCCTGAATATATCTACACCAGGTTCCAAAGGTATGACATGCTCCATTTCCTTAGGTTGAAAAAACTTCAAGTCTTCATATGAGTAAGCCAAGACATCAAAATATTTGGTAAGGAGGCTTACAAATTTCTTACACTCCTCGGAGAGAAACACTTACCAATGTTGACCATGCGAGGTTTTCATTAGTACCAATTTCAAATTCCTCATAGTCACGAATTCGCAATTCCTACTTGCTCTTTCTATTTGATAAACCTGTCATGTTTAATAAAAAGATATTCAAGTGAAACCAATCCTTTTGGAATTTTATTTCCTTTGAGTTGAATGATGTCATCGCCAGGATCCTCACTCTAAACTATTTCTTGAATGGGTGAGTTCAATGATTTGTGAAATGTAGAATCACTTCCTTCAAAGTACAACTATTCAAAATTATCCCTTTTTTCTAAGAAGGCAATAATTTATTGATCATCATTAAAGACTTTACAATTTTCTACATTACCGGGAACGCTTGGCCTAAAAATCGTTTCAATGGTGTATTTGTCTTGATCAAACTCTGAATGAGAGATCATTAATGAAGTTGATACTTCTAGAGAATTTACTATGTCATTCTTTTCATGAGGGACAAATTTTATGGAAAAAGTGTCGAAGGCTTAAATCGCATCCCACTCTTTATTTCTATAGTGTCTCAAGTGATCATTTTTTACTTGAAACTGGTTTTTTACTTGCTTCATGATTAACTCTACATCTCCCAACACTTTCAAATTTTTAATCCCTTTTTATTCTACAACTTGAAGACCAAGGATTAACGCCCCATATTCTATAGTGTTGTTAGTATTTGAAAATTGGATTTTGTAAGAAAAAGGAAATATTTTAGCATTTAAAGATATAAGCACCACTCCTACGTCTAACCTTTTGAGAAACAACTTTCGTCAAACTCAAGAGTCCAGATCTCATTAGGATCTTGGCAACTAACCTCGTGTGCATGAACCTATGTAGTCATCATATAATTATCCATACTGGAGTTTTGAAACAAGACATGTGCATGAGGATATGTGGTTTTTATTATTGTGAACTTTGCCTCGAGTCTCTGGTATTAACTTCTTCATTTCTCCACCGATAGGGATAATAGCATGAGACTAATCCATTTGAATCTCACCACCCAGATCTCTGCGAAATTTCATGCTTAACAATATACCATATGAAGAAGGAATGTCAACAACTAGAATGGCTACCTTGACTCTCTTTTGAGGAACTAAGCTAAAGTCATTTGAGCATCTTTAATCCGCCCAATCGGAGGAATTTGTCTTGTCTCCATGGAGTAACAAGACCCAAGTGTTCTCGCATACGATTCAACCCAAGAGCATGTGCTACTTTTGCGGGCATTACATTATCCAAGGCTCCAAAATCTATAATCCAATTACTTAATTTGCATTTGTTGATTAGAAATGACACAAAGAAAGGTTCAATCTTTTCATTTGAAGGTATAGTGGCTGCCACAATATTTTGAGTCTTCCCGTCTTTGGGAGTTTTCATAATTCCTTTAGAGGAATTAACAGTAGAGTGCCCTTTGAAAAACTAGACCGATTTCTCGAGTTGATCCTTATTGGACTTCAAGTACTCTACTTGTGACATTGAAATTTTGATTTTATTGCTATGATCAATAATATCAAATTTGGGCAAAATGATCGTATTTGATGTCTCAGATATACTTTCTTTCTAACTTGATGATGGCTCACTTTTGGCCTTTGCTTTGGGCTTAGTTGATACTTGATGTGGAAGAAGAAATTTTCTTCATAGCTGATTTATCAACTGATTGATTTGGAAAAGGTTCTCCTTTCTTTGAGATAGATTTGACCTTGGAAACTTCAGTCATCTTGGAATCTTTAGGAATCTCATTGTTTTAGATTCTTTAGAAGTTTCCTTAGTTTTAGATTCTTTAGGAACTTCCCTGGAGCTCTTTTTATCTTCCACCTTAGTGGTACTCTGCTCCTTTCTAGAAGAGTGTGTGAAGACCGTGAAGGATTGACTATTCATATCTTCTATAATCTCTTTGTATTCGTCTTCTTCTTCTTAACGGTACTCGAAGAAATGATTATTACTTTCTCCTTCAAACTCTTCGACTTCAGTGTTCGGATGTCCCGAGTGCAGTCCGGCTCTTCTTCGTGAACCTCAACGATCTCAACTTCATTGTTGCTTTCCTCAATGACATCACACTTTGAGTTACTCGCGAGAGTTGTTTCAATAACAAGCCTCATCACAGTTCCTACAATTCTGGATTTGTTGGGAACATATCCTTTTCTTGGGATGTCTTTGTAAGTAGGAGGTTTACTACTTTGAGCAACTTTTTTTTCAAAGCTAACATATCATTAGCCAACTTAGTGAGTATAGCCTCTGAAGAATTGAGGGTTTCTTTACTCTTTCCCTTGGGGGAAGTTTTCTTGAATTTTCTTGCCATAATTAGATCATCCTAAATTTCTATTGTCATGGATTGAACAAGCTCCAAAGTAGCCACTTTATCCCTTCTTAGTTGGTAGCATAATTCTAGTTGTTGTGCATTAATAAAGAAGCATTTTTGTCATCAAGGTTTGGGTGAATTTCGGTAGGAACTTTTTTCACCATTTTTTTGAACTTAGCCATGAAATTCCTCATGGGTTATGTTGGCTCTTTCTTTTCTGAAATAGTTGGGCTAAAAGGGCATGTTCATCTTCTGTCATTTTGAATTGGTCTTCAAACTTAGTTTTCATATCATTTCAATTTGAAATGCATCCATTCGAGAGATGATGAATCCTATATGCGACAATTTCTTGCAATGTTTCAATGAAGAGGTGAATAACAACATCTTCATATTCTACTGACAAAACACACATAGAAAAGAAGGTAGAAATGTGGTCATTATGTGAAGTCTTCCCATCTCCATTAAACTTGGGAAGGATCTTAATTGATCCTTGTGGGAGGTCATGTTGATCTGGTAAGGCCAATGGGCCTATGACATTTCCCTAGGGTACGTTAGAAACCATCCTGGGAAAGGTTGTATCCAAGGGCAAAATAACATGAGATAGAACAAGTGTTTGACTTGTAGTGATTCCTCCCTTACCTACTCTTTTAGGACTTGATGCAAAGTTCTGATTTACAAGGAGTGTTCCTCCTTGAAGACAACTTGAAACCAAACTTTCCTTGAAAATCAAAAATTGGATGAAATTGATTTTTCTCCTCGCGTAAGCCTCCTTCTTGTCAGTTTGAAATATTTACTTTGTGAAAGAATCACCGCACGTTACGATCAGCTCTAGCATTTTCTCTTTTCTCTCATTCTTAATCTCTTTACGCCCGAATGACTCTAGTCACTCTTATAACTTGATTTTTTTCCATTATCCATTACCGATGTGGCAAGGCTAAAATGATAGTCGTTGTGCACTTTTCCCAAATAGCTTGCATCAAATATGATGATGTCTTCTTGAGTATTTATAAAAATAATATTAGGTTACAAGATAGGTGAGTTTCTTGTAATAGTCATATAGATTATTTCCTTGGTGGAAGAGGGCCATGTCGATGAACAATGATCAAGACATGTCGGGATGTCTTCTCGCCACAAGTGTGGGTGCTCTTCTTCTAAGGTCTTCAATGTAGATTTCTCTATTAATGCCTATATACATAGCCAAAAATTGCTACAAACATTCAAAGTTTTATAAAGCTACTATCCAAAGGTTGGCAGCAATGTCTCCTTGAAAATATTTATAGGGCACAAGATTCAGTTGAAGAACTAGAGCTTGTGCAGAGGGGATAGTCATAAAGATTTAACCAAACATTGGTTAATGATTCTTGAATCCCTAGTGGAGTCACCAAAATTGTTAGCAAATGGATTTGCACACGTGTAAATAACATGCAACACTCAGGGGACAAATTCCCTCCTCAATGAAGGTGAGGTTGCCTTTATTGAAAACCAAAACTATATTTACATCTATACATTCAAAATTGTATGTGGGGGTGTTTTGGGACATCAAATGGAAATAAGTGTGAATGAGGGAAATGAAATGGAAAGGAATGGATACAATAGTTAGGTAAAAACAAAGCCTAATATTTCATATAGAAGAAGTAGAAACAATGAATAAATAACTCAAATAAAATGGAGTTTGAATCAGCTAAATAAGAATAAATGAAAGGGAACACACATGAGTAAGTAAATATCAGAGCTTAATCATTGTGAACAAGAACAACAGATTAATAATGTTGACAATAAGATCAAAGATAGTATTTGCATGCAAGATTTAAACACTAACATCTAATGAACATAAGAACATCAAATGCTACAAGAGATAATGAATAGGACACAAAGTTCATATTTCATTAACTCTCAAAATGTCTTCACAAAAGAACACGAAGTTTCTTTCTTGAAACAAAGCTTGCACATAAAAGTATTTTCTTCTTCTCTCCCAAAGTCGCCCTTACAAATGAGCCCTAACTTCCTTTTATAACCCAAAATTTGGTTATAAGGTAGTTAGGGTTTACATGAACATTAAATTAGGGAACTTTAAGTGACTTTGAATTTTTCAACCAACTTTTAAAAAGAAATTTGAAAATAGAAATCACTTAAGTGATCAAAAGTCTTTTAAAAAGAGTTTAACAATAACATCACTTTAAAATATCACTTTAAAACATAAAATAAGACCCAATGCCTTATCCATTAAAGTGGGGTCTGCCTATCTCAATTATATGAGAAATGGACTCTCCCACTTCATTAGATACAAGAATGTTGTCACCTCATCCATTGGTGAAATTAATATCTGCCACCTTTACCAATATAAAATATTTGAAACTTTCCAATGTCTCGAACATCTTCTCTTCTTCAAGAGGTTCACTTGGTTGAAACAAAACCTCACAGTTACAATTCCAAAATCATACGTGGCATATTATTTAGGTTGACCATTATCGATTGAGCATCCTCAAACAAGTTCCTCAATTTGATACAATGTTCCATTGAAGTAGAGGAGAATTTGATGGCAAGAATGTACATGTCCTTAAACAATTGTGAGAATTATTCCTCAACATGTTATGATGAATGCCTCTAATTATGCTCATCCATGAAATCACAAGGGATTTCAGCTATGAACTCATGAATTGAGGTGAGAGAAGTGAAGGCTTCACTGCATATGCTCTCATAATGAATCATGGAATCTTCGAGAAGCGTCTTCCATGACTTGAGATGTAGACACCAAAGAAAGCATGTCCCTTGGCATTCGAATTCAAGGATCCCTTCAATGGCTAGAATTGTAGATTCCATGCTCGTCATCTCTTGTAGACTAGGAAATATCTCATCCAGATTTGATATGCTAGAAGCAAAAGATTCCTTAAAAGAAAGGATTGGATCTAGGTATGCACTAATGTCTTCATGGAGCTTTATGACCACTTTGATTGTCCTTCTCCCAAAGATGAGAATTTTCGAAAGCCAGGATTTAGTGACATGGCCCAAAGTGTTTACCTCCTTCGACAAATTGAGTGTTTCTTCATCAAGGGCAGCCACTGCATCAAGTACTGGGAAAGTGGAGGATATTGGATTTATCAAATGTTGAACATAATCCACCAACTGATTCTTTTCGGCCTTGAGTTGAGAATTATGAGATTTATATTTCTCAAGCCTTCTTAACACAATATCCATGGAATCTCGGGCCATTGTCATGTCGCTTTCCAATGTAGACTTCCCAAGTCCAAGCTTAGATACTTCATAGTCGTAGGAGTCATGGCATTACGCTCCTTCTTAACTTGGGAATGGAAAGATCTACAAATTTGTTTCCATCTCCATCCACCATTATCCTCGAGAAAACTTTAGGATTCTTGGGGATGACATCATTTGAAAGCTTGGAAAGGGCATAAAAGTCAATATTGATTGCCTTGACAACCCTATTTATTTTCTTGACTTCACAATCAACCCAAGAAGGGGTCTCCTTGACCAATTCTACACATAGAATCCTAGAGTCTGAAGCAACATTCACATTGTTCCCGATATCATTGGATTCTACAAGAGTTCTTTCCACAACTTCAATCCCCAAGGAGATAACTTCAACATCGACCTCTTGAACCTCAAGGAGACCTTGAGAAACATCTTCGTGAACTAGGGGTTCAAGAGTGTTTGATATTTGGACCACTTGCACTTGAGTAGACTCTTGTTCGTGACATGACTGAGTAGTGTTTATTATGAGCTTCCTTGAACTATCAGTAACATGAGTAGATGAGTCTCCACTCGAAGAGGAAAACCCGAGACACTTTATCTTCCTTGAATGAGTCTATACTCAAAGTGGATTTGGGCAACCATTCTTTCCTTATTTGATGTGTATGGTTTGATGGCATGAAGGTTGACTGAGAAGAGGTTTTAGTCAACTGGAGACCTCGTGTTGGAAATTTTTGTGATCTTGGGGTGTGAACTTGGATGGATGGTAACTTTAAAAGTTCTCATTCATACCAAGCTATGCTCCTTTCTAGAATCGACCGATTCTTGCTATCAAGAGAAAATTCATCTCTCTTGGTCCAATCAACTCAAGGTAATGGAGTGAAGGAAATTTCATCATATGAGGGATCAATCAAATAATCACCACCGTCTACTAATGAATTTGGAGGATCTCTAATGTAGAAAGCCTTTATTTGAGCAAGGTTAGGTGAGAGAATTCTCGCCTTCTTACTTCACGTTCATCGGCGAGCAGCAGCACGTAGCAGAAGTCTTCCATGGTGGGATTGTGCTAGTACTTTTCTCCAAGATCCTTTTGCATGTATCCATTGATGTCAAATTGGGATCTCTTTACAAATGGATGTATGGTAATGAGAGAAAACTCCTTCTCCATGATTCGTGCACTTGTAGAGATTCGAGCATTGGTATTCACAAATTTGGATAGGAAACTGGATGCCTGAATGGTGTTTGTGGCTAAGAAGACAATTAACTTGGAAAATTTATCGTGCAAGCTCCATTAACGCCCACTTATCACTGACAAACTTGGGAAGCTTCCATGGAGTGCCTACAAATCCGCTCACACGAATGTAGGAAAAGATGGAAACTGAATGAACCATGTTCCCCATTGAGAAATGAATACCATGGCATCCTTGGAGAATCTTTCTTCTAGATTCCTATTTAGGTTTCTAATCACGTGGAAGGTGAAAGCATCATTAACTCTCCTAAAGTGATGAGAGATATTCTTAAAACTCAATTGCGGATAATAGTGGAAAACACTATTTGAAGGACCCATGATGCCTTTCATCTCTAACCCCAAAAATAAATTTCTTCTGCCACCGCATAGGTTAGGTATGATGTCATGTAGAAATGCCCAATCATCTTCACCTCGATCAATTGTTTGTGAAGAGTGTCACTAATGATGGTGGCCCAATATACAAATTCTCTCTTTGTAAGGATGATGCAGATGAACTAATACATCCATGGGTGAAAAATCTTGGTAGAGGGGAGACCGAAGACTCAGCTCAGAAGAGTGATCATATCACCATTTCCTCCACAAATTCAATGTGGTATAATTCCTTGGGAAACCGGTCAACACGAGTCCTCTTGGTCACTAGCCAATTGTTGTTGACCATCTTGGTCCACCTGAGGGGTTCTTCATCCCAAAACTCTTACTAACTTTCGAGTGATGTTAGCATTCTCAGGGAAATCAAGGATGTTGAGAAATTCTTTGATGTGCTCTAGTGTGATCAAAAGGAAAGGCTCACGATTATCCTTGAAGATTCCTCACCTTTCGAGATCATAATGTTCCGCACAGGCGATGACTAGCTCAGGGCATTACACTGAAATAAGAAAATTTGTTTGCTTGAGGTAGACCACTATGATAGAGTCTATTTGAGAAGATGGTTTTCCCCTCGGCTTTCACCCGATCGTAAAATTGTGTTACGTTGATGTGGCCAAGATCGATATCAATGATATTGTCATACATAGATTTGATGGAAGTGGGAGGAATGATCCCTTAGAATTCGTATTTGAGTGTGGACTTGTTTGAACTTTTATTGGCTTCTTTGACTTTCTTGTAGATTTGTTAAGTTTTTCAGCCATTACAAATTTGAAGGAAAAACAAAGTAAGCACGCAAAATGGTGTCGAGTCTTAGTCTCCAAATCACCGTGAGCACAATGAAAATACGGCTCTTTATTTAATATAATTTTTTTAAATAAAAATAAGTAATTCTAGGTTATAATTTTTTTACAAATGGCAATATGAGCTCGAGTTTAGTTTGAGGTGAAACCCAATTTTGGAGGCAATAAAAATATTTCATTTTTATTTTCCCCACGAGTTTGATCATATAAGATGTCTCTCTTTCATCAATGTTTTGCATGTAACATAAACCGAGGTCGGGTCTTGAATACAAGAAAAATCAGGCACTAAAATACTATCATCGTAGCTTGGTTTCTCACTGATCCTTCGTGCTCAGAAGGAGGATCATGTGTTAAGCCTGTGCATGGCTTGTTTTTGCATGGGCAACGTACTGATTTTTCCTTGAATGATTGTGAATGTGTGGAGAGTATTACCTTTGGTTTGCGTTTTGGACTGGTATGTGGATCTACGTGGACTAGTTTACCTTTGTAAATGCGTGGTATTTCCTCTTATTTTTATTTGACAATTGTGAGCTCCTTGCTAAGGAAAATGCGTGGAAATACTGCATGCATGGTATTTATTTCCTTTTGGTCTGTGTGGTGTTTATTGACTTCAACATGGACTCTTACTTTCACCTTTGGCTGCGTGATGGAGTTGTATTTCCTAATGCATGGAGGATTGTTTTCTTCTTCCTTAGCATGGCATATGTTTATCTTTTTAAAGACTACGTTTTTTCTTCTCTTTGATAGTTATGTGTGTATGTTTGGGCCTTCCTTCTTTGGACTGCGTGGAGAGTATTACCTTTTATTTATTTTTACCCCTTAACTTTAGCATGTGTGGGATTTGGCTTCCCTTGACCTACATTCGCAGTGGATGCGTGATGGATCCTTGGAAAAAAATTTCTCAAAAAACAAATAAAAATCTTCAAAACTTCTTCTCTGTCAATATTGCACTCGCATGGTTTTTCCATAGAGTTCTCGAAGAGAGGTTATGAATATCCCAAAATATTTCTTGATTTGTAACTACTTCTTCCTTCTTCCCGTTAATAACCAATTCCCAATTTCTTTGGGTAGTGGGCATTAATTTCCAAGGGAATAGGGGAGAATTCAACCATTTTCCCATGACAAAGTAGGCTGACAATTCCCCTCCATTTCTCCACATGGGAAAATGGGAGATATTTTTCCATATGATATCTGGTTGTCTGGAAAATAGTAAGGGAATTTCCCACAAGCGGGGAAAATGAAAGCTTTGCCAGAAAAGGGAAAAATGGAAGCGAGAGCCAATTTGGCATCAACAATTGGAAGCGGAATTGGAATTGTAATTGCCCACGGCAATTGCTCACACAATTGGGAAAATGAGAAAAGTTCTTCCAAATTTGTCGAACAACTTTTATGAGGATTAAATTAATATTTATTAATTAAACACCCTAAAATTTAATAAAATTAATTTTATTAAATAAAAAGGTAAAATATTAATTAATTAATTAAAATACGGTTTACGACATAGCGGGATAAGTACTTATCCGAAATGGATGAAACGAAGGCCAAAACAATCAGGAGAATAAAACAATCACAATGAAGGTGATAAATCATGAGAAAGGACACTTTTGATTTTTTAAATTTTCATGTTATAATTTTCTAAAGTCAAAATTAGGCGATAACACGTTCCAAGGACATGGAACTGAACAAGAGGTTGTGGGGATGCATGGACGTTACAGGAAGTTGTTGGAGGTAGAAACAGGCTCTACTAGAACACAAATTTCTTCTTCGAATCTTTTCAACCTTCTATAACCTCTCTCCAACCTAATTTTCTTGTACAAGTTCCTCTAACCTTCTCTGATACCAAATCTCGAAAAGGGATAGAAGCCTCATAATTTTATTAATATTCAATCAAATCAAAATATAATAGAGAAGGCTTCAATACTTATAGATATTGTACATCTAAGTACAAACAAAGTAGTTGCACTGGTGAAAATTGAGAATAATAAAACAAATATGATGTTGCAACAATGCAACAATAATCCTATGAGCTGATATAGCAAACTCACGTATGCATAATAAAAATAATATAAATGGTTATAGAAGCATAACTATATAACAATAACATAAAACTACCTAGTTACCTAAGTAACTAACAAGTTACCACAGGAATAAACTAGTAACATCGCAAAATAAAATACATAATTACAAATTAAACTATGTTTACCCTAACATGTAGGCATAATGAAATCCTTAAGGAAGGATGAATTGTGATATTTTTGAAATAGGATTTCCATATAAAGAATTGTTATGAATAAAACATAATAGGCCTTACTTTTAAGAGTGGGAGATTAGACCTCAAATTGTAATTGGCCAACAACATGTATGAGTGATAAGATATCATGTGAAGGAATGGTAGAAGATGTGAATGGTACATTAAGTGGTTGAAGCTTTCCATTATGAGTGATCATAGGAATGTTAGTAGTTGGGGATGCCAATTCTATAGGCACACTAGAGGCAGTGTGGAAGAAGTAATATGTGGTGAAGAACATGGAATGTTGATAGAAGCATTAGGAATAACATTGGAAGATTTGTTAGGAGATGAAGCAATAGAAGGAGATGAATCAACATGCATATTACTAGACACAATCTCAGAAGAAGATGAAAGTGGAGTGGAGAATTCACATTCGAAGTATGCAGAGAAGTAGAATCGTTACTACATGTGCATAATCAATATCATAAAAAGACTCAGATGTAAGGATTTCATCAAATGTATCATCAATATATAATGAATTAGGAGAAGAACTAATATGAGATGTAGCTATATAATCATCCCGACTAGTATTAGAAACAACAACATGCACATGTACATTTTCATCATGTTTTTATCTATAGTATCACAATCAAGACCAAATCAATAATTGATAATAAAATTATCTAGAGCTTCAAAAAAAATAGAAGAAGGTGGAGTATGCTTATTGCTTAATGAATAATAAGGAGTACAATGAGAAAAACTTGTTGGATCGAAATAATGTTTATGGTAAAATGATCAAAACTAGTATGAACATTACATTGAATAGCCAAAAGTGTTCTCTGAGATTCAACAACATGAGTAGAATCGTGATAGAGAGTGCGAAGTTCAACCATAGTTACTTCATCATAAATAGGGTTAACACTCTCATGATGCATAACTTTCCTAGGAGAAGGAGATCTATCCTTAGCCATTATGGTTTTAGTGGATCCTAGGGAAAGGAGTTCTAAGCTATGGGTTCACCAAAATTATTCAATAAAATCTAATTTTTTTATTAAAATCAAAAGCACGATTTATATAATGGCATATAATGAAATAATAATTCTAGGCAATTTTATTATATCTAATTATGAAAGAAAATAAAAGAGATAGGGCACTTACCTTCATTTCTCTTGTCTCGAAGTGTGTCAAGGTTGAAAGAATTGGTGGACCGAGAAAATTAGAATGTCGCAATCCCGCTCAAAACAATGTAGAGGTGCTAAAAATTCCTAGACAAGGGCACCTCGGTAGGGGCAAGGACACTTATGGGTGACCTAGACCTTCGGGGCGTTGGAGTCTCAGTAGAAAGGTCAAAATCTAATTTCAAAGCACTTTATCATTAGGATTTTCACTTCACTCGCCAATGATCGCATGTATGTTGCACTTGAACTGTCAAAATACCTATAAATATGCAACACAAATAATCTCCTACAAAACCCTCAAAACCACATCAAATCCTAAAAATAAAGATGCAAAAATGGGGTCATATTGTCCTCACTCATTTGTCAAATGAGTGAACTTATGATTAAGCGTTGTACTACATCTCAAACCCAATGTAGTTCTATGTGATTGTGTGTGTAATAGTGCTCCTAGGTTTCCCTCATGTCAATGATGCCAAAATAGTGAACAATAGCTAGATAAAATGTAAATGTGTGGGATGCGATTTAGAACTTCCCGTTCTACTGCGGTGTGTTTGCGAAAAATGCACCCAAATGCAGTCCCTTTTAATATGTAGATAGATATCCCTTGATAAAAAAATACCGCCCATTATAATGGTATGTATGTTATGTTTATATAGGGATATCTTGCTTGAATTTTGACACTAATGACATGACATGTCGACTAGTACCTCGAGATAAGAGTAACACAACCAAAAAAGCTGACTACAAGTATAAAAATGTGACCAAGAACAAAGAGAACAAGAGTGCCCGGGTTGGATAGGAGTGTCTAGGCGATAGTGTCTAGCCCAGGCACTAGTGTTCGAGACAACTAATGACAAATGTGAAAATACTTGACAGACGAAGGATCCAGGTGACCTAACCGGAAATGGGTGAAGAAGTGAGAGACAAGAACAATAGAGACACTAAAAGAAAAAGATGGACTACGTAGTGTGTTATAAGTAAATAATTTTCTTACGCAAGATCCATATATAAGACAACATACTTGGTGGTATAGTAAATAGTAGTAAGTGCGTGATTTTATGTCTACACCTTATTAGTACGCTTCACAACTACTTTACTTCTTCTATTGTTACCATGTCACTTAATCTCACATTGTATTTTACCCCATTTAGACCGAACATCCATGGGCATTCGTTGCCTTTTGCATGTTATTTAAAACCAACACTTCTCATCTATGTTTGGTTGTAACCATGTCCACTCATCGCTATTAGGTTGAGGCAACACTACTTTCACATTCTCTAATGCGCATTCACTCTTGCATCTACTGCTTATCACATTTGTGTATACACATGGATGGAACAACATTGTCCTCACTTTAATAATATTTATTTTGCAAATGTCATCTTCTATCATTTATCAACTTCCCTCCTCAACTATCCACTTGATGTCGATGGTATAATAGTAGGGAAGTTGATCCGAATGTCAGCCCATATAAATACTTCGAGGTCGCTTCATCTGGAGTAGGGGTGAGGGATTATAAATTCCAACAGGGGTAACTTGTAACTCAAATTTTTCCACTGGAGGGGGGATACTATACCAAACCCTTCTTGTCAATCGTATTACACTCAATCACCATCTATCTTAGTTAATTGACCAAATAGCCTTTGGTTTGTGAAATCAACATATCAATCCCTTCATAGAATTTGAATGAATTTTCTGATTAATTGTATTTCTAGCTTTTTATTTATCATTTCAACCCCGTATGTGTGTCAACCATTGTCCCAAGGTCGACAAACCCCATATCATCTTTAATTTTTGTGTTGCATCTTGTTTTCTATAACATGCAAACCCAAAAAAGGAAAAATAACGATGTCATAAAATTCACTTCCATGGTCACATTATTTATAAATATACAAAAAAACATTATACAAACTAAAAAACACTAAAAAATAAAATAATCTCATAAAAATAATTAAAAAATAAAATAGGGTTGCTTAAAGGATATGACACCTATTAATTATCATCCACCCACTCACGCTTAGTCATTGTGTCACATCCCTTTATACACTTTATCAAAACCACCTACCATTTACATATGAATTACACATTATATCATTTTCATCTTAACTTTATATGAATTTTGCACCACCATCCATCCCATATTTTATGCACCTCAAACCTATAAAATAATACTCACCCCCTCCCTTCATCCCATCGACTACTTGGATAATTTTGATTTTTCTTGGGTACCCTCTACTAATAGGTTCTTCCAAAGGTTAAAGATAATCATTTGGGAATCTCGATGCTCGCGACATAATTATATTTTATATTTTGACACAAATGATAGTTATAGTTATGATTATATTACGACTACTCTGCAATTGTGCATGTGATTTAACTATGTCTAGCAACAACATACAATTTGCCAATGCACCATGAAAAATCAACAATCCTCCACCAATAAACTTTGCACCATGGTTTGGTTCACTCAGGCCTTCAAACAGGTATATTATTTCACTCTAGGTTTCATTTATAATTTCATGTTTTTTATGTTCTTTTATCAACCTTGAAAAGTATAGGGATCCGATCGAGGAAGGACCCTACCCCACAAAAAACATACTAACATTTCCCTTATTTTTATGATTACATATTCATATTTGAAAGATTTTAGCCTAATTTATTCATGGAAAGAACCTCATGATGTACCTCACAATTACAATGGCAACAACATAAGCCCAATATTTTTAATACCATTATTTGAGTTGGTTTATGTGACATATCTAGCACTTTTGTAGGGTGGCTCAATATCTAGGCATACGAAATACTTTAGGAAGATGTAGGAGAGCCTCAAGTTATTTAGTGTTGATATTTGTAGTGTATTCTTATGAAAATACCAGTGAGTTATAAAGTGCAATTAAATTTCTTATATAGGCTTCCAAAGGTTAGATATTCACACTATAAACTAACTAGGGTAGATGAAATAACACATATAAGACTTCCATATTATTAAAAGAGTCGTTACATGAAGAGGTATAAGAATGAATAGGTCATCAAAAACCATAGTATGGCCTTGACCTATTTTATACGGTTTTGGACTGTAGACACTCAAATTTGGTAACTTATCATTTAACAATGCTCCCTCGCTAAGAAAAATGCTCACATTCTAAGTACAAACAATACATCTCCCTAGATCTTTCTTAACTTTCTCACCTCCACAATCTTCTCTATCACAAACTCAAGAATTATTAATTAAGAAAAGTATTAAATCATCTTTATAATTATGTGTAAAAATATTGGTTTCACATAGCAAGATACCTTTCTAAAACCATTCAGTTAGGTCAAGACAAGTCATAAACCTTGGATAACTTTAACCGACCTACCCTTCGTATCTTCTAACTATGAATTCAATTTTAATATCTTTAATGTGTTGTTTCATCTTCAAAGCATCGACCTTATCATAATATTTCACCTACGAAAGGCTATATAAGCAAGTCAATATCATTATAACTCACCTAACACTTTTATAAGATCCTATTGCAAATATCAATCCAAAATCACTTAAGGATCTCCTAAATATTCCAAAAATAGTTGCACATCACTTAGAGAAACCACTATTACATGTCTAAATTACTCAACTAGGTAAAAGAGTCTAGCTTCATTTGTTTCAAACCAATAAAAGTCTTAAAATCATGTCGTAGCAAGAACACAAGCACTCTAAGCATTGTCAATGTTTTTAAGGAACAAATGGTTTAGTCTAGAAGTTGAAGCACACTACATGACACTAATATCATGTTGGGTACATTCTCTAATATATAATTATATCATTATCCTTATGTCAAGATACATGAGGGAAGTCATATGGGTGGGCTTATATCACACTCATACTTGCACATGCACCTAGTAGAACTACATGAGGATTGATCCCACTTGACGACATGTAACTTTCAACATTTTCATTGGTTTGGTAGGGGTTGACCTCTAAGAGTAGTCCAACCTCACCACACACTAATTTTTCTACTTGTTATATAATTATTTGATGAAGGATATTACATGTATCTAGGGTTTCGATTTCTTATAGGTCATTACAAATTATGTTGAGGTTGTGCGAACGAGAACGATATAAAATGAAAAACATTTCTAGGTAAACTAATTACACAAAAAGTTATAAAATGTTAATGAAAAAGTTTGAAGACTTTATAAGTACCAATCATGACTGTACAAAATTATAGCAAGACCTTACGAAGTTGTATGGTCCCGCACTAGGTCAATTTCCGCCTTTCAATCTAAAAAATGAAGCCTCTTCAAGTTCATATCTACTTATTCACCCAGTTTACACATCTAGATATATTATATTCCACTCTATATAACTAAGTCTTCATCTTCTCTTATGTATTCGAGTTATTATCCTATCATTTATCATTATTGTAAGTACTAATGTGTTGGTTTTGTTATGCATGTTTAGTTGTAAACTAATTAATTCATATAACCTCCCGTTGCAAACCCTTACATCCTATATATTGTTTTACACATTGTATTTACACTCATATATTTTAGGGTGTAAACATAGATAGGCATTCAATGATGAAAGATGATAGGGGATCAATTATTTCTCTAGATAATTAATATTACAATAATGAACGATAGACAAAAGTGTTAACGCCAAAATTTGTGCCCTCCGAATGTTATTCGGTGAACACCCAAAACTCTAGGTAATATGGGATGATCTTGTAAATATGGGACTTGCGAAGCGAGATCAAACTTTAGAGAAGGTTGGCTCCTCTACCAACTTCTAATGCTAACACTACTTCTAAAGCTAAAAACACAACTATATACTCCTAATCTACACATTCTAATGGACCAACGAGATAGAAGGATTAGAATGATGCATAAAATGAAAATACTAAGCTAAAACAGAGGTGATGACACCAAAGAAAGGGGGAAAACACTCTCTGAGGGAGAAGGAAGAAGTAAAATGAGAAGGGAGAGGCCAAATGCAAATGACACAAACCCAAAACTGCATTTTATCATCTTTTATCACATAAAACACAACCAAATAAACCTGCAAAGAGGAAAATATGAACAAAAATACAACAATAAGAATATAGTGGTAAGAAATGCAAATAAAACACAAGGATAGGGGTAGAAAAGAGACACAAACACAACATTTTATTACTAAAGTATGCACCGACCATTACATGCTAAAGAAGAAGGCACAAGACACATTTTCAAGTCTAAATGGGGTCTCCAACTAAGGAATATTTAGGAAAACCATTTCAACATGGTTCATTTACATTTTAGAACACCCCCTCTCATCTGAGATATTTTTACAATATATAGAGAATGAGAGAGAAAGGAGAGGGAAAGTGAGAAGGGCACAACGTTCTTTGTTTAACCACCGACTAAAATTCATCAATTATCCTACACAGCGCAGATGGGCATATCTAAAAGATCATTTTCACACATTATCTAACCTATATATGGATAAGGAGTTCCCTTTCTACTCAATTTGGTGGTTGAAGGATTGATTTGACGTTTTTATGTGTAAAACACCCTTTTCTTATACAACCCATGTTTAGCAATTTGGCCCCCAAAATTCCATGATATCCTAAAAATTTTGATTTTAGAATTTAGGCGCGACGGGGAGACCTTTTCTAACAAGACCACTTTTTCCTAATTTGGTTTGATTGTAGAGAAATTTATTGGTTAAATACCTCCATCAGTGTATTATGCGGCCTTCCCTGCATTTCCCCTTTTTCATGCGGGCTTTTTCAAATCTTAGAATATTTTAACGTTTCATAGAAATTTTTGGTATTCAAAATATTTTTAGGTTTTTAGCAAAATTTTGCAGATCTCCCACCACTTTTAGACTTATCCACATTTATTATACTACCTCTATCGAACAATGCCAAGCTCAAACTCCTTCGTTCTCTACGAACTAGGAGAGTCTCGAGGAATACTTTGTTTGTGCACTCCGTGGAACATACAAAATATTGTTCCATGGTTTTCCTTAGGCACACATCTACCTAAGTCCAACCGATGTTCTCTTATGTTCCGTGAGTTAGGAGAACCCACGAAACACTAAGTTCCTTAAGTCTCAGTGTACTAGAAAACAATGTCTTGTGACATTTTCCAAAATTTTGCCTAAGTCCAAAATAAACCTTGTTAATTCAAAAATGATCCGGGGTTTTTTTAGGATAAAAATTTGGTGACTCAACTAGGATATATGTATGCTAGATAAAAATATCGTGATGTTTTATAATCCATTGGGCATGAAATCAAGCCTAAAAAAATTAAAATAAAAAATTGGTCTAAGCTTGTAATTTCTTATCCCTGAATTTACATGAAGCACAAGGTGAAATTAGTTGATATGGAACTACCTTGGGCTGCTCTTGAAGCTGATTTCCATCCCTATTCTCCAAAGTATCAGTTGAGAAAAGAGATAATACCTCCTCAATCTAATTTGCATTTGGGGGAGGCGTTGTAGGCGACCTTTGCACGCTGAGGATCTTCCTCATGCTCGAAATAAGCATGACTAGTGGAAACTCAATTTTAGGTTCTAAATTATGCAAGTATCTGATTGGGTAAGGATTTTTCCTTTGAGTTTTCCCATTTTATCTTCATTCAACTCCAAGGATGGAGTTTGTAGACATACTTTCCTCTTGATGGTGATTGTTTGCAAGTTGATGGAATTTTTTTTCTACTTTTACAAACATCTTTATCTCTCCCATGATGATTGGTTTAGTAGTGGTTTCATCATTATTTTTGTCATCCACAAGTACAAGGTTAGAAATATAAAACTCATCCTCCTATCCCTCATGAAAATTGATTGAAATAAAAATCTCATCTTTAAAGTTTTCCTCCATGGAAAGCCCATCAACATTAGATTCTACCAAGGATGAAAGTAAGGGAATGTCTGAATTTTCATTTCCAATAAAAATCAATAAGATTTCTATCATATCTTCTTCATCTAAGGAATCTGATTTATTTACCTCCATTGCTGATTTTTGTGAAGACAAACTAGCGACCTAAAAAGCACCTCTTTGTTTTCTTTAATCCCGACCTCTGGAGGTCTAACTAGCTATGACATTTGATTGGATTTAAATTATGAACACTAATCCTTTAACTTTTGTAATAAGGTTTCCTTGTTTGTCCCTTCAATTAGCTTCCCTCCATGACTGATTCTTTGATTAGTTTCTTTCCAAAAAGGATTTGGGAATGTGAGATGAAGGGTGGGTTGGGTTTCAAATTGATTGTGCAATGGTTGCAATAAGGGGGGAGGTGTAAGATCTTCTTGTGGAGGACATGAGATGAAAGGAAAAGCCTTGAAAAGTTAGGAACTTTGACCTTGGGCTAAGGTTCATGTTGATAAGGAAGGGGCATCATTTTTTGATATGGTGGGTGTGGAGGAACAACCCATTGAAAGGTCTCCTAAACCTTATGTTCATAAGCCTCTAATGTATGTGAAGATGCAATAAAACTAACTATTTGAGTGAAATACTCACTCATTACCTCGAGAATTTATTATGGAATAAACCATATAGGTACAGGACCTCCCCATGGGCACATTGCTACCTAAAACTATGTTGTTTAGCTTACATGATTTGTAGTTCCTCCTTGAAAACTTGCAAGATTTCCTCCATGCGTTGAACTCGCCTTCAAATTCTTCTTCGGTGTGAGATGGCCACCAAAATTTGTATATTCCTTCTTATTTTATTAATTAAACTGATATGGAGGTGTGTTTTGATAGGTTAAAGATGGATTTTTGAAACATGGAGGTAGATTTGGGTGAAACTACTATTGAAAATGTGGATTCCATTGAGGGAATGAAGTCATGGTTTCTTAACTTCATGGGAAAGAGAAATGAATTGATGGAAAGGAAAAGAAGTTGTCTATTGAATGAAAAAATGGGTTATCGAACCAAAGTGGAGTCGCTTAGTTGTGCTAAAGAAATTTATTCAAAAGGTTGAAATTTTACTAAGAACACATCAAACCTAAAAAATTGAAATGTAGACCTATAAAATTGTCCTATCGGGCGTGCGAAGAAACTACTAACGCCAAAATTTGTATCCTCTGAATTTTTTTGGCGAACACCCAAAATTTTGGGTAACATGGGAGCATCTCACAAATGTGGGACTTGCGAAGCAAGATCAACCTCCAAATAAGGTTAGTTCCTCTACCAACTTCTATTGCTAACACTACTCCTAAATTTGAAAACACAACTATCTACTCCTAATCTACACATTCTAAGGGACCAATGAGAGAGAAGAGGATTAAAAGATGCATAAAATGAAAATCCTAAGCTAAAACAGAGGTGATAACACCAAAGAAAGGGGGTAGACACTTTGTGAGGGAGAAGGGAGAAGGAAATGGAGAAGGGAGAGGCCAAATACAAATGACACAAACCCATAACTACATTTTACTAACTTTTCTCACATGAAAGACAAGCAAATGAACCTGCAAAGAGTAAACATATGTACAACAATACGACAAAAAGAATAGATGGGTGAGAAATTCAAATAAAACATAATCATATGGGCATGAGAGAGCCACAAACACAATATTGTTTTCCCGAAGTATGTATCGACCATAACATATGCTTTGAAGAACAAGCCACAAGATGCATTTCAAACTCCAATTGGGGGTCTCAGAACTCGTAACTATTCAGGGATAACCATTTCAACGTGACTCCTTTACATTTTAGAATGTCCCCTCTCTCAACCGATATATTTTTACAATATATAGAGAATGAGAGAGAAAGGAGAGGGAAAGAGAGAAGGGCATAACTTTCTCTGTTCAACCACCGACCAAAACTCATCAATTCTCCTACAAAGCACATGAGCGCCTCTAAAAGATCATTTCCACATGTTATCTAACCTATATAATATATATATATATATATATATATATATATATATGTATGTATGTATGTATGTATGTATGTATGTATGAGTGCCATTCTACATCAATTTGGTGGTTTAAGGAGTAATTTGACGTTTCAATGTGTAAAATGCGCTTTCCTCATCATGAACCCGTGTTTAGTAATTTGCCCCCAAAATTCCATCAAATCCTAAAAAAATATTCTAGAATGTAGATGATGGGGAGACCTTTCCAACAAGACCAATTTTTTCTGATTTGGTTGACCATAGCAAGAATTATGGGCAAAAACCTCCACTATGTATTATGTTGTTTTCTCGTACATTTCCCCTTTCTTCAAGGGCTTTTTTCAAATGTTAGACTGCTTTTTACTTTTCGCGACATTTTTGGTATTTGGAAAAGTTTTAGGTGTTTGGTAGCATTATGTAGTTTCCCATGAGTTTTAATGTTCCACGACTTTTAGACTTAGCCACATTTATTATACCACCTTTGTCACGCAATGCCAAGCTCAAACTCCTTCATTTCATGGATTAGGAGAGTCTCAGTAGAACACCTTGTTTATATACTCCGTGTAATGTACATAATCTTTGTTCCACATATTTCCCAAGGCACACATCCACCGCAGTAGTCCTGACCGATTCTCCCTTATGTTCCATGGGTTGGGATAACCCACGAAGTACTAAGTTCCTTAAGTCCATGGTGCATTAGAAAACAAAGTGTCTCGCAACATTTTCCAAAACTTTGCCTATGTCCAAACTAAACCTTTTAATGCCAAAATGATCCCGTGTGGGTGTTTCAAGATAACACCAAGTCTAAATATCAACAAGTCATGTGAGAGATATGGATATTTTGATTGAGATTAGAATATGAGCATTTGTCTTAAAATAGGAACAAAGCCATCATCTAGGGAATATTAACTAAGCAAAGTAGTAATTCAAAAGTAGGCATCAATCCCAAACTTTTGATTTTACATCACTACATGCTTGGGTAAAACCATACCATTTAGGGCCATAATGGAGTATGATTTAGGCCAACTTATATGGTCCTGGACCCTCCCATCTAATGACTTTGTTTCTAATTTGAATATCTTAAGTGTTTCATCTCATCTTCCTAGGGTTGGCCTTAATGTGATATCTCACCTACAAAATCCTATATAAGCAAGTCAATATCACTTCATAACTCACCTAACACTTTCATAATCTCCTATTGCAAATATCAATACAAAAGCACTAAAGTTTCTCTTAAATCTTCCCAAAGTAGTTGCACATCATTTAGAGTAGTCATTGCTACAGGTTTGAAGCACTTAACTAGGTCAAATATTCTAGCTTCCTCTATTTCTAAGCATACGTGTCGAAAAACCATGTCTTATCAAAAGTAAAGTCACTCCAAACATTTTCAAATCTCCTCACGGGCCACAAGAGTTTATTTTAGTATCTTAAGAACACCACATTACATTACTACCACACTGGGCACATTCTTTACTCTATATTTAGCCTATTATCTTTATTTTAAGAAACACGAGCACATGGATAAGGGTAATCTTAAATCACATTCACACTTGCACAAAGCACTAAGAAATCTACATAAATCTTGATCCTTTTTTATGGAATATGGTGTAAGACTTAGACTGTTCGACAAGGGTTGAGCATCGAGGTAATCCAACCTCACCCGAACACTCGATTTCTCTTTTTATATAATACTTTAATGAAGGATATTATAGGTATCTACGGTTTCCACTTGTCATTGGTCATATAGGTTTTATGAGTTACATTGGCATAAAAAAAAAAGATTTCTAGACAAATGAAGGGCACAAAATTTATAAAACTATACTACAAGTAGGTCTAATATCGTACATCCAAGTGTAGAACCGTAAAAATAAAGGCAAGCTTGTACGATCTTAGACACAAATAATCGCCACCTACAATATCAAAAATGAAGCATCTTCATATTCAGGACAAACTATTTTCCTAGTCTACACACCTAGATTTCCTCTGTACATATCCTCTTATATTTTTGAGTTATCATTTTATCTTTTACTATTTTGGAATATATTGGGTAAAAGGAGGGTTTTAGAAGGTCCCACAACCTTTATACAAAAAGCCCATTAGGCCAGATCTAGCATTTGAATTTGCAAAGCAAAAATACCCGAGAAGATTCCAAAAAGGAGAACGAAGAAGAGCCAAGCCGAGAAAAGGAAAAGAAACATTAGATGAGCTTCTTCAGCTCAGAGACAACATTTTTAGCTCTAGGAGAGCCAGAGTCATTTGCCAGAAGATCAGCCAGCTTGAGAAGCTCCGAACAGTCGTCAGCTAAAGCCGCCCTGGTGGAATCCGTGAAGTCCTCCCATGCTTTCAGAGCCTTGAAGGCACGCTGTAGTTTACTTAGGATGGAGGAAATGATTTCAGCTCTGTTATGGTCTTTTTTAGCATCAGCAGACTCAATATCAGCAGTATTAGAGTCCATAACAGGAGGGGAGAGAGGAGTGTCAGCAGCAAAATCTTTTACAACAGAGGGGTCCTTAGTACCAGCAGAATGAGAGAGAGGGTTCCGCCACATGTTGATTGATATCACCCTGCTCCGCTTCCGGGGAGTCAGGGTACAGATGAGCAAGCCCCAAAAGATCAGCCGCGCTAGAGTAGTCGGAGACAGGAGAAGGAGCATGGCCACTGGCATTAGTGTCCTCCAAGAAAAGACACGAGATGGGCGTAGGAAAAGAGGGGGTAGCAGTGGGAATGGAGGCGTCGCGGGGGGCTCACAATGGCCACATCGGAATCCGAACCAGAGGAGAGGAGCAAGCGGCGACGACGCCGAGAGGAGCGGAGGGAGGAGGAGGAGGGGCGAGAAGAAGGGGAGGGGGAGCGGCGGCGCGACCCATTTTGGGAGGGAAACGGAGCAGGTCGGAATGGGAAGCGGCGACGGAAAAAAGCAGATAGAGTAAACCTTGGTGGAGGATGACACCCTCGCCCTCCCGAGCCAACATAACAGAATGTTCCAGAGACTGAAAAAGGAAGGCAGCCAAATTGATTTTTCTCCCCCATCGGAGATGGGAGAGGATGAACAGATGGGGGCCGAAGACCAGACGGTATCTTCCGTCGATAGTGAAGTACCTCATAATGACTTCCGCCACTCTGTCCCAGGGAGAGGGCAGAGAGTCACGGGTATAGCCAGAAAGATATTTCTTTGGTCTGTCACCTGGGGCGTTGAAATCTTGAATTTCGGCGTGAAGGGAACGCCTGTAGTAAATATCACCCGCAGCAGGGAGCCCGGTGGCATCAGCGATGGCGTTCGTTGAGATGGTGAAACGAGTGCTACCAATTTGGACACGACCCCTCGACCACGAAGCCGTGACAGCATAAGAAACCAGAGCCGAGTAACCAGTCATTTTTTCCAGAAAAGTGGCAATCCCATTTTCCACTAAAATGCTCCACACCTCGCCATCATTCTTAAACGACTCGCAGTTGTCGGGCTCAAGGCGCTTCAATTGACCCCCCATGAGATGAGAATTAGAATAGTCACAGAAGCGGAAATAGGAGAGGACGAAAACCAGCTTGAACAGGAGACCGGCAATGTTATTAAAACCCTTCCGCCACCTCCTCAGATGATTAATGTGTGAATAAAGCTCATTCGTGCGGGGATTTTCCGCATCATTACAAGGCACCTTAATCAAGTATCCCGTGTTAAGTATCAAATCAATTAAATTCGCCATATTCACCGCCGCCTTTTGAGAAGGCCAAGGCGAGCAAGCCGAAACCCGAGTCAGCCCTTTAATCCACCAGTCAGCAGTGGGATGTGTCGTTTTGAACAATCTGACAGAGGTCATTCGGGAAGTTATCAGTCCAATTTTGCTGATTTTCGATGAGGACACCCATATTAGCAAGAAGATCCGCCGCTTTATTTCCTTCCCGGAGGACATGCTGGAATTGGACTTGAAGGAAAGATCTTTGTATACTTCTAATATCAGCAATGATGTTCCTAATCGACCAATGGCCAGGGTCATTTGATCGGAGGAGGTTTATGATGTTGAGGGAGTCACTTTCAACTTGAAGGGGATCATTGCTAAATTGATAGCCATCTCAAGGCCTTTGAGGATAGCTAAAGCCTCCGCACGATGGTTGGAGCCAAAATTGAAATTATGAGCAGAAGCAGCAACAATTAAACCCGAAGAGCAACGGAGAATGGCCCCTCCTCCGGACATACCTGGATTTCCTTTCGAAGCTCCATCCGTGTTGAGTTTTTTCCAGCCCCTTGGAGGGGGAAGCCAGCAGACCAAATTCCGATCAGTATGAGCTCTTTTACAAGGAATGGATAAAAACTTCTGCCACTCCTGGGTGTGACAGAACTGTAGTTTTTGCTGATATTTGGACCACGTGGTCAGGTTGATATTTTCTTGGAGAGCCAGAGCAATCTGAGTAGCCACCTGTCCAGGATTGAGACTTTTTTCTTTGAAGATTCTTCTGTTTCTTTCTTTCCATATGCCCCATAAACCATGCGGGAGGAGGAGTTTCCAAGCCAAGTTTAGAATCGGATGAGTGAAGGGAGAACTCCATTGAGAGAGGGTGTCCTGAATGGAATCCGGAAAGATCCAAAAAACACCGAATCTCGATAAGAGCCACTGCCAAATAACTTGCGAGAAAGAGCAATGGATCAAGAGATGTGATGAGGACTCCGCTTCATTGGCACATAGAACACATTTGGTGGGAAGGGAGAAACCCCTTCTCTTCAGGTTCTCCCCAGAGAGGAAAGCATTCTTAGAGGAGAGCCAAGAGAAAAAACCAATTTTAGGGGTGATCTCCTTAGGCCAGAAATTTGTAAGAGGGGGGCCTATGTCAGCACTATGCATCGAGAGATAAGCAGCCTTAACTGAAAAGGAGCCCGATGTAGAGAGAGTCCAGATAATCTCGTCCTCATTATGGGAAAAGGGGATGTATATGGAAGAGAGCAACGCTCTAAGTGAAGACAACAGGTTTCTTTGCAGGACGCTGATATCCTCCCATTCCTTGATATCCCATGAGGGGATGGAGTTCACCCTCTGCCAATAGCCCGAAGCTAATCTGCCATGTATATTGATGATACTTCTCTTGATAGGGTCCCAAGAGGGATTGAGGTCAAGGGGTTCATCTCCAATCCAAGTATCCCTCCAGAAATCAATGAGACGCCCATTCCCGAATCTCCATTTAGTGCCAGCCCGAATGATGGGAAGCGAGCTACATATAGAGTTCCATATGGCTGAGCCTCTAGTGGGGATGGAAGTGATAAAGTCTTCATTGTTTGCTAAATACTTAGCTCTGAGCAAGTGGGCCCAACAGGAATCACCTTTAGCCACCTCCCAAGCAAGTTTGGCCAGGAGGGCCCCGTTCATCTCATTCATTTTCCGAAGACCGAGACCACCATGAGCAGTTGGTTTACAAACCTCTTTCCAGGCCACAAGATGGATCCTTTTCTTTTCTTCAGTTCCAGACCACAGAAAGTTCCTTTGAATTTTTTCCACAACCTCCCTTACAGAACTGCTGGGAATCTTGAGCATAGACAGGAAGTAAGTAGGAAGGTTCTGAAGAGTGGCTTTCACCAGCTGGAGCTTGCCAGCCTGGCTGAGTAGAGCTCCTTTCCAAGCAGCGAGCTTTTTTTGATATCTTTCCATGACCGGATTCCACATATTTTTTGATTGCCTTCCATGGAAGAGGGGGATGCCCAGATAAGAGGCGGGAGGTCCACAATCGAGCAACCAAAGATATCAGCAATCTTTCTCTGGACTCTGGGGGGCGTGTTGATGAAGGAGATGCTGCTCTTGATGAAGTTAACCGTTTGCTGAGAGGCTGATTGATAAAGAGAGAGGATATCCATAATAGCCCTGGCTTCAATAACAGAAGCCAAACTCAGCAATAAGGTGTCGTCAGCGAACTGGCTATGAGTGGCCGAGGGACAGTTTGAGGTGATTTTCATGCCAGAAATGATGGATTGATTTTTTGCCGCATCCAGAGCTCTGCTGAGGGAGTCCGCCATTAGAACAAAGAGAAAAGGTGACAGAGGATCGCCTTGCCTGATACCCCTGCTGCTTTTGAAGAAACCCGCAGGAATGCCATTGATAAGAATAGAGAAGCAAGGGGTCGAAACACATGAGAAAATCCAGCTACACCACTTTTTGTCAAAACCAAATTTTTCCAAGGTCTTGATTAAGAAAGGCCAGCTGACTCTGTCAAAGGCTTTTTGCATATCCAATTTTAAGATCATACCTGGAGACTTCGCAAGAAGAGCCGAGTGGATGGCCTCATGGACAGTAATTATACCGCCTTGAATAAGACGACCTTTTATGAATCCGTTCTGATTGTGAGAGATGAGGTTCGGCATAAGAGGTTTTAGCCTGGAAGCCAGCATCTTAGTGATGATCTTGTAAGACGTGTTGCATAAACTTATAGGCCGAAAATTGGAAACCTCCTTGGAATTATGCACTTTTGGGGCAAGGGCCACGAAAGTGGTGTTCCATTCCTTAAGCAGTTTGTCATTCATCTGAAATTCATTAACTGCTAGGAATAGGTCCTGCTTGATGATTTCCCAAAAAACTTGGAAGAAAGCGGCAGGAAAGCCATCCGGACCCGGGGCTTTGTCTCTCTTCATAGCAAAGACAGCTTTATGAATTTCCTCCATAGAAAAAGGCTTGGTTAGATTGTTGTTCATCTCAGGAGAAACCAGATGTGGAATGTGCTGGAGCATTTCATTCATAGATTGTTCCGAAGGGAGCCGATCAACATGGAGAAGATTTGAGTAGAAGGATATAAGCTCATTGGAAATATCAGATTCAGCTGTTAGTAAGATCCCTGCTGACGACACCAACTCACGAATCTTATCTCTAGCTTTATGTTTACAAGCAGTGATGTGGAAGAATTTGGTATTACGATCACCTTGCTCAAGCCAGAGGGCCCGAGAACGCTGCCTCCAATAGGATTCTTCTTCTTTAAGAGTGTTGTGATAATCACTGAGGAGAGAGATTTCTTGTTGGTGAAGATGATCCAACCTTCCAACAGCCTCAATTTGTTCGGAAATTTTAACCAAGCTCTGAGAAAGCTCCTTCTTGCGAACCTTGATGTTACCGAAGACCTTCGACTTCCATATTTTGAGCTGTTTTTTGATTTCTTTAAGTTTGCTGGAAAATCTGAACATATTAGTTCCCTCAATCTCGATATTCCACCAGCTTGCTACCAGGGGAGTCAGATGGTTATTTTCAAGCCAAGCCAGCTCAAATCTGAAGGGAGGATTCTTGGCATTTACCTTGTGATTGGCGCTTAACAGAAGAGGGCTGTGATCTGAGCCAGCCCTTGAGAGGGAGCTGAGATAAAAGTCCGGAAAGAGAGAAATCCAATCCAGAGAGCCAAGAGCTCTATCTAATCTGCATTGGATGTGGTTCCTGCCCAATCTGCGGTTTGACCATGTGTAAGATGAGCCGTGGAGATCCATGTCCAGAAGTGAATTCTCCCTTATGAAGTCAGCCAAAGCTTCCATGCTAGACGGCATAGCAGGATACCCCCCTGTTTATCCGATGGATAAAGAGGGCAATTAAAATCACCCATTATTAGAATGGGAATTTTACCACAAGTGATGATGAAGTTAGTGATATCTCTCCAAAGTTTTCCTCGATGAGTCTCCAAGTTTGGGGCATACACATTGATAGCAATCCAAGAGGAGTCAGCACCAATCTCTTGGAAGAGGATACATATAAAGTTGGGGTGCTTGAACAGGCAATCCCCTTTAAGACTTCTGGGATCCCACAAGGTACAAAGCCCCCCAGAGTTTCCAGTTGAAGGTTGAGATTCAAAGGCAGCCGCAGGCCAGATTTTATGGAGCCGAACCTCCGTTTTTAGTTTGGTTTCCTGCAACATGATGATATCAGGTGAGTTCTGGAACTTGATGTCTTTGATGATTCTTTGTTTTTGAAGAGAGTTGAGCCCTCTTATATTCCAAGAAATGATCTTCATTTCTTTTGTTTGGGTTTACTCCCCACCACCATGGGGATAGTGCTTTGGGTTCCTTGCGCCACATTTGTAGCTGCTTCTAGCTGAAGCTTAACACTGCTTGGAGTTCTGCCTCTAACCTTTTCCAAGCCAATATCGGGTTTCTTGTTGCTGCTTCTAGTGAAACGGTGATTGAAACAATCATCGGTGGAGAGATCCGAGGAGAGGGGACAGGGCCTGAAACAGGCGGGCAGGGGGGAGGCAGGGTGGGGGGATCGAGGGAAGAGGGGATCGAAGGAAGGGGGGGGAGGGGAAAAGGAGCAGGCAGCGGCGAAGGGGGAGGGGAGGAGGCAGCCAAAAGAAGGTCCTCACCAAGAGACGAAGAGCCGGGAAGAGCCGAAGGAGCCGGGGGGAGAGGGGATGGAGGGCTAAGGAGGAGGGAAGGATCTCAGAAGCAGGATCAGAAGAAGGGTTGATTTCTCCATCCTCAAGGAGAGCGAAGGAATTAGACGTGGGGATGATCGGGATCTCAATGGAGGACGATTTAGGAACGGATTTTTTCTTGTATTTTGGGGAGAGGGTTTGGGACATTGGTTTCGGTTGAGGTTTAGAGGGGCAGCCAGAGGCCCTATGGCCAAGTTTTTTGCAGAAGGAACAAGCTTGAGGAATGTATTCATAGTCAATGGGTTGTTTCCAGTTCCCTAAGTCCGAGATAAGCTCGATGTCCTTTGGCAAGGGGCAACTAATATCAGCATTAACACAGAAACGAGCATGAATGAATCTAGTTTTTGCTTTTGTGGCTTGATCTATAGCTATCAAAGAACCTATTGAAAGAGCAATACCTTCAATAACTGCCGGGTGCCAAAACTCCAGAGGGAGCCCCGGGAGGCGAACCCAGATTGGGGCTTGGGTCATGGATTCCGTGTGTGGGTTGAAACCAGGTGACCATTTCCTGAGATAAAACCCCGCCTGCCAAAAAACCACGGACCACCAAGCAGCGCTCTAGCGAAGTCTTCTTTCAAGCTGAAGGAGAATAAGATGAATCCATTAGGCATAGCCGCTATTTCTAGCGCTCCACATGGTTGCCATTTTAAACGAGCCCATTTTTTTATATCCTCCAGTGGGGGCCTAGGGCCCATCAGCGTACCCACCAAGGACAGGTCACGAGAAGCGGCAGCAGCCTCCGTGATATGAGAGGGGATGCGCAGGGAAAAGGACCCTTCTGACAGTGAAGGGGAGAGCTTTTCCGAGCTGTGAGCCGATGTGGAACCCTCCACGACTTTTGACCAAGCGAAAGGCTGCGTTGGAGAGAGGACCACGGCGAAGGGGGCCCCGATCCGGACTCAAAGGGGTCCAAAGATTAGAAAGAGGACCGCAGAGACAAAGCAGACAGAGCAGGCAAGAAAGGGAGCAGCAAATGAGGCGCAGTTTTTTTAAACGGGGGTTTTAGGTCATTACTCATAAGTATGATGATGTTTTATGGTCCTTTGGAGCATTTTTATCTTTTACTATTACTACAAGTAGTAATGTGTTATTCTCGATCATGTGTGGTTAATTGTAAGTTAATTAATTTATATCAACCCTCCATTACAAACCGTCATATATCGTATAAACTTACATATAATTCTTAGGGTGTAAATAGTTGATAAGATGTACTCTACGTTAAATTAAATAAGGAAAACAACCATGTGGCTTTAGAGTGTTGATTTTTTTAAATTCGAGATAAACCTAAATTTATAGCTCAAATATGATAAAAGAGATATAATTTTATCCTAACTACATAAACCTATGTAACCCTTTTTAATAAAGACTAGTATGATTACATTCTTCTCTCTACAACTAACCTTGTTAAATGTCATCACCGAATCATCTCTCTAAGATTTAATAAAAGGCTCAATTTAGATTGTTTATTTGACACCATTCTTATTACAATAAAACATGAGAAATCTAATTTAGAGAAGTGTTATTGATGAATTTATTTAGAATAAAGGTATATTGGGTTGTCATATTTTAAAATACATTTAGATAAAAATCTTTAAAAAAATCATAAACATGAATATAATTTATCAATGTCCGATGATTATCATGGTCCATTTATCATTTGGAATCTTTGTTTTACTCGACCTCATTATTAGAGGATCCATTTATTTCAACTCAAATACTATTTGGTATTAGTATTTCTACAATCTCTTTATAAAAATATATCAATGAAGGAATAATTGAGTAATTTCATAATATAGATGGTCAGTACATATTTGGAACCTAGGGTTTGCATTCATAAACATTTAATCAAGTAAATAAGAAAGAAATTAGGGTTATAATAACAACCTCATTGATTTAACCCAAAAAATAAATATGTGTGGGAAAGGGAAGGGTTTTTACTTATTTAAGTTTAGGTTAGGGTTAGAACATGATGTATATTAATATTGATAGTTAATCATTAACATTCATGATTAAGCAAATATTGAATAAATAAATAAATGAATGCTAAATCTAAATTATGTGACAATGTTATGATATAAATAATTAAAGTACATTATTGACCTACGCAAATAAGCAATTAAATTTAAAACCCTAGTTGCAAAGGAGAGATAAAAGGACTTAGCTGATTTGCAATAATCCCAAAGGTGTACAGAGCTAAAAAAATGATGAAATTAGAAGGAAAGTTGTCACAACTAAATTCAGAAAATTGTGCAACTATCGATGAGGTGACACGAGCGCATAGAAGGTCAAGAGTGCCTAGGCTCTTCCGACTGATGTCCCTCGGTGTTCGGGCAATTTCTCGATTCTAATTTTTCTTGGTCGAATGGTGTCACATATATTCATCATTGATCACCCGTATATCACTCTTGGATCACCCAGGTACTTGTAAACCTTTCCCTTGAATGGATTCTAGATGGATGCTTTGATGCTCTTGTGAGAGCCTTTGAATGCAACCTTTGGTGTAGATAATAGATGATTAATGTTTGGCCCTTATTACGATCACATAACTTTTTATTTATATGATTCTCTTGCTTAATTTTTTTAATTAATCCTCGAAAAGGAAAAGTACCAAAAATATAAGATGCCTAAATGGCCGAGAAAGGACCCAAAAGATGTGAACAAAGTAAAAAAAGGTTGGGGGTGCCCATAGGGGATGGGAGCGCCAGGCGCTTACAAACTAGCTAGGTGTTGGTATCCTAGTTAGGCTATGGTGTCTAGAGTGAGAAATTTTGAAGTATAAAAAGACACACTAGGCTAGAAGGAGTGTAAGAGAAACAAAGGCAATGAAAATTAAACAAATATGGCCAAAGACATGGGTTAATTAGTATTTTTCTTGCTTAGGAATCATATGAATAATATTATGCAATTAGGACTAGATAGATACCCAAAGTGTGTGATTTAGTGTCTACATTTTCCCCCACTTTATGTTGTTGAGAGAATGCTCAATAACATAAATTAGATAAGATATACGTACCTATAGCCATGTAGATCGATGATGAAAAGCATTCCGAGAGACAAGGAAAAGTGTAGAGTGATAAAAAAAAGTGAAGCATGAAAACTAAAGAGGAGAAAGTAAAAAGAAATGATGATGATGACCCTAGGGTGAGGGCGTATGTATAGATTTTGTGTGTGTACCTTTTGTTGATGTTGATTGATTATGTTGTTGATGCGTGATGGTGTGACCGCCGATTCCCATAAGGACAAACCTGCAAAAGAGAAAAACAAAGTAGTGAAATACGCGCATATGTGAAATTTAATCAAAATTAGTAAAAAGTATGTAAGAAAGGGTGTTAAAATGTAAAAAGAAACATGTGCACCTGATCTATGACAAAGAAAAGAGATAGAAAGGATCATGTAGATGATGTAGAAGAATGATTTTTTTGGGCAATCTCATGCCAGTTGTGCTGAATGCGAGTTTTTCAGTTATCTCTCGCCAAGAAATGGAAGAAGTGTAGGAGAAATTTCTGTATCATCCTCTAACATTTTATTATTTCCTACATATGAACACCACCACAGATGGTGTGTAAAAATCTGATCTATTTCAAACAATTTCGATCTAACGCGAAAGTAGAAAAGACAATGTAGTGCATGCATACCAAGTGTTAAGGATTGTGTGCCCTATAAAAGTTGTTGTGTAAACTACCAAAAATGTGCTAAAATGAAAAATGTTGTGTAACTACCCCTAGTCACAAGTGTCTAAGAAGGGTCGGGGGCACCTAAGCGCTACTATTTGGGTCTAGGTGCTAGTGTCTATGTTGTACTAGAGACCCAAGTCATATTCTAGGTCATTGTTGAGATTGAATATTGTGTTGTACTGCAGTATTGAACTATGTTGAACTATGATTGTAAGACATTGTATGGGGTGACTGATTCACCCAAATGATGCCCCCTCATTTGGGGTGCATGCAACAATGTTGAGGAGTATGTGGCCCAAAGGAGGACCGATCGTTGTGCTGAAACTAATGCCCTACAGGGGGAGGGAGTGTGCTTGGTAGAAACCAAGGCACACACAAGAAAATTGGCCGAAACAATTGTTAGTGTAAACAAGAAAAACATGCATGCAAACGACAATGTGTAAGCCAAGCATGCAAGAAGATAATGTAGACAAACAATAACGTAGACTAAGTAGACAATGAAAAGTGGGTTTCGACATGGGACATCACTCACAATGTTGTAAGACAAACAAGGATTATGAAGCCAAAATCACAAGCGTAATTGGAGAAAAGACAAGACATAGGGAAAAGCCCACAAATAATGGCATACAATGACAAACAATGTAACGAACCATTACACCAAAACCTTGAGGCGTTAGTGAAATCTGCACATGAGGATCATAACATCCCACCACGCTTCCGTAGAGCCCGACTCGGGCTGGGTTTGCGCCCGCACTCCCATATGTACGAGCCCCGCTTCACCGATGTTTAGGCGCCCCATGGGCCTTGGCTACACGATGTAACCAACCGAGTGGGATTCGAACACGGGTGGTCGCTCTAATACCAAATGTAATGAACCGTTACACCAAAACCTCGAGGCGTTAGTGAAATCCGCACATGAGGATCATAGCAAACAATGACAAACAATAACAAGCGATGTAATAGACAACTAAGGTAGCATAGGGTTCCTACAAGAAAAATGTTGCATATGAAGCACTCGTTAGCATATTGAAAAGATTAAAAGTAAACGTGTATAATCCAATATAGTAGTGTGCTAGTATGAATAGGGAAGTAGTATAAACTTAAACAATAACACTGTAGTGTGTGTACAAAAGTGGATGCCCAAAGGAGCATTCATGGGACCGGTAATAGGTAATGAGCCAAACATCCATGTTGTGTGTGTCAATTTATTTAGAGTGTGATTACAACTAGAAAACAAGTGAACACGATGTGTATATGGAAAATATAATGACATATAATGTATCTATCTAACATAGTAAGCAAGATGTAACATACGCATATAAGTAAGCAAAAACAATGTGCAACCAAGATATGTAGTGTGTTGTGGAGTGCGGATGGAATGGAATGCATAATGAATGTGATAGAGCTGTGTGCTACCTGAGTGAGTGTGAATGAGTATGTATGAGATGAGGTTCATTTATATAGGCCCCCTCAGTAGTTAAAAATGAACCGTAGAACAAGAGTGCATCATCGGGAAATGGTTTGAGTTGTATGTGCTAGAAATATGTGATTGTTAAAGTATAGAGCATAATGAATGAGTGATTGAGCACACGAGTGTGGTGCGGTTAATTTTAAGTATAAACCCTAAGCATTTGAGTATGAACCGTGGAGCTAGAGTGCATCATAGGGTAGTGTGTGGTGTTGATTATGCACAAAAGCAAAATGTTGAATGTGTAGTATGTCATGTTGAATGTCCGTGAAAGAGATTAATTATGAATATGTTTAGTGTGGAATGCGATGTGTTAAATGTGTGCGAGAAATTTGTATCTTGTAAGTGTCAAATGTGTAATGTGTTGTGTATTGTGAATGCGTCAAGTTTGTAGTATGTTGTGTTGTATGTGCGCTAAAAAGAATGTGTCATAAGCGTGTTGAGTGTAGTGATGAATATGCACGAGAAATATGTGTCATGAATGTGTCATATATGTCATATATGTTGTGTGTAGTGTGTGAGGTTCATGTGTATAGGATTCCCTTAATAGTCAAGTGTGAACCATAGCACAAGAGTGCATCATCGGGTAATGATGATACAATGCGTGTATCAAAGGGTTTAAAAGTGCTAAGAAAGATGAATCATGAAGCGTAGAGTGTTAAGTGTGATAGGACATGCTAGAAATAATTGATAGTGTTAGAAGGGGGAGAATAAGTACAATGCCCCCAAGCATACTAATGATGGAGATTTATGCAGCGACATGAGAGATACCTTGTCATTGTGGGAGAGTGTTATTTGTGTCGTGATAAGAGTGAGGGCCAACACAATGGTAGGCCGAAGCAATAGTAAGACCATGCGATGGTGGCAGAATTTGAAATGTGTCTTGGCCATCAGTAGGAGTATTTTCTTTGACAAAATGAATTGGAAATGGAAGTGGAGTAGGATGGGAGGAATCTTGAATGGTGGTAACTTAGGTGGGATTGATGACATTGCAAAAGACTTGATAGGAGAAGAAGGTGGATTGATTTTGAGAGGCGGTTGCATACTTTGACTTGGTAATGTCGTAGATGACTTCAGAGGAGGGGGTGTTATATTTATTTTGAGAGGTGGTTGTTTAGGTGGCTCTTTAAATTCCGTAGAAGGACCATTGGAAATGATGGCATGATGCTCATTAGACATAGACAAATCAGATTTAGGAACCCATTGAGATGTAACAATTGGAGAGGACCATGTAACATGATGTTGTGCAGTGAATGAGATAAAACCTTGACATTCAAGATGTTTGATTCTTTGTTGTAAAGCATAGCAATCATTGTCATTATGTCCATTAATTCGATGATAAGTGCAAAATGGGATACCTTGATATTTGACCAACCGATAAGGAGGATAACAATGAGTAGTTGGAAAATTGATCAATTGATAACTAAGGAGCTTAGTAAGAATGTCATGTTGCTTAGCATTGTGATCAAATGTGAGAGGCTTTGGTAATGGCAAGACTCGAGGATCACTGATATGAGCACATGTAGACGACATAAAATGAGAATGAGAAACATTCTTAAGATGTTGGATTTCAAATTTTAAAGATGTGATCATGGATTCCATAACCTGAAATTTATCTTGAAATAAAGATTGTAAAGCTTGAATAGACTTACAAATATATTGATTGGCATTATGACTAATACACTCATTAGAGAGACGATCGAAGATGGCCCTAACTAATGAAGGCAACATGTTGATAGGGAGATACATAGTCACTAGGGTTTTGTGAAGAGCATCTTTATAAGATGGGTGCATTTGAAGTAATCAAGCAAAGGGACTTGTGAGACCTTATGACCCATGATAGAAGAAAAAGAAATATCCAAGAGTATTCAAACGCAAGTTCACCGTATGATTAAGCAAATATTGAATAAATAAATGTTAAATCTAAATTATGTGACAATGTTATGATATAAACAATTAAAGTACAAGATTGACCCAAACAAACAAATAATTAAATTTAAAACCCTAGTTATAAAGGAGAGATAAAAGGACTTAGTTGATTCGTAATAATCCCAAAGGTGTAAAAGCTAAAAACTCATGAAATAGGAAGCTAAGTCATAACAATTAAACCAATAAAATTATGCAACTTTCGATGAGGATGGACACGTGCGCCTGTGGCTCGCTAACCCACTTTCCCACTAGTGTCTAGGAAATTTCTCGGATTTTGAATTTTTATGGGTCGAAAGGGTGTCACATATATTTGTTGTTGATCACTTGCATGTCACACTTGGATCACTGAGGTACCTGCAAATCTTTCCCTTTAATGCATGCTAGATTGATGTTTTGATGCTCTCGTGATAGGCTTTAAATGCAACCTTAGGTGGAGATAGTACATGCTTAGTGCTTGGTCCCTTATTATGATCACATAACTTTATATTTATTTGATTCCCTTGCTTGAATTTTGTAATCAACCCCAAAAAGGCCGAATACCAAAAAGATAAGATGCCCAAATGAATAGAAAGGACACACATGATGTGAACAAAATACAAAGAGGTTAGGGGCATCTAGAGGGGATAGGAACTCCTGGGCATTGGTGTCTTGTTTCGGCGCTGGTGTCCAAAGTGGGAAATGTCAAAGTATGAAAAGATATACTTGGCTAAAAGGAGTGTAAGATCAAAAAGGCAACAAAAAGCAAGCAAAGATGGACAAAGACATGGGTTAATTAATACTTTTCTTTCTTAGGAATCATATGAATAGTAGTATGTGATCATGACTAGATAGATACCCAAAGTGCATGATTTAGTGTCTACAATTCATATTTAAACATACATATAGAGCATTGAAAGATGTGTCAATTTAAACATGTGTTAAATACAATAAAATGTAAGAATATGAGTGTACTTAGCTCTTTGACTGGTCCGGAGGTTGATTTGGGTGTGACAAAGGGATGAGATGGTTGGGAATATCTTATAGATATTCTACCTTTGATCATATAATTATAATGTGCACAAGGACGAAACCACTCTCCTCAGCCCAATTGTTATGTGGTTTCATCTTATTAGACAATTTGGTATGAATAGAAAATAGTGCTTTATAACTTTCTGAACCTCTATGAATGACTAGTATATGATTTGTTGTGAAAAATATTTGGTATCAATAATGTGTAAAACACTAAAATCAACCAATTCAACCCAAACCCTAACTATGGGTAAAAACGTTATAAAAGGTCAAGGTTAGATTAAAGTGTAATCTATACACCGTGTACATTGGCACTACTATAAATATGCCTCAAATAACACATAGTTCTCGACCTAATGATGCATGTAGTCACCAAATCATGCACTTACTATTACATTTATACCGTCGGGTATTTTATTTTATATATGGATCTTGTGTAATAAAAGTATTCATTAGTGACCCATCTTTTATTCTTGTTGTCAGTTAGTCGCTTAGTCACTGTCATTGTTAATGTTTTGGTACAATAGTCAAATGTCTATACAATTTTAGGCGTCTTTTAGGGAGTCTTAGTGTCGTAATTTGCCTTATTGTCATCTCCATTCCTATATTAGGGCACCTAGGGTAGCACTTAGGCACCCAAGGGCATCCCAGCCCATGATTTTAGGTGCCCTTGTTTTTATAATTTGTGGTCCTAATTTGTTTACTCGAGGTCGGTCTTTGTTGTTATCCTGCATTCCCTAGGTTTTAGTCGGCATTTCAGGTCATTAGTGTCAAAATTTGAACAAGAGATCCCTATATAAACATAACATACTCACTACATTATGGGTGGACATATTACTATCAAGGGAAACTATCTACTAAGGTAAGGGACTGCATTTGGGCATCTTCTACATCTGCATCACACAAGCATAGGGGGAAAGGGTTGTATTCTTTCTATTCCATCCACCATTTGCATTTTTACATCTAGTTATTGCCCCCTACTTCTGCGTCATTAGCGCTAGGGCATCCTAGGCACAAAATTACACACACACACACACATAACTACATGGGGTCTAGAATGTAGTGTAGTGCTTAGTCGTAAGTCCACCATTGTGGCAGCTAAGGTCAGTCCGACCTATTCATATGCATTTTTATTTTTAGAATTTTATGCTTTGAATAGGGTTTTGTAGGTGGATCTTCACATTACATTTATAGTGACATAAGCAAAGGAATTGTGATAACCATATGAAAAAGCAAAGATATTGTGAAGATCTTGCGACACCGCCGCATCGAGATCCCGAGCTTTTATGTAGACTATAGCGTCAAATCACGCACTGGGCACCCTAGTGCCCTTTCAGTGCCTCGCCTAGCCGTAAGTAAACTAAATTTTTCCATTCCCGTAATTGTATAGTAACATCTTGCCCATCCTACATGTCATCCTACTTCATTCCAGCACACAATGTGGTAAGTCAAACTCGTGTTAGTACAATATCCCTATTATTTTCATTATTTCAATGTATTTAAGCAATAAAGTAAAATACCTAGTTTCAACATTTTAATATTGCATTTTGTTTCTATTTAGATTAACTCAAAAAATAAATCATATTTTTAGTTAATCATTCTCGTGAACTCCGAATTTTAGAATACTTTACCTTTGGATCCTTTTCGATTACCTTAGTGGTTAAGCATAGTTCTTCTTTTTTCCCGTCATGTCTCGTTTCAATGTCAACCATGTATATGATGAGGTCACCATAGTTGAAGTCAAAGATTTATATAGTACCCTAATGGCTACACTTGATGATACTCGATAAGAACTCTTGGAGGGCCAACAACATGTGCTAACTATTCTTGCGCAGATTCTCCTATAAGTATATGCCTTGTTGATGACCCTATGACATTCACTCATTGTACACCATGTCATCTAGTTGATTGTGGTCCTTCTTCTGATATGTCACTGATGCTTTAGATGAATCTATCATTGATTACTTATTAGGCATTGATCGATGTAAAGTATACATCATGAATCTTCCTCTTCTATTCCACCTCCTGATATAGTTACTCCTATGTCTCCTACTGCTTCTGATAGTAATCCTCCCACATCTTATTCTAGCTTGCATTCTCCTTCATATTACATTGATGATCCTATTGATAGTCTTGTTAGTGATAACATTATTTCGGAACTCCATCTACTACTGATGATTATCATGAGTCTCCTTCTTTCTATACCGCTAAGTGTGACTCTCCTACTCCATTGTTGTCTTCTCCTGAGGGTGCATCTACTATTGTGCATGAGTCACCACCATTCGTTGCTTCTTCTCCTTCTATTCCCACATCATTTATGGCTCCTACTTCATCTTCTCCTATAGAAGTTTCATCCTTGGCCACCTCACCTATTAGGAATAGTGTTGATATTAGTCATATTATTACTATCGATATTCCTCCACCATCATCTACTATAGGTCCTTTGACACGTACTACTAATGTGCCTTTCGCATCAGAATCCACTATATCACCTTTTCACATCTCTATGATCACTAATAATGGCAAACTTTGACCACTTAATACATTGTTACCATCCCCTTACATGACATTCTCTCTCTCGTGCATGTTGTAGTATAACTCAATCTCAAGTTCATACTCTCACTTTCGAAGTAAAGCCTATTATGCTTCTATTGACAACAATTATTTGCATGGTAATCCCGTTCCTAAAAAGACTCATAATCTTTCCTTCCCTAAAGACTTTACCATGCCCACTTTTACGTGTTTTGATGGTCTTGTGACCTTCATGCTCATATCCTACACTATCGTACACTTATGGCCTCGTATACTAATGACCGATTATTCCTTAAGGCATTTCATTATAGTCTTATTGATGAGGCACTATAATGGTACACCCATTTACCCTTTGGGTCTATTATCACTTTCTATGACATGGAGGATGCTTTCCTCTATTGTTTCATTATCAATAATGGCCCTAGAGTCACTTATGACCACATACCTACTTTATATCAGGGCTCATCTAAACCTATCCTGGATTACATCTTACAATTTAATGTATGTATACATCAACTCATATTCTAACCTAGTGACTTAGAGAAGTAATTCATTTTTGTCATGGCCTCATTTCTCCACTTAAGCAAAGGTTACAATATGATACTTGCGAGTCATTCATCCTTTTATGCTATAAAGTTATTGACCTAGAAAAATATCTTCTATCCTCACATATCATCACACCTACACATGTTTCTTCATTCCATCCTCTAGTCTTACACTCACTCCTCTATTTAAGCATCCAAAGTAATCTCCACCTCTGCCTAAAGTACATTGCAAACAAACTCAACCCACTCCTCCACCACCAACCCATCCTTCTCCGTTTCCACAGCAAGTTCCTACTTCCATCACTCCGCTTCCATCACGAGAGCCTTTATATTTCTCTCCTCACACCCAACCACATGATGTGTTGCATATATTAATAATTGAGTTATTAATTCGACTACCCCACTTAAGTATTCTCCGTAAAGTACTCAATTCATTCACACTCAACACCGCTCACATGCGCATTCTCTACTTCATCCATCATCACATTCATTGCATCCACCACATCCACAACATCCATTGCTTCATGTTGTTTGTTCTTATGGGTTTTTTCTAGCCTCTACATATCCTATGTTTCCTCCACATGACATTCCATTAGGTTCATAAACTCACGTTGCGTCCATTCCACACACTTCCATTACAACATGTCGACTTGGTATTTGGTAGGTGATTATTATCACCTTACCCCCTGATGACGCACTTGTGTTCTTACGGTTCTTACACGAATGTTGAGGGATTAGTTTTAAGAACCTTTCATCATGCACTTCGTCATTTCATCTAGTGCACTCAATCATTTCCCGATGGCACACTCTTGCTTACACGACTCATCCTTGATTGTTGAGGGGTCTTAATTACATGAGCTTATTCATTCACACACAGTGGGGGCATCGTTACTCTTCCCCTATTATTTTCATACATTCATCTCACTATCATACATTTCTCTATTTTCACATGTATAATACTATAATAATTACATTAACTACATGCTACACATTTTATTCAATAAACATTTCATCAATCACATTACATCCATTATATATATTATCATCACTCACCATACACATTTTGTCTACAACTACTAACATCATAATGTGATTTTACATTCATCACATACAAACGATACACATGCTAGGACAATAACCATAGAATCATACAACATCCATTACATCGCAATGACAAAACATTCCAACATCAATTTAACATATATCAAAAATAGGTGTCCATACATATATCGCTAATACAATCATCATCACAAAAATTTTCACAAATGGGGCAAGGCCCCCACATCATATACAATAATCCCAATCAGACCTCGTCATCATTATTGCTCTCATGTACTCTGAGAGCCCTAGAACTAGATTCCTCTCCACTAACGCGACGCCACATTTCATGGCCTCATAACTTCTCCACCTTCCTTCATAAGATAGTAATTTTTGTAGCCCGCTTCAAAACTCCGACGCTACAAGTCCACATACCGCATGAACACATCCTGGGCCAAGGGACCACCACCTACTACCTCTCGAGCATGTCGAGTCTCCTCACATGCCTCATCCCTCTCACCTAACAACATCGTACATGTCGTCGTTGTTATGGCCACTAGCTCAAAGAGATGAGAATACTTGCCTGTAATGTCATCAACAGTGCTCTAGCATCCCTCCACCCAACACATCATTCGACACATTCCGTGTCAAAGTACGGCCATATATGTCTACTATCAATGACCAATACACATCCCCTACAAACATAACATAAAACCAGACATTAGCTAAACACATAAAACAACGTAGATAATCCGTTAAACACCACATCGGCATACACAAATACTTACGCTCTGTCACGATTGCTACTATAGGGTTGGGGATGCTTCCCTCCCCTCCTCTTTTGTGGGGTAACTCCATAGGACATGTGAATACTGGGTATAATAATACCCATCGATGCATTGCCCACCATGCTCGATACTCCTTAGTACACCCCGCGTCATCTCTACCTACAACCACTATCATTGGATTTGTCTCATATGATCTGGTGGTATTAACTACTCTGTTGTGGGCCCTGGCCTAACACCCTTCCTAGGTGCTCTAATAGCTCTCAACCATATATATGGCTCTAGGGGCACATCCTGAGCCATCCCAAACTATCGTGACACCCTCTCAACTGAAAAAGCTTCACCACACCTGGAAAGCGGTCCTCTAAGCCACATAGTCCTCCGGATACATCACAACTCTATAGCATCCTCGGGCATCCCCCATAATCATGGTATGGCCTCCATATAAATGACTCGGGCCCCTTCATATCTATTAGTGCTCTGAAGGTATCTCGTATCCATCTTCCTACGACGAATATCCACCTAATGCGACCATATATCTCGAGGTGAGCCCACTCTCCTCATGGCCCTGTAACTAGTCTCAATACAACTATGTGCTCATATGCCAATACATGCATCAATGTGGTGGCTCATATGCCTCCACCATGTTCATCTTGTGTAAATCGATACAAGTCTCTATATAAATAGATGAACACACACCATTCCCACATGTATCTCGTGACCGTCCTCCTCTATCTGCTTGATATATGCCATGCATCTTATATAATATGCCGACACCTCCTTCTTTCCACGACTATACATGAAGCAATCAAGTGCTGAAATAAATTTCCACATGCATGAAACCCTCGACTGCAATATATCATCCAAAATGATATGGGCCTTGGTAGGTACTTGAGTCCCCATAAAGTATCACCTCTCGAGCACATATGTCACTCCATATCCTCCACTACCATCACTCGTACCCTCTCCCCATAACCGAAAACCACAATATGTGATATACATCCTCCAATGTGATAGTCATCTCCCCCGTAGGCAACCAAAATGTGCATGTGTTTACACACCATCTCTCACACAATGTAGTCAACATGGGAATATTATGGGGCACATCCCCATTCGCGCTTTTATTTTCTCGCAAATCCGACTCAGTCCATCATATCACACTCATCATCTAAAAACCATATCCAAGTAATGTTCTCAAATGACGACCACCAAAGAACTCCATCGAATGGATATCCCTTTGCACACCACCAAATGACAACAAACGTAGTGTTATAACACATTACACAACCAAGCACACGTATTCAACATAATAGAAACAAGTCTTTCCCTATTTTCCACTAAATGCACACATTTTGGACCACGACACCCATATGCGGGACTCATGCACCTAGAGCGAGGACACTAGCACCCGGGCCTGGTGCTCCAATCCCAAGGGTCACTAGTACCCTTGCCACTCTTGTCCGTGTCAAAAACGTAGAGAAAAAAAAATCTCAAATTTTAAAAATTCAACTAAAATGACTACTATACCACACATTTTGTGAAAATTAATGCACTTACCAACTCTGCAGTCATACACAACGCTACAACAATCGCCACTCTCTCAAACCGACTAGGACGCAATGCTCTCACTTGAGGCATCTTCACTCACTTTGTGCACACTCTCACACTTGTGCAAAAGACAAATGAGGTAACTAAACACTTTTTCACTTTGCTATTTATAGTTACTTTTCATCACTACCCTTACTATGGTCCTTATTTCACATTTATTTCCACAACTAATACACACTACACCTTGTTTTGCTCATATCTTGAGTGTTTTTACTCCAATTTACACCCCTTCGTGACATTATTTTCAGAATTATTCCTACCACCGTATTGTACACATTTGGCGTGTATTATATCTCTTCATCGTTGTATTCCATTTAATACATACACATTTTCACCTCTTGTCATTACTTTCGGCTTAGTGTCTATTCTTTTCATCACTCCCCTTTCACCGAAAGGGGGGATATTATTGAGGGTCCCCTATAATCCCCCTCACATCACCATGTGTTCAAACATTGTAAACTCCGACACTTACAAATACATCGCACAATATTTCACCATTAATTCCCCTAATGACCTAATATTGGTGCAAAAATGTTTAAAATAATCCAAATACGATCACACACTACTTTATATTGATTCCCGTAATGACCTTACTTGGGGAAAAAAGTGATTAAAAACCCTTTATAATATAATTGTTCATCATTCTCTATTGATTCCCCCGATGACCTAACCTAGGGGCAACTAGTATAAAATATCTCCATGAGTAACCAATCAAAACAATTAATCAACCAATCAAAATCAATGTGTTCAAATTGAAAATCATATCATTCAAATCATGCAAGTGGTCTCCTAGATGAGCTAACTTGGAAACCATAATACATTTTTGCGCTCACTTCTAGATGACCTAACTTGGAAGCCACCTTTTCATATCATGTCTACTTCTAGATAACCCAACTTGGAAGTTTTCACATTGCGGCGACACCCTATATGGGTCATTGTTTAACCAAAAGCTTTTGGAAAATCTCAAAATTTTGATCTAAATCCATCTGCAATGCTAGATCTTGAGGATGTAGTTAAAGATTAGAGAATAACACACTTTTCTCCCCGCAAACTTCCTCCTCAGCAACAGGATGTCCAGATCCTCTGATTATTCATTCGTATACAAGCATTCGGGTTGGGAACTGATCACTCCCTACCCACATATTCATCATTAAACCACGTTCGAAATCATTGTACACCTTAATCATCACTTTCATTTAATACATATCATCACGACATTTTATGATTTTTTATTATGTTGCATGGATCAACTTGTTGATCCATGGTTCGACACACTTTTATAGTCCTAGTGACACACTTCTACTACACACATGTGTGTTCTTCTACAGCATGGGCTTCTTTGACTTTTTCTCAAGTACACATCTCTATCTACTTTATGTTACTGGCTTTCTCGCTCACCAACATAAAGTGGGGGCAAATGTAGTCATAAAATCATGCACTTACTATTACATTTATATCGTCGGGTATGTTATTTTATATATGGATCTTGCATGATAAAAGGATTCACTAATAACCCATCCTTTAGTCGTGTTGTCAGTTAGTCAGTCGTCATTATTATTTGGTTGGTACAGTCTTCAAATGTCTATACAATTTTGGGTGCCTTTTAGGGAGTCTCAGGTGCCATAATTTGCTTGATTATCATCTCCAATCCTATACTAGGGCACTTAAGGTAACATTGGGGTGCCCCAGAGCACCCTGTTCTGTGATTTTAGGTGCCCTTATTTTCATAATTTGTGGTCCTAATTTATTTATTCAAGGTTGGTCTTTGTTGTTACCCCGTGCATTCTCCTAGTTTGTAATTGGCATTTCAGGTCATTAATGTCAAAATTTAAATAAGAGATCCCTATATAAACATAAAATACTCACTACATTATGGGCGGACATCTTACTATCAAGGGCAATTATCTACTATGGTAAGGGACTGCATTTGGGCATCTTCTACATCTGCATCACACAAGCACAGGGGAAAGGGTTGTATTCTTTCTATTCCATCCACAATTTGCATTATTGCATATAGTTATTGCCCCCTACTTCTATCGTCATTGGTCTAGGGCATCCTAGGCACAAAATTACACACACACGCACACAAAACTACATGGGGTCTAGAATGTAGTGTAACGCTTAGTCGTAAGTCCACCATTATGGCAGATAAGGTCAATCTGACCTATTCATATGCATTTTTATTTTTAGAATTTGATGTTTTGAATAGGGTTTTACAGTGGATCTTCACATTACATTTACAACGACATAAGCGAAGGAATTGCGATAACCGTGTGAAAAAGACAAAAATATTGCGACATTTCGGCTTTAGATCCTAAGATTTTCTACATAATACAATTCATGAATCACAGACAGGGTGCCTTGGTACCCTTCTGTGCACCTCGGTCTAAACAGAAACTAGACTTTTTCCATTCCCGAAGCCATCCAGGTCATATCTTGCCTAGTCTCGCACATCACCTACTTTAGTCCAAAGACACAACGAGGTAAGTCAAACTTAGGTTAGTACCATATCCCTCTTATTTTCATTATTTCAATATATTCAAGCAATAAAGTAAAATATCTAGTTTCAACATTTTAATATTGCATTTTGTTTCTATTTAGATTAACTCATAAAATAAATCATATTTTAGTTAATCATTTTGGTGAACCTGAATTTTAGAATACTTTGCCTTTGGATCCTTTTCAATACCTTAGTGGTTGAGCATAGTTCTTCTTTTTCACCTGTCATGTCTCATTTTAGTGTCAATCCTATCTATGATGAGGCCACCATAGCTGAACTCAAAGCTTTATATAGTACCCCAATGGCTACACCCGATGATACTCAACAAACACTCTTGGAGGGCCAACAACATGTGTCAACTAGTCTTGCAAATTCTCCTATAGGTATTTTCCTTTTTGATGACCCTATTACATTCACTCGTTGTACACCATGTCATCCGATTGTTTGTGGTCCTTCTTTTGATATTCCACCCAATGCTTTAGATGAATCTATCATTGATTACTTATTAGGCATTGATCCACAGTCAAGTATACATCATGACTCTTCCTCTTTTATTCCACCTACTGCTATAGTTACTCCTATGTCTTCTACTACTTCTAATAGTACTCCTCCCACATCTTATTCTAGCTCGCATTCTCCTTCATATTACATTGATGATCCTATTGATAGTCTTGTTAGCAACAACATTGTTTCTAGAACTCCATTTACTATTGATGATTATCATGAGTCTCCTTCTTTCTATACCACTGAGTGTGACTCTCCTACTCCATTGTTGTCTTCTCTTAAGGGTGCATCTACTATTGTGCATGAGTCACCACCATTTGTCGCTTCTTCTCCTTCTATTCCCACATCATCTATGGCTCCTACTTCATCTTCACCTATAGAAGTTTCATCCTTGGTCACCTCACCTATTAGGAATAGTGCTGATGTTAGTCATACTATTGCTATCAATATTCCTCCACCATCATCTACTATATCTCCTTTGGCACATACTCTTATGTGCCTTTCACATCGGACTCCATTGTATCACCTTTTGACATCCCTATGATCACTCATAATGGAAAACTTCAACCACTTAATACATTGTTACCATCTTCTACCATCCCCTCATAGGACATTCTCTCTCTCATACATGTTATAGACAACTCCGATCTCAAGTTCACACTCTCACTTTCAAAAGTAAAGCCTATTATGCCTCTATTGATAACAATTATTTGCATGGCAATCACATTCCTAAAAATATTCATAATTATGCCTTCCCTAAAGACTTTACCATGGAATAGTGTCAATATATATAAGCATACCTCATCATAGTTTTTGGGAACTACACGTGATTTGATGCATCTTTGGAGCGTTGATATGCAACATGATACTCATCACATTAGCAATGATGTGGTTATGTAGTTCAACCTAATCTTATTAACCCCTTTATAGGTCTTAAGACATAAGGGTTAGGGTTTCAATATAAGAAGAAGGCATATCTCATCACAATACATGCATCACACAAATGCACACCTATAAATCAAATCTCTAGACATGTGTGAATAAGATTGTAGTGACTAGATCAATTATGTATTTTTAAAAGATGATTCATAGCCCGTGATATGGTTTCATTGTTGAAGGTGTCATACTTCCCATAAACCTATCTTACACTCAATTTCAAATTAAGATATTTTATAAACAACTTGATGATACCTTGATAGGTTTCTATGTACATTTTAAGCGCTATATCACACGTTTTACTTACATATTTTGGTTCCTCTCTGACCTAAAAACCATAGTTTAACTCTATCAATTCATAATTCACAAAATTGTTGGTAAAATCAAGAGTATACTGATTTAGGATTATTAGGACTTTTTATTTTAATTATGAATTATCATTATTGTATAGAATATTAAATTAGGAAACCCTAATTTTTTATCACACAATCCAATATCTAATCGACGAGCTCCTAGTGAATTAGATATACCGGATGAATTATTTCTTGTAACATAGTAATTATTAACCCAATCTTGATAAGAGAAAACAAATCATTAATTACCTCATTACCACTCTAAAAAGCAAATATATACTTTAATAACACATATAAACGAGAAGTCGGGTGTTTACACCCTAGTTAGATTTTAGAATGATATCATATAACTACTAAGAAGGATGTAAGGGTTAACAACATGTAGACTATTTTGATTTAAATAACTAAGCCTGACAATGGTATTCTTTGTATATCACTCTCACTCGCTCGAGTTTAGGATGACATGTGATGACCTACAACAAAATATAAAGCCTAACATCCTAGATAAGCCTTCATCAAAACATTAGCAAACAAAAGGAGAAAACATGTGTGTGTATGTGTGAGAGAGGATGGAAAACCCTTGGGGCTCATACTTTGATCTCTCTGGATACCCTTGGAATGAAATTTCCCGCTAAGATATGGCTTATATTATATTTACATGTTTGTAGATGGATGAAGCTAGACTCTTTGACAAGGTTGAGTGCATATTACTTGTAGTAAGGATTGCTTTAGATGATGTGTATCTAATTTAGGAATATTTAAGAACCCTTTGAATGCTCTTGGAATGCTATTTATAATAGTATTTTATAATGATGCCAAGTGAGTTATAAAGTGATAATGACTTGCTTATATAGCATAAGTTGACCCTACAAAGATGAAATAAACCGAAGAATGATTAAAGTTAAAAATATAGTTAGTGATTTAAAGGGGCAAGATCAGTATAGGTCGGTCCAAGATCGACCCTACATCTCAACCCTTCCATATGATTTTGGACAATAGAGATAAATATGAAAACAAAAATTTATGTCGTGAATATCATATGTTTCTTGGTACTGATCTTGACAATGAATACTTGAAAACAATATTTGACACAGAAGCTTTGCACAGAAACAAGACGGTGCTTGTATATTTTATTAATATCAAATTCAAGCATTACAGACAAATGAGAGAGTTGCAATATTTATAGATATTGGACAGCTTCTATCTCATCCACAATATATGGAAACAAATCATCTAATCTAAGAAAATATGCAGAAATAGCATATTGCCCCTAACTGCCCCTATTGCCCCTCATGGAAATCATCCGGGAACAAAATATGCAAGATAGAATATGATCCCACAAACATTGGGATGAGAACACTATCACTTAGTTAACTAACAACTAATATCTATTGACATAAGTTTAAAATATTTAATTAAATACTTTAACTTATTACATTTATTCAAATATCAACTAATGATGAATTAAGCTAAATTTTATTCATAACATTCCCCCTTAATTCAGCATGGTCTCAAGTGAACAGAGAGAAATTCTCTAAAACCCTCAAATTTACCTCGAGCAAGTGACTTTGTGAAGACATCTGCACGTTGCATATCTATTGGGAAATATTGGAGCTGGATGTTGTTGTTCTGAACATGTTCGCGAATGAAATGTACCTGCACCTCAATGTGTTTGGTGCACTCATGAAAAACTGGATTCCAAACAAGTTTTACTACTCCTTCATTATCAACATGTAGGATAGTTGGATCTTTCTGTGGTATTCCCAATCCTTCAAGTATATGTCGGAGCCATATTGCTTCACAGATAGCTCCACCTACTACACGATATTCTGATTCTATGGAGGATCTTGAAACACAAGTTTGCTTCTTACTCCCCCATGATATCGGTCTAGATCCCAAAAAGAATACAAATCCTGAAGTGGATTTCCTATCATCTATGTTTCCTGCATGATCTGAATCTGAATATCATGTCAAGAAGAAGTTATTATTCTTCTTGTATTCTAGGCCATAGTCCATAGTTCCTCTGATGTACCTTAGTATCCACTTTGTTTGCTTTCCAGTGAGAAACCCTTGGTTCTTACATGAACCATGAAAGATAGTGATTGTATAGCTGATATCCGACCTAGTGTAAGTCAAGTAGATGAGACTCCCAATCAACTGCCAATAGAGAGTTGCATTTACTTGTGGTGATGGATCTGTTTCGAGACAGTTGAAGTCTTGTCTCCATAGGTGTGGAAAATGGCTTACAATCCATCATATTGAATTTCTCGAGCGTTGTCTTGGCGTATTTCAATTGTGACACAAAGATATGATTTTCTCTTTGCCAAACTTCAAGTCCAAGACAATAATGCAAAAGCTCGAGATCGTTCATGTCGAATGATCGTGTTAGATCTTTCTTTGTTGACTCAATCATCCTCATTGATCCTCCAGTGATGACTAGATCATCAACATATACTACAACGATCACTATCTCCCCCTTGATTTTTGAGATAAAGATTAGGATCGTATGGACTCCTGTTGAATCCATGTTGAATGAGATACTCATCGATTTTTATGTACCATGCCCTAGGAGACTACTTTAGACCATATAGTGATTTTATTAGTTTACATACCTTTTCCTCTTTACCTGGTATGACAAAACCTTCTGGTTGAGTCATGTAAACTTCTTCCTGTAAATCACCATTAAGAAAGGCACTTTTCACATCCATTTGGTGTATTTTCCAACCAAATTGTGCAACTAGAGAAAATATTAACCTGAAAGTTTTTATCTTAGTTGTGGGAGCAAAAGTCTCCTCATAATCAATGCCTTATTTTTGAGCATATCCCTTAGCAACTAGTCTAGCCTTATGTTTATCAATTTTTCGTCTACTTTGTACTTCATTTTGAAGATCCATCTGCATCCAATCGGCTTTTTACCTAGTGGAAGATCTGTAAGTTGCCATGTATTATTTTTCATAAGTGACTTATATTCTACATCCATAACATCTTTCCAAGGTTTAGACTGTAGGGCTTTTGAAATTGAGGATGGCTCAATAGTTTCAACAAATTTACTCATTAAGGCCAAATTGACCTCATTTCGAGCCATACTATGAGTCCTCATTCCAATGGTAGATGTGTCGGGACACTATCCAATTTTGCATCTCTAATCATACTTGTATACCATTTAGGCATAATTTTTGTGGTTCCTGTGGGAGGTTGAATTTCATTATCTTCCCCATCATCACTGTCGTCATCAAAGTGATTACCATCCTCTGTTTTTACTATAGGGATGATTTTTTCATCATGTGAGTGTATGGAAGGAGCATCTTCTTCTTTCTTCTCAAAGAACTCAACATCCCGACTAGTGTATACCCTTCTTGTTTTTGGATTCATAAGTCTATAGCCAAGTGCTTCATCATTGTATCCTAAGAAGATAAGTTTTTCTGATTTCATATCAAGCTTAGTTCTTTGTTTCTTAGGAATGTGCATACTTGCTTTACATCCAAAAAATCTAAGGTGTGAAATAGATGGCTTATGCCCTGACCATGCTTCCTGTGGTGTTACTCCATCAAGAGCTACAATGGGAACTCTATTTAGTAAATACACTATTGTTTTAGCTGCTTTGGCCCAAAATGTTTTTGATAAACCTACATCATCAATCATACATCGCACCATATCCATGATAGTACGATTTCTCCTTTCAACAACACCATTTTGTTACGGTGTGTGAGGAGGAGCCATTTGACGACGAATGCCATGTGTTTTCAAAAAATCATTGAACTCATTGTTGGTGTATTCTCCCCCTCGATCTAAGCAAAGTGTTTTTATTTTCCTACCAGACTCTATTTCAACAAGGGCTTTAAACTTCTTGAAAGTTTCAAAAGCTTGGTCTTTTGTAGAAAGACAATATATCCACATTTTTCTTGAAAAATCATCAACAAAGAGCATGAAATATTGAAACCTAGAGTGGCTAGGTCTCATTGGTCCGCACAAATCAGTATGCACCAAGTCAAGTTTTCCCTTAGCTCGAAATGTACTATGTTTGAATGGTGCTCTATTTTGTTTTCCTACCAAACAATGTTGACATTTATTTGTACCCTTTTTTAGAGGTGGTAAACCCCTAACCATGTCGTATTGACGAAGTGTATCAAGATAGCCAAAACTCACATGTCCAAGTCTTTGATGCCATAGTTGAGCTGCTGATGTATCCTTGGCTAAAAGTGCTTGATCATTTCATTAAACAAAATCCAACTGAAACATTCTTCCAACATTCGAAGGTTTTGCAAAAAAATTTGAGCTTCGTGACTTATCTCGAATTAGGCACATCTTTTTACTACCTTTACAATTAAAGTCAATTTTGAGATTGTGATCTAATAATTGACCCACGGATAATGCATTTTTGTTAAACCAGGGACAAAAAGAACATCCGTAATTTTACAATTAGGTTGCCTAAGTGGTAGTGAAATGGAACCAATTCCTTCAACATTGTATGATGTATCATCACCCAAAGAGACATGATTTTTGGTGGGTGTTTTACTCATTGTGAAGAACCAATCTTTCTTTCCTATCATGTGTCGAGTTGCACCCAAGTCGACATACCAAATTTCATTTGTAGAATTGGATACTTCATTTGACTATGCAGAATAGAGGAAGTCATCATCATCAAATTGATCTTCCTATTCAGCTACATTTCCTTGTTGAGTTGGTTTCTTCTTCCACTTTTGATAATTTTGTCCTTGTTTACTCTGTTGTTGGCCTGATTTTGTTTGTTGGTAATTAGTCTTTTTACCACTTGATGATCCTTGTTGGAATGTGTTGTACCAACAATTTTTTAACTCATGTCCTTTTCGACCACAAATAAGACATTTTTGTTGGTATTTTTGGCCTTGTTGAGAATTACCTTGCTTTTGAGGTCATTTTACTAGACTTCACCTATTTTTTCCTTTTTGATTAGAAGCAAGTGCCTGCTCTTCAGTTTCAATAGTTGAGTGAATAGATTCTTCTTGTTGGAGCATATTCACTAACTCTTCAAAAGTTGTTGTTTGACCAGTTATGTTTAACGTGGTCACAAAAATCCTATAAGAAGGAGGAAGAGCTCTCAATACTATAGGCACAAGTGATGTGTCAGTTACTTCTTCTTCCAAAGCTTGAAGTGATGCACACAAAGTTGCCACTCTTCTAAAAAAAATTTCAACTTTCTCAGTTGGTTGCATTTTCAAGTTTAATAGTTGACTTTGGAGATGAAGTATTGTGTTCTTATTTTTGACTCATATATTGTTTTCAACTTGTCCCAAGATTCTTTTGTTGTTGTGGACTCACGAATATGAGGTTATACCTCATCTAAAACACTAAACAAGATTATTAACTTTGCTTTTTGATTTGCATGATCAAATGTAGCTTGTTGTGTAACATCTGTTGCAGATCTTGTTAATGTACCAGAAACAACGGTCCATAGATTTTCAAAATCAAGTTGTGCACGAATTTTTGTTTTCCATGCTAGATAATTATCGAACACAAAAGTTGAGAATATGGCAAAAAGAACTTTAGTGCCGTAATTGTGGCTATCAGGAAACTAATAAGGAGAAAAGAAGAATTGAACAATTTCCCCCTTAAAGCATACACACCCCACCGGAAATATTATTTTATTTATTTTTGGGCTCCTTTTCGGACGTGTACAATGAATTTTTGGCGCTATTGGCCTTGTTACAAATTTGGATCTGTGGTCGATTTGTAAAAATAAAAATAAAATTTTTGGACTCTTTGGTCTCTTTTCAAATACAAAAACCTATTTTTGCAATTTTTACAAGATAAATATTTTCCAAATTTGATTAAAAACTAGACCAAGATGTAGAGCTTGCAAAAAACACACACTTTAAAAAAATGACACCTCAATCTGAGGTACCAGTTGAAAGTTATGCCTTTTTTAAATTGTAATTTTAATATCTTTCCGGGCCCCTTTCCAAAAATGGAATTTTTTTCCTTCTAATTTTTTTCACTATGTCCAAAAATGGAAATTTTTTTAAAAACGAATTTTTTAAAACCGAACGCAGCTAACGACTTACATGCATGCGTAGTGCATTTTAGGGCGAATCGCAGCTTGTCCACTTTGCACGTGTGTTATAATAACTCTTGGTTGCACTTTTCTTTATTTCTTCTCTTTATCTGCAGTATTTCTTTTGCTTGGAGGTAGCTTGTTCTTCCTTCTTCCAACGATAGTTTTTTTGTTGCAGGTTGTAGATCTTCTCCCTGTTCAATTTGTAGTATTCGTTTTGGATGTAGGCACGTTGCAAATCATTCAAATACGGATCCAATCTTCTACTCCTCTAGCAAGTGCAGGTTCACAGAGAGCCTTCCACGTTTGATTGGATCACGCTTTTTTAAAAGCTCAAATACGTAGACGAGGAAGAAGAATACAAAGTACACAGAGAATAGGAAGAACAAGTAATGTGGGGAGCTTGAAAAGCTTGGGTACCCACAGATCAAAAATATTGTATATATATATATATATATATATATATATATATATATTATTTATTTAAATGTATTTATAATTTTTTAAAAAAATGGATGTACAGTAATTTTTTTTTTTTAAATACCAGAGAATGAAACAATGTCACCTTTTACAACAAATTAGCATCCAAGTCTGCAAAGGCCTATGATTGCGCTCCAGGTGTTCTTCAATTGCAAATCAACCATGATTCAAGGTGTGGAGCCGGGTAGGGGATATGAAATGGCTAGGGGCATCTATGGCTCCTCCTAGCTCTGTAATTTCTCTAGATCTCCCTAAACTTCCCTAAAACTTCCTACACTCCTCTCTGGATCAAAATACTGCTCTGATACCAAATCTTGACAATGAATACTTGAAAACAATATTTGACACAAAACAAAATGGTGCTTGTATATTTTATTAATATCAAATTCAAGCATTACAGACAAATGAGAGAGTTACAATATTTATAGATATTGGACAACTTCTATCTCATCCACAATATATGGAAACAAATCATCTAATCTAAGAAAATGTGCAGAAATAGCATATTGCCCCTAACTGCCCCTATTGCCCCATGGAAATCATCCGAGAACAAAATATGCAAGATAGAATATGATCCCACAAACATTAGGATAAGAACACTATCACTTAGTTAACTAATAACTAAGGACAACTAATATCTATTGACATAAGTTTAAAGTATTTAATTAAATACTTTGACTTATTACATTTATTCAAATATCAACTAATGATGAATTAAGCTAACTTTTATTCATAACATCCGATTAAATAATATTTCTAGAATTGACGATAGAGCATGATATAAAGATAAGCAAGTTGTAGAATGTCCAGAGCGATGAAGAGATTGGATTCTAAAAGTGAGCATTTGTCTTAACAAGGATACAATGTCAAACATGTCATTGTAAAAGTACAAGTTACCAAATTTTAAGTGTCTACATTTACCCCCCTTTAACTATGTAATTGAAAATTACATGCTTAAAGGAAAAACATACCTAAGTGTGCATACACACTTTACCTTCACTTAAAGGGACTTCGTGATGTGTTGGTATTGACATGCTCTATTATGAAACATGTAACATAGAGTGTATTCAATGTCTATGATATAAACTAAACTTTAACTCAAAATATAGATAATGCTTGTAAATTTGAACATTCAAAAAGTACGCAAAGGATATGCAAAATATGGAAGGAATGCACATGTTCATATTGTAAAAAGAGGAGCTCCCATTGTTTTCATGCCTTGGAGAGTTGGGATTTTCTTTGGAGATGTCAAAGAATTTGGGGTGATTAGTTCCCTATGTTGTTTCATTGGAGATAAAAGAGATGAGGAGGGATTAGACTATGAAGAACCCATGTGCTTCAATGCCTTCCCTATTTGAGAATTTGATGAGAGAGAAGGAAAGATCAATCAAAAACACGTAGTATTACTTCGACACTTTCCTTGATTGTGATTCTTGTGAGAGAATAAGAAATATAAATCTATGAAGCTCGCAATATTACTTTGACACTTTCTAGTAAACCCACAAACCATAACACTAAAGACTAATTTAGGCCCAATTTGCAATAAGAGATAAATAGACCTTAAAGGAATGGGCATTTCCATGCCCCCATAATGTGTTACTTTATTTGAATTGATTATTTAAAAATTTAAAAATTTGAAGGGGAGAAGGAGGCCCATGCCTCAAAACCCATTTTGTAACTATAGCTGAAATAAGATTGTGAAGAAGGAATTAAGTACTCATGCCACTTGTAACTTGTTCTCAATTAAGTCATATGTATCGATAATTGAGTAGAAATCTTGTAAACAACTCGATATAATCAGTAGAAATTGAAAATTTGAGTGAAATTTTCCTTTGTTCAAGAATGCATGGAATAGTCACAACCATACCGCGATCTTGATCTGTACTTCTACAATTTTTACCTTGTTTGAATTATGCCAAATTTTAGTATCCGTGACCTTTTATGAGGAAATGAGCCTTATAATAATTTGTTCGTGTATTCTCGTAGCTTTAGAGATACCTAGTTGAATGCCCCCTCTTTTGAGATGCGTGTGATAAAACATTTGATCGCATGACTCAAAAGAATATATGTGTACCCATGTACAATATGTGTGATAATCTATGATAGATCACATAAAAGGATGAAGTGGTGGCCACCTTTGAGAATGTGTACCTATAAAGGGGTTGTGCATGGTGGCAACCATGACATGAAGAAAAAGTAACATGCAACAAACAAGAATACATGTTTAAAACAACTATTAATATAAGATAATAATCATAACTATTTCCTACTTTATAGGATAACACTTAGAGAATCAACATAGTAAACATGTTGGAATCCATAACAAAAATAGTAGTGTAAGCTAGAAGTAGTAGAGTATAAGTGTACAATCAAGTGAATATGCACATATAGAAGCATAGTAATATGCAAACATAAAGTTTCAAACATGGGACACCCATGGTGTCGCAAGAAAATTGTAGTAGAAGGTGCATTGTGCAACAATTAGAGAAGTAAGTGCATACACACAAAATAGGCATGAGGCCACAAACATGGGAAATTAATGCTATCACGAGACACATATGGCCCTTAGGCCATATCAAGAAAACAATCATAGTATCATAATTAGATAAAATAATCAATTGATGCCATGCAAAGAAGCAAGCAAGGAATGAATCAGTATAAAAAAATAATGACAACAAAATAGAAAGCAAGTGTAAATAGTAATAGTGAAAGTAGAGATGAGATAGGTTAACATTACGCAAAAACACGTGTTATTCTTATTGATCTAATAGGTAGTAATAAACACTATGTATGTAAGAAAGCATGATGAAGAAGGTGTAAAGTAACATATAATGAAACAAAAGCACCTGTATAGTGTGGAGGGATGCCCCCAAGAGAGTAGTGTAAGGAACCAAACCGACTCCTATCATCGTGTATCGATATGTGAGTGTCTTGTATCAAGCTCAAGATACCTCATGAATGCATGTGTGTAAATAATAAATATGTTATGTATCAAATCAATGTGACAAACATCATGTATAAAGTAACAAGCTAGCCAAATAAACTAGAACATGTCCTGATTTTATATTTTTGCTCATATTTGAATGTTTTTATTATGTGATTATTTGAATGTTTTTGTATTGTTTTGAAAATAACTATGTACAAGAAATGGGATAACACAAGAGCTACTCTGATAAGGGCCTCATAAAGAGGCATGTCGTAGATGGAACGTGATAGGATGCAAGCCCTGAAGTAGCAAAAGAGGTAAATTATGATCATGTATGATATATGTAGAGTCTATAATATATGTCGAAGGGGAATGAGGGTAGGAAGACCCATGAGAAGTAACAGATATAGGAGGCATCCTCCTATGAGTAGTGTGGCTCCTAGGTGACCGAGGATGAGACCTATGTGTGGAGACAAACAAGATACATCGTCGGATAAAGTAAATGACGATGTATATGTATTATCTCTAGAGATAGTGGTTAGATTTGTTTGGCCAAGATTTGAGGATGGAAGATTTGTGAATGGGATTCTCCTAATTGTGACCACTTAATTATTATAATTGAACTTGATACGTAGGTGTAGTATGGAAGGTATAGTCACAAAGATGCAAAGCCAAAAACAACTTAGAATCACATCACATGATGCAAGAGAATAGGCCATTAATAATGTAAGAGAAAAAGTAGTGAGGCCAATTATAAGTGGGCATACAATATGTTCGATATGTGTATGAGGATCAACAACATCATCCTTCTTAGTGTACCCAAGAGAGAAAACAATTTAGAAGTGCACATATTATAGGGAGTAGTACTATTTACCAAAACATTACATATGGAGTGGTGGTCAATCAAGTCGGGATGTATAATGTATCGAGGTAAACCCATGTGCCATATTAATGTCATCGAAGGCAATAACCGATGAGGACCCATGGTGAAAATAGTTCCAATCATTGCACCAAACATGTTATCATAATATGATGGAGGTACGACAACACGGTAAGTGTTCTAAATTCCAAGGGTAGATTTGGAGGCATCGTGTTCCAAGAGTGGGTCACTAAATATTTTCAGCTTTGCATTTTCATTAGTTGGCTTGGGTTGAGGTGTAGTCTCATATTCAATAAGACAAACATCAAGTAGGTCTTGGATAACATGACAAATCTTAAATCATTTAATGGGAGTGACCAATACATCAATTATAGTCACAATGAGTAGAAAAATCACATATATGCTTATTTATGATCTATGTAGAGTCCATAATATACGTCAAAGGGGAATGAGTGCAGAAGACCCATGAGAAGTAACAAATATGGTAGATGTCCGCCTATGAGTAGTATGTCTCCTAGGTGACCGAATATGGGAATTATACGTGGAGACAACAAGATACATCATGAGCTAAAGAAAATGATGATGTAGATGTATTATCACTAGAGATAGTGGTTAGATTTGTTGGAGCAAGATTTGACAATGGAAGATCTCGTGAATTGGATTCCCTAACTATGACCATTATTGTAATTGAATTTAATACATTAGTGTAGTATGAAAGGTATAGTCATGAAGGTGAAAAGCTAAGAGGAAGTTAGAATCACATCACACAATGCAAGAGAAGAGGCCACTAAGAATGTAAGAGAAAAATTAGCGGGGCTAGTTATAAGTGGGCATATAATATGTTCAATACATGTATGAGGATCAACAACATCATCCTTCTTAGTGTATCCAAGAGAGCACAACAATGCAAAAGTACACATATCACGGGGAGTAGTACTATCGACCAAAACATTACATATGGATTGGTGGTCAAATGAAGTGGGATGTATAATGTATCGATGTATACCCATGTGTCATATCGGTGTTATCAAAGGTAATAACCAACGAGGATACCGTGGTGAAAACAATTCCAATAATTACACCAAGCATATTATCATAAGATGGTGGAGGTGCAACAACATGGTAAGTATTCTAAAATCCCAGTGTAGATTTGGAGGCATCATGTTCCGAGAGTGGGTCACTAAATATTTCTTAGCTTGGAATTGTCATTAGTAGGCTCGGATTGAGGTGTAGCCTCAAATTAAATAGTACCAACATCAAGTAGGTCTTGGATAACATGAATTTTTTTAAAGAATTTAATAAAGTGACCAATACATCGGTTTTAGTCACAATCAAATTGAAGCATCACATATTTTACTATGAGGTGCACTTGGATCAACCTCAAATGGTGGAGGGAGAAATACAAGGTTTTAATCAAGTAATTGTTGAAGCACTTTTTGAGCAAAGAAAGGCAAAGCGAGCGAATCACCACCGAGAGGATTGTAAATGTAGCTTTACACAATGAGACATGGTATTGAATGTGGTTTTGGCATCAAGTTTATCGATAATCATTTTTTTCGTAAATATAGCCTTGGATTCGAACTTGTGAGTAGAGGTGCTAAGAGAATGAGAAACACATTTAAGCTTATTCATGTCGAGGAGCTTAACTTCACATTCTTTCAAAGTATGACAAAGATGATAGAATGAATGAAACTTGTCAAACATCACTAATTCTTACAAAGAAATAAAGATACTTTGAGTAAAGAGATCTTGTAATTCGGTATCGACCAACAAAATTTTCATCTTGGAAAGTGTAGTCTTACATTAGAAAACATAACCCTTTGATGGGATCATTAGAACCTTGCCACAATTTATCTCGTTTGAGCATATGATACTTTGTTGTGAATATTGATATAAATGCGTGAAAGGAATTGATTAACCGAGGGAGTGAATGTTCTTACTTTGAAGGCATAGGTAGGTTGTAAAACCAATGTAAGGTAAAGTATTTGAGTTTAGGAGGAAAAAACTTGGTAATTAATATATCATTAGAGGAGTAGTTCAAGAAAACAACATGAAACATACAAAGGTATTATTTGGGGTCACCCTTACCATCATAGATAGGCAATCTAAGAGCAAATAAATTGAGAGGTAGAGGGTATAAAACTAATTTAGGTGCAACGGGGTTATGAAGCAACTAAGTATAATCCATAAAGCATGAGAAGAAACATATATGACTTGTTGTAGTTGTAATATTCAATTTTGGAAAGTATGAATAAATAATTCAAGAGCCCATGTATTAGAAGAAGAAACACGTGAAGAATTACAAGGGTATACATGTGATATGGGGATACTAGTGGTGATAGGGATAGTCATGGTGATACTAGGAAGTAGAGGATTAAATGTCCTTGAGAAAATAGGCATTATTGATGTAGGGATGGTCAATATATGCAAAAAAATGACAAAAAAGGATTAAGATTGGCTGTAGAGGATGCAATAACATGTTTGAGTTGATCATGCGAGCAAGATAAACAATAACATACGTTGTTAGCATTCTCTTGTAAATAGTTTACAAAATGTTTTGCTTTTCCATCTGATAAAATATGATTTGCATTCATGTCATGAGCCCCCTCACCTTGTTGTATTATCAGAGAGTGTGAATACATAATGTGCAAAGATATGACAAATGTTATTACGGGGTGGAAACAGAGTAACATGGGAGAGTAAGGGCAAGCATCTTTAGACAAGCTATATAAATGTTGATAATGATCTATGAGATTCGTGATCATGGTGTACAAAAACCAATCGAGAAATCAATAAGAACCCGGGGCCACTAGGGTTTGAGAAAGATTTTCGATTTGAGAAACAAATTCACCAAATATTTACACCCTAGTTAGATTTTAGAATGTTATTGTATAAAAACTAAGAAGGATGTAAGGGTTAGCAACATGTAGATTATTATGATCTAATTAACTTCCAACATCAATTATACATGACTAGAATAATGCATTCAAACTTGAAATGATAAAGACAATTGATAAACGATAAATAACTTACTCAAAACATGAGAGTAGAGATAGAATTAGCTATTCAAGATGATTTTAGAATGATATAGGTGTGCAGGACGTTGTACCAAGAATATTTGGAGCTTTTGATATTACATTTAAGATTTTGGAATTGGAAAATGAGCAGGTTCATGACCGTACATATTATGTATAGTCTAGGCAAGAGATGTACAATCTAAGACAAGAACTGTGTGATTTTGAACCCTAAGAGAGTTAGGTTTTGTAACTTTCTGTGTGCTTCGCTTACCTAGAAATGGTGCTCTATGTATATCACTCTTGCTCGTATAACTTTAGAACGACCTTTGATTATTAGTCACAAAGTAAAAACCTTAACAACTTGTAAACCTCTTCATCAAAGCATTAACAAACAAAAGGAGAAAATAATGTGTGTGCGTTTGAGACTAGACCACCCTCGACAAATCCGACTCCCAACCCGAACTAATCCAAATGTTGCACTACATATCCTCATAGAAATTAAACCTCATGTAGTTCTACTAAGTGCTTTGTGCAAGTGTATATAGATAATTAACACCCTAGGGGTGTCCCCGTATCTCTTGTGCCAAAATAATGAGCTAAATACGTAGTACAAAATGTACCGAACATGATAATAGTGAGATGTGGTGTGCCTCAACTATGTGACCTAACCCTTTGTTTATTGAAACCCTTATCCAATGCTTGGAGTGACTTTGCTTTTGCCAAGACATGGATTCTATGATCTTTGCATCTATGTATATGGATGAAGCTAAACTCTTTAACATGGTTGAGTGCTTCAAACTTGTAGTAGGGACTACTCTAGCTGACATGTATTTTATGTAAGAATATTTAGGAACACTTTGATTGTTCTTGGAATTATATTTGTAATAAAAGCTTGTAAGAATGCAAGGTGAGTTATAAAGTGATAATGAATTGCTTATACAACCTTATCTAAGTGAGATATTCCAATAAGGCCGGCCTTAGCAAGATGAAAAGACCCGATGAATGATTTAAAGTTGAAAATAAATTTAGTGATTGTGAAGGTTCGAGACCATCCATGTCGGCCAAAAACGAACCCCTGCGCATCTCGACCGTTCCGTATGATTTTGGATAGAGAGAGAAACATCAAAACTGAAAGTTGTATTGTGAATATACTATGTTTTATGCTACTTTGATTAAATAATATTTCCATAATTGATGACAAAGCATAATGTAAAGATAAGAAAGTTGTAGATTGACTATAGATACGAGGAGATTGGATTTCGAATGTGAGCATTTGTCTTATCAAGGATATAAGGTCAAACTTGGCATTGTATAAGGATAAGTTACCAAATTTAGTGTCTACATTAAGGTAAAGTAAGGATTTCTCGCACCTCTCCCATTTATCACACTCTCATGTTTCTATCTTCTGTGGCTACAAGAAAGGTATTAAAATCATCTCGAAAAGTAACATATTATCCTCTTCATAATTTAATAAAGTATTGTATCAAACATGCAAAAACTCATCAATACATTTATTTCAAAATTCAACTCATTATTCCAATCCTTTCTTATAGGCTCCATCTTGATTCTTACAAACAAAATGTAAAACTACGAGATGAAAAAGAAATAAATACTTGAAGAGCCGAGACAATAATCCCTAACCCTCTCTAACTTCAAAACAAACACATAGGAAATGTGTTGGGACTTGTGAGTTTGTGTATGGGCGTAAAATAGTAATATAACACTATAATGGGCCACCACAATACTCCAAGACCTATATCCTTAGTTTAGCACAATTCTCTATTTTAAAAGAAAGACAAAAACAAAATATAGATACATATACATGATAACAAATCAGATTGCCTCAAAACTAGTAAAACCCATTTAGATTTTAGCTACCAAAAGTATTCCGAAGAGATAACCCTAAAGATATTGAAATCACACAATACACTAAAAACTTTAAGCTAATTTGAATTCTTAGAAAACCCTTGATTTTAAAAGTAATGTAATAGTTCTTAAAACGTCTATTTAGTTCCTTCAACATTTCCCACTTAGTTTCCATTGAAATGTGTTCCTCGGACATTTGTCTGCTTGATTTTCACTGAAATGTGCACATAAGTAAAATGCTATAGAAATTGTTGGCATTGCCTTATGGCTTTGGTGAATAGCAATCGAACACAAGTTGTTAAGAAATGATAACATCTTTTCAATTAAGTGTTCTTGATATAGCCACCGTAGATGAATATATGACATACAAAGGTAATCAAATGTGCACAAGTAAAATCATATGTTCCTAAAAAAGACAACCTACTAATTTTTTCACCAAGTAAAATACTCAGGAAAATGAATAAAGGGAATTTAAAGGCAATCCAACACAAGTATTTAAAAGCATATAACATCTCTTCAGATACTCAACAATGTGTAGAGCCCATAAGTTCAATGCATGATGTACAAACTCCACCCACATTTGCTATGAAGGATCGAAAGCTACCATCAGTCCCAAGTTTTGGGAGCAGATTGCATAATTGGGAAAATGAGAAATCGAATACTGGGCAATCAAAGGTAACAAAACATTGGTTCTTAAGAACAAATTGAATTTATTCCATTACTCAAAAGTGTACAAAGCCCATAGTTTTAATGTAGAATGTACATACTCCGTCACATTTGCTCTAAAGGATAAACAACTACCACAAGGGTTATTTGGAACAAACACATCTCTTCTCTAGAAGGTAATAGATGATAACTTCTTCGAGATGTACAAACAACTTACCTTTAGAAGAGTGTGGATTGGGACTACAATTGGCATATGTTTGGATAGAGAGTAATGCTCTTTCTAAGTCAGTTTACGAAATACATTAATGCTAATTATGTTGTGGGAATGAATCATAAAAAATATTCTTTTACAAAAGTAATCTCCAATTGTTACATTATCCGCTTCTATCCAATTCTTGGCTTTTCAATTATTTCAGTTTATTAATCTTCTTGTGTGTGGTTTGTGCATTGTTGTAGGGAGATCAAGTCAATATATACAATCATAAGGCAAGTTGAAGCTTTGGAATGTATGAAAGAAAAGAATAAATTATTTGTTGTAATGTGTATGTACAATCATGCTTTGAGATTGGGCCATTTTCTTATACATAATTTAATAAATTAATTTCAATATATGTACAAATGGAGAATAGAAATCTGTAACATCAATGAGTGTATGAGTTTGGTATGTTTGCTTCTCCAAAATGTGGGTTCTTTTTCTTCAAAGTTGGATTATATGCCTGTAAACACTGATATTAAAATTACTCTTAGTAGTTGCTCTCATAAACAAAGAAATTAAGCATTGTAAGGTACATCAATGTAAATTGGAAACTATGTGGAATTAAACCATTTGGGTCAGGTTTGCAAATGTTTTAACAAGATTAGGCCAGTTTAAAAATAGGCTTGTAAATGAACACGATGAAGGTTGAATGTTGTGATATAATACAAACACATACTACTCTCCAAATTCTTTGCAGAAAAAATTAAATCTTATGGGACCCTTGCACTTGCTAATTTCTAGGAAAGACTATCTCGGGATGGTAATTGAGGGTGAATCATTTCGGGTTGAGCTTCAGGTCTACGTAGCTTATACGACATGGTTATTTGTAATGGCACGAAGGCTTGGCCCAGATTTGACAATATCACTTGCAAACCCTACAATGGACAAAGTGTAGTGGACTATGTAATATGCACTCAAAGCTCTATTTGTAGATTGCTCGAGTTTGAAATCGAAGATTGTCCTATTGAGCTCAAATCTAATCATAATCCTCTCTGGTCAAGCTTATTACCATTTCAAATCAGCAACAAGGAAAACAAGTTCATCGCATGTAAGAGACATCTCCAAAACAAGGTAAAATCATTTTAAATAAAGAAAATCAAGGAATTTTTGTGGTTGCCCTTGAACAACATTTTCAGATGACAAGAAATAATATCGAGAGAAATACAAACAAGGGGGCAAGGGGTTATGTTTGTAGTAATTTGTTGATACCTTTAATCCACAAGGCATTGCGTGCTTGCAAAAAGTCTAAGCCTATAAAGGGGGCGAAAAATACTTTTCCAACAAATTTGTGGTATGACGAAGATTGTAAGGCGGCCAAGAGAGCTATGAGGGAAAGTGACTTGAACAATGAAGAAAATAAAAAGAAATACAAGAGATTGGTACAAAAAAAAAAAAGAAAGCTATGTGAATAAGAGAAGGTCTGAATTAATTTTTCTTGGAAAAAGCAATCCCAAGGATTACGGAAGGAGCTATAGCAAAAGAAAACACACATAGAAAACAATATCACATAAGTTCATTTGTTAGAATATGTGAAGACTCTTTACTGGCAGCCTCAATGCAGGGGATATTCCTCCCACCATTCATACCTCGATCGAACTTTTTTCAGAGGAAGACATCAAACATGGCATAAAGAATCTAGCAAATGGTAAAGCTCAAGATGTTGATGGGTTGCAGGCTGAATTTTTAAAGTGGGGGGTTGAGGTGCTCACTCTGCATATCAGAAAAATCTTCAATGATGTAACTCAGGTTGGGTTCCCACTAGAGTGGACGACTAGTGTGGTTATTCCTCTTTTTAAAAGTGGGGATATCAATAATCCTTCTAACTATCGCACTATTATGATCAATCCTCTTTTTGGTAAGTTATTTGGGGGCATGATAGAGCGTAGAATCAACAGTTGGGTAGAAAGAGAGGGCAAAAGAGCAAAAGGACAAGCAAGTTTCCGATCTAAACATTCAACCATTGATCATTGCATCACTCTTAGGCACTTGATTGAAAAGGTATGGGATACCCAAGGGGATGAAGCTTTTTGTTGTTTTGTTGATTTTAAGAAAGCCTTTGACACAGTTCCTAGAGACAAATTGTGGAACAGGATGGAGGAACTTGAGATTCCAGATGAGCTTAGAGCAACAGTACATAGACTTTATGAGCAGGTCAGAGCTAAAATCAGAACCAGAGAAGGTATGTCTGAATGTTTTGGTAGTGACATTGGGGTCAAACAAGGTTGCCCTCTTTCTCCCACTTTGTTTGGTTTATACATTGATAAGTTTGAAGAGTGGTTACGTAAAACCGAAGGAGAGGGTGTTCACTTGGCCGAGTATGTGGTGAAGTCACTCCTATATGTCGATGATCTTATCTTAATTTCAACAACAACTCAAGGATTGAGGGAGCATCTAAAAGCTTTAGAATTCTTTTGCTAGGAAGTCGAGATGCAAGTGAACATTAACAAAACAAAAATCATGATTTTTTCCCTGAAAAGAAAAGAGAGGCAATTTAACTTTCTTTTTGAGGGGAGTACATTGGAAATTGTTACAAAATATAAATATCTTGGGATTGATTTCCACAACAAGATGAGTTGGGAGACTTGTAGAAAAAAATGATACATGGAGGTTGGAAAGCATCTTACCTTCTTCAAAATAGGTGTAGGAAAGTTGAGCTTTGGGACTGGAAAACTAAGAAAACCCTCTTTGGTTTGTTGGTTACTCCGGTTGCTCTTTATGGTTGCGAGGTTTGGGGAAGTAGCGTGTTAAAACATGGATGACGATAATTAGAAAGAATCCAGAAACATCTAATCACAAGTACTCTTAAAGTTAAATCAACTGTTCCTTATGAGATCTTGTTAGGCTAAGCGGTACCTTCCCCGATGGAAGCATTGGCAATAACTCTTTCGGCTGATAAGCTATTTGAAAAAAGTTGAAAGCATGGACGATCTTCGTTGGCCCAAAATGGTTACAAAGGATAATTTAGAGCGCATAAAGAAAATCGGATGAAATAGAGCACCAAATGGATGAACAAATGGGGCATCAATTTTCGAGTGTCTTGACAACAACAGGAAATAAAAATTATGTGATGGAGAAGTTTAGGACTCATGCCATGTGGACCGAAGATGGGTCGTAATAAAGCACATTATATCAAAGAATTCAACCCCACTCGAGAGCATGATGAAAAAGCTTATATAGGGGCAGTTTTCAAAAGTAAGGCAAGAATTTTAGTGGCTCAGTTGAGGATCGGATCACATCATCTACGTTGTGAAACCAGTAGATGGACTATTCCCAAAGAGGATTGGGAAAGGAGAATTTGTCTTTTTTGCAGCAAAGGGGTTGTTGAAACAAAATGTCATTTCATTATGGAGTGTTCTGCTTATGATGATATCCGGATCTAGTACGAAAACGATTTAAAAGTGGACAACTTAAATGAGTTATTTGTAGAAACAAAACTTCAAAAGATTGTTGGTTTAGTGCTCAAGATTCACGGTAGAAGAGCTGAAATGGGAAAGAGTCCGAGAATTGCTTAATGTATCGTTTCGTTGGTCCTATCGACTCTTCAGTCTCGTGGGCATCATTAAAATCTTTCATTTCATTTCATTTCCTATATTTTCTTTGTAACACTTGCTAAAAACTTATGCATTGCCCCTTGCATGGGACCGCTACCTTATAATACAATTACGATGACAATAATTAATAGCAAGAACTTTATGTTATCAAATACAAACTATTTTATTTCACTATTATGCAAATTTTTAGAATAATTTTTTATACTCAATTTAAATAAATAATAAAGAAAAAAATCAACCATCCAATCAAATATTATTTACACTCGAAATGAAATTAACCAATTAGAATATAATAACAATGGAGTCTCGAGTCAATTAACTTGTAAATATAAGTCCGCACCAAAACACCAAACCCAGATGCTTAGTAAGACACTTACCAAATTATATGTTCCCTTCGCACATATTAAATGTGGAATCAACTGCCTCAACAACCTACACTTAAAAAACCTCCCCAAAACCGTTGGACAGCATACAATGACACCATCCGTCATTGTAACATCCGTCCTCCTCCATTTTCTCCATTCATCGCTCACCGTCGGATGAATTCACCATCTTCGAACTTTAATCCCATCATTGTTTCCATCGCTCATGCTTTTCAAATCTTCCCTAAAAGAACGTCAGGTGAATGCATTTCAGACTGCACCAAAATTCCAGTGGGTTGAGAACATTGAGGTTCAAAATGTCCACGGCAATTTCAGGCGTTTTCACTCCCACCAGGCTGCATTCTGCAGCATCTATCTATTCATCATCATCTTCTTCTTTAGCTCCTTGTAATAAAATCTGCACTGCCCGTTTATTGAACAAGAGCGCAAGCTCATTGAGTTTAGACAATGGTCTGAGGAGTAGTTCCAGATGGGTGAAGAGGAAGTCCTGCGTAAAGGTGTATATGAGCTCAGGTGTGGGTGCGGAGACACTTATTAGTGATGCCCTCTTTGCTGATTACAAACCCACTTCAGCTTTCCTCTTTCCTGGCCAGGTATGATTGGTTTTTTTGGTTGAATGATTAGCAACAGCGGCATCAATTACTGTGGGTTCCTGCTTATGTTAGATTGATTATTTAATGATAGTATGATCACCCGAAGAGAAGATTAAATTTTTAGCTGAAACTACAATTTAGTTCTAGATTGTCATTAGAAAGAGCTTGCTGTAATTTAGCTGTGTGGGTGCCAAGGAATAATGGTATATAGCGAGTTTCTGGCCTTAGGGAGTATCAATTACTTGATAAAATCTGACGGTTGACTCTTTGACCGCCCCTTTGAGGGAGCCAGATTAGCTAAACAGGGGAATTTCTTAGCAAAATTAATTGTGGGTGATCCGACTTCAAGGAAGAAGTGATAATGTCTCAAGTTTAGCTTTTTCGAGGCAGGGGAATTTCTTAGCAAAATTAATTGTGGGTGATCCAACTTCAAGAAAGAAGTAATAATGTCTCAAGTTTAGCTTTTTCGAGGCAGGGAATTTCTTAGCAAAATTAATTGTGGGTGATCCAACTTCAAGAAAGAAGTGATAATGTCTCAAGTTTAGCTTTTTCGAGGCAGGGAATTTCTTATCAAAATTAATTGTGGGTGATCCAACTTCAAGAAAGAAGTGATAATGTCTCAAGTTTAGCTTTTTCGAGGCAGGGAATTTGTTAGCAAAATTAATTGTGGGTGATCCAACTTCAGGAAAGAAGTAATAATGTTTCGAGTTTAGTTTTTTCGAGGCGGCAATGATGTATGGATCTCTTCCTACGTTGTTGGGCTGTGTCCCATCACCCACTCTGCCTTGACTGAGCTTGCATAGTGCTAGCTTATGCTAGCGACTGAACTATGTTTTGTTTTAATATTTAATTGCTGATCTTCTCCTATCCCATTGCACACGGGATAATGAACACAATAGACTCTTTGCATTCGGCTGTAGCAGTGCTTTGTTGCTGTTCGGGCCTGCACCTTCTCTTCGGGTGTCTTTGACAACATTGCCACAATGTGCCAGCTATGTGGTTCAAATCTAGAGTTTAATACTCAGATCAAAAGGCTATCCTCGAGCTTAGTATTGACTCTTGACTATTCCTCTTTCCCTCTGTTTGTACTTGTTATCCAAAATGCCACCGGGATATTTTGAGAACTTGTAATTCCATCTTGAACTTGGATAAGGAAAATTGATGAAAATTGGGCAAAACCAGCTGGGGACACTCCGTTTCTATCTTGCCCCCCACCCTTTTATTTCTGTACTTAGCCAATTTTCAGGTTTTGGGATCAAATTGGGCAAAATCTACTCTCTGTCGGCTGCCACAATGTGCCAACTATGTTGTTCAAATCTAGGGTTTAATACTCGGATCAAAAGGCTATAGTATTGAATCTTGACTATTCCTCTTTCCCTCTGTTTGTACTTGTTATCCAAAATACCCCTTGGGATATTTTGATAACTTATAATTCCATTTTGAACTTGGAAAGGGAAAATTGATAAATATTGGGCAAAGCCAGTTGGGGACACTCCATTTCTATCTTGCCCCCCACCCTTTTATTTCCATACTTAGCCAATTTTCAGGTTTTGGGATCAAATTGGGCAAAATCTACTTTGTGTTAGCTAAATTGGACATTTTGGGAAGAGAGGGAACTGTTCCTTTGTTCCATGTGTTCACCGAAGGACCGATTTGACCGAATGGGTCGAGGGGGCACTTCAATATAGAAAAGGCGGAAAAGCGGGCATTGTGGGAACGTATGGAACGTTCCCGCCTTCCAATGGTTCGCCGATCGGGCGACATAACCGACGGCCTAGAAAGGCAACAACAAAGGCGGGCCTTGATGGAATAGGTGGAATTGTTCCACGGTTCCCACGCCAACCCCGATTCTTCGCCCATACACAAACCTGTGGCAAAGTTGGGCCCAATAAGCACAAAGTGCACAGTTCACCCCTTCCTTTAGCTCATCGACCGACTGATTCATCTGCCCAGTGCAAAATAACATTAAAGCGGTCTGTTACAGGCCGTAGGGAACTCAGTCACGATCCTCCCGAGATTATGAACTTCAAACGACCATAACTTTCGTCCTGCAACTCCAAATTTCACAAAATTGGAGTTTTTGGAAAGATCTCATCATGAACGTCACCATGAAAACAAGAAATCTTAAGTTTGGTGAAGCTAGGTAGGTGAAAAGGGGAAATACAGTCCCAACATTAAAGGAGTGGTTCCAGGTAGCTCAACTACCAGATTTGATGAGGTATGGTGCCCATTCCTTCTCCTATAAGCAAAGTATCATGGGGAAATGGTCTTGGCAGGGTGCCCATGCCTATTTTTAGATATTCAATGCATGTTGTTAGTGGTTGAAGGTAGAAATCCAAGTTTCCCTCTCTTTTTCCTCCTCTCTTTCCCATCTTCTATATATTGTAAAATGATGCCTATTTGTAAAGGTGGGACCCTCTTGGAATGCTGGTGCATCATCCTACAAGTGCTGCATGTGTATTTTGAGTTGCAAGCTTCCGATCTCGACTTCTGCATGGTGATTCTTGCCTTCTTCCTTCATTGTAATGGACTCGTGTGAAAGATCCCCAAATGGGTCTCTCTTGTTCTCCAACAATATTAGATCAATTAAAAACACCAAAGGCTGATTTATGACTATTATGGCAAAAATCTTAATGCAGATCTGAATTTATTTGGGAAAATGCGACTAGGGTTTTAGATAGATCTTAATGCAAATGATACCCAAAAATTACATTTTCGTTCCCAAATGATTACTCGAATATTTAGCAACTGAATCATGCAAAAAACTGAATTTATTGCAGCCAAAACAACCCAGAAATCAGATCTGAAATCTGATTAATATTCTGCCTGGAAACCCTTACAATATACTTCAGAAAATGATGAAAATACAGCGATTTGGTTTATAATATTATGGAGAATATTTGACAAGTATTTTTAAAGGAAATACCTCTGGAAAATGCTGCCAAATTGCCCACAACAGATCAATCCAATTGCTGCCCAAAAACCACTGAAAATACCTTCAAAAATTCTTCACAAACACTGTTGAAATAAACATGGAAAAATCTGATTAACACGCTGAAATTTCTGAGTGAAATCCCCTCTCAATCCCTTGGGGTTTTCGTCCACAAGAGGTATAAACTAAGGTTTTTCGTCCTTAGAATATAATTTGCAAAAGCTCAAAGCTCAAATGCAAGAGAAATTATCATATGAAAAATCTGCCATATAGAAGAGGCAAGTTGACTTCCCTTTTAAAGGAAAAGAGCCAACAACCAACCTCCAAATCAGCCAATGAGCTCACATGATTTTTCCTATGCAAACATTTAATATTTTCCCATATTAAATGTTTTTCCCAACAATATTTCCCTCCTAGTGCAAGTCGCATTTCTCTAGGGAAAATACATAAATTAATTATGTTTTTATCTTCCCTAGGCTTCATTACTCCCCTTTGGCCCAAGTCGCCATTATCCTTTCTAGGAGGATTAAAATATAATAAATCCCTTTACAATGACTTTTGCCCCTTAAGGCAAATCGTATTTTCCATAGGGATTACAATTTATTTTTATTAATTTAAATAAATTAATAAAAGTGCTTTAATAATTTTATTTTATTTTTTATAGCACTTTATAATAATTTATTATAACTTAAGTCACCCTTATATTTTTCCTTTGGCCGTCGGGTTGACAAAATGGGCCAAAGGTCTTCGATTGGGAAAAGAGGACATTACAGTCCTCCCTTCCCAAAATTGCTTGCCCTCAAGCAATCTTGATCTTGTTTTGTCCAAGTGTCATACACAAGAGACAAAACATGCCGAAGTGATCCGCAAGCTGGCACTGTTCTCGTCAAGTGAGCTAAAACTTGCCACCATATTCCATCAACAAGTTGCTCATATATTTGGAGCAATGGTTCAACAAACTCCAAAATGAAGACTTCATCTTCTACCATATCATGCATCTCATGATGAAAATAGATTGAACTAGGCAGCATTAGCAATAAACAAGATACATTATTATGTTCATCATACCTTATGATTTCATCTTGGTTCATAAAGAGCTGAAATTCTTCATCAATCGCCTTGTCTTGAGTGCTGGTTTGGAGATTGCAACAACCTGCAATTCCAAACAAGTGTCCATGTGAGGCTTCTCCTCGTGCGCCGGTTGCTCCATCGAGCCTTCCTTTGTGGTATAGACTCCTTGCATCATTCGTCCCCATCTTTGTTTTGAACTTTTGTAGGTGTTGTCTCGCTGAGCGGCTATCAATCTGGCACTCTAGCTCCGGTATTCCATTCCTCACACCTTTTCGTAGTTTCCATTACATCTTCATTGGTTGCATATACAAATTTCTTTTCCCGCACTCTCTCTAGGTTCTTCTTCTTCCCTTGGCTGCAACTCGATTTATCTTCACGTGTAGATGATATGACCAAATTCAAATCAACACTATCAAATTCATCATATAAATTTTTGCATACTTCGTTGGAACTTGAAGACACCAAAGCACTCTCATGAAGAGTCAGTATCAACCATATGTGAAGATTCTCTATTCCTTCCATGCATAAACAATTCCACTTCTTTGTCTTGTGGTGTTGGATCTTTGTGAATAGAAAGTGATGATGACTTAGGCCTCTCGATCTTGTTTGACTCTCAAACTATCTCTCGTACCTCTTGACCTAACCACATCCATCAACCGCGCATGGTCATCATCTCGTTGATGGGTGTCTACCACTTCCCTAAGAAGATCGCTATCCATGTTCCATGGAAAGCTTTTTTGTCTAACTCCCATGATTCAGCTCTATCACCAACCTCTCGTGGCTACATCAAATCAAAAACCCTCCGTGGGAGGAACATTGCTCGATACCACCGAAAGATTTCCAAATGGGTCTCTCTCTCGGAAAATGCTTTGCCAAACCGCCCACAACAAATCGATCCAATTGCTGCCCAAAAATCTGATTACAATCAATTCTGAAAATCTGATTACAATCAATGGGAATTTCTGAGTGAAATCCCCTCTCAATCCCTTGGGGTTTTCGTCCACAAGAGGTATAAACTAAGGTTTTTCGTCCTTAGAATATAATTTGCAAAAGCTCAAAGCTCAAATGCAAGAGAAATTATCATATGAAAAATCTGCCATATAGAAGAGGCAAGTCGACTTCCCTTTTAAAGGAAAAGAGCCAACAACCAACCTCCAAATCATCCAATGAGCTCACATGATTTTTCCTATGCAAACATTTAATATTTTCCCATATTAAATGTTTTTCCCAACAATATTTCCCTCCTAGTGCAAGTTGCATTTCTCTAGGGAAAATACATAAATTAATTATGTTTTTATCTTCCCTAGGTTTCATTACTCTCCTTTGGCCCAAGTCGCCATTATCCTTTCTAGGAGGATTAAAATATAATAAATCCCTTTACAATGACTTTGCCCTTAAGACAAATCGTATTTTCCATAGGGATTACAATTTATTTGTATTAAGTTAAATAAATTAATAAAAGTGCTTTAATAATTTTATTTTATTTTTTATAGCACTTTATAATAATTTATTATAACTTAAGTCACCCTTATATTTTTCCTTTGGCATCAAAGGGTTGACAAAATGGGCCAAAGGTCTTCGATTGGAAAAGGGGACATTACACTGTGCATCTCTTTGAAGCAATAAAATTTATGTTTTGTGGCTATTCTCTGCCCTAACTTGTGTTTATTGCATTATCTTTCCTTTTCATTTACTTGCATGTATATTGTGCATGTTTATTCTCCTCTTGTAGGGTTTATTTCTGTTGTGCTCCATGGAAATGAGAGTTTGAATGCTGTTTTGGACTGTGACACTCATGTTTGCCCTCTCCTCCTTCATCCTCCTCCCATTTTCACTCATTTGAGAGTGTCTTTCCCTCTCTTCTTGGTGCTATCACCTCTCTTTAGCTTAGAATTTTCATTTTATGCATCTCCTTCTCTCCCCTGGTCCCTTAGATTGTTAAAATAGGATTACATAGTTGCATTTCCATGTTGTAGGAGTAGTTTAGCATTATGATTAGGTAGAGGAACCAACCTTCTCTGGAGGTCTATCTCAAGTAGCAAGTCCCACAACTTGAGAGACAATCCCATGTTACCCAAAAACATTGATTGCTCATCCATTCATTCATGACAAATTAGAGGGTGCTGTTTTTTGGTGATAATAGCTTGATTGACATGACTATGACTCGGGACCGGTTTGGAGCACTTTACAACGCTATTCACTAAGTTTTGATGTGTTCTTGGTGAATATTCAACCTTTGGAGGCACCCTCCAATCACATCTAGATACTCCACCGATTTAAACAACCCATTTTCTCATCTACCGACCATTCCCTTTCCTTCCATCATTTCATTTCTCTTTCCTATGAAGTTGTGCAATCATGACTTCACTTCCTCAAAGGATTCCACACTTTCAGTAGGAATACCATTTAAATCCATCCCCATCCTTTCAAAATCCATCTTCAAGCTACTACAACACACTTCCAAATCAGCTTTATGAACAAAACCAGATTGAGTATGCATGTTCTTATGAGCCAAATGCAAACTTTGGAGGCCATTCTACACCTGAAGATGATTTTGAAGGGCGGGTTAAGAAGATGGAGCATTTCTTGCAGGCTGGCAAGGAGCAACTACAAATCCGGCAAGTTAAACAACTTGGTTTTAGGAAGCCCTGTCCATGGGGAGGTCTTATACCTAGTTGGTTTAGCCCACAACAAAGGCTTGAGGTAATGAGCGAGTCTTTTTCTCAAATGGTTGATTTTATTGTGTCTTTGCAGGCATTAGAAGCTAATGAGCATATGATTGAGGAAACCTGCCAACAGGATGTTCCCATTTACCTTCCCTATCAGTATCCAATGCCCATTCCTTATCAACCACCTCAGCCCAAGGTCAAAGTTCCTAGCTTTCTCAAGGCTTCTCCTTCCATTCCCTCTCCTCCACAAGAAGGTTTCGCCTCTTCCCCTTCATTACAAACATTGCAAAATCATGTTGAAGCCCAACCCACCCTCTTGCATTCCCAAATTCATTTGGGGAAGAAACAAATCAGAAAATCAGTCGAGGGCAGCCATTTGAAGAAACCAACTATTGTAGAATTTGAAGGAATGGGCTTTAAAATTTGAATCCAATCAAATGCCACAGTTGGTTAAACCTTCAACAAAGGTTGGGATTGAAGAATACAATGTGGAGACTGATTTTGTAGAAGAGCAAATACAAGAAGAAGATGACCAACAATCTCTTTGCTTTGAATGTAGTGTGCATGATGGTGCCATGTTCACAGAGATTGCTGATTTATCTCAGCGTGCAAAATTAGAAGAGGAGAAATCAACTTTAAAAGAAGAGGAGCACAAGGAAGCTAAGATCCAAGGGGAGCGTTCTAAAGAGATTGCTGATTTATCTCAGCATGCAAAATCAGAAGAGGAGAAATCAACTTCAAAAGAAGAGGAGCACAAGGAAGCTGAGATCCAAGGGGAGTGTTCTACAGAGTTTGATCATGAAGAGGCTGATTATTTATCAGACTTGGAAGATTGTGTTGGTGAGAAAGAACTGATTGAATTCACCAGTCTTGCGTTCTCATCATCTATCTTCCAACACAAAGAGCCTCTTGCTACAAAAAAACTCCCAAAAATCAGCCATGGAGGAGATTATCAAAGAAGAGCCTGCTGCCCAAACCAGTCCTTGTGAAGAACAAAAGGGTGAGCTTGATCTTTCAAACTTCGCGTTTGATGATGAGGAAGAGAGTGATGACAACATTGCCAAATCAGTCATCATGGAAGAGACAAAGTTGTTTGTGGAAGCAAAACAAGGTTTAAACCAACTTGCAAGCATCTCTAATGATGAAGAAACCGTGTCTACCAGCTTTATTCTTGGAGTTGAGTTCAAAGAAGATGGGCAAACTTCAAGGATCAGCCCATTGGTTTCAATGGTTGCTTGTCCAATTAGATATTTGACTAGTTTGGAGCCAAATTCAAAGTTGTAACCGGTCATGCTCATTTTAGAGCATGAGGATGAGCTTCAAAGTCCCAAAGGTCAGCTTCAACACCTCTAACCAAATGTAGAGCAACTAAAGGGGGTATTCATTTTTGTTGTTGATACTTTGAGGAATGAGGTGGAAAATCAGCTTCAACACAATTTTCCACTCTCATTAAAGACCATGTTCGTTGCAAAATTAATTACATGGTCTAATTTTGTAAGGGAAGCTATTTCTCCCAACCAATTGTTGGTTTTGTTTAGCTTCTTTCCATTTTGGTTAGAGTAGGTTACTGTAGGTCTGTTTATTGCAAAACAAGTGCTTATGCACACTCTGCATGTTTCCATTTGGATCATGTATAGTTTTCATGTTTGTACATAGTTTTGGTGGATTTTGTTGTTGCATAGTCCATTTCGGAGGGTAGGTTTCATAGTATATAAGCATGGTGTTTGGGGTAGTTCTAGGTGGATGCAATCCATCTTCAAATCAATATGCAATTTAGAATTCTTCATGTTTCATCCTTGCCAAGAAATAAGTGTTTTGGTCCAACTTTAAACAATTTTCCACTCTCATTAAGGACCAAGCTCTTCAACTTCTTCAAACTTGGCAAAATCAGATATGGGGGCAGTCTTTAGATGCTTATTCTTGATCTCAAGAGCAGTTTCAGTTCGTGCGTTCCCCATACCTCTTCCTTGGTAAAAACTTCAGTCTTGAAGATAGTTATGAAGTTCATTTAAAAACACCCAAGAGATCAACTTTAAGAGCACTCCAAGGAAGCTTCAGATCGGTTGTGAGTCCAAGTTTGTGTTTCATACGGATTTAGGGGTGAGAGATTCAAACTTTGACCGGTTTCCAAGTTTTCGTGTTGACTACATGCCCAATGGATGCTTGAAAGCCACTGATCTCTTCATTTGTGCAAATAGCCCTGTTGAGTCGCCAAATTGTTATCTAAAACACCCCCATGATATTTTGATAATTTTTAATTCCATCTTGAACTTGGACACAAAAATTGATGAAAATTGGGCAAAGCCCGTTGGGGACACTCCGCTTTATGTCCCCCTTTTATTTCCATACTTAGCCAATTTTTAGGTTTTGGGATCAAATTGGGCAAAATCTACTTTGTCGGCTAAATTGGACATTTTGGGAACAAAGGAATTGTTCTTTTGTTCCATGTGTTCGCCAAGGACTGATCGACCAAATGGGTTGAGGGGCACTTCAATGCGAAAATGGCGGAAAAAGCAAAGCGCCAGTGGGAACAGATGGAACGTTCCTGCGTTCCAACACCTTCAACCAAAGGGCGACATAACCGACGGGGTAGAAAGGCAATGGCAAAGGCGGATGAGGCGGGCCTCCGATGCATCAGGAGGAACTGTTCAACAATTCCACCCCAATCCCGATTCCTTGCCCATACACAAAATCGTGGCAAAGTCGGGCCCAACGAGTACAAAGCGCACGCAGTTCCACCCTTCTTCCAACTCACCGATCGGCCGACTCATCCGCCTAGTGCAATATAACATTAAAGTTGTTTGTTCTGACAACCCGTAGGGAAGTCACATCACGACCCTCCCGAGATCCTGAACTTCAAACAACCATAACTTTCGCCCCTGTAACTCCAAATTTCACAAAATTGGACTTTTTGGAAAGGTCTCATCATGAACTTCACCATGAAAACATGAAATCTTAAGTTTGGTGAGGTTATATAGGTGAAAAAGGGGAAATACAGTCCCAACATTAAAGGAGTAGTTCCAGGTAGCTCAACTTGCCCATTCCTTCTCCTACAAGCAAAGTATCATGGGAAATGGTCTTGGTAGGGTGCTCATGCCTATTTTCAGACATTCAATGCATGTTGTTGGTGGTTGAAGGTGGAAATCCGAGTTTCCCTATTTTTTCCCTCCTCTCTCTTTCCCATCTTCTATATATTGTAAAATGATGTCCATTTGTAAAGGTTGGACCCTCTTGGAATGCTTTGGTGCATCATCCTACAAGTGTTTGCATGTGTATTTTGAGTTGTAGGCCTCAGATCTGGACCTCTGGCAGGTGATTCTTGCCTTCTTCCTTCATTGTAATGGACTGTGCATCTCTTTGAAGCAATAAAATTCATGTTTTGTGGCTATTCTCTACCCTAGCTTGTGTTTATTGCATTATCTTGCCTCTTCATCTACTTGCAGGTATATTGTGCATGTTTATTCTCCTTTGCAAGGTTTATTTCTGTTGTGCTCCATGGAAATGAGAGTTTGAATGCTGTTTTGGATTGTGGCACTCATGTCCCGCCCTCTCTTCCTTCATCCTCCTTCCGTTTCCACTCATCTGAGAGTGTCCTTCCCCCTCTTCTTATTGCAATCAGCTCTCTTTAGCTTAGAATTTTCATTTCATGCATCTCCTTCTCTCCCTGGTCCCTTGGATTGTTAAAATAGGATTAGATAGTTGCATTTTCTGCTATAGGAGTAGTTTAGCATTAGGATTAGGTAGAGGAACCAGCCTTCTCTGGAGGTCTATCTCAAGTAGCAAGTCCCACAACTTGAGAGACAGTCCCATGTTACCCAAAAACATTGATTGCTCATCCATTCATTCACGACAACTCATTGATAATAGTACTACTACAACTCATTGATCTAGTCTCGCTCTGCTGCGAGTACATGGAATTTTCCTCTCGATCCATGTTGGACTAGTATGGAAGCACAAAATAAATATGTACACATCTATGCTATTGAGAAACTCTGTTATCTTGTAAATGATCTTATATTCAGTCAGCGAGATTGAATGCAACTTGACAAATATATGATGTCTATGCAAACAACTTAAATTTACCCTTGGAAAGGAGATAAGCCTAAAGACAGCAATTTATGTTCTGCAATACACATTTCTATCAGGGAACTTGAATCATTTTTGTATTAAATTTCAACTTTTGTTTAGAAGAAAACGTTTGTTTTTGTTAAACTTACTAAACTGTGATCAGTGGAGAGTTATACTTCAGATATTCGATGACGCCTTCCGAGTTGCAAATTTTATGATGAATATGAGGACCTTTAGGTGGGCATAATTGTTTTACTAATTAGTGTCGTCAATAGCAGTTTCATTTATTTGAATATTCTATTTTAACACCTTTTTCATAGCATCAAATGGTTTCTCTAATCTTCTTGCCTAGCTGTGATAGCTTAATCTCTTTGCATGCTTCAAATTCTACTGATCATTTGATAATATAAAAAATATCTGTGTATGCTCTTGTTATGGCAGTTCAAGTTCTGGTTTTTGAGCAATTACCCTAAATTTGAGGATGGTTTGAATCCTATGCCTCATCCGCTGCCAGGATTGCCCACTTTCTGAGGCTGCTCCCTAAGCTCTAATATCAATAATTCCACGTTCCCTTTTTTCCTTCAGAAAAGTGCAACCCACTTTTAAGTGAAGTTCCTTATCACCTCCCTTGTACCTCTAGAGCAATCTTCTAAGTGCCATTCCAACATCTAATATCTTGCTATGGACGGGAAGAGGGCAAAGACTAGAAGAAGTGCTCAACCGGAAAAATCTGATCCTAGCCAGGGAAGGCTTCTTTATTACCATTTCCTAAGTTTGTTTTCAGATTTATCTAACATCCACTTCCACTGATCGGTGGGGGAAGTTTGCAATGCAAAAAGGGACATCCAAAAGCTGATAGTCTGATCTGGTTAAACAAGCTTTCATCCATAATTGAATTTTGCCAGGTAGGTTTCCTGTCACAAGAATCACTTAAGGCTTCTCCTGAGGAATTTCATCATTGATAGATTTGCTACTGGTTTGAAGAAAGAGAAGTGCGATTTATATTGGAAGGATGCTATCAGGTCTTTGACACATGGAAGAAGTTTTGATGAATGTATGGGACTGTTCTAATGGCTGATTAGAGTAAACAATTCATGTTATGTATACATTGAAGTTTCAGTCAAGCGTGCCTTTGGTATAGTTCTTCTGCAAGTAGGATGTCCTATTCCCTTGGGAACCCATAGGTTGCTGTAGGTATAAGAACTACAAGTATGTAACAAGCGTCTTATTTACTTAATTGGATAAGAGTCCAGACTTCCAAGTAAAAACAGTTGACAATTGTTACATTGAAATCTGAGACAAACTGTCTTGTCAATATATCACTAAGATGATGCTACCTTATTTGCCCTTTTACATCTTTTTCTTTCTTCATGGACCTTTTTAGTTTATTCAGAAGTTGTGGAGGGTTTTCTCTGCAAGAGATGAATCTTGTCACTTGCGTAACTTTCTCATTTTTACAAACCTTTCTTCTGAAAAATGAAACGCTTCGCAATGCTTGAACATGTTGCCTAACACGAGTAAACATAGTGAGAAATCAATCTCGAATTGAGAAAAATGTGTTTATGTGAGTAAGATTTCTGGATTAGTCTGATGTTTGGATAGAAGCAACTACTTGACTAGGTCACTTCCTCAATATTTCTCCGTAGTTTGGCATTCGTGTTTGCTAAAGCAAGATGCACTTTTGGTCAACTCTTGTTCTTCTCTTCTGAATTCCTCAAGATTTCCTCATTCAAAAATTGATATTTTTTCTCCTAGCATGAATATATTAAGATTGCAATTCATATGAAAGGTTGATGGCTAAATAATAAAGTATAGCAATTGGAAAACCTCCAAATAATCCTTTGTGTTTTTGGATAAACAGTTTTATAAAAATTCGAGAGACCCTTTTCAGCTTCTTTTCCTAGACAAAATAAAGTTTATTTTTGTTTGCCTCTATATAGGGCATATAAGTATGAGCCAAGCTTCATTTGCAAGGAGGTTACATATCATTTATTTGATTGTAATTGCCTGATAAAATCCATAGATATGCTTTCCCACTTCTCGCCGGGAATAGGAAGAAGAGTTAGTAGTAGTCCTGTCGGGAAAGAATGCCCGGCTTTGGTTTTCTGGCAAACCACACACTCTCTAATATGATTAAGGACATCATCCTTTAGTCCTTTCCATGAAAATCTCTCCCTGATATACCTGTAGGTCTTAAAATATCCAGGATGTCCCGCTAGAGGTGTATCATGCACTGCTCGAAGGATTTTCTCCTTCATCTTGGATTCTGGTACAAGGAAGATCCTATCCTTGTAGTATATGAGGTCATCCAAGACCCTGTATCTATCATCTTATATGATGCCATCCATAATCTCACATGCAAACTGATTTTTGGAATACTCAACAAGTATGTGAGCCTTCCAATCTATAAAATCTCAGACATAGAATTAAGCATAAAGGTAAGGTGAGGCCTCCTAGATAATGCATCAACAACAACATTATTCTTACCTTTGGTGTACTCTATGTCGAAGTCATATGTTTGCACCTTGTTCACCCATCTTTGTTGGCGGTCGTTGTAAAAGGCATGCTAGCTTTAAACCCTTCACCCTTCACTCAAGGATTCATATTTCAGCCAACAAGTCTCCTCATCAAAAATTTCTGATTGTTGTCCCATTTGTGTATTTTCCGGATCTTTCAAAAATGCGGGCTCATGCATGCTCGAATGTGTATTATGGGAACGGGGAGTGTGCTGCCCTGAATTGCTATTTTCACCTCTTCGACCCGACTGCCTCGTATTACTGTTTTCTCCTTTTTCCGCATGATTCTCAACTCTGCCCTGCGCTAATCTTTCGGTGAGCTGGCTCAAATAAAGATTAGTGGTCTCCTGCTATTTAACCATATTGATAAATAATTTTTTCATCATCTCTTTGTTCAGCTCATCATTGTCACCCATTTTCTGCCCTTCTTTTTGCGGTGTATTTTTCCTGGAATAAACTTTCATTCACACCCAACAAGCTAGAGGAAAGCCAACTCTAATACCACTAAAATATCCCTTGTGGGATATCACTTAAAAATCCACAAAATATATAAAAATTTGCAGCAAATAAAATTCTGATTTTTCTGGAATTAAACCCACTAGGGCAGCGAACTGAAATTTTAAGATAACTTGCAAAATACTTGTCCAAATCACATGAAATTTTATAGAGAGCTTGCTAAGATGGAAACAAAGACTAGAAAAATATTTTTGGATTTTTCTGAATAATATATGACTGCCAGTAATTTTCAGAATGCCCTAACTGCTGGAAAAACTTCAAAAATTCATAACTATGTGAATACAATGGATAAAAATCTGATTTTTTGGAAATAACATCTACAAATTATATGGAAATGAACCCAACCTCCAGATCTGAAAACAAACACTGGGAAACCCTCAAAAAACCTGTTGCAGCAAATCCCTAGGGCTGACGTCACCCTTTAGAAGGGGCTGGAAATCCACCAAAATGCCTCCAAAATCTGCGCCAAACTTTGCCTTAAATGTTGATAATAATCTGATATGCAAACGCTTGAAATTTCCTTTGAAAATGGCTTTGAAACCCTCCTAAAACCCTTCCTGAAACCTCTGTATAATCTGCTTGAATATCTGATTTGAATAGGCTCCAAAATAGCAAACTAGGGTGGATCTTTCACCACCGAAGAGTGCCCTACTAGCTAGGAGTGGATCTCTCACCACCGAAGCTAGGGTTCCTGTGGGATTTTACTCCACAAGCAAGAAGAATGCAAACAACAGTTGCTCAATGCCAAAATATGTGTGAGTGTAAGAATGAGCTCTATCACTCCCCCAAACCTCCTTTTATAACTTTTCATTACCTTTTTCCAAGTTGGGAGCTCCATGTGGGACTAAAAGTGACTTAAGTGACCCCAACGAAGAAATAGAATAATAAAGTACCATGAGTCCCCCTCAATGACAAAATATAACAATTATTCCCACCAAGTTGCTTAATACTAATGCCAACGAAAAATATAACAAATAAGCAAGGGGGTAATCAGTCATCCATACCCAATAGCCTCCAGCGTCGTTAGCCTCGGGTATGACCAAGGCTAAGACTAAAAATGGCCATTAGGCCCTCGGTGAAGGAATGGGGACATTATAGAATGGCCTACTCCAAAGAATCTCACAAAGCTTCACAACTTATTAGGGTTAACAAATTTCTATCGATCACAAGCTTTATGCCATTATAGGGTATGTAAGCATTGAAAGTATTAGAACAAGTCAGCATGAAGAGTGGCATCGGAAATGGTCTTCTTATCTTCCACTTTTCCATCTCAACATAAGCTTAAGCAATGAAGTGTCAATGTAGTATCCGATTGTTTGAGCCAACCTCTAGTTCAAGCTCTCCTCATTGTACTTGATATTTGTGGACACAAAGTTAACACTTGGTCGGAATTATATCCATTTGATTCACACTTTGTAGAAATCTATCACAACTTGTTCAATGATAAGTCAATTTCACATTTCTACTTGTAGGATGGGCTCCTTTATCATGTTGGTCATTTTTGTGTACCGTCTGAGGCATTGAGATAAGAACTAATATGGGAATCCCACTTTAACAAGGCTGCTAGACATTTGGAGTTGAAAAGACACTTGCGATGTTTCAAAAATATTTTTGGCCACATCTCAAGGTAGATGTTCCCAGATACATCAAATCTTGTATGACATGCACAATTGTTAAATTGGTCAACTAGAAGCAAGGTATATGTGCACACCTTTGCCAATTCCAATGTGACCATGCAAATCTATTTCCACGGATTACCTCTTAGGCTACCCTAAACATGTTAATGGATACGTTTATGTGGTAGTAGATAGATTTTCAAAGATGGCGATTCTCACACCTTGTAGGAAATTGTCTCACTCTAGAGACAACTCAATTGTACTTTGAGTATGTCTTTGTCCACTTTGTATTACCATAAAACCTAAGTCACAAGGTTCAGCGAATTTTTTGCTCAAAGTTCGGAATTCACCAAACCTGTTACTTGGCATAAAAAATTCGGTCAAATTCGTGTTGTTCGCCTCAGGAATAATGCCAAAAAAATCTGCCTCTGTTTTTGCAAAATACGTCTAAAATATGTGCGTGAATGGAGTCTTTGAACGGGACGTGGCTGTGGGCATGGACGTGGCCGTGGGAGTCGGCATGGACGTAGGCGTGGGTGTGGCTAGGGCTGCTGCACCATTGGGAGGGAGAAACATAGTCGCCAACACGTGGAGGTCTGCTTAGTCGCCGCCATATCAAGGAGCTTTCCAATTTGCAAATTGTTGTGAAGTCGAGGGCCTTTGATTGGCCTTTCTACACTTGCTCATGTGCCCTAATATCTTAAAAAGTTTTTTTATTTTTTTTACTCTAGAAAATTGTAAATGTTTCATTTTTTAAAATTCTTTAATTTATTTTTAACAAGCAAAAATATATATAAAAACATCTTATAATGTTTGACGTTTGTGTATTTTAATTTATTACTTTTAAATGTCACTTATAACTTAAAATATCTTTACGTTAATTTTTTTGATATATTTATATTATATTAATTTTTTAAATTTAATTTAATTTTTTATAATAACTTTTAATAATTTGATTTTTATCAATTTAATTATATGTAGAACTTAGTATTACATGTTTAAGATTGTGGTTGACATAATTTTATATGTTTTTATGTTTTTCTATTATTCGAACTTAATGGCAATTTTTTTTTCGAACTTTATCCATTGGGTGAACATGAACCGAATTTTAACCTCGTCAAACTTGAACCTTGTGACTTAGCCAGAAACTATCATTTCTGATAGGGACAGAAGGATCTTTGGTAGTTTTGGAAAGCATTTTGTTCTATGATAGACGCAGAGTTGAACAAGTCTACCGCGCTCCATCCTCAGACTAATGTATACACATCAGTGGTAAACAGGATGATCATGCATCTTCTCAGAATGTGCGATTCAAGAAGCAACACAAATGGGATGAAAGCCTTCCTTTCATTCAACAGAACTGCAGTAAAGCTCTGTACAGTTCTACCACACAATCCTTTTAGGTTTGCTTGGGTTTTCAGTCTCTAGTGCCCATCGATGTAGCTTATCCTACACCGCATCAACAATAGCAGCTCGTTTGACTCAAAAGGAAGTGGACATGAGTTCATTGAGCACATTCAATACATTCAGTAGCAAGTGCAAACCATTTTGCAGTAGACAAATGCTAAGTACAAGTGGTGCCATGACAAACACCACAACACATTGCACACCTTGGAGGTTGGTGATCGAGTATGGTTTCACTTGTAAAAGGAAAAACTAATAGGACCTTATGGCAAGCTTCAACTACTTCGGTATGGGTCCTACACCATCACCAAGCAAGTAGGAGATGATGCTTTTAAGCTCAATCTTCCTTCTTACCTCGAGTTGCATCCAACCTTTAATGCAACACTTTTGCATCACTACTTTCCACCTTTGTTGGATACTTCAGATGTTGCAGAGACTCTTCAACAATCAGAAATCAATCTTGACTATAGTGCACCAGCAGAAACAGATCAAGTCATTAATGCTAGGGTCAAACAAACAAGACACTAAGAAATCCCTCTCTTTCAGATTGTGAAAGCAGATCAAGTGCCTTCCCAGGAAAACGGTTCACAGAAGTGCATGTTGCCAACCACTTCTTGCATCTTCTTCCGCAATTGCACGCAATGGGGGCCAATTCTCTTCAAGGAGGATTGATTGATCTAGGTGGATTTGAGATTTCTAATCATTCGTGACACCATTTCTTTGCTCCACGTCATGATTTGACTTCACCGATGGCTTGAACATCATTCCGTGCACATGTGTGCATACCGTGAGGTCCTAACTCTTTCTCTATGGTGTTGCACAACTCCTGCAGTACCCATACTGCACTGCAGCTCTGTAGTAATGCCAACTGAAGATGATGGGCTGATGATTAGTTATGAAGTGGTTGTTACCAACCATTGTAATAGTCTAACCAATGCTTCATCTTACTCCTTCGTATATTAATGCATTCCTCTATTCCTTGTAGACGAGTGATAAGTGACTAGAGAATAAGAAGTAAGGAGTACGTAGACATCCTACATTTGACCTTGTGGATCGTGTACTGGACTTTGCACACTATAACTCTGCAATTACAGTTCGACATCTGGTTTCAATTGTCTTCTTTATCTTTTTCATTGTTGCATAGCACTTTGGTTTATCTTAGCCCCTATCATTCATTATACGTTCTCTGCAATAACACATCTAGATTATCGTTTAGGGTGTTGTCCATCGGGTCTCTCCTGGGCCCTGGATCAGGGGATAAGCTGCTGCTAGAGCCATCATGGGTGAACTCTAGGACATAAGTGGCTATGAGACTCAAGTTGCTAATCATGAAGGTCTCATCAGATGGTGTGGTTGTCACCGGGTATGTATGCTCACCAGTTGAACATGCAGTGGTACATTACATGACGAGGAATTCCATAATGTCTTGATTTTTTCATGAAGCGAGTCTGGTTTGTGTACTGCTATTTTTGTGAAGGTCTACTTATTTCCTTTTTTGACCTTTTCAATGCATGGAGGAGGATATTTGATGATATTAAATAGCTTTCTTGCATTGGATTTAATGGTCAAGTCTGCTGAAAAGGATGCTTTCATCTTGGGTAGTTCTAAATGTAAAAATGCAACTAATTTTTACAAACTTATAGATGTGAATCGTTAGGTTGTTAGTCTATAACCATCTATTTCAGAGTCACAGAAATTTTCTGCACTGTATGACCCGTTTTTTGGATTTTAATATTTTTGTATTCTTGTTTTTAAATTTAAGTTTCTTTTCAAATCTCATTTGAGTAAAAATGGTTTTACCCTTTCAACATTTATTTTGTTGTAGGGTGCACAAGCTGTGGGGATGGGCAAGGATGCACAAAGCGTGCCAGCTGCTGCTGATTTATTTACAAGAGCAAACGAGATACTGGGGTATGCTAATTACTTCTTCAATTTAAGTAAGTCAAGTTGTGCAGATTTACTTATGTTAGCAAAAATGAATTTTAAAAATCTTCCACAAATTTGTTTGAATAGTATAGCTTACCATGGAACAAACGGAAATTGGTAAAATGTAAATCTTGTACACAACCATTTTTGTAATCAGCCGGTCATGGTTTCAGCTGGCCAGGTTAGATGTTTGTTTTTGCATAAGGCATTTGTTGGAACTTGGATGTGGTTACAGGTATGATATTCTAGAGCTGTGCCTCAACGGACCCAAGGAAAAATTGGATTCAACAGTTATAAGCCAGGTAAAAACGGAGTTTGAAATCATGTATTAATGAAACATACTGCCAAGGATCGTTGCTTTTTCTTGTCTCGACTTAAATTTGATGATTTTTGTCAACATTTTCACATTGAGGATAGGGGAAGAAAATGCCTCTCGGATCTCCCAGAATAAATAGAGTGACCGCATGAAGTTCTTGCTTTGAACTTTTCTAATTTAAGTTCATTTGACCAAATTGATACACTACTCTGTGGTAACAGTAACTATTTTTACCGTCTAAAATTCAATGTCTGTCGTATTATTGTTGAATCTTGATTTGTTAATTAATTAGATTTTTTTCTGGGACAGCCTGCGTTATATGTGACAAGCTTGGCTGCTGTTGAGGTATTGCGTGCTCGTGATGGAGGACAGGATATTATTGATTCTATTGATGTGGCATGTGGGCTAAGCCTGGGAGAGTATACAGCACTTGCGTTTGCTGGTGCTTTCAGGTGTCCTTTAGTGAATAAACTGTTCACTCAGTATATGGCTTTAGAATGCAGATGTTGCTATGATTTTATTATATTGTTCCTGCCCGTGTGTTACTTTTTTAAAAGCAAATTTCAAAATAGTTTAATTTTTTCTTTATTGTTTGGATGAATTTCATACCAAAGTTTTGAGGATGGACTCAAACTTGTCAAACTCAGAGGCGAGGCAATGCAAGTAGGTCATTATACTTTTCCTTGAAAAGTTTTCTACAACTCTTAGCCTTGTTTATGTCGTATCTTCTGACAACAATTTCTATCGATACTCTTAGGAAGCATCAGATGCCGCTCAAAGTGCCATGGTCAGTGTGATTGGCCTTGATGCTCAAAAGGTTCAAATGCTTTGTGATGCAGCCAATGCAGAAGTTGAGGAGAAGGAAAGAGTGCAAATTGCTAATTATCTCTGTAATGTATGTCAGATGGACTAGCTGGTGGCTAGCCTGTTTTGTTTGAGAGCAAATAGACATTGTTTTGATTGAGTTCATGCAGTTGTACTATCTTGTTAGACTGCGGTACTTCTAAATCTCAACAATTGATATAGCAAGCGTTATACAGGGAAATTATGCAGTTTCAGGGGGTTGAAAGGAGTAGAAATCGTGGAGTCAAAAGCTAAATCATTCAAAGCACGAATGACGGTATTGCACTATTTTCTGAGCCTGTATATCAACAGTGTTTTTTCCTTACAGCTTCCTTTCATGTGGAATGAATGCAATGATACTTTGATCAAAATATTGGGAAACTATGAAAACATTTTATGATGTTCAATCACAGGAGAGTGTTGATTAGGTTTTAGAAAACTGCGGCATTGCCCCACTACTAATCCTTGAAGTTCTTGAAATTCAGTACTACAAATCTCAAAAATAATGGTCCGCTCAAAAACAGATAAAACTCAATATTAATTTTGAGAAACAGAAACAGGTACATTTTGTTACAGCTTAATATTTCAAACAAAAGAAGACACAAATAAAACAGTTACCTTGGACGAAACTGTTAGCTATTTTTCTGATTGTCGGTAGGCTGAAAGTATGACCAGGATCCAAATTATTTTCTTGTAGCCAGGTAAACTATTTTCCACTTAACATCCAGAAGTGGGATTTATGGTTAAAACTTTGATATTTAAAGATTTATGTTATCATAGTAGTAATGTAATTTTTGTAACTTACAATGGCAGCCAAGGGGCTGGTGGTGGAGTGTAATTTTGTGAGATGTCAATAAAAATGACCGACCTTGAATTTGACATTCATTTGACTGTCATAGGTAAGTATTGTTTTTCTTGCTTGGAGAATTCAATTGAAAAATTGCGATATCTTAGGCATATGATGGTGTTTGGAGCCTTTTTACCCATTTCTGTTTTCAAACTCTAACACAACGGTGTACCTAGATTGATGTCATCTATCACCATTCAATGGTACATTTGAGGATAAGGTGATGGAATTGTTATTCAATATGAAACCCTTCAATAGGTGAAACTAGGTCACAAATCCTAGATGAGAGCCTCAAGGTTAATATTTATCGGCTTTTTTAGATAGATGTATATAAGATATCTCTACTCGTATACATACCATTATAGCTTCAAGCACTTACATCTGAAAGTGCACCCATTACAAGCACAATTTCTAAAGTTATCAAGTTTTACCCTAAGAGGCCGCACTATTCATTTCTTTGCAAAAAACTATTATGCAAAATAAAAAAATTGTATTCGATTTCAATCTCTGTAATGGTTTTAGTATTTCTTGCAAGTGAAAAGAGTGATTCAATAATAAAGCAGTAGTGATCCTGCAAAATAGCAACAAAAAAGCAGAAATGAATTGATCTGAAATTATAGGGAAGGAAAAATGATGAAAATTTGATTATTGAAATAAGCAAGCAAAGGCACTTCAAGCAGACAACCTCCTGAAAGTAATAGGTCAAGCAATGAATTCACCACTCATGATCTCCAAATTCATACCTATTAACTATTTGTAGGCAAAATTATTATAGGGCGACCCTAAAGCCTCTGATTAGACCGACTAATAAAAAAGAAACCAAGAAACCCCAAAAGACTATTCAGAGGTTTTGCATGCTACAAGTTAGTCACTTTATGACCCATTTACACAAAATGACACAAGGAGTGTTAGGGGCTTAACAGGTGCTTTCCCTCCAGAAATTGCTCTCAATGCTCAACAATTGCTGATGCTTCTGCATGAGTTGCTCATCCCCATTCAGTTGGTAGGCGCTTGTTTTTGATACTATTTCATATTTGTTTTGTTGTGAAATATTTCATCTGCTGATCGAATACACTTCAGGTTCCGTGATGATTTTTCCTTCATTGTCCAGTTTTGGAAGTTCTGTCTAAATCAGAGTCTGTTCATTGATAATCCTCTTTGTCATTTTACATGGAAAAAATGGTGGACCAAGATGGTGGAAGCTCCAACTTATAAGCTACGCCATTGATCTTGTCAAGTGCCTTGTTGGGACTGTCAACTTAAGGTTTCATCTTGTTGCCTTTTTAACATTTGTTGGTCAAGAGGCATTTGCTTGCATGATCGAAGCCTGGGAACGACCCAATCTTTGACCTTAAACTGTCTCTCATTGTTTTGTTGGTTTGTTGTGCCGCCTCATCTTGTTTTTTTATTCCTCGAGGATGTGGAGGATGTTTGTTGGTGCAACATATGGTGCTCTACTCTGTGAACCCTTAAGTGACCTGAAGAGAGGATGTTGCAGATGGTGGTGGGTACCCATAATGTGCCTTAAACAATGTGCTTTTCCTAGATGTATGAAAAACAAAGTAGCACCACCGTTCTGTCAAGGAAAGCCATTTGGAGCATTGAGTCTTTTTGTTAGAAGCAAAACATCAAAGGTATCCTTCTAAACGTTTTTCACAATCTTCTGATTATCAGGTTGGGGTGAAATAAAGGGCTTTGTGTTGACTGAGTGCCAAAATTGCATACAAATTCACCAAAAATGTTGGTGAACATAAGATCCCTATCATTAAATATAGTTTCAGGATTGCTACGAAGTTTCTTAACATTCTCTCCCTAAATGCCTCTGCCACCATGCTTGCTGAGAATTCATTGTCCAACCCAAAGAAAGGGTCATATTTGGTAGCATGTCAAGCACCACTAGAATGGCACTTATACCCTCTGATTTAGGCAACCTTGTGATGATCTCCATGGAGACTTCCTCCCAACGCTGATTATGAGCAAAGGTTGGATTTACCTTGGAGACTTCATAGTTTCTCCTTTATTCTGTTGGTAGACTAAGTATTGAAGCACAAAAGAAACACCTCTAAAATGACAATTGAGTAGACATGCATATCTAATAAGATTTTGTTTTTAGTTGTGAAGTATTGTGTAGTTATAGCTAAACCTTATACCATAATGGATCACCTCTCCCAACAAATTTATCGAATTGTGTAATGAGTTGTTACCTCTCCAGGTTGTGCTAGCTCAATCCAATATAACTATAAGATTGAGATTTTGCAGAGCAACATTTTGTGATCTTTTCTAGAAATCACATTTGTTGCAATATTCCGTTCTTGTAGATGATATGAAAGTCATACCCCACCATTTTTGTGACCCATTTTGTTGTTCCTTTGTAGAGAGCCTTCATACTAAGAAGTTTGTGATTTTGATTTTGAAAGATACGTCATATTATTACAAAAGAATATTTACAGAGAGCAATACAAGGAAATGATGGGAATATACAATGATCATAACCTCACCCCGAGAGAAATGAGGGCATAAATAAAATCAGAATACAACTTGGGGCCCAAGGCACGGGCATCCTTGATCAATAGAGCTCCTGTGGCATGGAGTTGATGGCGGACCTTGTCTCTTCACATAGAACAAAAGGCAAACATGGAGTTGTCCTCTTGAACAAAAATGTTCTTGCATCTTATTTTCCAAAGAACATAGAAGGCCGAGATCCTCGAGGAATGTTATATCCCAACAAACAATTGATGGACCTGAGAGCCACAATCTCCAAATAAGGCAGAGTGCTAGTGAAGTATGCTTTGAAGCAACGTTGAATACCGATCCTTAAGGTATCTCCAACACTACCTAGCAAATTGACACTCCCCACAAATATGCTTCACATTCTTTGAGTGATGCCAAACACGGTAATAACCATCGAGAGAGTCCACTCTTGGCCAACTTGGCCTTGAAGGAACCCCTTGGTAAACAACCAACCATGCAAACACTCTCATCTTATCGGAGAGATGAAACGATCGAACATTGTGAAGACGACAAATCCATCTATCCTTTGGATTCGATGAGAGCCAATGAACGTTAAGGATTGGGAATAGTGGGTGTCTTTAATGTAGTATTGAATACATACAACGAGAGTCATACTAAAGAAGTGGGCGATTGAAGCACCACATATAATCCCTCCATATTGGACTATGCAACTTGATATTCATTTTAAATAATTTTGGTTCGGAAGAAAACCTCTCAACTTTAAGATCGAGAGACGATTAGAAGCAAGGAGACTCTACTCTTGAGCAAGAGCACGCCAATCCTTCCATGAGAAAGCAACGAAGTCCCACAAATCACCCCAAATGGAAATGCCCTTCCCGCTTAGTTTGTGAGCTTGAAAGCGAAGGAACTCCGTCACACAAGAACCTTCGATTCCTCCAACCTCAAATGGGACAACACGCTAAATCCCAACCTGCCTTTTGCTGCCCTCCCAATGTCAAGGAACAAAGCTAGCAATAACTTTCCAAGTAGACAAAATGATCCTAAAGATGAGGGAGCACAAAACTTTGAAGAGATGAGGTGCCAAGAGAATAACACATAAACAAAGCTCTTCGAACTTCGCTAACACATCAAGTGCAAATCATATAATGCCAAAACAAGATCTACCAAGGCATAGTACCCTCGAGACATCTCACCACCTACCTAGTCAAGAGAATGCTACCCGAGTAAGCATTATTCAACCGAAGCCCCCTCATCCTTGGGCATGGTGCAAACATCCCAAGGTACTAAAGGAAGGCCCCACCCCTCACCGAATTTAAACCCCAAATAAGCCTTCAAAATCTCCTCAAGTCGCTAGAATTGAGTCCTACTGAAATCAACAAGAGACAATAAATATGAGAAGCATGGAGAATACAACAAACCACAACCAACTTGTGAGAAAGGGGAGGTCCTCATGGTACCGGACATGAAGTTTAGTTTGAAGCCTTTGAAGGCACCAATCCCACATAGAGACAGGCGACAAGCTAACACCAAAGGGAATACCAAGCCAATGTGGTAGAGTATCCAACCCAACAAGCCAGAAGTCCATTTTATGTTGCTAACCATGACTCTCGAGGTTGAGCAAAATGTTCCAAGCACGCAAGGGCTCCATCAACAAAATCTTGCTCCGCCCTAACCGAGAGAAGGGAGTTATCAACAAAGTGATTATTAATCATCCTTGAACCATCATAAAGCAAAATACTAGAAATCATCCTGCAACTTGGGAAGCCTCAAGCAATTAACCCAAAGCATCTACCGTTAAGACATAAAGGCGGGGGCCCTTGACGAATGGAGTGATGCAAGAGAATTTATGGAGACAAAGCATTATTAAGAGAAACAAAGGCTGAAACATTGGTGGAGAGAGTTGAGACCATGGCAACACAAGGACCAAAACCCAAACAAGTCGACATCTCTGAGATCAACCAATCAATCCGGTCATAAGCCCTAGAAAAATAAATCTTTAGAATAAAAGACTACCGACTAGTCTCTCTAGCCCATTTCATAGCTTCACGAGCAAAAACTATAGTGTCAAGAATAAACCTCCCACGCAAAAGTAGTTTGCTCTAGTGCACCACATACTTACCGAACGAACGGATGCTCAAAGCCAAGGCTTAGGCGATAATGTTGTACTTGACAGTAAGAAGCGTAATAGGTTGCCAACCCCCAATAGAGTCCCTGGGATCATTCTTTGGAATAAGCTTGATCAACCCTTGATTTAGAAACTTAGAAAGATGTCCAGAATTGAACACTTTAGAAGCTAGAGGAATAAAATTGTGACCAATCGTATCCCACATTGCCTTATAGAACTCACGAGGAAGGCCATCCATACTCGGGGATTTTCCATTCTGCATGGAGATCAAAGCAACATGAAGCTCCTCTTTCGAGAGGTCTCTATCTAATCTCTCACTATCCCCACTATAGACCTTGCGAGGGATCACTCTACAATAAGTATCTCTAGCAGCCACCACCCCATCCATTAGAGAATAAGGAGCAAAAATGTTTTGGAAATGCAGGCTAAACAAACTTTTGATTTCGAAGGATCCTCACTAGGGAACCATCGATCGAGGCAATCAAAACACCTTTTTCGCGATTACCTTCTTGTTGAGGAAGTCAAAGTAGAACTTGAGCCCTCATCACTCACCTAGATCCATCAAGACGGGAACAAATCCAAACACCCTTGGCTATGTAAGGCTCACCACGACAAACAATCAATTCCAACTTCGCAACCTCTTCTTGAAGAGACACATTATATTGATTTCGTTCAAGGATGATGCAAGCCACCTCAAGAAGTTGCGAGCCTTGTGCAACTCCCTTTTCCGTTTCCAAGAAATCATCCTACCCCAACCTCTTATAAACTTGATCGTATGGAAAATAAAGCAGCCTCCCACCATAGGATCCACACCTAATCACCAATCGGTCAAGGAGAGGTTTCAAACTCTCTCGAACGAGGGTACAAAAGTCCTCGATTCCGATGAGATACATTCAATTTAAACAAAGGGGGTGAGTTTGCTCAATGACCAAATGAGATTAGCACTGGACGGGAAGATGGCTCGACCTGTCACATCCAGGAGCGTCTCAACGGAGCGACGATGACTTGAGAAAGTCAAGTCCTCACAATAGCCATAGAAATGATCCAGATTGTGTTTCAATCCTTTGACCACCTTGATGATAATTGAACCACGTGAACCAACCAAAGTTTAGCCCTTTTTGTTTTCAATCCGGGTAGAAGATTTGAATATAATCCTTACACCTACCCTAGGCTTGCTTTTCAACACCATTGACCATAGAACCCAAGCCTCCACATGTATCTCAATCCCACTTCACCATGTTAAAATCCCCAACTATTCACTCTGCAATTGTAAGAGATAAAGCCATCTAATCCCAAAGTCTGTGGCACTCTGAACCGAGATTAGGTGCATAGACATCACAAGAACCTATCACACACTATCTTGAATCAAAAAGAGTGATCTAAACACAACGACCATCAAGGTCCAAACCAAAGGAATCAAAAAGTTTTGCAAAGTAAGAGGAGAGGGAAATCACAACCCTCCACTCCTCGATAATGCTATGAATATGAAAAGGGGCCATCCCAACAATAGTCTATCCTATTTTGAAACTCAAAACTAGCCGACTTGACCTCTTGAAGGAAAACCTCATCTGGTTTGAAGTACTGCAAAACACCATGTACAAACTATTTGTGGATCGGGAATTGTCATCCTCGCACATTCCAAGATAGATAAGATAAGATAATTATATCAAATGTCCAACAAGTGACCACAAAGATAGGTCAATGGGACTGTACAATACAAAGCAAAGTAGAAACAACAGGGAAAACCCAAGAGGGTGTCCGAAAACAACAAAAGAAGAAGGAAAAGAAGAAGAGAGCACAAGGGATGAGAGGAAGGTGGAGGGAAAGGCCTCGACACCAACCCTCACGACTGTCACCCAAGGTCAACTGTAAAGAAATTGGTGATGTGTTGTTGTTTGGTATCAGGGATTGGAAGCTGTTGGAGACGCCCATGTTCCGTGGAATGTCGAGCTCTCTGGGTGGACCTAGTGGTCTGTCGTCTAAAAGAGGGGGCTCTTGGCTGTGCACGAATCCGGAAGTCTCTGGTCAAGGAAGAAGCTCCTCTAATCCTGACAGACCTAGCCAGGAGATCTCCACTAGGGTCATGCCCCCGCTTAGTGCCCCTCACACCCGGGAGCAAATCAAAAAAAGATGTGATCTGTCGAATAGTAGCCTCCCTGGATGGAGGATGAAGGGCCTTGTCACGGAGCTTAATGGCTTCCTGTAAATAGAGAGCAAGACACCTCTGATCATAATACCTGAAGAAGGTCGTGAACGTAGGATGTTCACGGAAGAGACAATGAAACCTCCCTCTGATCTCATAATAGATGGGGCATCGGAAGATGAAATGTTCCTCTGTCTCAACCTCCTGGAGGGAGCAAAGCTGGCAGATCCTCTCAGAACGAACCAAATGGTGATCACTCTCGACCCGAAGCCTATGGGATCCGACTCTGAACTGGCCCAAAGATATGCGAAGAGCATGCATCCAATGACGGGAGATATAGGTGGGCCGAATGATGAGTCCGTTGCTGACTTCCAGGAAGTGATTGGCGTAGAAGGCCATTTTCGGGCGTAGTTCCTCCCGGGAGTTGGTCCACGTAACCTGGGTGAATAGTCTGTATATGTCGTCTCTGATAATTCTGTGCAAATCCTGCGTGCTCGAAGGAGGTGAGCAGGAGCATCCATGGAATACCTAAAAGGGGGAAGACGGTCCATGTTGATCCGAAGAGATCCAAGAAGACGAGAGGTCTCGGCATACCAGCACCGAACATGACCACTACAGTCGGAGAGAGTAATGGCCTTAGAAGAGCAGTAAGCAAGGTAGATGTATCTATCCCTGCTAGTGGAGGAGTCCGAAAGTCCCTGGATGCGGTGCAAGAGTGAGATGAGACCAAAGATGACCTCTAGTCTGAAAGGGCGAGCCCCAAACTCGGCAAGGATGATATGATGAGAAACAGTCTCTTTGCATCTGATGATCCGTCTGAGCAAAAGGATCTGAACCCGCTCAATAGAGGCCCAATCCGACTCGAGCAGGGAGGGGCCCCAAACCTCAGAACCATAAAGAACAATGGGTCTCACAAGAGAGTCCGAGAGAGACATCTTGGACAACGTGTCCTGAAAGTGATGGCGGAAGCATTGTCTCTCCAAGATCGCGAGGGAACCATACCCCTTATTGATGCCGTGTTGAATAGCCGGACGTAAAGCTGAACCAAGGTCTAGAGAAGAGAACCCCAGGATAGGTGTAGGAGTTGGTGATCTCCAACTCCTCCCCCGTAGAAGAAATGGAAATCAGAGGTCTTCAACACATCAAGACCATAACCTTGGTTTTACCCATGTTGACCGTAAGCTGCCTATGATTGCGAGAGAGGCTAAAGCATCAAGTTGTCTTTGTAACCCATCCGCCAAGAGGCCAAAAGGACCACATCATCTGCGAAGAGAAGAATGTAGATCAGAACATGGTGGAAGAAGTCTTAGGCCAATGTAATGTCCATCTCAAAACCATTCATGTGGCTCTACTAAGAAGTTTGTTCGACAATCATGATCAATTTTGACCTTAAAGTACCTCCCAAATGTGTGTAGTTTCCATTGCTTGATTTGTATATAATATGACCGACTTTTCCCTCTCATATATCGACTTGGCTGCATTCTTACCCTTATGTTGATGACACTCATATGGGTCTTCCTTCTTACATGAAGCTGTCTTCAATTCCATGACCGAAAGTATCACACTCAACCATAAAAGATTTGTTGAAATCTAGTGTAGCTGGAATGGGGTAGTGCACATGGCCTATGTGAGTTTCTCAAATGATTTAGTTGCTTTTGTAGTGCATGCAAAAGCATCTTTCTTAATTAACGTCATGAGAAGAATTGCTATGTCCACAATTCTTCACAAACTTGTTATCGTATCCTATGAGGCCTAAGAATCCTCAAAGACTCCTAATGTTTTAAGGGGTTTTCCAATTCACCATAACCTCAATTTTGATTTGATCTACCTCGACGTCTTCATGTGATAGAATATGGCCCAAATATTCCACTTTTGGTATTCCTAAAGAACATGTGGATGGATTGGAATAAAGTTGACGTTCTTACAAAGTTTGTTTCACCTATTTGACACATTTCAAGTGACCTTCCCACTTCTTGTTGTAGATTAGCGCATCATCAAAAAAACCGACACAAATTTTCGTTTGAAGCAATTTTTTCAGGCTCTCTTTCTAATTAATATTGATTGTTGAAAGCTGAAGTCTCTTATAGTACACATAAATTGTAGCTTATTCCAATTTGGTTAGGGGCCCATATTTGTCTTATTGTTAGTAAACTTCAAGAGGGGGATAAAAGCAAACGACAATATCATTTGCATGAACGTAAGTATAATGAATCACTTGATTTTTAAGGATTAGTAAAAATTAACAATGGATTTAAGAGAAACCATACAGAGACAATAATAATTAGCTTTCTAGTGCTAGAAGAGCCACATATGATAGACGCTAGTAAACATGAAACTATTGCCATGCATTGCATAATAAGATTGTGTCCATGTTTTAATTCTCAGATTCAGAAATTCTTAGAAAAAATATTCGAGTGTTTTTAACATTCCTTTAAAATAAGGTTTTATTGATTTGCAGTGGCTTGTAGAAACGTTGAGCAAGATTTCAATAATGCATTAGGCATTTTACCCGCATCACATAGTGGCCATCATATGTACTGTGATAGCTGGGCTCTGCTTAGATGTCAATAATGTATTTGTAAAAACCTTTGAGCTCCATTGTCCTACAACATGCTGCACATGATCCTAACGAGCGCATATTTTCTAACTCTCCTGATACATCATGCAACCTTAATGTCAATTTTTGGGGAATCAATTGCGTGTTAATATTGAGTGTATCTTCATGACCCATATTTCATCAAAGTTGTTATTGTCATTGTTTTTAGTACTCGTGAATGATTGTTCATGAAAGATACACTCGTATATTAACTAGTGTTATGTGAGGACAAGTCCCCCTAATTAGACATGTACGAGATGTTTGGAACGTCTTTGGGATTGCATGATAGGGAAATGCCCCCTAACGCTTTTCTCTTTTACAAAATCATTGGGGACATCTCTGAATATTAGGGAATGTCTATCATTTTTTTGACTTTTTGGAGACATTGGGGATGTCTATACGTCTCGAAATGTCTTGAGGACTTTCAAACATCTCGAGCTTCATTTACTTTTTATTTGCTTTTATTTAAAAACATTGTTTTGATTAAAATAAGGGACTTTAAAAATAAAAAACAAGTATATTAAGACAAACCTAACCCTAAAGGCGACACTTAGTTATAGAATGAGTCTTTGGCATCATTGCATATCACATTCAATATTCACGCTTCAGCGAATTAAGCAAAAAGAAGAGGAGAGCAACTGCAAGTGAAAGAGGAAGAGTAAGATCAAGAGGAAGAGGAAGAGGAAGAGCAAGAGGAAGAGCAACTAGCAAGTGCAAGAGGTATTTATTAAATTATTAGTTTATATACTATTTAGTTTTTAAAATTTAGTGATTTACATTAAAAATTTGAAATGTAATTTAGGAAACAAAATGAAAATTGTTGTTTGTAAAAGAACTAGAAGTAAAGAAGTAGAACAAAATTGTTGTTTGTATTTGTAATGTACATACTGCATTGTAAAGTTTATAGTTTTTAGTTTTACAAAATGGGTTTAACTTTAGGGTTTGTTTGTATAATTGTATTTGTAATTATTGTTTTTAAGTTTTTGTATGTACATTCACATTTTAATCTTGTTTATAATTTCTAGTATTTTACAAAGTTGAAAATGCACAGGTTTAACTATTAGGGTTATAAATTTTAAAATTTAAAACTCTTGAATCCTATCAATAAAGGTTTCTCTTTGCCCATTTTAGGGTCTGCAAATTGTTGTTATCTAATTTACCATGTTCTTGATTGTGATTAAAAATGTGTTATAAATTGCATGTACTTTCTTAGAAGATGTATTTTTTTTTAATGTTTATTGATTAGCGACTAATGTTTTTATTTATTTATATCAAAATGTAATGGCTGTGTTTAAAGCGTAAACTTTATTTCTTTTACTTTTTAAAATTTATTTAGAATTCATAGGTTGATTTTAAAGTAATGATTGTTTTTTCAAATCATTGCAGCCACGACAATGAGTTCCTTTGAACATGAATCAGAGGAGGAAATGATTGAGATAGGTGGAAGTGTTAGTGGTGACATTAGTGGTTGGGTGAAGTAGAAGTGAGACAAAATGTACTTGTGAACACAAAATGGTTGTTTTGTTGTGAGTGCTACCAATTGTCCCTCTCAATTGTTGGTTGGATTAGCCATAGGACCATTTGATAAAAGGAAGCCATCGCAACAATTTGCTCATGTAGTTGTAAACCCCAAGTTTGGAGGGGGGAAAACTATAGAAGTGCAATAAATGTTCAGATACTTGGCATGATAGCATCACTAGGAGCAATGCACACTTGTTACACCTTACATGAAGGGGGGTTGGTGTTTGTAAGACTCTTTCACTTGATCAAAGAGTATAAATGGTAAAACTTTATAATGGATATACTACAAACAACATTCTAGAAGCTCGTCGTACTAGCATTGATTTCACCACCCTTTACTGCAGCTCTTGTAGGACTTGTTAGAATACTTTGTCTAGTTCTAGTTTTAGGGTAACAAAATTAGAAAGCAAAGGGAAGAGAAAGGTTGTGGGGGCTGCCTCCAATCCAGTTGTAGGTATGTTTGATTCGAAGGAAAGGGAAGAGGCCAATGATGCTATCGGGACATTTTCCTATCTCTACTAGGATCTTATTTCATGTTACTCGCTCTCCTTATTTCGGGAGCAAAAGTAGGTTCAAGTTATGTGCCCCTAAAGACCCCAAATTTATGACATTTTTGGATAAAAACTATTCCAAGGTTATATTAATGGAGAAGATGAAGGCTACATGGGTGTCACATGGATGCAACATTTTCATGGATGGATGGACGAATATTAGACATCAGCCACTCATCAATATTAGTGTCTTCTACAAAGATGGATCATATTTCTTGAGAAAAATTGATTGTTCTCGGAAGTGGAAAGATGTCTAGTTTTAGTGTCAAATTTTGAAGGAAGCCATTGAGGAGGTTGGCCTTGTTAATGTTTTATAGGTAATCATAGATGCAATTTATGTGCGTAGAGCAACACGCAAACTAGTGGAGGGCACCTACTATCATATTCATTAAAACCCGTGTTGCGTGCATGCTTTTGAACAATGCAAAGAAAGACATCAAAAAGATTCAATGGGTCAAAAAGATGGTGGGCAAGGCTAGGGAGGTGCAAATGTTCATATGTAATTACCACACATCATCGGCACTCTTTCAAAGCTATTCGAGGAAAGAATTTCTCAAACCATGTTGACCGGAGAAGATATTGACTAAGTATAAGAGGGCACATAGATAGGCGCTGAAGTTTGACAAAGTTGTGCACTGAATATCCGCGCTTGGGAGCACCGAGTTTTGTACTTAACTACTTTTGCATGGATCAAGCTGGAGTTAGACATGAAGTGATGAACACGCATTGGGTAAGGATAGAAGACTTGTGGATGAGGTAATGGTTATTTTTGGAGCAAGTGGGAGATGAAGCGCCATGCAGAGTCGAGCTAATAATAGGATTAGGACTAGAGTTATTTATAGGTAATTTATTATTAGGAGAAGCTTGCATGCTTTTTCGTTGTTTATGTAAGTGACGCATGGTTATTCTTAAGCATGCAACCTATTTTGAGATTCCATGAGTAGTGAAGGGCAAGTCCCCACTACTTATGTGTATTGATTTGCATGACTTAAGGGAGATCATGTATGAATGGATGAAACATAGTTATGCTGTTGGTGTACTTGCGCACATGACTTTATGATCATTATTATGATGTGTTCAGCTATTGTGCTTTGATGGATTAATATAATGGACCATTATGGTTGGATATTGGTTGTTGACATCTCTGTTACTGGTTATTGTATGGTAAATCTTATCTTGATCCTTGTTTGATTCATTATGCACTATGGTTGTGATCTAATTCATGTCATGTTTTACCTTTAATTACTTGTATGAATATGGAATACTTGTATGATCATGCTAACACCTTGACAAAGTTGGTATTAAAAGAGGGACCTGGTACCTTCGTGTGCTTCGGGTGAGCGCTTAGATTTGTTTGAGTGATGGGCCAACGCGTCTAGGGTTTGATCAAGAAAACATACTACATTTTGGTTCTGTTGCCCGGACCTCTTTTCAAGTTATTGCAAGTATGTTGCATGATGAAGACGTATTAGTTGACTTTAGCCAACATTGAGAGTTGGGTGTTGAGGACTTAGAAGAACAGTTTGCTCACAGATATAATATTGGACCTGATTTTGATGCTCACACGTGGCTTGAAGAAAATTTGTATCATGAACTCTATGAGATGTTCTTTTTTGTTTTCCTACAAAGATGTACGAGTGGTTGGTAGATATGCATCAAATCGGAATTAGAGGTATAAAACAATTGTTTGGACACAAGAAGATTACCAGGCTCTGCATGATGCCGATTTGACTTGGACACGCGCTGTAGATCATTGGTGGAGTCATGTTTTGAATAGTTACACATTGGAGTACGTTGTTTCGACTTATTCCTGTCCGGAGGTTACTGAGTTCCAGTTTTGCGCGAACCCATGGGATCTTATTTGCACGTTAACCCTTTAACAATTAAGATCTTGATTGTAACTCCGGAATTGGAAGAGCGATTGATGGCTAGCTAAACCCCCGCACGTGGGGGTGGAGCAGTGTGGTGAAAATGGTAGACCTCATGGGAGAAAGGTAGAGAGAAAAAGGCTTGGAGTATAATGAGGCGTGGGAGAGGGAATTGGAAAAGAAGCGCGATATTGAGGAGTCTGTGGAGTTACGAAGGATGATGTCTCGTGAAGGATTTGAGGCTCATGCAGAAGACGTGGAGCAGGAGCATTAGGCTCTCCCACACTTAGGCAAACGCAATAGAGAATCCCCTTCGGTTTCGATGAGAGCGTGTTAGATGAGAAAGATTGAGGACCGCAGGCGTGCATTTGATCCCACTTGCGACCTTGCACTTGCAAGCTTGGTGTTCCAGTTCCTAAAACAATTGTTGAGAAACATGACAGTGTTGGTGATAGAGTAATGATAGGTAGATTTCAGTTTCATTGAGTACAATAGCTCATCGAGATAGCACATTCATCTATGGCAAAGGTCAAACGTCATCTTTGTTATTTGGGGTCCGGTTGGATGTATGTTTTCTGGCACCTCATTTGCCCGAGCTTGGGCACGCAAAATGTTGGTAATAGGTCTGAAAGTAGCACAACTTCACAGCATCAGAAGAGTTCGATTTAGTAAAATAGTTGGACTACAAAGTAGCTCATCTTCTGGTCCATGGTGCCAGCTACGGGAGGTGGATCGGGAGGATCGGGAGGTTCGGGGTCTATTGGATCTCGGTGGTTCTCGGAGGTGGAGGAATTCACTGGGGGTAATACGGGTTAAGGGTCCGTGGGCATGGTCCGCACCAACCACAACAAGTCTATTACGAGATGTCTCTTCGTCTACTAGTGTATAAAGATATTGAGGATGCACAGCACGTGCATATGTGTGAGATACTATGGTGCGCTAAGGGGATCACAACTCCTGAGCGTAAGGCAAGTCAGTTTGCTACTACTTTGCAAGGGCGTGCGCATAGTTGGTATAGGAAGTATGATCCAAACCAGATCACTATAGACAATGCGCTGCGTGATGCTTTCTTGGTTGAGTTTCATATACTTGAGTTTGAACAGAAAAGCATCAATGCGTTGAAGGAGATTAAACAGGGCATGGCTGAGAGTGTAAGGAGTATGATGCACGCTTTAAAACTTTTGCTATCAAAGTTGTCTTATGATATTCACCCTAGTCAAGCATGCACAATGGTTTGTTGGTGGTTTGATCACACCTTTCGAAAGGTGCTCTCTCATAAGACTTTTATAGATCCGTGCGAGGCTTTAGAGGCGGCTCTGCAAGCGTCTTTGATGTAGTTGGGAGTGTAGACATTGGAGTTAGCCCGTTCTAGATCGCATCTATGGTGAAGCAGTTGGAGAAACTATTGGCCAATTCAACACATGAGACGCGAAGAGGGATATGGTGTACATATTGCGAGGTGGAAGGATGTACTAAGGATAGCTGCCCTCGTAAATCGCTGCTTTCGCCATGTTGCTTTGATTGTGAGATCTCTCGGTTAGATCATGATTAAAGTCGGTGCCCCTTGTCGCAAAGTGTGCGATTAGGAAGAACGTGTCTTGTTATCGTAAGATTTGCAAATCCCACACTCATGATACGAAGAATTAGTAGGTTGATTGATCAGATTCATGACACTATTGAGATTGGTGTACGTCAAACTAGTGTTGCAAACGGTTCTAAGGAGAAAGGTGAACATCATAATCATAACCACAATGAAGGGCGCTCTGATGGAGGTGGTAGAGGAAGAGGTTACCGAGGTGGATACAGAGGTCGTGGTCGCACGGAGGCAGAGGTGATTTCCCATGAGGAACCTGTTTTACATACGGATCCCTTGACCATTATAGGCACGAATGCCCTCGAATATAGTTTTCTCATGGTGCGGGAAGTAACATAAGTTTGAAGAGTGTCTTGCGTTATTTGAGCACATGAGTCAGAATTATAAGAAGAATGATAAGGGCGCGGGATGATTAAAGTGCAACGCGCCGTGGAAGATCAGTGGATGCCGAAGGTCATGCGTCGGATCCCGAGATGTTACTCGTGTTAGTAACCACTCGCGTTGAGGCGGTGTGTGCCAGGAAATTCGAAGCAAAATCCTGTTATTACGAAGCAGGAGGTGATTAACGCAAAGTATCGAAACCATGCTCATCGAAATAGGTATATCAAGAGACCATGGAGGTTATTAGAAACTTGTAGGGTGAGATTCAATGTTTGAAAGAGCTAGTGAGTTGGTGGCAATTGTATGGGCGTTTATGACCGCTATAAACACTTGTAATTTGCCTCCTTTCCCAAGTTTCTAGTTTCTTTGTTGCTTAGAGAAATTGGTCAACATATGGTTGGATCCATTTTGTTAAGAGGAATAGACTTACCTTTAAGAGAGCGGAGAAGCTTGTAGGTGTACAAAGTGTTTTGCGTCTCATAGATCACAAAACAACTTAGTATAAGTAGACAGAGACCCCAACATTTCGGCGGGATGTAGATCATGAGGAGCCAAGATAGGTAGAAGAGGACCATCTGCAACAAGGATTGAGGACAAGGATGATAGTTCCAATAAGGAGTTTATGGATTTTGAGGATGAGGATGATAGTTCCAATGAGGAGTTTATGGATGTTATTACAGATGATGATGATGTAATATTGACAATTGTTGGTGTATTTCAAATTTTTAGATTAATGATATGAATATCAGATATTGTCAATTGATCAATCACAATGGTTTTAAATTATTTCAACTTATTTAAGTCTTAAATGGTTTTATTTCAGCTTATTTAAGTCTCTTCCAAGTTATTTTTATAGTTTAGTCACTTTATTTGTATATTTTAAATATTTTTATATTATTTTAATTAGCTGTCCCCTGTCATCCCCAAAATTTAGATTTTTTTGCCGTCCCACTGTCTCAAGTCCTAGGTAACTAAGATATAATGACACAATGTGGAAATGTTAAATGCATAAATATTTTGTGTGGGAGAAATTAGAATGCAAAATAATGCAAAGAAAAGGAAGACAAATGAATGTACTCTTTAGAAGAAATGAGGATTTGTTGAGGTCCAAGTCATTTTAATTTTTCTTATCTTTGGGAGATAAGTTGGTTGTTGAACAAACTGCCTTGCTCACAGAGATAAACACAACATTTATCAAGAATGAAATAAATATAACACACTTTCAAAAATAAAATATTTGAATGCTTGCTGCAACATAAAACACTATTTCCAATCATTTAACTCCCTTTTTTGTGTATTATATTGAACCAAGATAAATTTTTACTTATAGAAACTTTATGTAAACAACATGGATAGGGAAACACACATTACTTGCAGGGACATACTGGGGTACTTTCTGTGAGGGAATGAAGATAAGTTGAGCTTACACTTGAGCCTATAAGGAACCAAATTTTAACATTAATCTTGGAGGCCTAGAAAATGGCTCAAATTTCTGCACTTAGTATTGAATTTCCACGCTAAGAACATGAAGCATGGAGACATGTCAAATCATTTGTAGTCCAAATGAATGCTCATATCTCTTCTCCGATACTTTTATATTTTGAATGCTATTAGTACAAAAATAGAACATGTTGCAGTTTGTCATAGATTGCAGCTTTAACCGTGTTGACAACACAATTTCTTAGTATCTACTAGCTGTTTTGTGTTAGGAAATGATAGAGGAATTAGGGAAGCGTTAGTTCAGGGACAAAAATGCAACAAATGAATTAACTATGGACTCCTATTGGTCTGCTTCAGAGTTAGGGCCATTACTAGTCAAGAAGCAGTTGAGGAGTCCATATTATTTTCAATTATTGCACCATTCTCCCTAAAATTTTTGCAAGGGAACTACGGTAAAATGAAGGAGTAAGTTGTGCACACACTTGAAGTTATAAGGAATCAAAATTTAGCATTCATCTTGGAGGTCTGGGAAATGACTGATATTGTGGCACTCATTATGAAATCCTACATGTAAGAACATGAAACATGGAGACATGCCAAATCATCTGTAGTTCAAATCAATGTTCATCCCTCTTCTCCCATATTTTTATATTTTTAGTTATATTAGTATAAAAATTGTAGACGCTGCAGTTCTTCATAGATTGCAGCTTTAACCTTGGTTACAACAAAACAATTTGTTGGTTTCTACTAACTGTTTTGTGTTAGGAAATGGTTGAGGAATTTAAGAAGCATTAGTTTAGGGACAATAATACAACTAAATTAACCGCAGTTCTTCATAGATTGCAGCTTTAACTTTGTTTATAACAAAACAATTTTTTTGCATCTAATAATTGTTGTGTTAGGAAATGGTTGAGGAATTAAAAAAGTGTTAGTTTAGGGACAATAATACAACTAAGTTAACAATGGACTCGGATTACTTCATAGAAAGGGACATTACTAGTCAAGAAGTAGTTTAGGAGTCCAGAGTTTTTTCAAGTGTTGCACTATTGTCCCTAAACTGATGCTATTGATTCCTTGGACATTACTATCACAAAATAACTAGCATATACTAAGAAATCATTGTAAACAAGGCTAAACCTACAAATAGTGAAGAATTGCATCTTCTACTTTTTTTTATACCAAGAGCATTAAAAATATAAAACATGAGAGAAAAGTGATGATCATTGGTTGGGCCTAAACGTGACTTGACATTCCTATAGGCTTCAATTTCTTACCATGGGAATGTCATAATGGGTGCAACAAATTCCACTATTTTCAGGCCTCAAGGATGAATGCTAAAAGTTGCTTCCTTGTAATGTAATGTGTAGGAGCAACTTATTCATTCCTTCTGCCTTAATTCTCTCCCAAAAAGTACATTGTCCTGTCCTTGAAATTAATGTGAGTTTTCCCTGCCCTTGTGGTTAATGTATGTTATTTGTAAGGAAATATTTTGTCCTATCTCAGTAAGGAAACATGGAGGGGAATTAAATAATTGGAAATGGTGGTTTATGTTTCAGTCAACATTCAAAGATTTTGTTTTAGAAAGTGCAATTCTTGTGTTTGTTTCATTCTTGATATATGTGGCCGTTATCTCTAAGGGGAGTTAAGTAATTGGCTATGGTGGTTTATGTTTAAATCAACATTCAAGGATTTCGTTGTAGAAAGTATGATTCTTGTGTTTGTTTCATCCTTGAAAATGTGGTTATCTCTGTGAGTGGGGCCGTTTGTTCAATTCCCAACTTATCCTCCAAAGATATGGAAAGCAGTCATGGCTTGAGCCTCAACAAATCCTTTTCTTCTCAGAGTATGTTATTTTGCCTGCCTTCATATTTTTCTGCATTTCAATTTTTCCCACTTACAATTTTTTATGCATGTTGTGTTTCCACACTGTATCATTATGTAATATCTATTATTTTGGAATAAATTGTGTTAATATAGAGTCAAGCTTTCATGACCTATCTCCCTCGAGTATGTTGCTTTGCCTACCTTCCTTTTCTCTATATTGTTCTGAATTTCAATTTCTCCCACACTTAACAATTTGTTTGTGTTTCCACGCTATATCATAATGTAATATATATTATTTTGGAATAAACTATGTTAATATAAAGTCAATTTTTCACAATCAATCTTCCATGAGCAGTGATTACAATGGCAGTAATTTTTTTTTATGAAAGATGGGTTGTGAAGATTGACACAATATTAACATGCAATTGATTACTGAAAAATGGTATTATGGTTGCATATTGTGTTAGGGGAGCTATAAAATATGTTCTCTTTGCGATTGTGTGCAACATGTTTTATAACAATGGAGCTCAAAGGTTTTCGTAGTTGCATTTCTGGCATTTGGGCAAAGCTCAACTATCACAAGTACATATGCGGAAAGCATGTGATGCAAGTAAAATGCCTAGAACATTCTTAAAATCTTGCTTATTTTTTCTTCTAACCTCTGCAAATCAATAAAACCCGATTTTAAATAATAGTAAGGACATTTGAATATTTTTTAGGGATTTTTGAATTTGAGAATAAAAGCATGGATGCATAATCTTATAATGCGGTCCAATGCAATAGTGACGTTTTGTGGCACTTGTCATCTGTGGATTTTTTTGGCATTTGAAAGCTGATTATTATTGCATGTCTATATTTAATGTCTTGAATGCATTGTTAATTTTATCAATCCTTGAAAAATCAATTGATTCGTTGTATTTATGCTCATGCAAATGATATTGTCATTTGAATTGCATTTTCTTTGACTGTCCTCGTAAATTTTACTAGTAGCAAAATAAAAATGACACCCCACAAGAACCCATTTGGAGTAAGCTACGATTTTCCATATAAATACTTATTATTAAGTATTTCATCCTACAACAACCGCTAATAATTTGAAAGTCCTTACACCCGTGTCTTGATTGACTTGGCTTTTAGAGGCATGTCTAACTAGATTTTTAGTTAACTTGAGTCACCTTTATATAGATATTTAAATCTCCATTATTAATATCCATTTGTATGTGTGTTTTGTTAGAAGATGTGAACACAAAAAGAATGAAGAGAAATGAGAAAGGCACACGACACACATTGAGAGGTGTGTGGTGCTTATATTTATTATGCTGAAAGAGGTTACAATATAGTTGGGGAAGTTCATAACCGAACATTAGTTAGTTGATAACTAATAGTTCATTAAACATTAACTAATATACTTTAATACCCCACCTTAATGACTAAATTGGAGACAACATGTTTGTCTCAAAATTTTACAAATACAATAAAACCAAGGAGTTTAATCGTTAAAATTGAAGCTTGTTCCTCAGATATTATTGTGAAATCTATAGCAGTCATCTGATGTTTTACTACTGTCCAATGTGTGAGCTTTGGCATAGACAACAAATAAAAAGACAGCTAACAAAACCATGATTTGGTTGTGTGGACATAAGATATAATAGGTGGTCCACCAATTGTTCATAGAATGATTCATTGACTGGTGATGAATCATCAATGGCTGATAATTTCAGCTCGACCTCCATAATTCTGAAAATTAGAATCTTGGAGATGCTGATCAAAGAGAATGTACCAAGCTTGTGGAGCTTACTCAAGTACACATAGGGACTCAATCAATCTGCAACCCAAATGAGAACGTTCATGCGCCTAAAAATATTTAGGCAACACTATGTAAATCTCTTCATCTGAATTGGAGAGAAGCAACTTAAACTGAAATGTGACCATTTTTGCAGTATCCATAGTAAAACCAACTCTGTAGTAGTAGGAGACAACCGTCTCCTCAGTAGTAGGAGAAACAACCATTTCCTCTTGTTGCTCATCTATTCCCCCTGTTGCTAAAATTCCTTCATAACAAGATGGGCAAAGTGCCTGTGCTCTACTGACCTTTGAGCCAATACTTATGCTGGAGTGGTGTGTCTTTCCATCTCACCATGCGCCTGCAACGCATCTTGGATAGTGGACTCTTCGTCCACAATTAATTGTGCATTTGAGTGAGGAAGTCCATCCTTCCAAAGCATTTCAATCTCCCACACATTGTGTAGTGATTTAGGAATTCCATTCTTCCAAGGCATTGCATCCTCCTACACATTTTGTATAGTGGATATACCCTCCACAACAAGTGCATGTAAGTTGACTAAAGTAGGGTCAACAAGCCTACGAGGAATTTCATCCTCCAACAAATCTTGAATGATGGAGTCTCCTCTCTGCGTGCTTCTAAGTTGATTGTATTGGAGTCAACAAGTTTGTACTGGCCTCATTGCATAATGCCTAGGGCAACTACTTGTTCCTATTTTACATCCAACACAACACAGTTCTGCCCAAATTTTTTTATCATTTTTTGAGGTTTTCTGTTAATTAATGGACAAACGAGATTTTTGTACATGCTTGGGACATACCTAACATTCCTTACTAATAGTTTTTGAGCATCATTCAACACATTGTGTACATCTTTTATCCCCTCTACCATTAGTAACTCTCCATTTGCAAATAAAAGTGAATCAAGAATTGCAGTAAATGTTATATACCAGACCCTACAACATGAAAATGTATGGATGCACCGGAGTCAATGATCCAACAAATGGTAGCATTGTCATTCGAGTATGATGTCGTGAGAGCATAGAGCATGTTTTGTTTTGCAAAATCTTGTTCATCTGCAACTGCGATTGTATTTGCCTAATCTCATGGCTTTTTGTTGTGTTGGGAAAGATCATATTGTTGCTTCCGACAATCTTTTTGAGATGCTCAAACTTATGACAATAATGACATTTCACTTGGTATTTAGAAGATTCACCAGAGTGACGTCTCCACTTTCCATTAGAATGAGCAGTCAATGCACTCACTGATTGTTTAGAACTGGACTCAGTTGCTTGTCTTTTCTTGCATTCCTTTGGTAGAAAATAGGAACTGACGTGATCAAATGTTAGGGCCTGGCTTTCCACCATTAAATGTAGAGCCTCCACACATATTTCATTAGAGGGCAATAAATTGTTTAGAAGAAGTGCCACCAAGTTGTCATTGTCCATCCTTTTTAGTGATGGAACCACATTGCTCTTAGAGATGTTTCTTGTGGAGGTGGTGTTCTGACAGGGATCCATCCTCCATCATCCTTGCTGAAAATGACACATTTTTTAGGTATAAGACCCGACTCTTCTCTACTGTCATGTACTTGTTCTTGAGACATGTCTATAGCACACTAGCTTCAATGGTGTCTCAGGCCTCAGCTATCTAATCATTTGACACTGATAGGTTCAACAATGGCAAGGCCCTTCGTATAACGCTTGTCATAATCTGCAAAGTTAGCAGCAAACCTTCATCACCAATAATGATTTTTTTGCAGTCCCAATACTCAATGATTGTTAAAATCTTGTGATTCTAGATATTGTAATTCTGGCTGGTCTATTTCTGCACCTCTGACAGAACAAGATTTTGAATATTAAGTTATTTGATTACTGACCTATAAATTGATGCAACAAAATAGACTCTATATTCTGATTTCTGACCTGTAAATTTAATGCAAGGGGAAAATATAAAAAGGAATATGAAGTAAAAAACCAAAAACTTCAAAATCCATTTTTATTTATTTTGAAAGATGCCAAATTGATGCAACAAAATAGACTCTATATTCTGATTTCTGACCTGCAAATTTAATGCAAGGGAAAATATAAAAAGGAATATGAAGTAAAAAATCAAAAACTCCAAAATCCATTTTTATTTATTTTGAAAGATGCCTCATATATATACAAGATCTATTTGCAGTCGTGCCCATGTTGGGTTTGAACCTGGGTCTCTATGTTAATACTAGCCTGATCACCTTGCTACTTGCTACAAGATCTATTTACTGATTGTGCCCATGTTGGGTTTGAATTCAGGTCTCTATGTTAATACAAGCCCGATCACCTTGCTACTTGTTGGTAGACCACTCACCCTTGGGTAACTTCAAAATTCAAGTTATATTTGTAGCATAGAATCACCGTGCACTAAACCAACATAGGAAGTACAATAAAGGGAATATAGGTAGAGTCACGTGCCTTAACAATTGTCAAAAAAATAGAATCCACGTGCCCTAATGAGTCTTCGTCTGTGACTATCATGATCTTTTACTAGTCGTTCCCTTGTAGACGCTAAAAGGAATGATAACCGAGATCGTACTAAGCCAAGAACTCGATGCTAATCAAACACCACGATCAATAAGATGAAATCAATTCGCCAAAATAACTTTACCAAAACCTTTGCAAACAAATGAGCAGCAATATCATATATTATTATGGAACTCAATGAAATACAATGAGAATGGGCCTTGTTTATATAGGCAAGGAATAACAATCTAAGAACCAGTCAAGGTCGTAAATCAAGCCATAAATCAAAGAAATAACTAGTCATCAAATAACTATTTAAGTCCATAGATTTATGAGAGAACTAGACAACAAGGATCTATTCAATACCATAGATCAAGGAAATAACTATACTTAACAACTAGATAATATCCCCTTGATATCTAAATAAATAACAAGAAATATCCACACACGTAAGTGGGTGAGGATAAATACAATAAAGGTAAATAATGTACCTAGGTGAACATGAGCTAAGGTAAATACCTACTTTAACAATAATCGCAGCTAGAAATCGAGAAGGGAAAAGTGTGCCCTCAATTTAGAAATTAAAGGTGTTTTTTTGCCAATTGCACGAACAACCCTTGAAATGATTTTGAAAGTCAAGTTTTCTCCTTCACCACTGCTTTCGTTTAGTGACATGCTCTCGAAAACAACTAGTCGGCCAAGTCACCGTTGGATTTTCCCATGTTTGTACCCTATGATGTCGAAAAAATATGTCTGAAAATTATGGCAAAAATTGTAGGTATGACTATAAAAAGCTTTCAAGTCACCTTGAGACTTATTAGAGGAATCAACGACATCTTTGTATATGTTGATTAGAAATTGCAATTTTTTCTTGAAAATGTCGAAAAAATGTGTTTATTTTGCTTGCATTTTCAAAGTGTCTATCCTATGCCCTAACAATTGTGTTTTTCAATCTTTGTTTTGCCCTTCGAACTCGACAAATCTTCATTCCTTTTGACTTTGTTTATTGACCCTTTCATGTGCCCTAGCAAGTGAGTGCTCTAATATGCAAATTCTTCTCCTTCTCCTTGTTGTTCGTACCCTACTCCAAAGGCTTCCTTGGATTTCTTACACTTCGAGCACTAATGGCTCTGATATCAATGTTAGAAAATGTGAGCACATAAAAAGTGAAGAGAATGAGAAAGGCACACGACACATTGAGAAATGTGCTCTACACGCATTTATTTTGCTGAAAGAGGTTACAAATTAGTTGTGGAAGTTCATAATTGAACAATATTTAGTTAATAACTTATAGTTCATAAAACGCTAACTAATGTACTTCAATTGGAGAGACAAAATCTCTGCAAAGTTATTAGTCGAGTTCTTATCCACTTGGAGTATTAAAGGAAAGGTTTGCCCTCACTATTCTTGATTATTCCTGCTATGCCAACATGACTTGTGTTCTGCTTGGAAGCCCCATCCGAATGGTTTGCCCTCACTATTCTTGATTATTCCTTCTATGCCATTATGACTTGTGTTCGCTTGGAAGCCCCATCCAAATTTAACTAGTAGTGGCCCTTTGGGGGCAGGGTCTAGGTTTGTCTCGGTTAATTTCTAGTTGAATGCTTGCATGGAGAGCTAGAATATTTGTAAGGTTATTAGTATTACGTCCCTATCCTCTTAGAGTAGTAGAGGAAAGGTTCACCCTCACTATTTCTGATTATTCCTCCCATGCTAGCATGAATAGTTGCGCTTTGAAGCCCCATTGAAATTTAACTAGTAGAGTTCTTTGAGAGGTGGAGTTCAGGTTTGTCTTGATCAAAATTTAAAGCAATAAAGTTTGTAATGGAAAGAAAGATTCCACTCACAGGAAATCTAACAATCCATCATATTATTTGAGTCAAACATTCTTGAGGTGGCTGAGCTGTGTACAAGGGTTGTGCTTATATGAAATGTTATTTGCTTGATTATCTAATTCGTTGTTGGGGACATGTCAAAACCCTAGGCAATTCTTGCTTTCCACACAAAAAACAAAATAAAGCCTCGTGTCAATCTATGCATACGCTGGATGATTTTCATTTCATTTTACAGTCCAGTCCTCCATATGAAGATTTTTTCGGCAAGTAATGAAGATTTAGGTCTGAGTGATAGAAAAGTCAATTCTTGCCAAATTGTTTGTTACTCTCCTAATATTCCATCATCATTAAGTGTATTAAGATTATGGAGAGGCTGAATTGTGGCACAAAACCTTTTTCTTTCCATTCATAAGCTCCAAATGTTTATTTAGGCCAACCTAATTGGTCCGTGGGGTCACCTTGACCTAATCATGTTTATTAATAAGGATAGGTAGTCTTTTCCATATCATTATAAGTTGTATTCTCAAGTTCCTTTCATTATTATTCTGCTTTCTAGAGGTTGCCCACTCAAGGTGGCTGTATATCAGATTCACTCATATCACTTCATTTATCATTAGCGCAGCATTATATTTGGATATGTGCTTATTTCTCGCATTCAAGTGAATTTGTATTGCTGTCGAAGTTTACTTTAAAGAAATATCCTAACGAGTGGTTTCAAAGCAACAATTTGGGTGATGAATTCTGTAGTGCAAGGAAGAAGGAATGATCGAGATTTTTGTAGTGCAAGGACAAAGCATGGCTTAATAAAAAACAAGTGTTATTATGTTACCTAATTTTTAGCACTTTTTTCGTCTTGTGTTGCATATTTTGTATTGTTTTTTGATTTGGGTTGAGTGGTAGATCAGTTGCACTTCTGTTAATCAAAACCTAGTATAGAATGCAAACATTTTAGTGCAAGGCTTATTGCTTGCAGATGTGTTGGGGCTCGAGTGCCATGCCACTTGCCTAACTAAATTATATTTGCACATTGCTTTTTAAAACCACGAAAAGAATCATGTGATCGTTGATAAGTTCTACCCATCGGACGGTGTTATGTACCTAGGGGTATGATATTATGATGTATATGGGTTGATGGAGATGCCAACATGTGGCACACATATTTCTTAGTTATATTGGTCTAATATATTGGTTCATATAGGTAAGTTGTAAAACTAATTATATTGGGCAATGAGTTGGCCTATATTGGGGTTAGGAGTTACCCACACATTAAGAGTAATAGAAGTCTATATAAAGAAGATGAATATTATTATGATGGAGGTGAAGAACCGAAGAGTCTTCTATTTGGATGAAGAATATTGGAGGTGTCCCCTTGAAGTGGCATTCCCATATTGGGAGATCTTGTGGAGTTATTCCTTCCTAAAGTATCGTATGGTGTTGCCTTTCCCTAAGAGTATTCATTTTATTTCTAAATATATTGCATATTAGGGCATCTTGGCCCATACATATCTCATGTTTTTGATCTTCGTTATAGTCTGTATATTATTTGGATTTTTATATTATTATATATGAAGATCTTACGAAGTGATATCAGAGCTGCGATTTGGGCAAAGTGGATTTTGTTTTGGCCTGATTGTGCAATTTTGTTTTCATTCTCCTCACATAGAGGTCTAATTGAGGTGATTTGTATGTGGCTGGCAAGAGCTTGTTGAGAGCTTTCCAAAAGTGGTTACATTAAGGATTTTGAGAAATATCGAGGGGGTACGACCTTCCAAAATTGATCATGTGAACTTGATATTTGTCAACTTTTTGGTGCGGAATTAGGGAAAAAACAATCAACTTTAGAGGCTTTGTTTAGGCTTCCAGAATTTTAGATTGAGATGAATCTTATACCATTTAAGGATATTGAGCAATATCAAGGGATATGGTAATACAAAATTGACCTTGCAAACTTGATTTCTGACTATTTTTTTAGTGTGGAATTAGAAAAAAACAATCGACTTCAGAAGCTTCGTTCTTCTTTCATGATTTTCTGATTGAAATGAATCCTATACCATCGTAAAGATATTTTCAAGGGCTTTTCAAAAATGGTCACACTCAAGATTCTAATCAATATTAAGGAAGTTGTTTCTTTTCATAATGGGCCTTTAGAATTATAGATATGCCAGAGTTTCAAGGCGCGACCATGGAAAAAATAATTTTTCCATGATCTTTCATTTCTGGTAAGCAAATCAAGTGCCATCTTTTGGAATTCAAAGGAAAAATTCAGATATATTTTTGCACATGTTTTTATTCTTAGATCTTGGGTAGAAAATGTGATCTAGTGAATAGTAGTGTGCTTGAAACCCAAGTTCTCTCTAGTTCTTGTGTATCATGGAGTTCTTTTTAGAGGATGATGTTGATGATAGTGAGTGGTGGCTTCGATTGAAGAAAACCCATTCTCAATCAGAAGTGTTACCAGATTCTTTTGTGAGGATATTGTTAATGCTACATAATGGTGGGTCCAATTTAAGAAGACATTCTCATTCGGAAGGGTGGTGTAGAAACCTATATCTTCACATTACATTTGAAGTGTACTATTGGTGGCATGATTTGGGTAAAAAGAGATGTGATTTTCGTTGGAAAGAAATGCAACATGTTTTCTTAGATAGATAGGACACCGTGGAAGCAAATAATGACGAGGGTGAGGAGGTGGAAAACAAGGATGATATAGAAGAAGAGGAAAATAATAATTGATGATAAGGAGGGCGCAAATGATAAAGAAGAGAAAGAGGAAGATAATAATGATGATGATGAGGCGAAAAATGATGAGGATACAAACGAGGAATAAAGAAAGAAAATAATGATGAGGTAGAAAATGAGGAAGAGGTAGATGATGATGGTGACGATGAAAGGATGCGAAAGGGATGAAGTAGAAGAAGAGATAGAAGACCAAAATGAGAAAGAAGAAGAGATGGAGGATAAGGGTTTATTTAGCTCTAAAGAGGGAAGCTTCAATATTTTAGTTTCATGGATGCATTCAAAGGAAGAAGGTCATTGTGTCCATAAACCCTAACAAGTATAACTTCATCAATGGATGTGGCTCAACATCAACATGTACAAGCAAAAATATCAAAGTAACTCAAGTAGATGGTAAGAAGATTCAAGTTTTTGAAGATTTGAAGCTCATTATGGACAAATATGTTTTGCATTCAAATTTTTATGCTTTGGATATGGACAATTCTCATATATTGTTCTTGGATATCCATGGTTAGAGATTTTGGGAACAATCAATATTATTTGCAGAAAAAGTTCATGAAGCTTTGGTACAAGAGAAAGAAAGTCACTTTGCAAGATATCACACTTACCAAAGAACAAAGAAAGGTCAAGGCAAAGCATGAGGATGAATTTGAAGTTGGTGAGGATAAGCATAAAGAAGATTCAAAAGAAGAACGTGAGGATGAATCTAAAGTTGGCAAGGATGAACGTAATGAAGATTCAAGAGAAGAACACAAGGAATATGAGAAAAAATACAAGCAAAGAAAGACTATATTTGCTCAAGAGACAAATATTAACTATCAAGCATGGAAATGAAGGGTTGTTGATAAATCTCTACTAAGCTGGAAGGATATTTTATTTCAAATAAGCAGCATTTGAAACAAGCTCTTCCCGAATCCATAGAAAGGATCTTAACATTATCCATTGTAAATAAGATTAAAGCTTCTATTATTTATTTATTTTTAATCATAGAGCTGGCACCTTTAATATACCTATGCCCACCTTAGCTCATTTAATTCTATATATGTTTCCTAAGCTACCATTGATAAAAAAAAACCTATCAACCGAGGTTCATTTCCGCTTGTTTAATTCTTAAGTGCTGAAGAGGGGCCTCTTAAAGGCGTGGAAATTATTTATAGCCACTGATCTTCCAATATCATTGGACGGTGCTGAAGTGTAGAGAGATTAAATCAATCAAATATTTTCCGTCAATTTAATGTAAAAAGTCCTTCTGCCCCTTTTAAGGTCTAATAGAAAAGCATGGTTACCTAAGACTATGGGATGGGGTTTCTGAACGGCAATTTTTTTTTACAAAATTTGGGGACGGCTATTAAAATAATATATAAAATTATAAATATAAAAAATACACAGTTCTTAATGAATAGTAGTCTGTGACAGTCCAGCATCTGCATTTGTGCTCGAAAATTTCTGTATTCATATATCACTCTTGATTCTTATCATGTCTTTGTAATACAATACAATCGGGTTATGGTTAACCGGTAAACATTTTGATCTATGCCTTATTGTTTTTATCATCTACACAACCTTTCTCTTCATATAGGCTTTGTAAGTTTTTTTAAGTGATTGGGCTTTCAAAGTGAATTTTAATTAGATTTATAAATTTATACACAAGTCTTCTTCTTCAAATAGATATGAGTGGCTTCCAAAAACAATATTTTACTACAAGAGTACAATAGATCCTCATCCTTCCCAAATTTATTTCATTTTCAAGTTTATTCGAGCCCAATGCAATGGTGCAGCTAGATTGAGGCCATCCATGACCAGACATCGGGAAATTTGTGGAGAAGGTGATCGAGTCGTGTGAAACCCTTCAATGGGTAAAATTATGTGACAAATTCAAGATAAGCGCCTTGAAATGTCCCAAAAATCAGATTCATCATCTGAAATAACAATATTAGCTTTACTTTATTTTTAATTTTAAAAAGTCGGTTTTTAAAGAGAGCAAAAAGGAAAAAGAAAAGAACAGGTGTCGAGGATGTCTGAATGTCCCTGGAGCATACTAGGGAAGTCTTGACGTCCCCCAAAATGGAAAAAAACAGGGGGATGTTTCTGAAACATCATTTGATATTCAGGTACATCCCAGAGATGCCCCCTGAAAACCGCTGTGTAGGAAACATGGAGGGGGATGTTCCCCCCACTCCCTGTCCTACCATCCCCAGAACGTCCGGGACAGCCGTTTTTTGGGGGAGGATACGTCCCCACATAACGCTGCCAGTAAGAAAAGCTTTGGTTCAATAATATTATAAATGTAGTGTGAAGTTATTCTGTGGAATGGGTTATCGGCGATGGAATAGACGCACTCTAATAAAGGAATGCACAAAAATTGAACATATTTACAACGAATCATCTACAAAGGCTACCAACTATCATGGACCAAATGAAAGGTCAAACACACTCACATATATATTCCCCTTTTATTGACATTTAAAGTAAAATAGCTTGTGACTACCAGATTTTAAAACAGTTCCCAAATACTTGGTTTTGCATATTTTCATGGCAAAAACACATGAAGCTACAACATGCAAATAGTTTACTCATGGCCTTTATAGCAGTGTTTTAAAAACCGGTCAAACCGGAACCGGAACCGGCCGGTTTGACCGGTTTAACATTTTAAAGCACGAACCGTTTAGTAAACCGGATCGGTTGACCGGTTTTAGCCCAAACCGGTCAAACCGGTCCGGTTTCATCCTGAACCGGCCGAGTCATGTAAAGATAGCATTTCTTTCCTTTTTTGGATTTTTGGTGAAAAAAACACAAGCATAGAATAAAATTTGCCATTTTTGGAAAGGGTCCGGGAAGATGTAGCAGCAAAAACTTGCATGTGCCATAACTTTCATTTTGTGGCTCCGTTTCAGGTGTCGTTTTCTCTAAAAGTGCATATTTTCTCGAGCTCTACGCATTGATGGCAATATTTTTCTTATTTTCATAAAATCCATTTTTGCACCTTTTTGGACCAAGCAGCTTCTTGCAATCTTCTGAAAGAATCATGAGCTTTGATTGCCTGTAGACAAATTAGTAATTAAAAATACTGGATAGCTTTCCAAAACTCGGCGAGTATTCTGGCCAAATATTGCCGAGTTTTTTTTTTTGGGGTCTGCCGAGTATTTGCCGAGTGCGAGCATTCCAACTATCACTATATACATGAGCAAACTTTGCATATTTTGTGTGTAATTGTTGGAATCATGGTTTCTAATTTTTCAAATATATTGTTTTCTTTAAAAATGTAATTTTTATGTGTTTTTTAGTAAACCGGTTCATAGAGTTTGAACCGGTCCGGTCCAACCCTCGACCGGTTCCGAGTCCGGTTCCGATTTTTAAAACATTGCTTTATAGTATATAATTCCAAGAAAAGCATCCAACAATAGTTATTCTTCAAAGGGCCTCTATTAAGTTGATCACCCCTGACAAGCTACTATCATTCCCTCAGCTTTTAATCTTAGCAGTCCGAAATAATATCTGCCAATTACTTATAGTGGGACGAACCGATATAAAAGACTCAACTATTCATGTCTAATCCAAACAAATCAAAAATGAAATGAACAAGAGCAGATTAGGAGGTTGTGCACAGAGACCAGTCAACTGGGCAGTTCAAACTGTCATCCATACCACTGTGGAGTAGGGTGGAGTTGTTTAATCCAATCCCCCTGCCACCCTCACAGCAGGCACTGGGGTCCGTAAGAAGTAGAGAGGAAAAACTCTGCTCTCAGCTGTACCCAAATCTTAACAATCCATTGATGTTTCAGGCACTACTGCCCATTATTCTTCTCGACCTCATAATGTTCACTGCCCTTCAACGTGGTCATATATGTAATACTTCAGCTGCATGCCCTTCAAGTTTCAACTGATTTTTATTGGTTTGAGGTTCAAGGGATACACACTCAGAAGCATGCAAACACCTCAAGGGTCACATTTCGTGGCAGAAACGTTTCCGAAACGGGAAACGGAAACAAAACGTGGTGGAAACGTGCCAGACGTTTCGGAAATGTCTGGCACGTTTCCACCGCTTTTTTAAAGTTTAAAACATCAAAACTTAAAAAAAAAAGTTGCATTTAATAACCCTAACCCTAATCTACCTACCTAGACTTGCTAAAGACACTTCCTAAAAGCTATATAATGATGAGTCATGACTCTTTAGAAGTTCAAATTTCAATGAATACAAAATATTTTGAGTGCTTTATCAATTATCTCTTATGGTCTACAATTATAAAATGAGTATTATATATATATATATTTAATATATATATATATATATATATTTTAATATATGTTGTACGGACATTTCGGTAATGTTTCGTATCCAAGGTTTTTTTGATAATTGCCGTTTCTGCGTTCTGTTTCCGTTTCCGTGCAACGTAGGATACACATAAGAAATAAACAGACATAACACATAAAACAAAGTAGTCATTTAAATCATAGTACAGAAATTGGGATACCGTAGTCATCAAGATTCCACGAATGGAATATCAATCTTAAGAAGCTTTCACAGATGACATATAAAAATATCTGGCTCAAGCATGAGAGAAAATCAGGAAGGCAGCCCTGGCTACAACCGAGTAGGATGTGGATTAAAATTTCGTTTAACAGTGCTACTAGTTTAGCTCTTCCCCCTCACTATGTTTAGTTCTGGCTACTAGCACAATTCTTTCAACTTACCATGTCTAGTACCCTTTAGCTCTGATTTGAGTTCATACCCCTCATTCAATGCACAGACAAAAAAATAGAGGAGTTGTCCTGGCTTCTACAAAACTCGAAATACCCAAAAGCATTATCCTAAGTTATTTTCTCCTCACTTGTCACCCGGTGGAAGCCTAAAACCTTAATAGCTTTTAAATATAACATCCAGTGTAAAATGTTTGCACTTCGGAAAACTTCTCCCTTCCCCACTTCCCACTCCAAAAGCACATAAAATGATGATGAAATAGAGCGAAGAGGAGGAGAGAAGTAAAAGCCACAAAGAGAAAATATTTCAATATGCAAGACAACTATCTTAGACACTCATCTCAATAATTTTTTTTTTTTACGAAATATTGTAAATTACTTTCACAGAATAAAACAACAAGCTGGCTTGGTTCAAGTTAAGCAGCTCTTGAATTCTTCACACAAAATCTTTCATATTGACCACAGCTTTTTTCAATCTCATTCATCTTCCCGCATCTTGATTGCCATAGGTAAAAATGTAATCCCTTTCCTTTGGTTTTCTCTTGCTTATATAATTTCTTTTCTTTCCAACCAATTTGCAGCAAATCTGATTTGGGTTATTAACTGAGATTGGGCTTTTGAGAGCACCCCAACTACTGGTGTTGAAACCAGCTTCTATTCTTTTTTTTTTGTCAATTTATAACAAGCCAGTCCTCATTAAATGCCCTACCAACCCTTTCATATCCCATGCCCTTTTATGAAGACATTTGATCTTTGAAAATCCCTTTTCTTAGTTATTGCTTTGGTTAGCTTTATCATTTAATTATTTGGCTTTAAGTAGGTGGTTTCCGTGCCATAAGTCTTTCATCTCATTTATTTTCTAAAATATTTTCACTTTGTCAAGCACTTTATTTCATTTAGCTTTTCTCTCTAGCTCTTTACTGCGTATCATTGCTTTTTGATCTGAATCCTCTTTTGTCATACATAGAACTTATATTCAAGCCTTCATGATATAGATGAGGGTTGAATATATTTAAAATATGTCCACATCACCTTAGTGACTTTCCTTATGTCAGGTCAATCGGGCAACCTTGTATAAATTTCTTATATCTTGAGACTTGTAGCATAGTAACCGGTCAAAAGAAAGCTTTTCTCATATGAGACTCATTTTTGAAGAATTTTCTTTGTCGAAGTGCCTCTTATCATTGGAGCCGCCTCACTACTAGGTAGACTCAACTACCCTTTTATGGAATCGCGCATCTCCCTACAACCCTGCTTAGCATTGGTATGGATCCTGTGATCCACACGTAAACCGAATTGGATCACCGTACCTCTATGGTATAATATAATAAATCTCAATTTTTGCATGACAGTTAATAACTTGAAGCATTGCATACATTAAAATATGCCCAACTATAAATTATGTGATATCAATCGGTGTTACGTGGGGACACGTCCCTAGATTTTGGTGACGTCCCGGACGTCCCGAACATTTCGGGGACTTGGGGACTTGGAGGGGACGTCCCCAATTTTTAAAAAATATTTCAAAAGTTTTCTGATGTTTTTACTATTAAAAAGCTGTTATTTTTACCAAGAGCATTCAATTATAATCTTGAAAGTACCTAAAATACATTAAATACAGTTTAAATCCCTAAATGTCATTGAAAAAAGTTAAAAATATTGAAATATTAATTTTTATGTATTATTTTAATAGCCGTCCCCAAAATTTAGGAATTTTTTTGCGTCCCGGAAACCCCGTCCCGCGTCCCGAGACTCGGAGTAACTATGATATCAATATTAAATACCATGTATAATATATGAGATCAAACAGGTCCATGAATATGCACATAATATCGAAAGATTAAATAGGTCTATGATTATGTCTAACTCATATAATATACCTTGATCATGACATGTCAGAAAATGCAAAAAGGCATTATACAAACCATGCTAATCAAAATGCGTAAGTTCAAAGGAGGCATTTTAATATTTTGATAGTTCAAAGATCCTTTAAATGGGTCCAAAAATGGGTGACATGGAGGGGCACTACAGTCCCACTTTGGTGGTCTGCAGAAATAGGACCATAAAGATGTTATCCACTTTAATTTTCTCCTGGAGATAGCAATGTTTGTTGGGTATATGCCTAAGCCTGTTATATTCCATAAGAGGATCTGAATTATATGGATTTGTGTGGAGTCTGATGTTCCTTCTCCTCGAGACATTTATTGGTTGGGAGACTTAGGTTCCCATATTTGCATAATTGTTTTATTGAAACAGCTAACTTTGGTTCCTCAACAAATTTTTCGTTATCAGTACAGGGTTTCTGCGTTTTTGTTGGCAGCAGATGTGGTCTTGGGTTCCCAGATCTGCAGCTTTATTGGGATAAGGTCCTCTTGGGAAATGCCTTTTACCTTGGCTTTCTAGCTTCTTTCAAATATCTTCGAGGCATCGCCACATGATGTAAATGGACAGGGTCTTGGACAGGTTCTTCCAAACATCCTGGATAAAGGTGCTGGTATTCGGGGTGCCTTGAACATATTCCATGTCATACACTCCTATATTTGCTAGGGCTGCAAAGGGATTGGGAAGCTCAGTTTGATGTACTGTTTGGGGTGATGCTTTTCCTTTTCTTGAGAATGCTCTTTGAAATTTGGTTTCACTTTGTTGCTTATTTTGGCTGTGCTGATGCAAGGCTTAGTTGTTTAACGGTAACCTGTTGATTTGTAGCTGTAGGCTGTTGCTTCTTCTCTTGAAGTGGCCGTTGTATTCATTGTTCTTGTGAAGGGAAAGAATCCTGCTAAATGACCATGTTCATGAAAAATCTGTCACTTAGTGGGATGCTTGCACAATCCAATGTTGCTCCCATTCAATCCTCCCATTTCTAGGATTATTCTATCAGGAAAAGGCTTGTTAAGATTGAGATTGATACAAATCTGTCACTTAGTGGGATGCTTGCACAATCCAATGTTGCTCCCATTCAATCCTCCCATTTCTAAGATTATTCTATCAAGAAAAGGCTTGTCAAGATTGAGATTGATACAAATCCTTGCGTAGTAGAGAACTCCTGGATATTTGGTAAACTTTGACGCAGCAATGTATTCTCCTATTGCATTTCCAATTTCCTCAAGGAGTTCTCTTGCTAATATTTACTTGAAAGCAAAGGCAGTAATACAGTCCAGAGCCGTACTTATGGTCTTCAGTCAGGTTAAAAGCCGAAGATCAGTATTTCATGAAAAGACCTGATTTTTTTGTGAACCATGGCTCTCCTTGGACTGCTAGATCTATTTCTTGTTTTGTAGAGAATGGCCATGAAGCAGCCCATAGGCATCATGAAAATGTAATTCCAGTTCTGTTGGACATAAGTTCTAAGAGTTTTAGGTTGAGGGAAAACAGCCACAAATTTGCTGTCAGTTCTCTTGCCAATATTTACTTGGAAGCATAGGCAGTCTAGTCTAGCCCAAAACTCTACTTGAAAGGTCTTCAGTTGAGTTCAAAGGTTGAAGATCAGTGTTCATTAAAAGAACTGTTTTTTTTATGAACCACAGCCCTCCATGGAATGGTTGATCTATTTCTTGTCTAACCCAGTCCAAAGCCATACTTGGAAGGTCTTCAGTTGGGTTAAAGGCCTAAGATCTATTTTTCATGAAAAGATTTGATTTTTTTGTGAAACATGGTCCTCCTTGGAATGCTTGACCTATTTCTTGATGTGTGGAGGAGATGGCCATGAAGTAGCCCTTAGGCATCATTAAGATGTTCACTGACACACAGAGTTTCCAGTTCTCGTAGAACTGGACTCTAAGAGTTTTAGGTTGAGGAAAACTGCCATGAATCTGCAGGTCAGTGCTTTTTCCTTGAGAAGTTATACTCTATTTTCCATTCATCCAAGGGAAAGAGACTCTTGGTGGAGGTTCCAGCTTGAGATCACAGCAATTTTCTTTCGTTGTGGGGAAATTGGACCTTGTTGTAATGTCCCTTTCTTGGAATTAATGCCGATAGAAGACCCTTAGCCTATCCAGTTATTTCCCGTAGGCTAAAGGGGTGGAAAAAGGAAATAAGGTAACAATATAACTAAGTTAGCCAAAAAGTAATATTATAAAGACAACTTATGTTATTATTATTAAAATAAAGGGGACTCCCTATTTTAAGTGACTTAACGCTAAAATAGAAAATAAGAAAGTCACTTTATTAATTAAAGTGCAAAAGTCCCACATGGAGCGCCCCACTTGGAAAATAGAGACAAAAAGTATAAAAGGAGGTGTGGGGGTTCATTTGCAATCATCTTTTGCATACATTATATTTTGTCAATGAGATTTTGGACTGCTGATCCAACTTCCATCTGCAAGGAGGACGAAAACCCTTCATTGCTGCAAGGTTAGAGGACGAAAACCCTCGAATCCTTTGAGGTAACTCCATCACGGGGGTTGCAATTGAGCTACAAACAAGGATTTTCAGTTTATTTCAGTTTGGACAAGCTAGGGCACAGTTTCAGATCAATTTTCCAGGATTTCTCAGCTAGGGCATCACATTCCAGGGCAGATTTCAGAATATTTACAGCTAGGGCATCGAATATTCAGTTGGGGTTTGGATTTGGGAGCATTGATATCACATTTTGGACCCTCCCTAGGGTTGGACAACCCCTTCTAGGGCTGGACAACCCCCATAGAGGGCTGTTGCAGCTATTTCCAGCGGTGTGTTTGAGGCTAGGGTTTGCACAAAGCCATTTTCTGTCATAAATCTCCATTTACAGCCAGCTGGAGCCTTCCATTCTTCATATTTTGTTCATATGGTCAGCTGTGTTTATTTCCTATTTCTGGTTGGTAAATAACATATAAAAATTCAGCTTTTGGTTGTAAAAATTATTTTTCATCAAATCCATGTGCCAAGAGGCTTTCTCAATGCTTTGCCCCTTGTGGGTATTTCTATTTCCATTTTGTTGAATTTTCATTAATAAAAGGGTGAAATCAGACTGTTGTAATTTTGTCCATGAGGGTTTGAAGAAAATTCAGATTATTACATGTTTGTCATAAGGGTTTTCCAGGAAATCCAGATTTCTTTATTTTATGCTCTAAAGGGTCATTACACTAGTGGGCATGATATTTAAGGAAGTGCTGCAGTCCTTGCAGATCTGGGCAGACTCTTTAGAAATGACACTTCTGAAATTTTGGCTTGGACTGTTAGCAGGAGATTCCTGAGAGGCCATTTCCTCCTTTGAGAGGCAATTCTTAGATTCAATAAGCCTTTGACTTTTGCTGTTGGGGAAAAAGAAGAACTTGTTTTGGTGGATGTATTGACCTGGTTCAAAGGTGGGAAGAGGATGTGCATTAGATTCACAACATTTGCATGTATGAATGGATGCTCGATTTCTTGATGGCCTGGATTACTGTTATTTTGTCACTACTAGCACATTCTCATAGTCCCTTGCAGCAGATAATTGTGGTGTCTATTCTCGCAACACATTCTCATAGTCCCCTACAACAGATAATTGTGGTGTCTATTCTTGCAACTTCTCCATTTGCGTTTGATTTCATCCAATGAAGATCTTGATGCAACATCTTTTATATTCTCTAGTCCAAGTTCTCTCTTCAAGGTCTTCTCAGAATCTAATTAATTGTTTCATGAAAATTCAAAAAATTTCATGCTGTCCGGCTATATGAATCAAGGTCTCTGTGGATCAGGCCGAGACCTTGAAGGAATCTTACTTAACAAGTTTTTGAACCTATGTAATTATAGGCTTCAATACTTTCTGCAATTTGTTTGTCGACTTCAAAATTTCAGCAGCCAAGCTCTCTCCTTCTAGATATAGGATGCATTTGAAATCCCCTTTTTAATAAACTTGCAATCCCCTGGAGTATTCTTTTGCTTCATCTTGTTCAAAAACTAGGTAAGAAACTTAGAAACTTGCTTCATAACCAATTTTACATCTTAACAATTTCCACCAAGATCTCCTCTAATCTTACTCTTTGCTGAACAACTGAAGTCCTTTATAATTCCATTTTTCTTAGCATTTACAACGGCATTGGACCGTGAGATGCCACTGTTACACTTAAAACAATACCCTTATTACATTGATTGTTTTCACTTGCAATTGTCAACTGTCCCCAACTCTGGGGAGCCAATATGGTTCAACAATCTACAAAGGCAGCAACGTTGGATCAAACGGTTCTTACAAAGGAATAACTGTCAAGTCATATATGATTAAAAGAGAGACACTTCTTGAGATCTTCACCTACAATGGAACTTATGTTAAATATGGTTGGCTATTGAGTAAAAGACGTTCCGAATCTGTGTGAACCCATTGTGTATAGCCTTTCAATTAAGTTAAAGCACTCGCACAATCAACAGAAAAACATTGAAACATACACTGCCAAAAGATAGAAGTGGTGAGATCAATGGAGTAATTTGTATCAGACAGCAAAAAAATGTACAACGAATCACATATAGCAGTCCACACACTCTGAGAAATGACTGATTATTCAAATATGGAGATGATTACAACCCAACTTTATAGATCACTTTGTAACAGACTCAATAACTATGTTCTTTGACAAGAATCTGCATTTAGATTGACAACTATTACTTATTGACACTGACAGAAGACTCTGTAGATAATCAGCCTATTGACATGCCGAAACGTTGAAAGGTTATTTGGGCCTCCAAAACCTGATTCGAAGTATTATCATTGTTTTACCGTTCAATTGTATTTATACCTCATGAGTAACATAAACTAATGAATGCATCCTGTCAAATTTGTTGGCATCTGTTAGAAATTGTGGCAACAATTTGCTTATTAAAAATCAGCATCCAAAAGTGTCAAAGGCTAATAACTAAAAGAGATTTGCCCTAGTCTTGTAAATGGTGGGATGTGGACATTCACTTGGATATAAGCTAGTAATTATTTCCAGCATTGTATTTTAAGATCAATGCTGAAAAATGGAATGCATAGTTGTCGGTTCCTACTAACATGTGGCCGCCTAAAAAAATGAGCTGCCAATGGAGATTATGTTAAGAAAATGACAGAGACAATGCTTCAGTATAAGACAAGTTTTCTTTTAGTGGTAGCTGGATGGATCCAAGTCATGGGCTAGAATATGGTGGGAAAATTTACAATTCCTAAAATATAAATTAAAGATGCTACGGAATTATTTCTTTGTGCCTAGCTATCCAAAATGTAGAGAAAAGTTAAATGTTAACTCTCAGTCATAAGACTGGCCGAGTATGACAAAGTACTAGGTAACTGGTAAGTATTTACTGTTAAGTATTTCAGGTTTCCTCAACGCGTAATATTATGATTATCTGCTTTTGGGAGTGCTGTGTGGGAGTTTAATTCACCCAAAATATCAAGTCCTGGAGTTGTGTTTAGGGGAGTTGATATTCAAATGATTCTTTCTTGATGATTCTACAAGGACTCGTTAAACTCCCAAACTACACTTCCATAAGCATTCAATTGGTAGTGTTTACTTACTTGACTGAGAAACGAGCCACTTCTGCCCTGACCTGCCATGCTCATGCCAAACCGAGTTCGATTGATTAAGTACTCTTTAATGCCCAGCAAGCATAGTTAACATGTCTGGAAATCCGGATCCGTTCGGGAGGGAAAAAAATCTGAAAATCCGGAATTCTTGAAAAGGTTTGGAAAAATCCAGTCCAAAATATATGAGTTGAATTTTACAAATATGAAAATTTGACAAATACAATGAAAAACTTTAATAATGTAATGTAAAATGTTATATTTTTAATATATAAGGTTGATAGTTGACTGTTTTTTCCAGAAAACTACAGAAAATTTTAAAAAATAAATAAATATATTTTTTCCCTAAATTAGGGCTGACCCAGACCGAATTTATCCGGTCGGCTGAAAAATCCGGATCTGGCCAGATTTTGTGCAGATCCGGCCGGATTTGGTAACTATGCCGGCAAGTGTCACAAATACTTGCCAATATGTGGCAAGTATTCTAAAACTGAACAAATACTCTGATAAAGTTTGATGAAACCCAGCAAAAGCCTAGCAAAAACAAACCAAAAATATTCAAAATTTCACAGAAGGATAGATATTTCTCAATTCATAATAAATCCACTTCATAGACATCATCCTAAGATTCGTAAACATAACATCATGAATTTAACAGGAAAATACCTATATATTGATGGTTTACAGTGTACACTGTATTACAGCAATTTTTAGCTATATTGATGTCTATGAAGTCGATTTGTATGGAATATTTTTTTCTAATGTGTTGTAAAGTTTCCATGCACTGTATGGCTTGGAGTCAGTCGCTCGTGTCTTTGACTTTCTACATTTGCCTTTTCATCAAGTTTTCCATGGACAAGTGTGTGTCTTCTCAAACAAATATCTTATATAGAGATAGGTGCCTACGAACTGAATTTTAATTGTACAAAACATGGATTTTAATGCTCCATATGTATATATTATATTATATTTGTAATTGTGCGTTCCTTTATACTACATATTTTTCAAGAGTGAGTCATCTCATTAGTTTTGATGGTAGTGGTTCATGTTTATGATTGACAGGTTCGGTTAGCTGTTGCTGGTGCTTTTCACACTCATTTTATGGAGCCAGCTGTTTCAAGGCTGGAAGCAGCCTTAGCAGAAACAGAGATTAAAACCCCAAAAATTCCAGTCATATCAAATGTTGATGCTCAGCCACACTCGGATCCTACGACTATTAAGAAGATTCTAGCTCGTCAGGTTGAATTTTTGCCATCATGGATTGCTCCATTTGTTCTGGCTTCAAGTTAATCTTGCTAGATTAGAATTATGCATCATGCTATTAGTTGTCTGTCTTCATTTTTTGGCTGGTATATTAAATGAACTATTGCTTTGTACTTTTGGTCTTTTCAAGTTTTAAGCAAATTCAAAGTCTGTTAAGCACATTTACTAATGCAGAATATCTTGGAAGCATTCACGCAAAAATCTAAAATAATTGAAAATGCTTGGGTGTTTTCGTATGGTAGAAATTAAATTCAATGTTTCCTCCAGATATTAGATCTTGAATAAGAACCAGCTTTTATATTGCTGCAATCTAAATTCTTGTTAATTGTATATCTCTCTCCATGATATACTGTGACCGTGATGCACACGTTACAAGATAAAACTTCACACATTCTTTTAATGTCAACACAGTTTAACACAGTAGTTCAATATTTGCAGGTTACGTCTCCAGTTCAGTGGGAAACTACAGTGAAGTCTCTTCTTGGAAAGGGTTTGAAGAATAGCTATGAGCTAGGTCCTGGCAAGGTAATTACATCATTTGAGTGAGCTGTGAACATCTAATGCACAAACAATGTCATGCGTTAAACTCATGCCAACCTTTTCTCTGCAATCCAGGTTATAGCAGGCATAATGAAGAGAATTGACAAAAAGCTTCAATCGAGAATGTGATTGGATAGATAAAGATCAATGTCTATATGTTTTGAAATGCATCCACATTAGGCCTACTGGAATTTTTACAGTTTCCATGGGTCAATTCCTGATAGTCTGCATAGCATTGAGGAGGAAATTTCTGACTGCTACCCTGTGGCGATTAATTTCAATCACAAAAATGTTTTTCCTCCCACATTTTCTACAGACCTGTTTTTCTTAGCTAATTGTTTGGAGATTTGATGTGAATATTGGCACTATCAGTGAATTCTCTAGGCAGGTACTCAATTTTATAATTTTCAAAACATGATAAACATACAAGTCTTTGTTGCTTGCTTCATTCCACAAACCCACTTTGAATTTCTTCTTCAGTATATCACAGGCTTGCCCTAAACAGATTGCTTCTTTCGACTTTAAAGTAGTTTTCAAAAACTGATTACAGTGAATATTATCTACAAAACGTGCACATTAGAATGAATTATTCCAGCAAAACAGAAAGAAGAAATGTGTGCACTCGAAACAATTTAGTGTTTGAATAGTGTATACACCGTTTTAGAGCCTGCCAAGTTGTGGTCTAGTGGTAAGAAGGGATGCTTCACCAAGATGGTTTGGGTTTAATTCTCGGCAGATATTGGTCTTCACGTTAATGTCATAGATAACATTAAACTAGTGAAGTGTGTGGAGTTGAAACTCTATCTGTTAGAAAAGAGCTTTTAACATCTTTTTACAAATGAATGGAAACCCTCTTCAAGAGGGTTAAAAGAGGCTTTTGAGCATGTTTTAGGTTTTCTATCACAAAACATTTCCATCCTTGATGGCGAAGTGGGTTGTCGTATCAAACTACACAACTCGGTGGTGATACAAGGTTGGCACACAACGACGACGTAGTCATTCATTCACAAAAATATCGAGACATTACATTCATTCAATTTACACTTCCCACTTTGTGCAACTCTCAAACAAACTTCCTACACATTTGGTCAACTCGACATTTTCTATATAGGATTGGAAAAATAGGTTTTTTACTGAATCTACCTAACATGAATAAGAATAATCCAAGGCTAATAAAGGCAGTCCTAAAAAGTCTTGAATTATATTAAAGTTTGAATATCGAATATTATGCTACTTACAATTTAATAAAACATGATTAGGGTTAGAGCACGAAACTCACTCACTGGAATATACATACAGAAATTGGGACATTGAGTTCAAATTGTTTACAATAGATGTAAAGATCGCTGTCAAGGTGCTTAGAAAATATTAACACTTGGAAGTTTGCTCGAGATGGGTTTGTAGGGTATTGGATGATATTGTTGCCAAAAATGTCCACGAGGGCTACGAACATGGCCTTCGGGGTTTCGTTCTTCTTCGTTCTTTTGTGTAGCGTTGTTGTCCTTGTAACTTTGCTTTTCTAGTTTGGAATCTTGTGATGATTGTGATTGAATCAGATATCGCCTTGTTCAAAAGCCTAGCTCTTGTGCCTTGAGCTGAAAAATACGCTAGAGCTTTGAGTTAGACATATGCCAACCCCCACAATTGCTGAGCGCTTGCGTACATAACACTACTCGAAGAGGTTTTAGACTTACGAAGTTCTTCCAAACTGATGATGAGATACAAACAATAAAATTTGCAATAGGGAATGAGCCTTTGATTAAGATCTAATACTAAATAACATGCTCCTTGGACCTTGCAAAATTTAGCTCAATATATGTGATTTAAGTTTCTGTTTGGTTGTATCTAGATATTAGATGATGTGCTCCAAGGAGTGTGACATGTTCTCAAAATATGCCTAGATATTTAGGTTAGGGTGTTTGTGTTTAAAGATGGCCTTCGCTAGTACTTCTGCGCAACTGACCTTAAAATTTTGCATAGGCTGCCTAAGCCAAGTTACTTTTTTGAACTTGTGACTGTTTGAGAGCAATGAGACGGGTTTGTAGCATATAAACATTCTTGCTATTGTCCAGAACCCACAAACTTGTCCAAGGTGTGACATAAGTAAGATTTGAGACATGGATTCTAAACATATATTCAATAACATATCAAGTGATTCTTGAGGAATTGCATCGAGGATGGGCTGTCATTTAGTGGTTTAGAGGGTGTGTAAAGAATGAAAAGATGCCTCTTATTGGTCAAATATGTGTAAATGGACTATACATTAGAATATGTACAAAAATGTCATTGTTAAGTACTCAATCCAAATTTAGGGTACTACAAATTACTCTCTTTTAATTTAGGATTGACAAATGCTTGATTAAAAGGGGGAAAAAGTAAATTCAAATCTTACAAATCTTGATCATAGGATGGTGGTGCAAAGTTTTTCAATGTCTTTGCCAATCCACATGAACCTTGCAAAACACAGAAATGACACAGAGATCAATCCTTGATATCGATGTGTACACATTTGTTATTTGAATTTATTAATAATTGAAAATTTTGAATTAGAAATTTGTAATAAATGAAATGTGCATAATAAAGACTACACCTAAGGGTTATGTCAAACTATGCTTACTAATTTGCTAAATTATGAAGAGTGCTATGAGGTGCACATGCCTCCATGTGAAGTAAGTGTTGAATGTGAAGAATGATGCCCCCTGTTAGGCAATAGTGAAACTTTGGATTGATCTAGTAAGTACTCTTGCCCGAGTAAATTTTACATCTAGAGCAACACGGGCAAATATCAACTTTTAAGTTATTGAGACCAAATGTTGAAACTCTAAATTGATATGTTACCTACTCTCAGTAGATTAAATTTGACTTTTTGAGCAACTAGAGCCAAAAAGTTAACTTTATGGGGTTGTCAATGCCAATATTAACTTTATGGGTTGTTGAGACCACGATCCATTTTTGGGTTGTTGAGGCCAAATGTCATCTCTCGTATGATGATAATCTATTGCCAAAAACTGTTGAAAATCAACAAAACTAAATAGTATTTGATTTGAAAATTGTGGAATGCCACTAATTTGACCAATCACCGTGCTCTTGACTGAAATTTGCATGAAGCTATGATCAAACCCACAATATGCCCTATTTTGAGGCTAGGGATGTCTCTTGTGTATAAGAAAAGTGGTTATACGCATCACGTGTAAAGAGTATGTAGAGATAAACCATACAAATCACGAGTACTAAATATCGTTGCATAAGTCAATGTAAGCACAATATGATAATTAGAGAACAAGCATAGAGATCGTTATACAATGAATAAGCATATGTAAATGATAGAAATCCAAAAAATAAATCAAAAAACACAACAATGAAGCTCATACAAGTATGCTAGCAACTCGATGTGACATGAAGAGTCCTTTGGTGCACGACATGACATGACCACCGATGACGCAATGGGACCCACCATAAAACTTTTGACCGATTCGACCGACATGACTCTTGATGACATGATGACTTGAACATTGATGTAAGTAATAATCATACTAGAAGTATAAAACAAACAATATTCATAAAAGAAGGAATGTAGCATAGTGCAATCAAGAGTCATTCAACATACATAAAAACATAGATCAAACATGAGTCATTCCACATACATAAAAGCATAGAGCAAACATGAGTCATACAACATCCATAGAAACATAGAGCATACACAAATCAAACAATACATAGAAGCATTAAACAAATAAGAAACATGTGTCATATAACAAATAACTTAACATAAAATCATTCAAGAGAAAGAAGCATAGAGGCACACAAGAATACATGTAATGTAATCGACTTTATGTAGAAAACATGTCATAACTAGTAACTAGTAAGCATGGAGCAAGCAATATCGGTACATACAAGAAAACAATGTTATTATCAAGTAAATGATAATATATTTATGATAAAACACATGTCAAAAATATATAAGGTAGTACAAGACATCTTATAAGTAGCTCTATATCGCTAATGGACTAGAGTAGATGAAGTGTATAACCCGAAAACTTATGATATACCCCCAATGTAGGCATGCCCTCAATGTGAACGAGGCTGCCTTTGGGTGCAGGGACTAAAGAGTGACAAAGCATGTACGTGTTTATGGTAAGGTTTAGCCCATATGTTTTACAACTAAAGTATATTGTAAAAACAAGTGCATAAAGAAGTAGATGTAAAGTGCTAAAACATGATAATAACAATGTATGAGTCTATTTAACAACAAAACAAGTAATAAACATGTCATTGTTTGCTTAGATGTTTGCAATATTTTAAATATATTTGTATTCTTGAATAGGTGCACACACAAGATAGAGCTTGAATCAAAACACATAAGAGGCCAAGGGTTGTAGGCTGCGAAAATAGAAGAATGGGGAAGAGTGTCATGCCCATGATTTTATGACCTAAACATATTCATCTAAATAACTCAATAACCCTCGTAAAATTTGTGTAATTAAAAAAATATTAATTAAGTATATTTAATTAAATACATAGTAATTACTTAATATTTTTTCCAAGTCAATGATTTAGTTATTTATTAATCCCAAGTCATTTTTTTGATTGATAAAGCGGGTCAAGGGACTGTTCCCTATTCAAAATAGGGCCAAAAACCCTAAAAAAGATACAAGACACAAGACACAACAGGGCCTATATCCCTTGATTATTGCAAAGCACACCAAAACACATTATTTCTCTTACCGTGACGAGAAATAGTCTTCAATATTACCCATGCGACCTTTCTTATTTTTCCTGTTCTTTACCTCTTGCCACTTACCATTCGCTTATGAAATTATGATCGAAAGATCACCTGGATTCCCTGGTGTTATCTCGGTTTTTGACGGGGAACTTGATCCTACTCGATTTAGTAGGTGAAAGCCCCCTTTTCGTTCCGCTAATCACATTAATCCCTTGAGAATACTGATCTGTATCCATCTTTTCTTTTTCCATGTTTGCCTTAGCCTTATCATTGGAATTGGAATAACATGGATCCTCCTTGAAAGTTGCAATATCCACTAAATCCGGATCCACAGAACCCCAACCTTTGGTCGAGGTCGAGCCACTCTTCTTAGTTGATTGCTTTTTCAAAGGACATGATGCTTGCAAATGACCAGGGTTTCTAGAACTCTACAACGGAAAGCTGTATTTTTCGTAGTCAAAGAATGTGAAAATTGAAAATTTTCAAATTTTAAATTAATACGATATGGCAGCCCTTTACTCAGATCGACTTCCACACATACATGCGCAAAGGAACGCATGCTCGCATGTGATCTATCCAAATCTTCTTTAATAAATCTTCCCAAGACATTACCGATATCCTCCAGAGCATACCAAAGGTGCAGAGGAAGGTTGGGAAGTCTCACCAAATCGGCGTTTTGGAGATCGAAAGAGTATTCGGATCAAATTCAGAAACCAAGGAGTCAAAAATAGACCAACATTGCCCCATAACCACGGTCCTTCAGTCAAACACCATTGATAATCCTCCGCTTCCTTAAAATGAACCACAAAGAAACCTCTAGAACAAAGGAAGATTTCACACTTCTCTGTCCAATTTTGAAAAATCCACTTGATATAAATATGTAGAGGAAGGCCATAGGCTAATAAAACGACCTATAATGGCATCCCACGATAGGCTTTGATAATATTCCTCCACCTCCAAGCGGTCGACTACTAGCGATGGAATTTCTTTAGCTAAATCCACCAAATGAGCCTGGTTTCCTGCCATTTTACCATCATTTTTACCAAGGGCAGCTTTGAAAGATACCCCGAATTGAAGCTCCCACACTTTCTCGCGCATTCCCCATCTTTGGCCTCTTTACCATCTCCTCCGGAAACACCCTAGGCTCAGCCGTGAAGGAACTCACCCTTCCCTGATGAGGGTTAGGGCACAGATTTCGGCCATGCTTATCAGCTGACGGGCCGGCCAAGGGAGCACGAAACCTTCCACTTATGCTGCCCTCATTCCTAGCTAGCTCCCCCATCCGCCTCCTCCCCCGCAAGCCTTTGCACGAGTCCTGCCTCCTTCATGATTTTGCGGGGTTCGCCAAAGGAATGATAACAAGATTGTTCCAAGTCATGATATCGATGATAGTAGCACACCACATTACATTGCAAAACAGAAGAGCTAAAATACCATATATGGAAATCTATCATAATCCATAATGCTCAATACATTACAATACAATGATTTGAATTAATCAATAAAAAAGATGTACATATAGGAGGAGGGAAGTGCAACTACTACCTAAATCAGTGGTGAAGAACTCCCACTAACTGATATTGGTAGTTAAGTTAACTCCAAAAGACTAGTAAGCTAACTCCACATAACTGAGAAGTTAACTCAACACAACTAGTACACCTAAGCAAGCTAACCCAACAAGTGTAGGGCTAACACAAGTGTAAGAATTATCCTAATAAATAAATAAAAGGATAAATAATAACTTACACTAACACCCTCCCGTAAGCATAACTTAGGTGGGCGAAAAAGAAGGTGGGTCCCTAAACAAGACTCGATGAGGTACCCACGTCACAACAATCGAGAAAAATGGACACCGCAAGGTACCCAAAACCAGTAATAACAAAGTAGAGAGAGAAAATCCCATTGCAAGATATCCCAAGAAGCTCGGCTCCAAAAACTCATACAATGCTGAAGAAGTTTGGTGTGCATTGTGGTCTGAATCCACTACTCAATCATAGAACTCAAAAACAATTGACACTGGGCTTCACTAGAATAGCTCCATGCAAGGAGACTGTCAATGGAGTGATGTTGAAAGTGCAAAAAAACACCAAACATAATTTGATCAATTGCTACAAATAGGTGTGCCACGATCCAAGAACAACCAAGGCAAGGACACAAGATCCAAATAAATAGGAGTGCCATGATCCAAGAAAAGCCAAGGTAATAAGGCAAGGACACGAAACCCGAAGAAACAGTATCAACACATAACAAGGCAAGGACATGAAACCCAAAGAATCAATATCAACACCATACCCTCCCATACAATTGAATGGGTAGAGTGACACCACAAATCTGTATGAGTTGCCAAAATCAACTACTCGAACACTGACAAACTAACACTGGGCTTCACCAGAATAGCTCCCCACAAGAGAGATTGTCAACATGCCAAAAAATAAAGTGTCGAAAATACAGATCCAAAATATCTCAACAAAAAGAGAGATATAAATGCATACACCCATAGATACAAGAATGCAACACCCAAAAGTTGAGGACGTTGGGCTCAACCGAAATTACGTCCACAAGTGATTACAACACCCTCCCAAATTTGGCACTTTATAATTGAGTGCGTGTAAACATTAAAATGAGAAAAATACCTTTTAAATTTGAAATATTTGTTTAAAAATGTCACCAATGCGTAGATCTCGAAAAAATACACAATTTCAAAAAAGATCACCTTAATCCGAGCTACAGATCAAAAGTTATGAGCTCTAGAAGGTTTTGCTATTAAAATAATATTTTAATGCTGATCTTTTTTTAAAAGGTACATGTGACACCCAAATGTCCAAAGGGTAAAAGATTGCATCCACACGATACGACTTGTGACCAAAGGATAAAAATCTGCACCCAAAACCTAAAATGTCCAGAGGGTAAATCATTGCATCTAGAGGGTACACGTTAATATCCAATGGATAAAAGAATGCACCTAGAGGGTACAGATCTGCGTCCAGTGGATAAAAGATTGCATCCAAAATAGAAATATCTAGAGGGTAAAAGAATACATCTAGAAGGTACACACTTATATCCAATGGATAAAAGTATGCACCTAGAGGGTACAGATATGCATCCAAAGTGGATAAAAGACTCGCATCAAAACTAAAATATGCAGAGGGTAAAAGAATGCATCCGGAAGGTACACGCTTATACCTAATGGATAAAAGAATGCACCCAAAAAGTACAATTGTTAATACAAACCTTGACTGCAAACATCTCTTTTGCTGGCAATTGTATAAAAAAACAGAGAGAAACCCATAAAGTTTATCAAAAATCCTAGAAAGATGATATGATTTTTGAGTCAAAAATATGTCTGTACATAATTATACGGATTTTTTGAGAAATGTGCCAAAAAACCCTTAAAAATGTCTAGATTTTATTGTCTCAAAACATGGTCGAGTGTATAGTCGATTCAAGGGTTCTGACACCTTCCAAATCCAATGGCACACTTTTTTTTGCATAAAATGCATGTTGCAGAAAAGTGCTAACAAATTCTAAATACATCAAAGTAATAAACCCTTGCTTGCAAAGAAAACTTATAGATGAATGTCTACATCATCTATAGCTTTGATACCATGAAAGGAACGATAAGAAAATTGTTCCAAGCCGCGATCTCAGATGATAATAGCACACCACATTACATTTGCAAAACAGAAGAGCTAAAATACCATATATGGAAATCCATTATAATCCATAATGCTCAATTTATTACAATACAATGACTTGAATTACTCAACAAGAAAGATGTACATATAGGAGGAGGGAAGTGCAACTACTACCTAAATCAGTGGTGAAGAACTCTCACTAACTAATACTGGTAGTTAAGTTAACTCCAAAAGACTAGTAAGCTAACTCCACATAACTGAGAAGCTAAATCAACACAACTAGTACACCTAAGCAAGCTAACCCAACAAGTGTAGGACTAACACAAGTATAATAATTATCCTAATAAATAAATAAAATGATAAATAATAACCTACACTGACATCGCCATTATCTTAAAGGCACATGGATATTATTAGCATGTAGCCTATTTTATGAAGGTGCATCATAAAATTTGGATGGTAAACACTTTTATTATACCACAACTATGAACTGGAGTGATGGAGGAGCACTTTCTCTAAGTGGGACATAGGGGTGTGCTTGGGTATTCAATGTCCCCCGAGTGATCTGTATTCAGAGTGCCCTACTATGTTCCGCTTGGTTCATATGGAGAAGTTCAACCCCTACCTCAAGGTGTCCCCATGACCACTTATTGAAATCATCGAATGAACTCAATGGAAATATAACTTGGGTTGATGATTACAAACTACTTGTAATTCGCCAATAGCCCAAGACCTTGAGTCCTTAAAACTTTGGATGGTAAATGCTTTTATTATACCAGAGCTATGAACTGGAGTGGTGGAGGAACACTTTCTCAAAGTGGGACATGGGGGTGGGCTTGGGTCCTTAATGTCCGCCGAGCGATCCGCATTCAAGCACCCCGCTATGTTCCTCTTGGTCCATATGGAGAAGTTCGACCCCTACCTCAAGATGTCTCCATGGCCACTTATTGAAAGCATCCAATGAACTCAATGTGAATGGAACTTGGGTTGATGATTACAAACTACTTGTACCTCACTAATAGCCCAAGACCCCGAGTTCTTCCCAAGTCATTTTTTTATTAGGTGTTATCCGTTTTTGCACTCCCTACAAAATGGATAACTTAACAATCGTGGCATTGGTAGCTGATTGATAAAATGCTTTGCAATTTACAGGTAGCTCGTGGGTTGATTCAAATTGAGTTGGTCTTACTAGCTCGGCCGTGGCGAAGGGTCGAGTTAGTTTTAATGGGCGAGTTATTTTTGGCAAGCTCGACGAGTTGTGCAGATTGTAGGTTTTAATGCCCGCCAGAAGCATGTCTAGATGTTACCAACTGATAGCATTTTATGCTATCGACCAAGATGTGGATCGGGCAGAAGACTGAAATTGTTGCGAGGGGCGCCAGTAGCATCTTAGAATGCTACCGGCTAGTAGCTTGTATGGATGCGGCCAAGAACACGGTGGGGACTCGGTTAGCGACAATGGCGGCATCGATAGACGATGAAGCACTTGCCAACAATATTTTAAATACTACTTGTTTGTAGCATTTTTGGTGCTATCGACGGTAGCACCAAAGGTGATAAGGAGAAGCCGTTAGGCGACATCAAGGGTGTCAATAGCATTTATACGGATGCTACCAGTGACAACAATTTTTGCGTTACGGACGGTAGCGAGAAAGGAAGTGCTTACGCCATGATGAAGCAAAGTGTCGGTAGCAACAAAAACATGTTACTATGTGGTTGCATTTTATGCAATTGGTCGACGATAGGGTAAGTAATGAAGGAAACACTACGATCGAGAGTAAAATTGCATGCAACCGATTGAATGCATGAACGAACTAGGTATTAATGGAAGCCGTGCAAAGTTTTTTCAACCACCAATTTAATGAGTTATGGCGCCCATGACTGTCCGTACAAGAAAAGGTTCAATTTGTATGGTTTCCCATACCTCTTTAATGAGACTGTCGATTGGTGAGGCAATTTCGAGGATCTTCATCTATATATTGTAAAATTTGTCTCATTCTCGAGGGGAGACATTCTGGAATGTAAAGGAACTCAGTCAAAATGATTCCAACACTTTTGTGAGTCGTAGGTATGAAATTTGGGCATTTTGTAAAAGATTTTGTCCTCAGTATCTACTATGTAATGGTTTGTGCATCCTTGTGAGCATTAAAATTTTGTTTTGTGGATTTTGCTACCCCAACTCTAGTTGTATTGCATTCTTTTCCTTTTGTTACATTTGCAGGTATCTTGTGCATATTGTGTTTCTTTTGCAGGATTCAAATTCATTGTGCCCCACGAAGATAGATATGTAAATGTTGTTTCGGACTATGGCACTTTTGTCTGCCCTCTCCCACTCTATTCGCTCCCCATTTTCACTCACTTAGAATATCTCCACTCCCCTTGTTCTTGGTGCTATCGCCTCCCTTAGTTTAGGAATTTGATTTTATGCATCTCTCTCTTCCCTGGTCCCTTGGAATTCTAGGTTAGTGTTAGAATAGTTGCATTCCCTTTCTAGGAGTAGTTTTAGCATTAGGAATAGGTAGAGGAACCAACCTACTCTGGAGATTTGTCTCAAGTTCATGGTCCCACACCTAGAGATAACTCCATGTTAGCAAATTGCATTGATTGGCCTAGACAATTCACTTACCAACATTCAGAGGGTGCTTTAATTTTGCACTAACGTAATGTAAAAAAGGATTAAGGAGACCTTACCTCATTACATCATCCACATATACATAATAAAATCGACACAAACCGAAGGAACAACAAACCAACAACCAAACTAACAACATTAAAACAATGTCTTAAAAGCAAACCAAAAAGAGGGAAAACAAGACCAAAAACACCAGAAGACCAAACCATATTAGTTTATGGAGTTTAACACCTCTTTCCACTCATCGAAAGGGCATAAATAGAAATGTTCAATTTATCATAGGGGAATCCCCATCATCTCTCTTTCATTTATACCCTTTTTCTTTTCCCTCCTCATGTCATTAAATGTTGACAATGTGCTTTAGGGCCTTGAGATGCTCAATGAAACTTTTACTCCATCTAACAATTTGTTTGAATTTTACATTAATATCTTCCATCTCTTTCTCATTCATGGAGAAACCAGACTCCAACTTGCCGACCCTTCTTCCAAACTCATCATCATGTCAACCTTGTTCTTGACCGCGTTCTAATCTTTAAGTAACAAATTCAACATGTTTTTTTAAGATCAATGTCCACATGTATTTGATTGGCTTTACCTACATCCATCTTCTGGAGAAAATTCATAGCGGACTTGCCTTCATTACAAACATCGACAATGTTCACATTCTCTTTATCTCTCATCCCCCTGCCCTTTGAAATTCAACACGGGTTTCCAAAGAGGCGAAACCTTCCATTACAATTCCTAGAGAACAAAACAATAAGTGAGGGGAATCATGCAAATATCATGCCTAAAATAGGTCAAGATCGGAAAATGATAAACGTAGACAATCTTATAACACCCTTCTAGGGTAATGTACTCCATAATATGTTATGCTATGACGTCATAGGGGAATAAAGGGATTTCCTTAGAAAACCAACAAAGTGCGGTTCCAACCTTTCTATTAGTGCAAATTCACAAAGACCCCAAAGTGACCCATGGATCTCGCTTTTCTAAGGCAAGTCATTTGGTGTGAATGGACAACATTGAGTTTTCTCCAAGGTGTGGGACCTTGCGAAG